>CM042430.1:17659436-18286936 GCA_023631565.1 Gymnocephalus cernua
CTCTCTCTGTCTGTCCGTACTACTTTTCCAACTATTCTCATTACGTCAACTTGTTCTTACAGATTTAAGCTATTCATCCAATTTAGCTTTAGCAATTTAGCTATTCAGCATTCCCACGCATTTTCTGCAGGAAAGGCATTTTCTAGTTACAATTATACTCTAGCAGCAATCAGATTATCAGACATGTCTTGCCAATGACTGGTCAAATTGCCATGAACATGTTCCTATTACCTTTGGCGTTGTCCCACAGGTCAAAGTCTCACCAACAGTTTGGGCTTGCTATCTCAAAAGCTGATAGTAGTTCCCATGGATCTATTCTGATACACTATCATCAGGCTAAAATATAGCTTGAGCTTGAGCTTGAGCAACCCAACAGAAAACCAGACCAGAGTCAAATTCCTTCAAGGTTTACTCATACTCGGCCAACAAAGCTGATATTGATTTGGATCTCCCACCATCTGTTCTCTTCATTGTACACAAGATTGTCCCTTTTGCCAAAAAAAAAGCCCAAACTGCCCCAGCTGGACCCTTAAAATATGATCTTTTACTGTAGGTCATGTGTTTTTCTTTGTAATATGTTCGCATAAACAGCAATAGTGGAAATGTGTGGATGTACCGATATGGGTACCTACTGTATGTAACTGTTCTAGTTAAGTCCATCAGAGGGCAGTATTACTAAGGATAAGGGTGAAATGTGCATATGAAAGGAGGCTACGTTTATACAATATAAAATAACTGTATTTTCTACATATTTACTGTGATGTTGATGCAATACTAATGACTGTCTTGCAGAAAACCCTGTTTGAAAATAGAGAATGACATCTGCAAGGTTGTGTGCCGTAAGAGGCCCCTTCCAGGTGCAGGGTGGTTATGTTGTGGACGGCAGGCTTTCAACCCTGAAGAAGCCACTTGTTGTAAAGATGGATACACCAACAACACAGGTAATGAACACACATTTGTTGAAATTTAAATGTTGGATTAGTGATCATACAAAAAAAAACAGCGGTGAGAAAATGTAATAATATAGATAAAGACACTTAATGGCATGGCGAACACTAAAAGGCTTCAAGTGGCAGCTACCCTGGATTGCAACTTATTTCAACATCGATGCTTTTCCTCAAGCAGCATCAAGAAGTTTATGCTGACTTGTCTGTAGAAATAGAGAAAAGCATTAAGCGTGAACGTGATGATTGCGTCATAACCAGTGGTGGAGCAAGTATTCAGGTCTGTCACACTGAAAATACTGCACTACAAGTAAAAGTCCTGCATTAAAAAGCCTTACGTAATAAAAGTATGTTAAGGTGCTGTACACCTTGTGCAGTATAATTGTCCCTGTCGGTGTATTATGTAATAATGATAATGATGATTAAAAAAAACATTTTATTTATTTAGCCCTTTAAATGATGCGCTAAGGCTTTTTACATAAAATCAAAGACAGAAACAGCACTAAAAATAGGCTAAACTACATCATAATGCCTTGTATTGTAATTTTGGCCTCTCTCTGAACCTGGCCTGTCTTTGAATGTGGGAACTTCCTGGCTTATGGACGTAACTGTAACACAACACTTTTAAGCTGTTAGTATCATACTGGTGTATGTATCTTGACTCAATCACTGTTTTTACAGCTCTTACAGAGGGTCTGAGCGAAAAGGTGTCAGCTTGCTGTGGACTAAAGGCCTATGACCAACTCAATGAAATGTGCTGTAACTCAACCATCATAGCCAAACCTGCGCCAAATGCCCAATGTTGTGATAATGGTGAGTAGAACTGGACACAATTGATGGATGTAAAGCATCATATGAACATACAGTATACACTTACAAAATACAATTTATTTCCATTTCCTTATTGTAATCCCATTAAAAATTGGATTCCTCTTATTGGCTGGCAGCTGTCTATTAATATTTAGTAGGCTAACCGGATTGTTAGGTTTGAGGAGTCTGGACCCAAGAGCGGACACCGACTAGATGGTTTAGAGTTTGTAACTGGTTTTTAATTTGTGCTCAACAGAACTTTAGACTTGCGAAAACACAACAAAGGAAGTTGGTGATCCAAAAGGAGAGGAAGAGGGAGGTAGACGAGGCTGGCACAAACTCAGGGTTGGTGTGTGGCTGGTAGTGCAGGTGGCGTAGGCTTCCAACAGCTGCGCGCGGAGAGGAGAAACAGAGTAAATACCAAAATCAAAAACTTTGATAGTAAACAGGGGTCCGTTTCAGGTAGGAGGTTTAGTGGAAACTCTGAGTTTGTTAAGCCTGAGATGAGGGAAACTCTGGGTTTTCTGTTTCAGAAAGAGAGGTAACTTAACCTCAGAGTCAGTTACTATGGTAACTGAGCCTGTGAACCTAACCTGGTCGGGAGCAGGTTTTCTTCAAGAAACCTCGAGTTTCTCTCAGACTCCTCCACATGGATGTATGAAGAGAATTAACGCTCCTCCCTCTGACACAACGCTCTTCATTTCCTCATTCATTCATTCAGTCTGTATCAGGCGCATTTCAGCGCAGTTTATTATATCGGTATGAATAAAAAAACACTGTTGGTTTATTAACTGTTAGGCAGACTTTAAAACATTGTTTTTTCTCAAAACATGGCATTTCCTTTTATCGACGATCCCGTTGATGAAGACGCTGTATGGCAGGGAGTTAAACATATGTCGGAAGATGATATTGACGCATATTAATTTCCAGATAACTATTTGAGCGCTATGGTTTTTCTTCCCAGTCTATCAGTTATGTAAGCTAGGCCTACATAACCTTATCCGTCCTCATATCACTAAAGTCACCCATCGTGGACGTGCTCTATATCCCAGCACATTCTATGTGTTGTATTACAGTTTTCTTTACAACTTTGGTGATGCGGAGCATTTTAACAAAGCGCCGTCAGAAGAGATCGCTCTGAAACGTTGTATAACTGCTATACATCATCGTATGCTTTGTGTTTGGGCTTAATTAAATCCTGACAATCTAAGCTTTCAACCAATGTGCTGCATGACCATATATTTTGGAGATTGAATGCGTACATTTTATAACAAAGTTTAAGCAGCGTCCACTTTGAGCGCGAGTGTCCCGTGTACGGGTCAGTGAAAGTAAAGAGTTTAAACATTTGTAGTGTTCCCTGGACACAAACCAGTCAGAGCCATTAAAAAGGAGTTCCACAGTATTGCAGGTGAATGATGTAAACCCTTTGAAATGAAAGATTATGAATTATAATTCTGTTAATGATGGTGCTGCAGCCTCAGAATGGGATTAGTAGCCTATGACTTTTTCGCCCGCAGTATTGCACATAACTGAAATAGATTTGAAGTAATATTAGCTTATGATTAAATATGATATACATTATATTGGAATATACGCATTTACTTTAGCAGAAATTTTCTCCAGCGCAATTTCTCTCTCTTTTGCAGCAGCCGCTGTGTTGCTTTTTTTAACGAAATACATGTTCAAACTCGCTGTATGTGCGCATGAGTATTTCCGCCGACCCCTTTGTTTGTGGTTGTTGCCATGGTGAATCGTAGTATCATGGCTCCATTCATGCTGTCTTTGGTGCACGCGCGTAACCCTGAGTCAACCTACTCCGAGTTGATTGAACCAACTCGAATCAGCCGTTGTGAAACCGAAAACTCAGAGTTTCCCATCTCAGGGTAAATCAACTCGGAGGTCAGGCTCAGACTCAGAGTTTGTTGAACCTCCTACCTGAAACGGACCCCAGGTCTAACTAAAGAACTCGAGAATCTTTACCACAAGGGAGACCGAACGAACTGGCGCTGGCTGCTTGGATCACAGGAGTACTAGTGCTAGAGCTTGATGAGTAGATCACCTGCAGCTGCGGTGGAGAGCCAGGTGCTCCTGGAGAAAGCTATGCCTACCCCCCTCCACACACACACACACAAACCAAAAAAAAGGAAACACAAAAGCCTGGGTCACAGATAGACCGTGACACGGATGGTAAACCCAAACATTCATGGTGCAGATGTTTGTTTACAGAATAAAGCTTTAGTGCGTAACTTTTTGATATTAATGAACGTCCGTTACATTCAAGCCGTTGCCAAATGAGTTTCTACAAAGCTAATTAATACTATCAGCTCCACACAACTCTCTCTGTATTTTTTTAGTATGACTATGTTCAGAAGATTGTGTCGTCCAGCGACTTTCACGCGCAGAAACTCAAGTGAAGAAAATGACCTCTTCTGAAGAGTCTGTCATGTTTTCTTTAATCCTCTGTGTCCTCCTTGGCTACTAGCTGTGTGGAGGAGGGGTAGGGGCTGTGCGCGATCACGGAAGCCTTGTATCATGTGGACACGCCGACAGTGTTGGGTCTTGTCGGGTATTCCTTACATAATTACAGAAGACTATAAAAAATGATTCTGCTAATGTTGCAATTGGTTTACCTCAGTCTGCCACAATTGTACATGTAAATTGTGCATATTCGGTTCTATTGTATTTTATTCAAACATTTGTGGTCTGCAGGATACTTAATTGCCAGTCATCTAAGTTGTGGTTGAGATGAAAGTGATACAGTTTTAGGAAACATCCTGATCTTTTCCACAGATGCTTATGATGTGGACAAGCAGCTGTGTTGTGGTCCAATGAAGAACAAGACGATCCTGACGAGAAATTCCAGTGACCACCGGTGCTGTGGACATGACCAGTTTGACTCTAAGACTGAGTGCTGCTGTCCCATGAACGAAAGTCTTAAGATACAGCCCATCGCATCCAACTGCTGTGTGAAAGAGTCAGGTGCGTTTTAGTCTATATTCCGCCGGATGCATGTCTTTTCGCCGATGTCCGTCACCTTCTGCTTTGTTTGTGTTGGAATATTAAATTCCAGTGTATTCATGAGGACTATGGTTAACTGCTCCTCAGATTTCTGCAGGGTAAATTGAGACAGCTAGCTAGACTATCTGTCCAATCAGAGTTTTCGCTCGCACAACTATTTTACAGCAGCTCCTTACGGAGCTTAGCGCCGCCAAAAATGATTGTGATTGGTTTAAAGAAATGCCAATCAAGCAGAGCACGTTTTTCTCCCATCCGAATGCTGTGTGGACTAGCCAGACCCTCCTCCGCTCCGCAGCGTGTGGATGGTCTGGCAAAGCGAGACTAGGTGCGTCTCAACGTCATCCCTATACCTGCCTACCGCAATTCCATGCAAATCTTTAACATCTTTTTAAGATTGTCAGGATCATGTTTATTATTTAAAATATGATAAGTAAATAGAAAAATGCAAGCAGAGACATGTCAATAAACTTGCACCGCTGTCATGTTCAGAAAATGTTGCAGGAAACAAGGTTTAGTTTTTGTGCTGGCGCTGTTTTTTCTAACTTAATTAAAAAATGGTGCTTAGAATAGATATAATACTGTTTACACGTCCCAATGTGGAATTTGCATGCACATTGTACATCTACAGTTACTTACAATGTCACATTGGTCACTGTATCTTTTGTAATTTCAAGCTGTTTTATGATTGATTTTTAAATAGCACAATGTGAGAATTTCTGAATTTTAATTTCTGATTGACAACCAAAGATTTTACCTAATTTTTCTCATGTTTGTCAATTTTAATCTAACACACGAAAATAGCACTGCTTTAGGGGCCTTCACACATCTCCCATTTTAATGGAAATCTTAGAAATACGATCAATACTCAAGGAAATTCATGCCAATTAATGTGTGTGGTGCTTGCACATTGACTTGATCTTTGTCTTTACAGCACCTGTCTGTGGAACGGAGACCTACAACCCATTCAATGAACTATGCTGTCAATCAACTGTTGTATCCAAACCTGCATCAAATGCAAAATGCTGTGAAGAAAGTGAGTAGAGCTGAATCTAAACACAGTATTTTAGTGAAAAAACTCTGGCTCATGTCAGCTGTATTGTGGTTGAGAATGATTCTGCTAATGTTGCAACTGGTTTACCTCAGTCTGCCACAATTGTACATGTAAATTATGCATATTCGGTTCTATTGTATGTTATTCAAACATTTGTGGTCTGCAGGATACTTAATAGCCAGTCATCTAAGTTGTGGTTGAGATGAAAGTGATACAGTTTTAGGAAACATCCTGATCTTTTCCACAGATGCTTATGACGTGGACAAGCAGCTGTGTTGTGGTCCAATGAAGAACAAGACGATCCTGACAAGAAATTCCAGTAACCACCAGTGCTGTGGACATGACCAGTTTGACTCTAAGACTGAGTGCTGCTGTCCCATGAACGAAAGTCTTAAGATACAGCCCATCGCATCCAACTGCTGTGTGAAAGAGTCAGGTGCGTTTTAGTCTATATCCACGACATTCCACTTTCGGGATTGCTCCTGTGCCGCAGGACATTCCGCCGGATGCATGTCTTTTCCTTCCGCTTTGTTTGTGTTGGAATATTAAATTCCAGTGGATTTATGAGGACTATGGTTAACTGCTCCTCAGATAAATAGAGACAGCTAGCTAGACTATCTGTCAAAGCTGAGTTTTCTCTTGCACAACTATTTTACAGTAGCTCCTTGTGGAGCTTAGTGCCGCCCAAGATGATTGTGATTGGTTTAAAGAAATGCCAATCAAGCAGAGCACGTTTTTCTCCCATTCGAATGCTTTGTTAAACCCAAGCAGAGACTTGCCAATAAACTTGCACCGCTGTCATGATTAGAAAATGCTACGGGAAACAATCTTTAATTTTTTTGTGCTGGTGCTGTTTTTCCTACTTAATTCAAAAATGGTGCTTAGAATAGATAAGTCATAATAGAACGTCATCCCTTACTTGTTTAACACAGTTTATTGCAAATCTTTGAAATCTGATTGTACTCTCAGGTTCATGTTGATTATTTAACATTTTGAAGCTCATCTGCTCAGTGCAATCCACCCTCATGAAATAATAAAATGGTAACCTTTTTTAAAATGAGTTAGGAAGCTGACAGCAAAGCCTAACTTTACTTAATTTCATCAAACAACAAAAAAATGTCATCCTAAAATGGTCATAAATCATTATAGAGTAGCATACTTCCTTGTTTATTGCTGCACCTGCCATGAATGAAAAGAAGAGGAGGAGAATCAAATTGTCTGTCTCCACAAAATTAGGGAGAGAAATGTTGTCCCCTCGTCTTAAAATGGTCATAAATCAAAATGAGAGTACTTCCTCGTTTTATGAATGAAAGAGTTGGCGAGCTGAAGCAGCTGCGCTGTGTGTGTTTGACCAAACAGCGACGGTCATCCCTGCAAACCTTTTCCAAAGGTTGCACAGAATGTCCTCAAACTAAATTTAGAGCCCCACCTGCTACTTGAACTAGGAACCTCCCTCAGAGGTTCCTAGTTCAGGGGAAAGGTTCCTGCGGTCGAACCACGGGTTTGTCTCCATCAGCCATGAAAGTGTCTGAGCATGCATGATGAGTCATTGACAATGGCTCTGGAGTTAGATGAGAGACCAAGATGCCCCAATTTGTTGACATTTTTGCTGTAAGAACTGGTGTTATGTTTTTCATACATGAACACACTCAAAACACATTTTGTGCCTTATCTCCACAGGTGTGCAGCAACCGGTAAGAAACCATCTGCTATCTCTCTGATATAAGAGACAACTACTGTAGTCAGCTGTGTCAAAGCTGCCCAAAATTGCATGCACCGTAACAATAACATATATCTACTATCTGCAATATAACTGTGTTATAAATATGTGCAATCCACTACAGTAGTTTTGTAATAAAGCTGTATTGATTCAGATGGATCATAATAATGTTTAAAGCCACGGTGATGTAATTGCATTGGAGTGCCTGGCATTGGTAGGCAGGAACAGGGACAGAGCAAGGAAGTAGTGGGTTGCCCTTTGAGATATTTACATTTTTGTGTTTTATTTTTTGTTTTTTCTTAGAAACCCGCACCTCAACCCGACTGGTAAGTCAACCAAAGGTTTTAACTATCCTGCTGAGACCACCAAAACTTTATTTTTACCACACACTATAAATCATCAAATCATCATTTACAGTTTGTGTCGCAATACTTACAGCGTTTTTCCATTACATGGTACCTGCTCGACTCGCCTCGACTCGCCTCGACTCTACTTGACTCTACTCGCATTTTTTGGTTTTCCATTACGAAAAAAAAGTCCCTGGTACCTGCTAACAGGTACTTTTTTAGCACCACCTCTGTTGAGGTTCCAAGCGAGCTGAGCCAATACCAAAAGGTGACGTGAAAGCGACAGACGGGGGTGTCCGGAACAAACCTGCCATATTTAAATAGTTTAGCCAGCTGTGTTTTTTTTGTTGCTGTCTACAGCATCATTTGAAACAAAATGTGTCTTCTGGCTGTGGCAACACACCTTCAACGTTCTGTGTGTGTGTCACGTTAGGTTACGGCAGTTTCCTTCGGCGCCGCTATAAGACGACCAGCCACGCTCACCTCATGCATGAGGCGATACAATGCTGCAATGGAAACAGGAGGACGGGGCAACGCGGCCGAGTCCATTAGTTAACTTTACCCAGTACCGATGATCTGTTTTGACCCAGTATTAGACACTAGTTTAAGTTTTACCCTTAAATTGTCACAGATGTATTGTTAGTTGTCCAAACGATACATATGACATTCAAAACTGCAAAGGATACTTACTTATCTTATTCATAATCACAAACACATATTGACATATAAGTTTAGAGGTCAAAAACTTTACAGGGAGCCTTTACCCCAGTGGTGCTAATTAGACTTTAAATGGCTTAAATCAGAGTTATGCACACTTTTAGTAATTTTGCTGTACAAAGAATTGGGTGTCCATGCTTTTTACATTACATTACATTAATTAGCTCAGTGGTTCCCAAACCAATCAAATTTCTTTGGGAACCAGTGATTAGGTTAGCGACTTACGATAAATGCATTCAATCTCGCTTTGTGTTATATGAAAGTGTTAATGTTAATGGGATGTGTAGTGCTTTTGTGTTCATTTTTGCTTGTGTTTGCACATCTACAGCACTGAGCCAAACACAGGTCGCTGTGGGTCGTCATGTTACAATCCGAGTCACTTTCGCTGCTGTGAGAAACACTCTCAGTGGCGCTACCCAGGTATGAAAGTGTGTGTGTCTGTTTCTGTTGTGTGGGTGTTTAATCTGTTAGTGGTTAATGCGGGGCATTATGTCATCATGGTGGATGTCATCCTCATGTGATTGCAACAACTGCTTACACCCACAAATTTCCCCCAAAAGCTCACAGAACAATATCATTCTGTGTAGTGTTTTGATGAGTTCATTTCAATGGCACACAAAAAAAACCTCAGAGGCAACTGTGGTGAGACTTCAAGAAGGCTATTATCACCTATGCCTACACTTGCTCAATGACAGTTTTGGCACCAGTGATGATTAATTAATTTAATAGTTCAGTCATCATGCAAGAAATGTTTAGGCATATAATTACTTCCCTGCCAAGTTGACTGTGAGGAAACAAAAATTGTGTATGGTGTCCGTGTAAACCAGGTTTGTTACATATTATACAGGAATGACGAAAGATGATGGACTTAACGTATTTGTGAAACATAAAAGAAACAATGGATAGCTGGTTTTATGGCAGCTAAAAGGTCATAACATGTACATGTACCCCCATACATTTTCAAAGGCTTTCATTTTGGATCTAGTCAACAAATGATTTATGAAAGGTTAAGATGATGAAGATCAGTTATTGTGTATAGCCCTGAAGAAGCATAAAATGCGTAGGCGCTAAGCCCATTTATTATTAGCAGTGTGCCTCGGTATTCTTTGGTTATGACTTATTGCTCAAAAATGAGAACGTCTTAAAATGAATCCAACATATTATTAGCAAATATAAATCCCTACTGATTAATGGCCTATAGGTAAGATAGTCACTAAGGTAGCCATCCACAGATACAGTTAATCCTAAGGATTCATTCTGCCACATGTATGTTTAACATTAAAACATGATTTATAAAATCATGCCAACAATTATTAGGCTATTTAAATAGCCTTTAAATACCCTGTGTTATGTCTCCAAGACCTTGGCAGGATGGGAGTGCTTGTGGCAGCACCGTCTTATCATCCAGCTGGTATGTCTCCCATCATCTGACTGAGTTGATATACTTGATATTCTGCCTGAAACAGGTTATGAGGTTATGTTGGACACTGAACTGAATGAGACCTGGGGTACCACTGTCTCAACATACGTAGCAAGAGTTCATAAGCTGGAAATTCCACCACACTAATCTGTTTCAGCTGTGTTTGAGATTTTGGCAGGTTCAGGCACACGTGCTACTTGGTTAAAGATGGGGAAAGTCATGCGTTCAGCCAGTACAAACCGACCGACGCCTTTTCTTTCCCATGACTGCGTCCAGAGTAGTTTCTAGATCTTAAAATATATCTTTGCTCGATTTATCCCAAGGAAGTTTATTAATGTGGGGATGGAGGGCGGGGTAAAGAAAATTCTTCACTGTGCGTCATGGGTACATGGCAATAGTACGGGAATGCAGTCAACACCCCAAACAGACGTGTGTGCTAAATCTTTCCCTTTCCCTCCCAAATATCCCCACACCCTCTGTCTGATAAACCCACAGTGTTTTTCTCTCCCCTCCCCACACTTGCCTGTTTAGGCCAATGTGATGATACCTCAGCTGTGTATAACCCACGTACACATGTCTGCTGGGATGGCTTTGTATCTGAGTGGACGTCTTGGATTGAACAAGTATGTACTACTGACATTTACAGTACTGTTTATCTATTGCTCAGCTGTAGAGTATTCTTCCTGTGAAGGTCAACCCTCTTTCTCTGTGTTTTCATGTGGAAACGTAAATTCCCCTTTCCCTGAGGTTTGTGGGCTTGAAAATAATAAGTTCACATCACTTAGTTAAAAAAACAACTCCTTTCTGTAAGTGCCTTGTTTTTCAGAATACCAGAGTTTCTTCTGACAACAGTTTAAATTAATAAAAATGCTGGTTTGAGCAAAATCAGCACATTTCTTTAACAATAATAATAATAATAATAATAATAATAAACAATTTTAGAAACTTACAGCACTGCATCCCTACTATTACTGTAAAAAAAAAAAAAAACTGCTTCGTGCAGCTTCGTTGAGAGGGCTCGGAGCTCCACCCAGCTCCTTATATACAGCAAGTGAGTGTGTTTTGTGTCTAATGGATAAAACGCACTGCTAACATTGAGTACGCGTCATTTAGTTTTGTGCATAATAAAAAGGATGATATTACTTTTTGTTTTGTTTTGGGACTGTATTTTTGTCAGACTTCACGCGTGTATATATATATATATATGTTCTCATGTGTGCATTTGAATGTGTGTATGACTGTGTGTGTGTATATGATTGCTGCACACTTTACTTTTTTTTGTGATTCTTGTGATTCTTTAAAGAGGCTTTATGGCTTGGCCCAACGCAGAGTTCTCTGTTGTAATAACAAGACCTTGTACAAGGACAGAGAAAATGGAGAGGAATGTTCAGAGATCAGTATTCCTTGTAACCCAGCTAAAGGGATTATGTGCTGTTCTCAGTTTGATTTCTCCCCCGGACAACACTGCTGCGGGACAGAAGTCTATCAGCCTTGCACTGAGATCTGCTGCAATGGACACAGGTGATTATGTGTGCATGTGTGTTTACACTTATCCGTGGAAATACTGCTGAAATTCAGTGAGTCGGTAGGCCTAAAGCATTTTTTTTAATCAGCTTGATGTGTTGCACTGTATTTTGTGTGCTGCTTGTTTATAGTGTGTTTCCCATGGCTAAGAAATGAGGCTGTGTGGGAAACAGTTAATGTGTGTATCTTGGAGCTTGTGAGGATACAGACAGACAGATCTCAGACAGGAATGGCAAGGAAAAAATCTTTTCAGCTGGTTTCATGCTGTCTACCGAGACAAAAAGGCATTCCAGCTAGACTGACTGTGCGTCTTTTTAATTTTCTTTTTAATTTTCCCTGGCTGCCTTTTAAACATGCCAAGCTACTGAGCCAAGGAAGTTCTGTCTGTCTGGGTTTGCAGGTCTTTGCAGGCGGGCCTGTGTCTGAGTGTATGTTTGTCATATGCTTGTGCATGCTATTCCATCTTTCAGGGAATTACAATATTTTAATAGGGATCTGATATTTAAGAGGACCAGTATTAGTTTTTAGTTTGGCATTTTGATTAATGCTGAGTTAATCAATATGTTTCTAAATGAAATGACAGTGTAATATTAAAGAGACGCCACCGTTTGTTGAAATAGGGCTTATCATGGTCTCCTCTAGCTGTAGACAGGTGGGCCAACGCATTTTTTGTGCATGCATTGTTTTAGTCCGGTGCAACACTGGCAGCTGAAAGGAAAAGTGAATATTGGATTCACTTACGTCAAATAGCAAAAGACTCATGCAGGTGGTTGTTCAATGTGTCTAGTCAGAATGTCTGCTGACATGTTGGCCAGATCACCCGCATAACACTTAACAGCTTTTCCAGTCATCTGTCTCATGCACAACTGAATGATGACATAGACTGAATCCTTTTTCTTTGTCTTACCCCTGCCCCTTCCCCTAGCCTTTCATCATACCCGTATGAAATGACACACCACTTGTTTACGGTTACGTCATCATACATCGTCACTAGCTGGCTGCCATGAAATCCATTCAAGGCTAGTCAGAGAAATGCTGGACTGTTGTGCAAATCAGCAGGACTGTGTAGAGCACAAAACAAGACGGTTGTAATTTTTAAATCAATTATTTAAGCCGAAAATACTTACATTTATGAGATTATGTGTTGAAAAAGTTATCTTCCAGTTGTACTTGATGCTCACAGAAAGCATATTCTAACTCAACCTTTTAATGTTTTTGAACATTAAATGATATGTCTTTATAGCATAATAATAATCATTACTTCTTTATCTCACACTCAGGATTTGATATTAAGTACGAGCACTGTTTCTCCACACAGACAGACACAGACTGAAAACACTCACTGCTGTGGGGGGAAAGCCTACAACATTAAAGACCCTCAGATGAAGTGCTGTGCAGGGACACTGCACAACCTGACCCTGTTATCCAGGCCTGGACATGACGCGCAGTGCTGTGGATCCGTTCTGCAAACTCCACAGGTAGGTTTTAAATAATAATAATAATAATAATAATATTTAAAGTTTGACGTGTTTTAAATCATCAATGCGTCCAACCCTTTATTCTGTTTTGAAAGGCAGGCAAAGCAGGGAAAGCATGCATTTTATTTGTCTTTTATGGACCTCTCCATAGTGAGACAGATGTTGTCCTGCATAGATTCTTACACCAAATAGAACAAAACATCTCTAATCTGAACGTAAGACTCTCGTACATTTCATTTGTACAGAGAGTCTGGCCACTCTCCATTGACAAGTGTTAACTTCCTTGAAGGCTTGTACTCTGTTGAAGTTTAAAACTATTGGATCTGCCCAGAGCCACTCTGGATCTGCCATAACCAATCACTAACATTTGGTCGTGACGTCGGCTTAGCATCGCTAGCGTTCGCCTTAGCCAACTCCTTCACCACTAACGGAGCGAGCTGGAAAAACAAATGTTCCCGAACCCCGTGGGGAGGAGAGCCACCAACACAACTCAGCAAAGATTGTTATTGCTCAGGCTTTAACTTCTGGATATTCGGCAGCGTTGCCACAATGGACCGAATGGCTTCGCTCGCATCTTTCTCCACCGCCATTAAGGAACTACAACTCAAACTAGCGCACGACCTCAGCATCATCGTTCTCAGCCACTCCCTCTGTTCGCTGATTAGACCGGTAAAGATTTGACCGGAGAAAACCCAACAATATACCGCAAACCCAGACGGCATACTGAAGGAAAATTAAAATTGAGTGGAAGTACGTAGGAGGGCGGAGCCAGGCTAAAATTTAACAAGGCGTATGCCTAAAATTAATAATTTTTATCTGATTTGGTGCACCAGTCACACCACTCCTGCCAATAACCCTGGTGAGATCCACAACTGTGTCTTGGATCCGTTTACTGTATATCTTGTGTATCTTGGACACATACAACAATGATATCAGTAAGATGGCAAGCAAGCATATATTTACAGACCATCAATGTGATCATTCATAATTGTGCATTATATCTACTTTATAACCAGAATGTTTGCTGCTCGAGTGAGGACAAGGAGGTGCTTTACTCTGCCAAGAAAGGGTTCAGATGCTGTGGTCACCTCTACTACAACGCCTCTCTGTGGTCATGCTGTGCAGGGAAGCTGAGTCCAGTACACAAAGAACAGATGAACAAAGGTCAGTTGTGTGATACTTGGGCATTGCTCCACAAAAAGCATTTGATCATTGTCATTGTAACTTGATGTCTGTTTCAGTTTCTGCATCTTAGCAATGATGTGTGTGTATACTGTTCATTTTCAGAATCCAGACTTCTGTCAGTTAACAATCTGAATGAAACAGATCTTTGCAATGAAAGTAAGATATCAGTTTTGACTTTTTTGTGTGTGAACTTGGGAGCAAACGCTGTTCATGAAGATATGTGGATTTGTAAATGTTATGTGTTTGTTTATGTCCCTGTTTAGTGCAAATTGGTACTATGGAAAGTGTGTCTTCGGACAGCATCGTGTTCAGCAATGTGCTAAAAATCCATGGAAGCAATGCCACGGTGAAACCTCTGGCCTCGCCTTACATCCTGGAAACGCCTGATCGCTGCAGCTCCCCTAAACTGATCCCTGGGAATAGCTACTTCTTTGATCAAGTTCAAGTCTTCACAGATTTCAACCATAACTCTGTTCTCCAGTCGCTCTATTTCATTCTTTCCAAGTGTTTTCATCCTTAGGACACCTCTGTTACCTGTTACTACCAGCAGTTAATCTATTATATATCTGGTATTGTGTGAATCCTGCCATTGCCCACCTTTCATCCAAAGCGACTTATAATTGCTATATATGGTTATACATTGGTTGATGAATCACCGTGGGAGTCGAACCCGGGTCTCCCACGCCAAAGGCATGTGTTATATCCACTGCGCCATCACCACCCTGCATGCAAGAATGAATGTGTAATTAATATGTATCTTAATTTTCACATAAGGTGAACAGCTATCAGCTAACATGTTTTGTTTTTCAGAATATTATGATAGTCTTTGTTATTTTTTTCACTCACGCACCCTTACGTTATATTTTATTATTATTTTTTATCCTTGCACTAAACTACATTATAAATGGCAACTGTTTGCACACATGTCATTTATGTCGTTTACATGTAAATGACATGTCACTTTTTACCACACTGCACCGGCGATAGCCTTGGCCGGTGGAGATCTCTGAACATCTCAGGGGAATCTCTTCAAATGTGGCACTAACGTTTACTTGGACTCAGGGTGAACTGATTAGATTTTAGTGGTCAAAGGGCAAGGTTAGAGTGGCCTCATAAAGCACATCTTTGGCCCCTCAAGAATTCCTAAACTACTTATAACATATTTCACACAAATGTCTAGTATGATTAAATGATGAAGTGATGACACTTTATATCAAAAAGGTCAAAGGTCAATTTAACTGTGGCATCATAGTGTTCTGCAAAAATGCTTTTCTTGCCT
Organism: Gymnocephalus cernua; assembly: GCA_023631565.1. NCBI lineage: Eukaryota > Metazoa > Chordata > Actinopteri > Perciformes > Percidae > Gymnocephalus > Gymnocephalus cernua. The sequence continues at coordinate 17,674,930 of CM042430.1, forward strand.
TTATTCAGTGCCATAACTCAGGAACTGAAGGGGAGATTTTGACCATATTTCATATTTTGTTGGATACTAATCTTGGGTGCCCACCTGAAACTGTGTATCTTCTGTGCTGCCGGGTTGAAGATGTCTGTGAAGCATCCTTGTTTCGCCAAAAAATACAATAATGCCTTTTTATTAAATTGCTTCTAAGTCTTCATTACACATTATATAAGTCTAGACAGATATGGATGTAAACTTGACTGGTTGGAGGAGGCATACAACCACAGAGCAGTAATTATAGTTTATCATGGCATTATCTATGAAGCTAGTAATTGATAAACATGTCTTCAAAAATATCAGGGATAAAAAAATATGCTATATGGAACTAAACTTCCAATCATCCAAATATTTAGCTGTGGTGCATTAAAGCTATGTTTCTCAATACAGCAGTTTTTGTTGTGCTGTACATACCTGTACTGTGAGTGACATGAATTTAAGCTTGAAAACCTATTTTCATTTTACCAAAACATATTTTCTATATCTATGTCTATGTCTATAAATCTTCTATTTGTTAGCTAATTTTAAGAAACAGAAACTCATAACTCTTATATTGCATGTTTATTTTTTATATGACAAGCTACTTTGAGGGTTATGTTTTATATATTTTATCTCAATAAAAAAATATATAACCTATAAACCTGTTGTGTCTTATCTTACTTAATGTTGGGCCATTAGTGGAAGCTTTGAGTGAATATTATGACATTGCAGCATGTGTATTTTATTCTTGACATTGGCCTGTTTATTTTCTGTGCCTTTACATGATTTTCAGACAGTCAACAGTTTAAATTATTAAAAAATGCTGGTTTGAGGCTCAGGGCTCCTGTTCAGCAGCCACAGCCCTCTCACTCTGACATCTCTCCATTAGAGCATGTAAAGGACCTGAGTGTGTGTGTGTGTGTGTGTGTGTGTGTGTGTGTGTGTGTGTGTGTGTGTGTGTGTGTGTGTGTGTGTGTGTGTGTGTATTCCAGGCCTGTGAGTAATAACAGAGTGTAAATTGTAATTTCCCCATTGGGGACCAATAAAGAGTATACATTAAATTAAGTATCTCAGACAGGAGTGGCAAGGAAAAAATCTTTTCAGCTGGTTTCATGTTGTCTACCGAGACAAAAAGGCATTCCAGCTACACTGACTCTGTGCGTCTTTTTCAGACAGTCAACAGTTTAAATTAATAAAAAATGCTGGTTTGAGCTAAATCAGCACATGTCTTTAATATATGTGGTAGTAGCTCAGTCTGTAGGGAGTTGGGTTTGGAACCAGAAAGTCGCTGGTTTAAGTCCCCGTACGGGAGTGGACTGATAGCTGGAGAGATGCCAGTTTGCTCTTGAGTAAAGCACCAAACTGTTCAGGGCTCTTGTTCAGCAGATGCAGCCCACTCAATCTGACATCTCTCCATTAGTGCATGTAAAGGACCTGAGTGTGTGTGTTCCAGACCTGTGTGTAAAAACAGAGTGTAAATTGTTATTTCTCCATTGGGGACCAATAAAGAATATGCATTAAATTAAGTATAAAGCAAATTTAAAAAAAAGAATAATAACAATAAACAATTTTAGAACTTACAGCACTACATCCCTGCTATTACTGTAAAAAAAAAAAAAAACTGCTGCTGCTTCGTGCAGCTTCGTTGAGAGGGCTCGGAGCTCCACCCAGCTCCTTATATACAACAAGTGAGTGTGTTTTATGGATAAAACGCACTGCTAACATTTGGTAAGCGTTGTTTAGTTTTGTGCATAATAAAAAGGATGATATTACTTTTTGTTTTGGGACTGTATTTTTGTCAGACGTCATGTGTATATATGTTCTCATGTGTGCATTTGAATGTGTGTATGACTGTGCCTGCTTGTGTCTGTATTGCTGCACACTTTACTTTTTTGTGATTCTTGTGATTCTTTAAAGAGGCTTTATGGCTTGGCCCAACGCAGAGTTCTCTGTTGTAATAACAAGACCTTGTACAAGGACAGAGAAAATGGAGAGGAATGTTCAGAGATCAGTATTCCTTGTAACCCAGCTAAAGGGATTATGTGCTGTTCTCAGTTTCATTTCTCCCCCGGACAACACTGCTGCGGGACAGAAGTCTATCAGCCTTGCACTGAGATCTGCTGCAATGGACACAGGTGATTATGTGTGCATGTGTGTTTACACTTATCCGTGGAAATACTGCTGAAATTCAGTGAGTCGGTAGGCCTAAAGCATTTTTTTTAATCAGCTTGATGTGTTGCACTGTATTTTGTGTGCTGCTTGTTTATAGTGTGTTTCCCATGGCTAAGAAATGAGGCTGTGTGGGAAACAGTTAATGTGTGTATCTTGGAGCTTGTGAGGATACAGACAAACAGATCTCAGACAGGAGTGGCAAGGATAAAATCTTTTCAGCTGGTTTCATGCTGTCTACCGAGACAAAAAGGCATTCCAGCTACACTTACTCTGTGCCTCTTTTTAATTTTCCCTGGCTGCCTTTTAAACATGCCTACTGAGCCAAGGAATTTCTGTCTGTCTGGGTTTTAAGCGTATGACCTTTATCTGCCTGTCTGTGCAGTGTCTGTGTGTATGTTTGTCATACGGGGCTGGAATGGCCATCGGGCCCACCGGGCATTTTCCCGGTGGGCCGACGCACTTTTGGGCGGCACATTCGGTAATTGTACAAAAGTCCGTCTGCCAGGACTGATTGTGTCTGGGGTTATACATAGTATACATGAGCTTAGTAGAACAGGCTGTATAGATCACAGACTTCAGCTACCCAACAGGCCTACCCTTAAACAGTTAGGTTACCTGACAGCCACTAACTTTAATGTTACTGCCAAACTGCTTGTTGTCATTATGACGTGACGTGTGGGGTATGCCGGGGGTTAGCGCGGACACGCGCCTTTTACTGCGAGCGGGCGCACGCGCCACACGGAGAGAAAAGTGGGAGAAAGAGAAAAGAGAGTGTGCGTCCAGAGGATAATCAGTTGAGCTCGCGTGTGTGCGTCTTTGAGAACTGTAAGTCCCAGACCTTACGTTGTCAGTTCATTTGGGCCTGTTGTTGTATTGGTCTGTAGTTCTTTTACATTTAAGTAAGTTAGCTGGTAATTTCGATGTTTGTGTTAATCACCTGTTAGCTGCACGTGGCTGTTGATTTATAATGCAGATTGTTGGAAGCTCTTGCTCACGTTTGTATTTAGCTACATTATTGTATTATTATTGTATTGTATTATGCTGCAGTAGTTACATTACATTGATATAGTGTAATTAATAGTGGGTTTGTTGTTGTTTGCTAGCCTATATGTATACTTCATATGCATTGTGTATGGTAGCCTTCACAATGTTATTTGTTTCTTTGCAGAACCACACACAAATACACAGCCATAGCAGAGCTACCCACGCCCATTTTGTACTGTTGCCTTATGTAATAAAGCATCAAGAGCGATAATTGTCTCCGTCCGTGTTTTAACTGACATCCCTGGGGCGAAGTTGGAAACCGGAATCAGCTCAATTACAGTCCTAAGCTAGACCTAACCCAATCAAATCCAGGAACACCCTTCCCCACTCCCGGCCCTGAGACACGAGCTGTAAACGTTATAATATGCTGGAAGTTAAGCATCCACGTTAAAATGGACAAACGACCACGGAACCCCATACACAAGCGATGTGTACAGAAATTACGGGAGAAAAAGATTAAGTATCTACAGGCGAAAATGTGCTAACATGTCTGACATGTTTGGGGCTGTAGTAGCTGCTTCAACATCAGCATTAGGCTACCTGAAGTAGAGAAAGGAGGAGAGGTGGCTGGCTATACAGAAAAGCAGAAACAACATCATGATGACAGGGAAGAGGCCGAGGAGGAGGAGAGCGACCATGACAGGGCCACGGGAGAGAGAGGGAGGAACAGATGGAAGAGAGAGTAGGCCTAGTTGACGATGGTAAGAAGTACGCAAATTAACAGGTTGTGTGTGTGTGTGTGTGTGTGTGTGTGTGTGTGTGTGTGTGTGTGTGTGCGTGTGTGTGTGTGTGTGTGTGTGTGTGCGTGCGCGCGCACGCGCGCCTCACGTCATAATGACAACAAGCAGTTTGGCAGTAACATTAAAGTTAGTGGCTGTCAGGTAACCTAACTGTTTAAGGGTAGGCCTGTTGGGTAGCTGAAGTCTGTGATCTATACAGCCTGTTCTACTAGGCTCATGTATACTATGTATAAGGCCTGTTCTACTAGGCTCATGTATACTATGTATACAGCCTGTTCTACTAGGCTCATGTATACTATGTATAAGGCCTGTTCTACTAGGCTCATGTATACTATGTATACAGCCTGTTCTACTAGGCTCATGTATACTATGTATACAGCCTGTTCTACTAGGCTCATGTATACTATGTAACAGCCTGTTCTACTAGGCTCATGTATACTATATATACAGCCTGTTCTACTAGGCTCATGTATACTATGTATACAGCCTGTTCTACTAGGCTCATGTATGCTATGTACAACCTGTTCTACTAGGCTCATGTATACTATGTATACAGCCTGTTCTACTAGGCTCATGTATACTATGTACAGCCTGTTCTACTAGGCTCATGTATACTATATATACAGCCTGTTCTACTAGGCTCATGCATACTATGTACAGCCTGTTCTACTAGGCTCATGTATACTATGTGTACAGCCTGTTCTACTAGGCTCATGTATACTATATATACAGCCTGTTCTACTAGGCTCATGTATACTATGTATACAGCCTGTTCTACTAGGCTCATGTATGCTATGTACAACCTGTTCTACTAGGCTCATGTATACTATGTATACAGCCTGTTCTACTAGGCTCATGTATACTATGTATACAGCCTGTTCTACTAGGCTCATGTATACTATGTATACAGCCTGTTCTACTAGGCTCATGTATGCTATGTACAACCTGTTCTACTAGGCTCATGTATACTATGTGTACAGCCTGTTCTACTAGGCTCATGTATACTATGTATACAGCCTGTTCTACTAGGCTCATGTATACTATGTATACAGCCTGTTCTACTAGGCTCATGTATACTATGTGTACAGCTGTTTCTCTACATTGCCCAGAGATTTAAGCTAAATGAATTATACCTTAATTTAGCTGACATTTCTCTCTGTTTCTCACTCTTTTAAAGGTTACCTTGTTAGAGTAAATCTTTCTTGTTCATTGGTGTGGGCCAAGGCAACATTTTGATTGACTTTACTGACAATACACTTGTATACTTAAATGTTGTTAAATAATTTGAAATTATACTTTAAACTTTATCTTTGGCAATGACTTCCACTTGAGTATGGACATTGTGTAGGCTACCCTATGGCCTCCATGTAGCCAATCAAAAGTGAGTGAGTACAATGCTTCTCTTTTCCAGGGCATGTACTACTCCCAGCTTTATTGTAGCATTTGGGAAGGGTTATGGTTATGGTTATTGTAGTTAGCAGACACTTTTGTCCAAAGCGACAAAATATGAATCTTACAATGGTTAAAATGAACAGTAAACAGTTTTTAAAAGTTGCTAAGCCAATATTAAGCAAAATAGTAATAATAACAATAATGGCAATACAATATCAAATATCAATAATAATAATAAAAAATACCGTAAATATACAAATCATAACTCTAAGAATTAATTAATTATTTAAGTCTAAGATCAACAGATAAGTCTTGAGACCTCTTGAAGGATCCAAAACTATCACATGAATGCAGAACACTAGGCAACTCATATTATAGAATGGACGCATATTTTAAAAGGACTGTCTGCAGGGAATGTCTCTGACCAATCACGGTGGGTGTGGGCCGCCTGGGCCAAAAATGCCCGGGCCGTTTTTTTGTCCCAGTCCAGCTCTGTTTTCATATGCTTGTGCATGTTATGACTGTGTTTACAGTTATGATATTCCATCTTTCAGGGAATTACAATATTTTAATAGGGATCTGATATTTAAGAGGACCAGTATTTGTTTTTAGTTTGGCATTTTGAAATAGGGCTTATCAAGGTCTCCCCTGTAGACAGGTGGGCCAACGCATTTTTTGTGCGTGCATTGTTTTAGTCCGGTGCAACACCGGCAGCGCCGCCGCTAGTTAGCTTAGCGTTGTGAATGGAATCCTATGTTGCTGGTTAGCATGTTGTGAGTAAAAGTGAGCCAACAAAAGACAAAAAAACCCACCTAATTACATGCACTGAGACAAAAAATGCGTTGGCCCACCTATCTACAGCTAGGGGAGACCGTGATAAGCCCTATTTAACGGTGAATCCAGAGAGGAAGTATCACCCAACTCTGCAGCTCTTTTTGCTCCGTTTCCAGCTGAGCAGCTAGTTGTTTTAATTGTACGCTACCAAACAGCAGAAAGACAAAGTTAATAACAATTAGTGGGTGAAAAAAATATAACAAGCTAAAAACCTAATAATTGTTGTGAGGATTTGGTGGAGACCACACAAGAACTGAAAGGAAAAGTGAATATTGGATTCACGTCATATAGCAAGAGACTCATGCAGGTGGTTGTTCAATGTGTCTAGTCAGAATGTCTGCTGACATGTTGGCCAGATCACCCGCATAACACTTAACAGCTTTTCCAGTCATCTGTCTCATGCACAACTGAATGATGACATAGACTGAATCCTTTTTCATCATACCCCTATGAAATGACACACCACTTGGTTACGGTTATGTCATCATACATCATCACTAGCTGGCTGCCATGGAATCCATTCAAGGCTAGTCAGAGAAATGCTGGACTGTTGTGCAAATCAGGAATGTAACATTAGTGTAGCAAACTAGCGATTTTTAAAAATGTTTCAATTAAGAATATGGTTGCAAATACAGGACTGTGTAGAGCACAAAACAAGTAATTTTTAAATCAATTATTTAAGCCGAAAATACTCTGGCTAACCCTTGGTTTTAAGTAAGCTTGTGAAAATGGCTGGTTTTAAGGGATATCTTGCCCTTCTCCTTAGCCCTACCCCTCGATCAAAACGAGAATTGGGACAGCCCTTACTCTCACGTGAACGTGCAAAACTAAGGGGAAGGGGTAAGACAGAGAATTGGGATTCAGCAATACTCCATTTCAAGCAATACAGCTATCTACACCGGCCACCAAACATCTTTAGGTTTTACTGCGGTTTTACACATGTAACAGCAAGTCAAAGCGTCTTTTCAGGCGTCTATTTATTTTCTTATTATTTATTCGTCTAACTACTAGACTACTGTGATTGCATCTGTACTGTGGCACAGTATAGAAGCTGCCCTGCTGACATGATGCTTTCACCTTACACTCTGTGTAGACACTGTGTTGAAAAGGTTATCTTCCAATCGTACTTGATGCTCACAGAAAGCATATTCTACCTCACCCTTTTAATGTTTTTGAACATTAAATTATATGTCATCCAAATATTTAGCTGTGGTGCATTAAAGCTATGTTTCTCAATACTGCAGTTTTTTTGTTGTACTGTACATTCCTGTACTGTGAGTGACATGAACTTAAGCTTGAAAACCTATTTTAATTTTACCAAAAAATATTTTCTATATCTATGTCTATGTCTATACATCTTCTATTTCTTATCTAATTGAAAGAAACAGAAACTCATAATAACTCTTTTATTGCATGTTTATTTTTTTATACATGACACGGTACTTTGAGGATTATGTTTTAAATATTTTATCTCAATGAAAAATTATAACCTATAAACCTGTTGTGTCTTATCTTACTTAATGTTGGCGTGTTAGTGGAAGCTTTGAGTGAATATTATGACATTGCAGGATGTGTATTTTATTCTTGGCATTGGCCTGTTAATTTTGTGTGGATCAAGTAAGGAGAGGAAACCTTTCCCTACCCTAGGGCAAGTTAGCAGTGATCTTCCCCTTTTCAGTAATGACTTGTTCTTTCCCACTCTTTACACAGTCTGATGCAAGAGAGATGCAAGATTGGTGTTTATGAAATCCCAAATATCCCCCCACTAAATTTTGCAGTTACGGAAGCCAAAATTCACAAAGGCATCCAGTGTTCGAGACCTCAGGATGGTGTGGCTCCCCACAGCAAAAACAAAATAATGCATCAGCCTTTACCTTGTATTAAAGCCAGTCTCAGTTGTCGTAAAAGGCAGAGACTTCCTACTTGTACAACTTTTTATTTGCTCTATATTAAATTTGGTGCCAAAGGCTTGGCCCGCGGGTTGGTGTGTGGGGGGAACAACTCATTTGTTCAGGGGTGCATGGCCTATGAATGCCCCTGTCGGCTTGTTACAGTACATGCCTGTTGCACATTCTGCTAGCTGGACCCTAAAGTTACATAAACTACACTACCCAGAGGACACTACGTGACTTACCTCAGATCTTGACGAATCACGTAAAGGCAAGTAGTCGGCCCACCCTATTAGAAGTTCGCTTCTCCACGGACGCTAGTTCGAAAAAGCTGTCTGATGCCTGCGGCCTGACCGTAACAGATTTTTCACTGCTGAAAACCTAGAAACTAAAAAGAAGTGTGTCAAGTTTGTAAGTCGTTTTGTTAGCCTGGCTCCAGAAAGGTACTAAAAGAACGCGTGTGTCAGAGCCAGACACGTCAACAGAGGTCCAAGTCCAACCAGAAACATCAGGTACAATTCATGAGCTTCAAACTAACGTTAACGTTGATTTGAGCGGAACAGCTAGCGTTTATGAGGAGTCTGCAGTTACCAACCTTAACATTACCTTAGTCATTGATACCGACGTCAACAATAACGTGAGTAACGAAACACATGGATGGGCTGACTGTTGGTCAAGGGACCAAATTATGTATTTTTTCACGAACAGCTTTTAAAGATAACAAGCTGGGCGGCTGGGCTGGGTTTAAATAAATACATACATTTATGTTGTTAATAAATAACAATATATTGTCATATCTCCATGTTTTGGTTTTCACTGTAGAAATCTCAAATGTCATAATGATTTGCCAATGCAAGAGAGTACCGGCACCTTTTTTTTTCAACTTCAAGCACTGCCCTTGGCTCCAAGTTGACAACTTTGGCACAACACACATCTATCTTCCAGTAACTCCAAGTTGGTGCGGAACTAAGACAATTGTTTTATGGGAAGGTAGGTGGAAGGGTGTAGAGTCTCGTTCATTGTTTGTGGACTTTGATAAAAAGCCAACATACAGGATATTGAACAAGCATATGCAATAAATTATACTTAGTGTTTAATCTTGACTTATTTTAACACTGAGGTGGCCATACTTTGATTTCCTTTTAATATTGTATATTGTAATGATATACTGTACCGTACAATTATACCAAAGTAAGTAATACATGCCAGAGCTTTCACCCACATTGTCAATGCTCATAAATGGTGGTGTGCTGTCTCTCTGTCACTGTAAGGTAATGAAGATTATTTCCTATGCGGGAATCACTTATGGATGCTTTTTATTAAAAAATAAATTAAAAAAGATGTTTATAATACAGTTTTTCTCAATCGATTTGGCACATTTACTGAAACAAACTTACACTTGTCAAAACGCGAGGTACAATCCTCACACCACGTGGTACATTCAGCACATCACTCGATGTGACCTGCAAAAAGTGATTACGCAATCAAAATAATTAACTCCTGTTTCAAATGTCAATAAATCTAGCAATGAATACATAATTGCCGTCAAAAACGAAAGGTTCCTTTATCATTGCTTAGACCAACAGCGTCACCCCCAGGAAATTTTGTTTAAAATGTTCAGCAGCCAAGATCTTAATTTTTAAGGATTTATAGATGAAAAGCCAAGTCACTATATCAGTTTTTTTATTTTTTTTACTTTTACAGGTTTTTAAAGGTCAAAACACACACACACACACACACACACACACACACACACACACACAAAGAAAAAAAAATTATGCAAAGTGATGTATTTTCTGATGTTCGTGAGTGAATTTGATGGGAAGATAATATTGTTTTTCGCATTATTTTTCACTTAATCTTTTGTGTTTGTCTTTCATGTACATCGACATCAAAGTTTGTTTTTTTTACATTTGCTTTCTTGTACTATCATGATGTGCCATCTCTGTTGATATTGCAGTTGTAGCTTTCTTGTACTATCATGATGTGCCATCTCTGTTGATAATGCAGTTGTAGTCATGGTGCTGCTCCCAGCTGGAGTTCCCCTTCTCTACCAATAATTCTGTTAGTGCTCCCTCTTTGATGAAGGGAGTCAACTTGCAATGATGAAGTAATGTCCATTACTGAACACACAAACAGGCACCACTTCTGCACGCCACCTTCCACTTCTTGTGCGACCTTGCAAATTTATCACTTTTCCAGTCCGGTCTTTCCCATCGCGGTTGCAACCTCTCTCCAGGCATTTTCCAGCGCTATTTTATTGGAGTGTAATTGTGATGAACTATCATATACATGCGGATGTATACGTATAAGCTTGCATTATTTTTCCTCTTCGCATTGTATTCAAAGCTTCTTCTGTAAATATGACATATACTTGAAATAATGTACAATACTTGCTATGTCGCCCCCACCGACAATGCATAGTATTGCGTGCATCGGCGCATTGCGCAACAAAAACTGGGATGACACATTTTGCTATGCATCGACGCGTAAAGGCTCAGATATACTAGCGCTTTCAACAGTGCGTGCGGAAATCGTGACGTCACAGGACTGCCGTGAGTATTTATACCAAGGGGGCAGGCTTCTCTCCTCAGAGCGAAGCCGCGATGGTGCCATTTTGCTAGCCCTGTTCCCATCACCCCCGTTAGCATCCCATTGACTGCAATTCATTTTGGCGTCACTTTGACAGCCAATAACTTTACATCTGAAGCGTTTAAAGACTTGATTTGTCCGTTGTTTATTTCTTAAGAAACACGACAATGTACACAAGGCTACATTAGCTTGTACCTCACGTTATGGCTCCGTAGCAGACGTTTTTTATAAAAATAGGCTAACGATTGTGTCATAACCACGTGACTTACTGTCGCATTGTAGAGGAATTACCGTATAGTACAGGAGAAGCTCGCAGGCATTTTCGACGTACATTAGCTGTTTAGTTTAATTACTAATGTTAACTAGCATTTTAGTTAGCAATAATTAGCCTGTGCCTATGTTATCTCCTTACATATACCTACGCTCTCCGTCTCTGATAGATTGGGAATGATTGAGATTTCTCTTGGCACAGCTACCAGAAGACTTACAACGTTCAGAGACGTTGTTCACGTCACATCGGCGGCGGGAAGCTAAGTTTGCAGCTGCGCAGTAATGCTCAGTAACACTTTCCCATCACCGGAAAAGTGCTGGTAAGAGGCTTCACTTGTCTCCGTCAAAAACAGCGGGATCGCTGTCCATTTTATATACTGTCTATGATTTATACTCGCGCGTGGTGGTCGCGGCACTAGTTGCAGTCTTCTCTTGAACAGCGGTGGCGCTAAGGAGCAAAAGCTACCGATGTTTTTCTTTCTAAGGACTAGAAGAAGAAGAAAAAGATAAACAACGGCAGAACAGGCAGCAACAGTGCCGTCAATGCTTCGATTTGATTCAGTGAGCTACTCCATCAGATCAAGCCTTTCATTCACAAAAAAATAACTCATCTTAACCCGGTAAGTTTACCAGAGAGACTTGCAGTCAGTCGGCGAGTCCTGGCATCCGGTTTCCCAGGAGCTCGTTCAGGCTTTCTGTTTCCGGTTTGTCGGGCGCCGCTGAAAAAAATAGACTTGTGCGCGCCCTGCGCCCTGAAAATTGGACGCGCCGGCCGGAAATTACGTCATTTTGATGTCACGAATGCGCGCGCCGCCTCCAACGCGTCAAGCATAAAACGGCCTTAAAGGCGGGCAAAGCGTAGCGATGCGTAGCCTTGCGGACGCGTATGCGTACCAATGCGTTGACTCTGCCAGACCCCTAAGGGTGGGGGCTATTTCTGAGCATTCAACAGAGTGACTGCTTGGGGAAAGAAGCTGTCTTTGTGTCGGCTGGTTTTGGCCGGAGGGAAGGAGGTTGAAAAGTTTACGACCAGGATGTGAGGGGTCTGCAGGGATTTTTTCTGCCTTTTTCCCGACCCTGGACCGGTGCAGGTCCTGGATGGAGAGAAGGTCAGCTCCAAGCATTTCCTCAACGTTTTTTTCTTTTTCTTTCTTGTACTTCACACACTGTACTTGTAGAAAAAACAGAGGATAACCTTCAAGCGTGGAACTGTGTGGGAGTGATAGATTACTCCCAGAATATGTTCAATGGGTGGTGTAAGGAAGGAGACTAATATCTGAACTATTTGTCAGTTGTTAATAGCAAACTTCTGCGGGAAGCTGCTGTTTTATTTTGTTCCTTTTCAGTTAGTCACACATTCCTAAAATTAGGAAACACTTTCAATGCATGATGTCTTTATATACAAGATGAAATCCCAGACATACTTAACAACACAATGGCAGCTGTTAGCTAGGCACCCAAAATATTTAACATGCCATTATGGACTAGGTCATTTAACCACAAGAACTTTGGTGTCCAACATATTTTGTGTTTGTTGTTGCCAACTATGAGTTCTTTATTAGCAATAAATGAAATCCTTTAAAATGTGACATTTATCAACTCCAGTCAGACAAACATGCCCAAAACAAGACATAAGACTGCTCAGTGGAGTTTCAATAGGAACAGTTTTAAGGGACTGTTCAGTTTTGTGTTACTAGGTTTGAGGTTTCCAAACACAGATACAGGTTGCTAGAAAAAAATCTGATCAACTGAAAACCTTGACATTTTGCCCATAAACACATTCTAAATATATTATGAAATGATATTCTTTGATAAGAAATAAAAGTGATAACATCACAATGATATTGAGTGTGGACCTGAAAGCATAAGGATCAGTATCTCTGGAACAAACTCAGGCAGGATAACCTCTGTTTTATTGTTAAGACTAAAGGAGAGCAGGGAGTGCATATGATTGTGTATGTTTGTAGCTCATAAAAGGAGAGTAAAGATGGATTATTGAGCTAGTGATAAGCAGTAGCCATACACAGATCATTAAAGCCATAAAGCCACCTGCTGACCCAGTAGCAACAGGTAACAACACTCTTCGCATCGGGAAACTGTTGTTGTGTAAGTGTTCATTGCATTGATTAGAATGCAGGGATTAAGTGGATAAAGTGCGACAGAGTGAAGAGCAAACTGGACTCCCGATGTTCTCTTCTGTATCACCTGTATACTGATGGTGTCAAACAGCTGAGCAAATATCATCCATCTTGATGCATGGCTTAGCACATGACTTTAAAGCACACAAAGAAGAGAGAGCGTCTGCAGTCTTTACAAGTGACAATGAAGAAAGATTTCACCTGCTGCTGCCCATCTCTGATCCCTAGCAGGGAATCTGCTTGTTTCTACCTGCTCTGTGTGCTCATTGCTCTTTACATGCTGGCAGGCGCTGCCATATTTTCTTCCTTGGAGAGACCAGCGGAGCTGAAGGCCCACCAGCTCTGGGAAAAGAGGCTACGAGACTTCAGTCATGAGCATAACATAATTTATGAAGACCTGAAATCTCTGTTGCGCCACTATGAGGAGGCCAGGACCGCAGGCGTCCGGACAGAACGAGGCAGAGCCCTGTGGGACATTCCAGGTGCCTTCTACTTTGTGGGAACTGTAGTTTCCACCATTGGTGAGTCAAGATGTTATGGGAATTTTAGACTAAAAAAAATGTGTTAATTAATTCGGTTCCCAGATTGTTACATTACATTACATGTCATTTAGCTGACACTTTTATCCAAAGCGACTTACAATTAAGTGCTTTCAACTGTGAAGGTACAAACTCCAGCCAACAAGTAGTAAGTGCAAGTACATTAGCTTTAAGTAAGTAAGCTACAAAGAGACATATGAAAGTGCAAGTACATAGCTTTAAATAAGTAAAGCTACAGAGAGACATGCAAGTGCAGGTTCAAGATGTTTTTTGTTTTTTTTTATCTGAGGTGTAGTCGGAAGAGTTTTTTAGCCTTCGGCGGAATGTGTGTAGGCTTTCAGCCATCCTGATAGCAGTTTGTTTGAAGCAGAGCGAAGTGGGCGGGTTGGGGTATATGGTTTGACCATGTCCTGGATGTAAGCTGGGGCTGATCCAGTCATAGCCCTATATGTAGCCTAAGTACTAGTGTCTTGAAGTGGATGCGGGCAGCAACTGGTAACCAGTGAAGAGAGCGGAGGAGCGGTGTAGTGTGAGAGAACTTGAGGAGGTTGAAGACAAGCCAAGCTGCTGCGTTCTGAATGAGCTGCAGGGGTCGGATGGCACATGCCGGCAAGCCAATCAGGATGGAGTTGCAGTAGTCTAGACGTGAGATGACTAGAGCCTGAACCAGAACCAGAACATAGTTATGTTAGGGTTGTTTTTCTTCAAATCACCCCACAATCACATGTAGATTAGCAGATTTATTTTCTTTTAAATATAGGCTTTTTTGGCCTTTATTCTGTAGGACAGCTGAAGACAGGAAAGGGGAGAGAGAGAGAGAGTGGTATGACATGCAGCAAAGGTCTGCGGGTCGGATTCGAACCCCAGCCACTGCGTTAAGGACGGAGCCTCTGTACATGGGGCTCAGGCTCTACTAGGTGAGCTACTGTACCAGGGAGCCCCTTCTTTTTTTTATGATCAATCTGTCAAAATTACAACTTGAATTATCACTTTGTCAGTTTTACAGTTATGTGTAAAACTGAAACTTACATTTTAAAAGACAGTTACAATTTGAAAGTGGATAACTTCAACAAACTATGTAAGGCATGCCCCATTAGTGAAGGCTGTATCATTCTGACAGATAAACAGATCAAACACAGGCCAATTGTTCATCATGTCCTGATACAGAGGGGATCTCTTGACAAGCAATCAATACCATGTCCAAGTAACACAAATCTATCACAATTATACACACAATTTAACTATGAACCTAATTAGACAGGACATATAAAGACCTATTGATTTGGAGAGGACCACAGGGAGAGGTGTTTGAAACTTCACTAAAATCCATTGAAATCCATATATAACCTGCACCTATAGAGGACAAACATGTCTCCAAGATAGACATTTAACCAGCCTTGTCTCTGAGAATCAATTAATTTACAGCCTTCCATTTGTATACACTATCTTTTGGCACTCTCTATCACTGTGGAAACTGAGGGACAGACTCGGGCACTGAGCCCTGATCAATTTCCGTTTACAACAACCTCCGTATTTACTGACTACAATAATTTCAGGAAGTAATTATAGGCTACATCTGAGATTTGTGACACTGAAAGACACTTTCCAACAGATGTTTTTGTTTCCCAAGACAAACACATCATTTCCCATATGACGAATGACTATGACTCCCACATTTATTCATACTGCCTTTCCTTCCTTCCTTTTAGAACACTGTCCAAAACCACAACATATTTATTCATTCATTTTGACTTGGGATAGGCATAAGCCAAAGCATACAGTATGTGGCTGTCCTGGTCAACGTGAGCAGGCAGGATTTATTTCATCAGTATTTATCAGTCATTTGCTTCTGTAACGTTTGTATAAAATTGTGATAATTATAGTCCAGTCATTTTATGCAAAAAAAGGTAGGACAAATTGCAACAGAAGCAAACTCAACTGATTTTGTATTGTCAATATGTCCTGAGTAAGGAAAAAAAAGCCCTGAAGAATCCCAATAGGGG
Organism: Gymnocephalus cernua; assembly: GCA_023631565.1. NCBI lineage: Eukaryota > Metazoa > Chordata > Actinopteri > Perciformes > Percidae > Gymnocephalus > Gymnocephalus cernua. Next base: position 17,690,555 of record CM042430.1, read on the forward strand.
AAAGTTTAGAAAAATACCTAAATAGCCTAATCATACGCCTATTCATTCTTTTTTTCACGTGAATATAGGGTAAAAATGTTAACCTTTAGATATCACCATGACAATTTCTGAGTTGATTGCTTACATAAAGACAAACAAAAATTGTATCACAAGTTTTTTTTAATTGTTTGTTAACATGGGCAAACGGTGCATAATCTAATTATGTATGTGCTAATTTGCATACATACCCAAACAGATCTAAACATTGGGGATAGCCAGGTGAAAATGTCTTGTTGAATCATGTTGACATATAACAGTAAAAGACTTTGGGCCCTATCTGGCACCCAGTGCAACTGACTTTGTAGGGGAGAACCGGGACGAATGAAACAGTTTTTAATTAAACGTCATTTACAAAGACATCGTTAAACACTGAAAGCTAACATTTTGTCATAAGCAACCTACATCTGTCCTTTATCAAATACAGTTGCATTTTCAGCTCTGAACGAAACTGTTCGGGAGTTTTTTAAGCAGTAGTCGGACGTGCGTTTTGTTTCATTCGTCCCTCCTGGCCTGGACGAATGAAACAGGCATGGAGGACGAAATAAACATATAGTTTAAGCTATGTACACTTCCCACAACTTCAAAAGTTGGCAACATATCATGAATGGTACTTCACATAGGTGTTATTTCAGGTAGATTGCTGCAGGTCTATACGTCTTGGTGAATGTCTGTTAACAACTCATTGCCGTCATCGTGAAGCGCGTATCTCACGGTTATGGAAAATACCATGCACTATGCCATTTATATAGTTTACATATACATGTTTCCAATTATATAATGTTTCTAGAGTACAAAATGTTATTTCACTCTGTTCTTATGTGGGTAAGGCTACCGCACATCCAAATAAGAGCCCTTCATGACCCACAGCCCGCCAGTCTACATAGGATAAAAAATATATATGCATAAAATATAGTATAAACACAGATATGTGTGCAATTACTTAGAATACATGGATTTACTGCCTGGTCGGGACGATTGAAACAGCTGTTTCATTTGTCCCGACAGCAACAATTGACATTAAAACTCCTAAACTAAAAAACTCTGACATTCCACACTGTAGGACATTTTAAAACACTAATTCATATGTCGTATGACCATGACAATAGTACATGAAACAATAAATACAACCTGTCATTAAAAAAAAAAATATTGCATCAAACATTTTACTTACTGCACTCAAATTACGTTTGCGGGTCTAACTTTGTACAAACATGACGTCATGACGCCAAATTTCCTGGGTCTGGTAGATCTTGCGTGCTGTACGTGCTGACGAAGTTTGACATTCGCAACATGTATTGTTTTCGAGATATTATATTATCCGTTTCAATCGTCCCGGTTGTACCCTACACCGACGCGTGTATCATTCCTATTTTGCACCTGACGCACAGCGGACTTTTCCCTCCACAGACTCACGTCGGTAAATTAGGGAATGAATTTGCGCTCCTGGGGGCGGTTCAGCTAAAAGAGGAGGCATGTTCTGGCGCAAACATTCCCTGGTGCTACTCAGAAAATAATTCCGCCACAGACCAGGAAAAACCTAGTCTAAAGTCAGTGGCGCTAGTCTAAAGTCAGTGGCGCGTTATTCAGATGCTATTTTAAGGCGCATGCCATGGCCATAATGTAGCATGTGCACAACACGCATACACTTTGCTTCTCTCCTCTACACAGACGCAGCAGTTCCCATTTTTGCAAATCATACATAATTACAAGGAAAAATATGACCTTGTTTTACACAACATTTACTTGAATCATGGATGTGTTGATGACATAAATGTGGAAATATTGGAGGACTTAAGGAGATGTGATGTTGAACTGCATGTGCAATGCCACTTAACCTAAATGCCCCAGCAGCAGCACGGGAGAGGAGAGACAGAAAGTAATCTCAGTCTGATGTTAGACTTCATTGCAAACATATCACCATGCATTCATACCTCGTGATTCAGTGAGAGTGAGCCCAAAACATCGGAAAGTATGTTTTTGTGAAATTTCTTTATTTACATTTTGTCAAAAAGAAAAATCAGTGGCAAACATCGGTCTCCTCGGATGTGAACCGCTCCTGGCTTGCGTCTAGCAAATCCGCCATTATAATAGCAATCTGCCATGGAACAAGCGTGCCTGCTTTTAAAGGGAATGTGAGATAACGCTCTGATTGGTTTATTGTATGTTACGCCCAAACCACACCTATGAGTAATGTAGCTACTTCAGACCAACCCATTTTAGATTTGCATCGGGCACAAGAGTCATTTATCTCGCCGGTATAATAGCAACAGCGACCGATATCCTCCCACAAGGCTACTTGCATTTAACGTTTGATACTTGCGTTTCAGAACGTTAAAATAGAGCCCTTTTAGGCTACCCATGAGCATTACGTAATACACAGAGGCAGGAAGAAGTAGGCCTACTTTAAACCAGCCTTTATTAATTATTATTGTAGAGATGGGGTTTGGTGCTGGGTCTGCATCTCAGGGTGCTGCAGTCAGACTGGCAGCTGCACCTTATGACCTTCATGAGCTTCTCAGGAGCAGGAGGTAGGGTTGTCTTAATTGGCAAATGTCCCTCGCCACACTTGTGCCATCCTCACGCCATAGGACAAAGTCCATCTGTAAGATAAAATACACATTATTAACCCCCACGCAGGAGATATTGATATTGTCACAGCAGCAATGAAGTACACAAGATACAAAATGACACAATAAACATAGAACTATAGCCGAAATCAGAGTTTCAGTAAATTTGAAATGTACCAGATGTTGATCCCTTCTATTCTTGTACTTGTAAGTACACTCGCAGGCTGTGGTACTTTGCCGCTCCTGATGTTGGTGGTAAGACCTGTGGCTGAATGTAAGTAGAACTGGATACCACCTTCTCACAGAACCAATGATATCGGAGGGAGTCCAGGGTGTCTGTAGATCTTCCATAGTGTAGAATCACCTTTCAGCTTTCTCGCTAACACAACTGTGTAGCTATAGCTAACACAACTGTGTTAGCTAATGAAACTACAACCCCAAATCAGAAAAAGTTGGGACAGTATGGAAAACACAAATAAAAAAAGAAAGTAGCGATTTCTAAATGTACTTTGACTTGTATTTCATTGCAGACAATGTGAACACAAAATATTTCATGTTTTGTCTGGTCAACTTAATTTCATTTGTAAATATACATCCTTTCCTGTCATTCAGACCTGCAACACATTCCAAAAAAGGTTGGGACAGGAGCAATTAAGGGCTAGTAATCAGGTAAATTGGTTAAATAATGATGTGATTTCAACAGGTGATTGTAATTATGATTTGGTACAAAAGCAGCATCCAAGAAAGGTCTATTCCTTTAGGAGCAAAGATGGGCCAAGGATCTCCAGTTTGCCAACAAATACGTGAGAAAATTATTGAAATGTTTAAAAACAATGTTCCTCAAAGAAAGATAGGAAGACATTTGCTTATTTCACCTTCAACAGTGCATAACATAATTAAAAGATTCAAGGAATGTGGAGGAATTTCAGTGCGTAAAGGACAAGGGCGCAACCCTAAGCTGAACAACCGTGATCTCCGATCCCTCAGGCGGCACTGCATCAAGAATCGTCATTCATCTATAAGCGATATCACCACATGGGCTCAGGACTACTTTGGCAAACCTTTGTCAAGTACCAGAATACGTAGTTACAGCCACAAATGCCAGTTAAAACTGTACTGTGCCAGAAGGAAGCCCTATGTTAACAGCGTCCAGAAGCGCCGATCACTTCTCTGGGCTCGGAGGCATCTGGGATGGACCATCACACAGTGGAAATGTGTACTGTGGTCAGATGAATCAGTATTTTTTAATTTTAATTTTTAATTTTTTGGGAGAAATGGACACCGTGTGCTCCGGACCAAAGAAGAAAAGGATCATCCAGACTGTTACCAGCAACAAGTCCAAAAGCCAGGGTCTGTCATGGTATGGGGTTGTGTCAGTGCCCTTGGCAAAGGTAACTTGCACTTCTGTGATGGCACCATTAATGCTGAAAAGTACATAGAGATTTTGGAGCACAATATGCTGCTTTCAAGAAGACATCTTTTCCAGGGACGTCCATGCATATTTCAACAAGATAATGCAAAACCACATTCTGCACACATTACAAAGTCCCGGCTGCGGAGGAAGAGGATATGGGTACTTGACTGGCCTGCCTGCAGTCCCAACCTGTCCCCAATAGAGAATGTGTGGCGCATTTTGAAGCGCAAAATGCGACAACGAAGACCCCGTACTGTTGCCCACCTTAAGACTTGTTTGCAGAAAGAATGGGACAAAATTACACCTGAAACACTTCATCACTTGGTGTCTTCAGTCCCTAAACGTCTTTTAAGTGTTGTGAAAAGGAATGGCAACATTACAAAGTGGTAAATGCTTTACTGTTCCAACTTTTTTGAAATGTGTTGCAAGAACCAAAATAGGAATTTTGTGTTTTTGAAAAAAACAAACAATAGAAATCATGAGGAACACATTAAATGATGTGCTGTTGTATTGTCTGCAATGAAATACAAGTCAAAGTACATTTAGAAATCACTACTTTCTTTTTTTATTTGTGTTTTCCATACTGTCCCAACTTTTTTTGATTTGGGGTTGTATTTGATAATTCTGAACTTGACATTGTTTCACCAATAATAGTCATACCACAACTCAACACACATCCATATGTTCCTAATACATTGTAGTTGATCACCAGGTATGTTTTATTAATGTAGGTTGAATAATCCATGTAGGAGAAACAAAAGGAAATCTTTCTTACCTGAGTGACAGCTTAGTGACAGTTGAGTGGACCTTGCATGAATGACTGAATCTCTGCCCCTTATGGTGACATTTGTTTTCCTCTATAGTCTTTTACTGTAAGATGTCAACAAGATTCTACAAGACATTTTCACCTGGCTATATCCGATGTTTAGATATGTTGTGGTGTTTATGCAAATTAGCACCGTTTGCTCATGATTCCAAAAAGTTGGAAACATTTTTTTTTCCCCTAATGGGATTCTTGGGGGCTTTTTTTTCCTTACTCAGGACATATTGACGATACAAAATCAGTTGAGTTTGCTTCTGTTGCAATTTGTCCTACTTTTTTCATAAAATGACTGGACTAATTATCCCAGAGTTTTATACAAATGTTACAGAAGCAAATAACTGATAAATACTGACGAAATAAATCCTGCCTGCTCACGTTGACCAGGACAGCCACATACTGTATGCTTTGGCTTATGCCTACCAAGTCAAAATGAATGAATAAATAAGTTAAAGTATGGTTTTGGACCATTTTGGTTTTGGTTTTGGTTTTTGTTCTAAAAGGAAGGAAAGGCAGCTAATTAGAGAGGGGATACAGATGTGGGAGCCATAGACATCAGTCATATGGGAAATGATGTGTCAAAATCAGTTGAGTTTGCTTCTGTTGCTTTTAGTCCAGTTATTTTGGCTTAAAATGACTGGACTATTATATGGGTGATTTTTTTTTCACTCTTGATTGACTTTTTTTCTGATCAAGAAAAAGGCTGGGATAATAAAAAACAAGACTTAGAGGCTACAGCAGAGACAGCTTTGTAGCTGAGTGGTTACAGCACACAACCAGAATGTCGGCGGTTTGACTTTTGTTGTTATTTCCTGTCTACCCCTTTACTGCCAGACTGGGAGAGAACAGAGTGGGTGTCAGCATGGAGGGAGGCCATAACCTCCCCTACTTGGCAGAAGTGCGGACTGCTGACATGAGTCAATTCAGGGACACTTGGAAACAGAAGCTTTAAACATAGATTGAGTCTTTATGTGTTTTGATGCACAACAGTTGAACACATTACTTTTATAGGAAATTCTAACATCCTTAAAAGTAAATCAAAAATATGTTCACTTGTCATACACTAAGCTAGTGTAAGACAACACATTTCACAGTGGTAGAAATACAATCCTCTGTGCAAGGACACTAATATAATTATAACCCTAAGTGTTTCTCTTAGGTTTTGGAGTGACGGCCCCATCCACTGTGACGGGGAAGGTCTTGCTTGTTTTCTATGGGTTGCTGGGCTGCTCGGCTACCATACTCTTCTTCAATCTCTTCCTGGAGAGAGTCATAACATTACTGAGCTTGCTGATCTTCTGGTGCCACAGAAAAAGAATGGGACACAGCAGACAGGAGGGCCGAGACAGTGAAGATAACAGAAATGGAGAATGGAAACCATCAGTATACCAAGTCACACTCATCCTTTTTGTTGCTGTCCTGTTGGTTGCATGCGGTGCTGCCTCTCTCTATTCAGCCATGGAGGGCTGGACTTACATGGAGTCCCTCTACTTCTGCTTTGTGGCGTTCAGCACAGTGGGCTTTGGGGACTTTGTTAGTTGCCAGAGAGAGCACCATGAAGGCACCTGGGCGTACCAGGTTGCAAACTGTCTCCTGATGCTCTTGGGAGTATGCTGCACTTATTCCCTTTTTAACACCATCTCTGTGATCATCAAACAGGGACTGAACTTGATGCTGAAGACACTGGCCTGGATGTGTAGTAGTATCAACCACTATAGGCTGCAACTCCGACCACTGTTTAAACTCTGTTTTACTGCTTCTGAGCCACCTATATTTTATTGTGAAGATGACACTTTGCGTGGACAGCAGGTGCAAGCAGTTTCCAGTTCAGGCCACGGTATGATGTGGCACTCCTGTGTTCCCAATGCTATTGGTAAATGCCTTTGTGATGAGGCTCAAGTGGAAACAGTATGCCGAAGAGAGACAGACAGTGGGATCTCTGCAAAACAGGAGCAGGAAACTTGTTCACATGAAAGAAATACAATATATGCTGGACCATTGCCTTGATTCCATTTCCAGCCCTTTTGGTGCCTAGAGGAGATTTATCATGATTATACCAATAGGACAACTTCAACTTCAACTATTATCCTGCAGGTCACAGGAACACACTGATGACAATGGCCCAATTCCAAAGTTCAGACTAACAGACTAACGGACTTTGGAGACCATAAGGAAATCCAGAAATTACAAAGGAAAACAACAGCACGACCACAGGAACGGAACGGAACTGTTGTCCAGATGTAAAACAAGAGTTTGAAAAGCGTCAGCAACATCTTTGTTATTAAATATTTAAATGTCGCCAAGGTGACATGTGATCTCGTGAAGTGCTGTCCCAATCCCATTTATACCTATCTCACAGACTGGCCCAATCCCAAAGTCCGGACTCACAGACTCACGGACTTTGGTGCGCGTTCTCGCGAAATTCGTAAGGGCTTAGCGTCGTCCCAATGTCGAATTTCAAAGGGCGTGGTTTGAGTACACACTTACCGAGCCCTTTCCGTGAGTCTGCATCGATGCAGACTTCACCAAAGGGAATTACCCACAGTTCAAAGCGTTGTGACGTTTACCGCGGAGACAATAGGAAAATCCGGAAATAACAAAGGTAAACAACAGCACGACCACGGGAACGGAACAGACCTGTTGTCCAGATGTAAAACAAGAGTTTGAAAAAATGTGGAATCAGGCAGCCGTATACTGTGGCATGGCCGTGTGGAAAGCAACAAACTTAAAATGAAAATTCCCGGCAAATGTCAGCAACATGTTTGTTATTAAACGTCGCACAGGTAACATGTAATCTCGTGAAGTGCTGTCCCAATCCCATTCTACCTATCTGAGCCCATGTGGCCTCACACACTCACTCACTTAGCACCTGAGATCAGTTAAGTCTGTGAGTCTTTAGTCCTTAGTCCTCAGGGCTCACTTTGGGATTGGGCCAATGAATATGAACCGCAAAAGTCTATAGTCAAAGACATGAAGAGAATAAATACAAGAGAGTCAGCCTTTGCGATGTCTTCATTTTAAGAACCCCTTAAGAACCCTTATAGCCCACCAGATAGTAAGGACAGATTCAATAAAATACTGATAAAAAGTAATTACACCAAGACATTCAATCATTAACAACTGGTCAACATGAGTCATCAGGAAGTTTCTAAACATGCCTGTCATATAATTGTGTCTGCAATTATTTGTATACAAGATACAATTGGACATTACAGCCATGGGGAAATTGTGTGGAGTAGTGCAATTTGGAGGACAACACAACAGTGACCCTGACACACTGGGAGTTTGTCAAGAAATCCTCTATCCAAGCTCTGAGATTTGAACGTACACTAAAATTACAATTAAAAGATTTACAAAAAATAGATGTGGTTGGGTAGTGTTGAGTGCTGAGGGAACATCAGTGGCCGTAGATCTTTGTCCTAGTTTTTGGTAAAGTTAGCAGTAGTGGATCTGTGGATTTGAGGGCTCTACCAGCAACATTTGCAAAATAATTTGACATTTGAAACTAAATAGTCAGGGACAAGCCCATGAATACAGTTATAGAAAAGGTACTAGAATCTTAACATGTATCTTTCTTTTCTCTCCAATGAATCACTTTCAGCAGCGTTCTGCATGAGCTTCAACTGGCTGTCTGCCCATGTCTGCCTGTTGTGTTGGAGCTTTCCCTGCACTGCAGGTGGGTGTGGCAGAGGGTCATGAGTAGAGTGGCAGCTTTTGGGTTCATGAGCAACACTGGCAACACCTGGGCCCTGTGTAGCCAGAAAACCCTCTTGAGCTCAGTTGCTGGCTCTCTCCTTCCTGTGACATCAACCTGCTTTTTAATTGCTGCTTTTCACCAAGACATTCAATCATTAACAACTGGTCAACATTAGTCATCAGGACGTTTCTAAACATGCCTGTCATATAATTGTGTCTACAATTATTTGTGTACAAGATACAAAATATTACAGATTACAATCCCCTGGGGAGATTGTGTGGAGTAGTTCAATTTGGAGGACAACACATCAGTGGGATGCTGTTTGTCAAGAAATCCACTATCTAAGCTCTGAGGTTTGAATGTACACTAAAATTACAATTAAAACATTTACAGCAAATAGATGTGGTTGGGTAGTGTTGAGTGCTGAGGGAATTTGATTGACCTTCCAACAAGAACTGTTAACAGTTACTTAAAACACAGGTTCTGGCTTAAAGGTCCAATATGTAATACTGACAGCTAGTGTTTAAAATAGTTACTGCAGTACAAATTCAAAATACTGGAGAGTCGTCTCCCCCGCCCCTCCTCCCCAGACTCGAAGTTCACGTTGGTTGCCAGGCTGAGACCGCAGCATCCAACAATGTTGCTAGACGCTTGTCTCACATAGCCAGACATTACTCCACAGCACAGTGGAGTAGCTAACGTTAGATGCTGGCTATATTGACAGTCATAAAAGCCCATGCTCACGCGGAGCTCTGTACCCAACTGACAGACACACTTCCTCGGCTTAGAATTATGATAGGAACCGCTAAAAATACCACTGCCTTGCACTCCTTTTCCACCCGACTGAAATACACACTTTATTGGCCTTAGAATTATGGCAACAATCGCTAAATACACTGCAAAGTTCCTCTCTTTCTGACTTACAGCCCCCCCCCCCCCCCTTCTTGGCTTCAAATAACTCACCGTTGTCAATATCTACTTCCACCTCATGGGCGTGCAGGTTTCTTTCATGGCTTGTTCTTTTGGTTCACTCAACTATACATGATCCTGAATTCTCATCATTGTAATGCAGGGGGGTGGGGGGCGGGTCCTGCATCTGCAGAAAAGAATCCTTAAAAATCAGCCAAACTGTGCACAGATGCCAATAATATGTTTATATACTTAATTGTTTCTGTGAAATCATGTGTCGATCTATCTGTAGTTTACGCCTGGAGATGTACACAAAAAGCTGAATGTTTGGTCTGAGAAGGAATCACGCTATCACCTATGTTTTAAATTCCTAAATTTGTTTCCTGCATCCATTCATTTGTTCTTGTTCCCCTTACTCATTTCTGATGCACAGCATTGTGCCAATGTAGCACCTTTGGCTGCTTGGTAGGCAATACTAGAGCAACGTCTCCCTCTGTTGGACGACCTTAACTCACATGAAAAAACAAGTATACTATACTGAAGTGCAGTACAGAACTGTAAGTATACTGAAATTCTAACCAGCACAAATAAAGATCTTGTCCCATGTATGTGGAGGGCTTTACTCATTGCAATGTTTGTGTGTTTTAATAGGAAATTGCTTCTGGGTCAAGAGATTATCTGATCTTCACATGACTTTGTTTAAAAGCAGAAGGTAGTATTAGCCTACAATACACTATATTTCCATATGTTTCCAATGCAGATTGATTAACAACAATAACAATAGCATCCAATTATCATTATCATCATTATTCAAAAACTGTAGGCTACAGAAATGTATATGATTTAAAAGTGGCAGTGGAGTAGGCCTAGTCATAGCAAATTATGGGGTGATTATAATTGTCGTGGAGGGTAGGAAAATGGCGGTCCCAAAATGCAGAGACGGAGAACTGAGGATCGTTTTGGTGATTTTAATGAAACACAGAAGATGTGCAAAACCAAAGGAGTCCTGGGGTCCGTTTCAGAAAGCAGGTTTAGTGAAAACTCTGAGTTTGTTAACCCTGAGATGAGGGAAACTCTGGGTTTTCTGTTTCAGAAAGAGAGGTAACTTAACCTCAGAGTCAGTTACTATGGTAACTGAGCCTGTGAACCTAACCTGGTTGGGAGCAGGTTTTCTTCAAGAAACCTTGAGTTTCTCGCAGACTCCTCCCTCTGACACAGCGCTCTTCATTTCCTCATTCATTCATTCATTCAGTCTGTATCAGGCGCATTTTAGCGCAGTTTGTTATATCGGCATGAATAAAAAAACAACATTGGTTTATTAACTGTTAGGCAGACTTTAAAACATTGTTTTTTCTCAAAACATGGCATTTCCTTTTGTCGACGATCCCGTTGACGAAGTAGCTGCATTACTTCACAGGGAGTTAAACATACGTCTGGAGATGATATTGAGGCCCCGACGCATTTCAATTTCCATATAACTTCCTATTTGAGCGGTATTGTTTTTCTTCCCAGTCTATCAGTCACGTAGGCTACATAACCTTATCCGTCCTTATATTACTAACGTCACCCATCGTGGACATGCTCTACATCCCAGCACATTATTTGTGTCACATTACAGTTTTCTTTGCAACCTTGGCAATGTTGGTAGGCACTGTAGGCAAAGCGCCGTCAGAAGAGATCGCTCTGAAACGTGCTTTAAACGTTTTTAGTGTTCCCTGGACACAAACCAGTAAAAGCCATTAAAAAGGAGTTCCACAGTATTGCAGGCGAATGATGTAAGCCCTTTGAAATAAAAGATTATGAATTGTAATTATGTTAATGATGGTGCTGCAGCCTCAGAATGGGATTAGGCCTAAGACTTTTTCGCCCGCAGTATTGCACCTAAATTAAATAGATTTTTAGTAGGCTAATATTAGGCTATACTTATGATTAAATATGATATACATTATTTTGGAATATACGTATTTACTCTAGCAGCAATTTTCTCTCACGCAAATTCTCTCTCTGTTGCAGCAGCCTCTGTGTTGCTTTTTTTAACAAAATACATTTTCAAACCATAGACAGCTAAAGAAGTGGACTAACAGGTCCCGTTGCTCTGGACAGAGACCAGTGACGGCTATTAGAAGCACTTTTCCGGTGAGGCTCGAGCGTTAATGCGCAGTTGCAAACTGAGCTTGCCGAAGGAGATATGACGTGAGCAACGTGTCTGAACGTTGTAAGTCTTCTGGTAGCTGTGCCAAGACAAATCTGAGTCATTCCGAATCTTGCGGAGACGGAGAGCGTAGGTATATGTAAGGCGATAACATAGGCACAGGCTAATTATTGCTAACTAAAATGCTAGTTAACATTAGTAATTAAAATAAACAGCTAATGTAAGTCCAAACTGCCTGCAAGCTTCTCCTGTACTGTAAGGTAATTCCTCTACTATGCGACAGTAAGTTGCATGGTTATGACACAATCGCTAGCCTATTTTTATAAAAACGTCTACTACGGAGCCATAACGTGAGTTACAAGGTAATGGAGCCTTTTATACATTGTCGTGTTTCTTTAGAAATAAACAATGACTAATAACGTCTTTAAACGCTTCAGATGTAAAGTTATTTACTGTCAAAGTGACGCCAAAATGAATGGCAGTCAATGGAATGCTAACGGCGGGTGAGAGTCTGGTAGCATTAAAATGGCGCCATAGGAGCTTCGCGCTGTGGAGAGAAGCTTACCACCTTGGTTCAAACTCGCATATGTGCGCATGAGTATTTCCGCCGACCCGTTTGTTTGTGGTTGTTGCCATGGTGAATCGTGTATCATGGCTCCATTCATGCTGCCTTTTTATTGTGGTGGTGCACGCACATGAACCTACTCCAAGTTGATTGAACCAACTCAGTTTCCGGGTAAATCAACTGAGACATCAGGGTTAGACTCAGAGTTTGTTAAACCTCCTTCCTGAAACGGACCCCTGGAAAAGGCAGGCAAAAAGGTAATCCAAAATAAAGTCCAAGTCAAAAATAGAAACACAGGAACACCAAGACTAACAGGGAAGACTAACACACAGGAATACTAACTGGAGACGAAACACAATGATCTGACACAGGACAAGGGGAACACAAAGACTAAATACAGAGGGTAGCAAGGTAACAATTGAGGCAGGTGACACAAGGGCTGGGAAACAGGTGAAAACATCAGGCAATCACAAGAGCGGGGAAAAAAACAAAAGACAGGAAGTAAAACAAGACAAAACAAGACAGAAAACCAGACCGTCAAAATAAAACAGGAAATGAAGCAAAATACAAAACAGAAAAACAGACTACCAAAATAAGACAAAACACAAAACAAAACACCAAACCCATAACAACAATGGACAAAAGGTGAGTTTTTATTAGGTGCTTTAAGCCTTGTTGTTGGTGCCCTTAGATTTAGAGGCATACATTCCATTCCACATTTTGGGATAGGGACTTCTAACTAACTAACTAACCAACTGCAGATGGCAGCTTCACCGTAGGTCTTTGTCCTAGTTTTTGGTAGAGTTAGCAGTGGTAGTTCTGTGGATTTGAGGGCTCTACTAGCAACATTTGCATAATAATTTTCCATTTTAAACTAAATAGTCAGGGACTAGCCCATAAATACAGTTAGAGAAAAGGTACTATCATCTTAGCATGTATCTCAACTGAAGCTACTACCTCCACAGCACTGCGAAGGAGGGTCTGGCGAGTCAACACAGCATTCCAGGATGGGAAAAGAAAACGTTATTGGCATTTCTTTAAACCAATCACAATCGTCTTGGGCTAGGGTTAGGGTTAGGGTTAGTTCTGTTGCTTGTATGCAGCTGGAAAGTTAGGCTGCATAGTTGGATGAGATTAACAGAGTCAACAGCTACAATATAGAGTTGGGTGTCATCTGCATATCAATGAAAGTTTTTTTTATGGGCCAAGGTGAATTTTCAGTCTGTGATGGAAGATGTGTAAAGCAGTGATTTTCAATGTGGGGTCTGGCCATCTGGGGACTCTCAGGGGTCAGTGGTCCTCTGCCAGGTGGTCTGTAAGTTTTCAGGTTAATTTATTTAAATTGTCATGATATAAAAAAATATATATTGTTGAACATGGTCCAACGAATATTTAATTTTTAAACTTATAATAGTTCATAGAATACTTTTTTAATCTAACAAATCTATAACTCTTAGAATCTGTAAATATGTTTAATATATCTGATATGTCTAATATTATTCTATCACATTTCTCTTATGGTGTAAAAGTGTAAAAAAATAAGCTACATCAAAGTATTCCAAGGGCCATACATGAGGGGTATATTCTATATCTGTAAGGGTCCTTGGCTCTAAAAAAAAAACATATATCAAATAGAATTTGAATGGTAAAAAAAAAGGAATAGCCTAATAATCGAATGCTAAAATTACTATTCAAATGTGTAATTTTTTTTACAAATGTGTTAGCTAACGTTGGTGAATCTCGCCCTTCTCGCCTTGGCCTATCTGGTGATGAACAATAAAGTTAGTAGGACTGAGCAACACAAGGCATTGTGAGCATAGATATATCTATGATTGTGAGATCTTGGGACATAGAGCTATGGTAGAGACCAAGTAATAGGTTGGAAAAGGGAGTGACAGGCTGCTGCTGGGCATCAAAGGAGGATGGGAAATACTGTTTTAACATGAAATAAAAATTGTCATGCAACGAGTCAACATTTTTACGGTATCGTTACCACAGAACATTGAGGAAATCACTGAAAAACAATAATGAAATGTGTATACAAAAAGGAGAAAAACACTTCCCAGGAACCAGCAGCCCTATTAGACATTGTTAATCTTCCATTGAGACAGAGGGTATCTTTGCGCGCTTCGTTTATATAGAGCAACATACATTGTGGTATTGCACTTTGTTATGTGTCAAATGGACATTTAGTAATGTAGTGAATGTATATTGCAATTAAAACACTTTCACATGGGCAGTGTTCAGTATTTTGGCAATGCGTTGAATGGGAGGGCCAAAGCTGTACCAGCGGAGGGATACACTACTCAAATTGAGCCATTGCACACCGGCGTCACTGGATGGATTGAGGTTTCCGGGGCTACTCTGGTGCAACATAAGGATAGTCTCCACAGATACCGAACCATCTATTGTACTAAAGTGTGATATTAATACTTCATCAGAGTAACTGTCTTTTAAGTAAGGTCAATACAAAACCTTACATTGGGCGTTTTGTCATCTTCGCGGAGCTTGAAACGTCAACGGGGCAATGGTAAGTAACGTTAACGTTACAGGCTAACCGTTAGCAACGGTAGCTATCTAAATCGTTAACATTCATTAACGTTACACTGTTTTGCGACGGTTTTGAAATAACAGCCACCAAGTAATCGTTATTGCATTAAATGATATCCTCCGCTAGTTATATAGTAACCCATCTTAAAACTCCACCCAAGCTAACGATAGCTTTTAATGTTTAATGCTAGCTAGATAACTGCAGTATACCATGCGGTGTATGGGCACATACCTAATGTTACCGATAATAACTTTCGTGTCAATTAATCACGATGTTGGTCAGTGTTTTTTTGTAACGTTACTCAGCAGTTGATAAAAGAAAACTATTTTCTTTATTATCTGTCGTCTGCGCAACATTATGTACACATCGTGTTGCGAGAGGAAGGGGACAGCCTGTTTTCTGCTGTAATCGTAATGTTATATTAATCAATTAGCTAGCTAGCTAACGTTAGCTGCAAATTCTGTGGTTTAAACTCCATGCTCGGATCAAGGTTTGCAGCGTTTTTATCGTTTGCTTTCAGTCGAGAGTGGGCGTGGTGGTGAGGAGGTGCTGGGTAAAAATAGACCGTCCAGTGTTAATCTTGCAAGTCACAGATATCAAAACTCAGCCTAACTGTCTTGCTAACAGCTACCATTTTGACAACCCACATAACAAGTTCCTGCAGCATGCATACCGTAGTACCCTCTTGCAGGCATATCAGCAGAGTGCTTTTAATACAGCGTGACATGCGCAACAAGCGAAAAGGGTTTTACATCGCAACCAATTGCGGTTAACGTAATAACACAGCTCACAGGTTGTAGTTTGCAGCTCACCGTTAGCAACAATTGTCTGTCATATTGCATGGACATTATGTTGCAACATTTTGGACTGTGTGTTCTCGCAACACCACCATGACAGCATCTCCTCCGTTACGTATTGCGCCACAACGTTGAACCGCATTCTGCTCTTGCTGAATGATCCTCTTTGCAACCCCTCCTCCCCCCCCCCCCCCCCCCCCCCCCCCCCCCCCGCATTGAACCAAACCATGCTTGGTGCAGTAGGCTGTCAGGACCCGCAGTGCACCCTCCAAAATGGGAACTAAAAATATAATAAGCCATATTGTGGCACTATAAACGAATCCCTGCCCCATACCCTTAATCTTTCACTACTCTTTTATCCTTATTGTGCATGAACAAGCACATTATATGACTGAATAGGATATTTTAGTTTCTTTAACATTTATTAAAGACAGTAGATGTTAAGGAAACTAAAATGTCTTATTCAGTCGCCTAAACAGAATGTGCGTGCCTTGAATGTATGATTTAAAAAAAAAAAAAAAAAATCACCTGCACCCTTTGTAGTTTCTGTACTGGACAGAGGAAAATATGATATGATCTCTTGTTTACTGATGAGTTGAAAAGCAGCAATTCTGTTTTGCTAAGCACTTTTCACAGCAGCTGAACAAATCCTCTTAACGGTGCCATGCCCTGATCCAGACACTGCTTGCTTCAGAATCGGCACCTTCGAATTGGTTGGCAGTGGACAGAGTGTGAATACTCTGCAGTCTTTCTCCTTCCTTTTTATTCCCCCCCCAACCAACGGGGTGACTCATTGAAATCGACTCAAAAGAACACGTGGCGTTACCACTAAGAGCTACAGAAATGTTAGCTTTGATCGCTTTGGTTTTGAACATGCAAGGGGTGGTTAGAAACTAATTGCTTGTGCTGTGGTGCAATCATGGACACAATGGAAACAAGATGTTTTTTTTTTTAATGCACTAGCTCTGTAGCTGTACGAGTTCAGTTGATTGCTTAATTACAACTTTTGGTTATACTCAAATATGAGCACTAATACTATATTGCTTTAGGATGCATATTGCAGTTAAGTTCTTGTAATGCCTGATCATGCCAGTTGTTTGTAAGTCATCTGAGCATAATTTCATGACAGCATGAAGGACTACACACAGACACAAAACAGCAAGCACTGTCAAGCAACAGTTAGCACAGGGGTTAGTCTGTGATGATAAACCGAGCCTCACATCTGTTCAGTAAAAAAAGATACAAAGAGGTGGCTAGTTGCGGTGATATTCAGTGTGCTACTTTGGCGACCCTGTTCGTGTCTCACTAATTATAGCAGGCGTGTGTATTTCGGGCTCTGCAGTATTTATACCCGTCCCTCATCACACTTTCTCAGCCTGAAGTGGGCATGTTGACTGACTTAGACGGGCCTGGTAAGACCTCACGAGGATGGCAGAATGACGTATCAGATGAAGTTGAAAAACCAATTGTAAGAATGCAAAAGTAAAACCTATTGTAAGAGATTTGGATAACATTGGCACACAGATCTTAGCACTGTGGGTTTATGTAAAAATGTAATGTGTGTTTCTCTTAATAAAAAATAAAAAAATAAACTAATGTGTATGGGGTTCCACTTTCTGCAAGCAATATGACTATCTATTCAATTCCTTTACTCCAGTAATGCAACAAGTTTACATTTCAGATTAAATAGAATACAGGTGTCCAAATCTTCTATTGCATAAAATACCAGCTTTAATATGGTATAAGGCCCAGCGCTATTTTAGCTGTTTTATTGCCTTGCGTCTGTAAGGATCGTCTTAAGCTACGTCATAGTCAGTGACTGGGCCCAGATGTCGGATAATATCCCAGTCTGTTTTGAATTAGTTTGTTTAGAGTGCATTTGCATTCACATAGATCTGTGTACTGATTAAACACAGTGTAGTCTGCTGCAGGTGTTCATACATAGGCCTATCCAAAGCTTCCATTTCTATATTCATAGTACTGGAAAATTCACCCAAAATAAAGGCATGGAAGTTGACTTTTGAAAAGTCTATAGTTTCCTTCTTCACAAAGAACAGCAGCTGTGTCAGTATGTGAGTTTGCAGTGGTAGAAAAAAAGAAATCACTCCGACACTTAACAACTTACTCATGTAGCTTTTATACATATTGTTTGGAATCAATTGTTTTTATTTAGGCACCATCCAGACGAAGACGTTAGGATGAAAACGCATCCGTCTTCCCTGGATTCGGTTCAAGGAAATTCACGTCCAGATGAATCCATCTGTAAATGACTCAACACGCTACTTCATATGCCAGGTTGTTACTGCTACAGAAATTAACGGAACGAAGAATAAGAGCAGCCTTCAGTCACTTCCACTTCCTTTCATAACATGACTGTTAGCTAGTTCTCTTAGCTTAACACATCCTTGGACTAGACTTTAATAACTTTCACCACTGCTCGTTATATAAAGGCCACCTAGAAAAAGAATGTAAACTTTGTTTACATTCTATCGGACATGATTGCAGCTAGCAGAGCTAGCGTTAGCTAGCAGAGGTAGCGTTAGCTAGCTCTGCTAGCTGACATCGGCAGTCAAACATCAATGATCCGATGTCTTTTTGATAATCTAGCTACACATTTTTCTTGCGGTAGCCTTTCTACAATAAGCCGTGCTAAAAGTTACTATAATCCATGCAAGGAGGTGATGAGCAGACAGATTAGCTATAGTTGATAAGTTGTCTACTTCCACTTTATAAACAGCATTGCGTCCCTGCTAGAGCAGTCAGCTGGGTTGAAGGCAGTTAGCTGGGTTGCTGAGGTGTGTGGGGATGACATCATCGATACGCACGTATGCGGTTTCGCCGTCCATACGAAGCCAAACGTGAGCCGTTTTTTTTTTTTTTTTTTTGATTCACCCTGGGACCAGGTTTCAAAAAAGTGCGTTTACGGGCAGTGCGTTTACAGGATTCATGTGGACAATCGGCCCAAACGATGCAAAAAAAGTGCGTTTGCATCCAAGCGCCTCTTAGGATCCCATAACATCTGTTGTTTGGGAGCATTGTGGTTTCAGGGAAATAGACAAGCACTATTACGTTGGATGGAAAAAAAAGAAGCAATTTAGTGTCAGCAATCTTTTGCTTAATTTTGGTAATGTTACATCTCTGTTTCTGACAAATAGTCAGGCTCTAGCACTCACTTTATGTCTGCCCCTAGCTTTCAACACAAAACATTGCATCTGTCTACAGAACAAAAAACATTATATGATGATGAAATGATTATTTTCAAGATGGACTACCAGTGTTTTATCAATGTCTTATTCTTTTGACAGGCTGATCAGCTGACTGAGGAGCAGATTGCTGGTGAGAGCCTACCTTAACCATGTTTGGTTTGTTTTAGGCTTAGCAGCTCCTTAAGTCTCCACCAAACCTGAGAAACTCAGGTCTTTTAAGTAACCAGAGGTGTGTGAAGACATAGACAGAGTGCATTTAAGTCCCGCCCACACCAGAGGGGGAAACAATTCATTGTGTTCCCCATGCTTACAAAGTATGCCGTGTTGCGCTCTGTCTCTAAGCTGGTGGTTGACGTGGCTAAAATGAAAATCCTCATGGTTTTGACTCACAGGATGAAACTCTACATGGAAAACCCAAATATGCACATTCATTTTTGAAATTTTGCAACAGATGCACTAGTGTTTTTTTACTCAGGCTATGCTTTTATATCAGGGGGTCATCAGTCCAGCGCCCCACATGTTTTGTTCCTTCCTAGCATTAAATTAGTCATGCACAGACTCTGTTAATGCTTAGCATGTGCTTTCTATTCAGGCAGCTTGTAAGACACTTGTGGCATACTAACGGTGTTACTCCTGTAAATGTACAGAGTTCAAGGAGGCGTTCTCGCTGTTTGACAAGGATGGTGATGGTACAATCACTACCAAGGAGCTTGGGACTGTGATGCGCTCTCTGGGACAGAACCCCACTGAGGCTGAGCTGCAGGACATGATCAATGAGGTGGATGCAGATGGTGAGGAAAAGCAGAACGAGAAAATTATACTTGTTGAAACTTGTAATTACTACAATTTTATGGGTAATCTTCACGTCAAATGTTCCTCTTTGCCGGAAATAAAATTACTGGAAAGTCTCACCAGTACTGTATATGCGGTGTGAAGCTATTCAGGGTGTCAGTAGAAGCACTTAGCTTTTTAATTACTATCATGACATTTATGTCATGCTTAAGAACTGACAATTACCGCTGGTGGCTGTCGTCTACCACATTTCCCCTCCCTGTTAGTTTAGTGATAATGCTGTATGCTTTAAACTTTATATGCATATACGCAGATACAGATTCCAGTTGGCCAGTAGTGTCAGCAATGCAGATGTATCGGTTGGGCTGTAAGTCCTCTTGGATTGATATACTTAGTTTACGAGTATTTACTTGCTGACCAAAGTAACACAATAACCCCTCCCTTCTTTGTGTTTCTATGACTGTGTAGGTAATGGTACAATTGACTTTCCTGAGTTCCTGACTATGATGGCCAGGAAGATGAAAGATACAGACAGTGAGGAGGAGATCCGAGAAGCGTTCAGAGTCTTTGACAAGGTATGTTAGGACGAGAATATTTACTAGCACCACTCAACAAAATTAGGAACGCAGATTGAGCTGTAACGAAGGTCACTGTTTTATTTTTCTTTGACTAGCACTTCGGTCCTTTAAAAGGCTTTTCATTGATGTTCCTCTGCTAGCCGTACAATAATGTTAAGCATGCTAACATGCAAATGTTTAGCATTCAGCTCTAAGTACAAGTAAAAGGCTAAAGAAGTACAGTTTTCATAAATAAAACTGGAGTTGAAGAGAACAGTAAACTCTTGTACTGAGAATACTGTAGAGATAATGAAGTAATACTGGCTTAGCCAATGTAGAACACCATAGTAGAGACACTGAAACTAACCAGCGGTATTCAGCTTTTAGCTGCTATGTAAAATAGTAAATGGATACAATAACCATAGTACTTCTGTTGGCCATCGACAGGATGGGAACGGCTACATCAGTGCAGCCGAGTTACGGCACGTCATGACCAACTTAGGGGAGAAGCTCACTGATGAGGAGGTGGACGAGATGATCCGCGAGGCTGACATTGATGGCGATGGTCAAGTCAACTATGAGGGTGAGATGTTCTTTTTAGGTTGTCATGCCTTTTTTAGTGTTGCAGTTGATAAAATTAACACCAATTTAACACTGTTTTTAAACATTGTTTCCTATGCTCTTCACAGAGTTTGTCCAAATGATGACTGCCAAGTGAAGAGAACCCTGACATTTTTCTCAAAGTTGCTTGTCCTCCTAAGATCACTGTCTTTAAGAACCAAAAAAGGAATGATTATCAAACGATAAACAACCCCCCCCCCCCCCCCAAAAAAAAAAAAAATCACTTATTTGTGGAATTCAACAATTTGTGCTTCAGTACATCCAAATACTTCTAAGGTATCTGTTTAGCAAACACCAACAGAGTAATCCCTAGAGAAGTTAATGGACCAAGCTTTAAGAGGGCCGAAGCCCCGACTTCAGACCAAGATTCTGCTGAGTCACTCAGCTCCCGATTAATTTAGAGGAAAGAGCAACACTGAAAAGGCAGAGGGATAGGAACCCATGCTGCAGTTGGTATAGAGAAGTTGGCTATTTAATTATTTCCAATATTCAACAAAGAACTCTAAATACTGAATTGAGTACTCTTGCATGCATCCTTTCTGTGGCGGTCTCCTGTCACAACAAGGAGGCTCTGATCCCATCAGAGGTAGTGGGCAGACTGTGTACACACTGGAGGTATATACATTACTCTATAGCTATATATCCGTAAAATTTGTGTCACTGTTGATTATTGCAAGAGCATATAGTTGCGATGTCGGGCGTTCACTGGTGCTCTGTTGCAGTCCTTGTACCTTGAAGACTTCAGACAAGAACGAGAGACTGAAAAGTGCTGATGGTGTTTTCCTCTTGGGGATGATATTGTCTTCTTTTGAGTCGTGGGCTTTACATTGCCTGCAGCCCTGTTTGGAGACGGCAGTATGTTGTATTGCTCCAGGTGGGTTATTGTGAAAACAACACTTGAGGACTGTGGTTAATATATTTGTTCTGCAATCAGATATCCTGATGATACAATATTGATGTAATGCTTTATAAATGTGTTCTCAAATATTAATGTATTGATGACAAACTTTGGTCACCAAATATATATCGTGAAGTTTGCATTGCCTATTGATGTAGTAAATGACCTGTGACATGTTTTCTCTTTGGTTTTGAAATGTGCCATAATACTCTAAAACGCCTCAACCTTCTTGCAAGACTCGTAGTTCATTAGAATATAATAAATCTACTTCATATAATAACAAATAAAAAGACAAGCAGTTGAACATATTTGCACTTTGGTATAAACCATATGAATATTAAGAAAGGTTTTGATTTAAAAGAAGAAAAAGAAACCAAATGTCACTGTTGCTGCTGCTATAACAACTGCTACACACTCATTTCTCGTCCTTGTTGGTGTCTGTTCTTTGATTTCTAGTCCGGTGATTCAAACTTCAATCTGCTTGCTGTTTTACTCAACAGAATACATGTATATTCACAAAAACTACTGGTGGTAGGGGCGGCGTGTTTAATTTGGGCTTTAAGAATGGGACTTTCAGATAGGGGTGAAATGAGGTTGTAGCAAAGAATTCAATTTTGGAAGTTGAGATTGTTCAGGTTTTTGAACAGTTGGCTAAATTTGAGAAGAGGAGGTATCTTGTGATTTCCTCAAAGCACGAAACTTAAGTACTGCTCTGCATGAGGCGTTTTAATTTGGATGTCGGGAAGTAAATGGACTGTAAACTTCTGAAGGTATCTCAAAAAAGATGTGATATATTTTCCATAAATCAATAAATTGAGCTTTACTTCACCTGCATTTCACTGTGATGCTTAATCTGACGTGAACCTATTTTACATGCTTCCTGTGCCATTCTGCAAATCCCACTATATCCTTTCCTTGCCAGTGTCCCTGTGCCAGAAAGAACCACTAATCCCATCCAGACAATCTTAGATTGGGTGAGGGCAAGTCAGCCTAGCCATTTACTGCAGACACTATTCTAGGCACAGGCTATAATTAGAGGCTCATGAGATTGCTACAGGAGCCTGTGGTAATCCAGGTCAGCTAGGGTCATGACCTCACACACACACACAATGCAAACAAGGAGCCCCGCGCCTTCTTGGTGACCGGCGACAGCCAATGAGACAGGGTGTTATCTAGGTAGATGTGTGTCCTCATGCTAATCGTTTTGCTAAGTAGATAAGGAAAATTAATTACGAAACAGGAGCACTCTCAGCAGAACTGTAGCATCAAAGGCAGTTGTGATTATCTCTATGGTTGTGTAATGGCAGGCTGGAGATGCTCAATGCTGTAGCTCCCGGCTGCTGTGCAATAATATTGTAAAATTCATCATAGATATTTTTTAAATGTTATGCTGGTTTCATCAAATGCACTTTAATTATAAATCATACATGTAAGGAGCACTAATAGTGGGGTGTTACAGAAGTTATTTGGGCATCAGTCATTTTAGAGAAAGCCTCAAATCTCCATTTTCTACAGGGGTGGAAAGTAGCTATGTACATTTACTCACATATTTGACTTTAGTAGGTTTTTAGTGTTTTGGTGGTTTTTGTGCCACTTTATACTCTTTCAGAGGAAAAATGTTTTTACTTTTAACTTCACTACTATTTGACAGCTATTAGTTCTACAATGGTACATACAAAATATATGATGACTATACAGTTAGATGCAATATTATAGATTAAACTACCCAACAGTATAATAGCTGTCCACCTCAACCAATGAATGTACCACTTAAATGATAATGCAGCAATACTTTGGTCCTTCATATATGTTGGTAATACTGTGCTTTTTTTGAATGCAGGACTTTCACTTGTAATAGAATAATTGTACAGTGTGGTATTGCTACTTTTACAAAAGTAAAGGATCTGAATCTGAATACTTCTTCCACCGTTGATAGAAGTGGTGGAAGAAGTATTGTAAAGTAGAAGTACTACAAAATTGTACTATCCACTACAGTTTGCCGCAAAACAATTTTTTACCAAGCTTCCATTCCACACTTTTATCTCTAATCAGATACCTTTGACATATTAAATGTATAAAGGTCAAGTTTTAGACACCGTACACACTGTGGCCCATACAAATGTAAGGAAACCACAAACGAGCATACAGTAGTAGCAAAGGATTTGACCATGACTTCAACACTAGGTGGTGGTGGTGTTTCAATGTCCTCTAACTCAACTGCCAATGTCTACGTGCAACACATACAGGGAGGCTGAGACAGGAAGGAGACAAGACCCTATAACTGAAAACAGCTGAATGAACAAATTATTTGAAAACTAGTTACATTTTCAATGAATTAAATGCAGCTTTGAAGCAGCCAGTTTTTCTTAAAATGCAGGTGTGTGTGTGTGTGTGTGTGTGTGTGTGTGTGTGTGCTCAAATTGCATTGTAACTTATTCTTGTGTTAAGATAAGATAAGCCTTTATTGTCTCCCATAGGAGAAATTCGTCTTTGCTTAAGTGAACCACACCCACTACCAATATCTGTGAACACTTTGCAATGTAACTAACTACCCCTTTGAGTTTTCCTTCTCATTCTCATTATACCTGGGGGAGTGCGTTGTGGAGTATTATGTAAACTCCACTGCACAATTCAGACTCCTGAACAATGTAACTATTTTCGTAATAACATGTTTTTGCAGTTCATGCACAATCCCTCCCCTTCCAAGAACAGAATCTCCCTCTTCCTCATTGTCTTACATGTTCTGTTGGGACGTGATTCACTACGGCCTGCTTCTTGCCACCCTTCCTCACTTTGCATGTAACCAAACCAACATTGTTAACACATTTGCCTTCTTCTGCACACTGCGTTGTCTGCCTCCTTGTCTCTTTAAAATTGCACAACAGCTTCCCTTTTAATCATTTCACAACTTGCCCAGTCGTCCTAACCCCCAGCCTGGGAACCACTGCTCTACAAGACCTTTTGTCCAGACAGTCCTCTACTTCAGCTGCCGATACTCCAGGGAGGAGGCTAATAAATGACCACGCTATACATTGTACAATGTTTCCTTTGCATTTGATGGATGTGTCAAAGGGGGAAAACCTACATATCCACGGTTAGAACATGCCTAAATTTAATCTTTGAATTGTTTCTTTTATTTAAGATATTTTTTGGCCATGGTTAATAGGATGGAGAAAGACAGCGGTATGACATAGCAACATAGCCGCAGGTTATCTGGTATCTAGTCTATATCCACGATGTTCCACTTCTGGGATTGCTCCGTTGCCGATGGATTTCACCCATTTAAGCCGGAAATCCGTTGCCTTGGACTGTCTTTGTGTTGGCATTTTAAACTCCGGTTGATTTATGAGAACTATGGTTAACCTTTTCTCAGTATTCTCTGGAAATTTGTAAAGGACACACAAATCAGCTTTAATTCACCGCAATAACCACTGGATTGAAACAAGATGTTCTTGTATGTGAACATAATACATGAGGTGCATTTCTAATAAATGCAAATATCTGTATCATATCATTTTTGCCTGAATTTTAGGGACCTCTTAAAATAAGATGCGCTTGTTTTCTTCTAAGGCCGCATTTATGTGTTCAACTGTAGTTATCACACTGTCCATTGTGCCTTTTCTACAATTGTCACACTATAATAAGCCCTGTGGTAGAGCTTTGACTGTGTAAAATGTGTTTTCATATTCCTGCACGAAAGGTCAAAAGTAGTTGAACTTTTCTTGCTATACATTTGACATCCAATTGTGTTTTCCATATCTAGTTTGAAACAAATTCAACCTTTCCAGTTTCATAGAGAATAAAAACTTCCAGCTAAAAGCATGTGAGGCTGTGCAGCCTTTGCAGGTTTCATTGATACATCACATAAAGACTTCTCTACAGAATACTTGATATGAAATGTTCAACATGTTCATATACCAGTAACAGCTTGTCTGAGAAGATTTGTAATGCATACCATTTTGCGATATCACTGACTCTAGACATTACAGTCTTTGCTGTGCGCTATCACTGCCTGATTGCACTATGATGATTGTAGCACCCTAATTGCACAGACAAATACTTACACATAATCTGATAAACATAATATTTTTTTCCAAATTAAATTACTCTGGGTTAATACAACCTAATCTTAATAAAACACAAAGTGAAGATAGCCACTGTTTGAACAAAATATTGATGGTATTTCAAATGAAATTATGGATGAGTCATCCCTGGAAAACAATGAACTTCAATCAATAAAAGAAATTGATGTGGGACGCTCAAAGAAGAAACTATTAGGTTAAAGAAAATCCTTCTGTGGCCATTAATGGCTGGTTCTCAGAGCGTTATTGCTCTATCAATACATCAGTGCTGTGTTTTAAATGGGAAATTCCCACCAGGACCATTTTCTATATACAGACCGCTGTTTTGATCTCGGTTTTGTACCCTGCATTGAACTTTGCTTCCAGTAATCTCAGACCCAGCTGAAAATACTGTAATAGCTAAAACTAAACAGATGCTGAAAACTGCTAAACAAAAAAATGTGATTTTTTTTTGTGTTCGGCACAAAAAACACATGGACTGGATGCACGCAGAAGGTATTTTACAGTTGACAAAAACAATCTCGACTCAAGGTCCAGTTACTTGCTTGTTCTGGAGCTTTCGACCATATCACACAGTCTTCATCAGTAGATTGAGTTTGCTCTTGTTGAGCTTGAATGAATAATTCCTCTAACCCAATATGGAAGCTCTCAAGCGTGACAAAAAGTTGAAACATACAATTTAGCTTCATCTGCTGATGATGACTGTGAGGTACAGTCAAAAGTTCCAGAACAAGCGTGTATACACTTTGGACCTTGAGTTATGATTGTTGTGTCAACTGCTGTTTCTATGGTCCAGACTGAACTACAGTGGCGTAAAGCTCATCAAACAGTTTACAGACAACAACTCCTGAATATACATGTAACATCGTGGCTAATTTAAAGACAAGAGTGGTGCCTTTTTGATACCTGTTGCAGGCTGAATTTTGATAATAACTGACGGAAACCTTTTTGTAGTGCATGTTTTTGTGTTGCTGTGTCCATCATCACAAGACTCTCAGTTGTGAAACTATTCTGTTCAGTGTCTATTATACTGTATATAGAGCAGTGAATGCCCCCTGCTGATCTCATGAACTTTATTAACCGCCTGTTACTGGTAAGATACAACGAAAAAGAATGGAAAGAGAAGTGAAAAAGTCTTACTTTCAACATATGTAGAAAGGGGAACCACATGTATATGTAACCTTTTCTATTCCCGTCTTAAAGAGCAGGGAAGGGCTGAAAGGATATTTCCCTTTGGTAGAGTGTTGTCTCTTTCACATTGTGGCTTAACATGTAGGCCTACATCTGCTTAAGGGTTCATCAGAAGTAATCTGGTATTTCATTTTCATTCTCATTCACATCTATCTATAATTCATGGATTAGAACATTTCTAAAATCAATAGGCTTCAAACGAACTAGGCATACCCTGTGTTTTCTGACCACATCGAAAGGATATAGTGTTTATACTATAAGTGCTCCAAATGGCCACAAAAAAACCTGCCGTCATAGCCGCCTACTGTCTGCATCCCACTGCCTCCAATATCTCTTCCCAATCATTTTGTATCTTTTGTGTGTCTTTGTAGTCTTGATATCATTTTACAGAAATGTATACAGGGGGGAAAGTGCACACTTTTAGACAGTCTCTCCTCCATAGCGTGCATTGTGTGGCATTTATTGTTTGTATACATGAAAAGTGATGGAAGTAATTGTCTGAGGAATGAAGAAGAGAAAAGGTCAAGCTTTCACACATCCACACAGCCAATCGGATGCAAGTGGCTGGGCTTTTAAAGGATTTAGTCAGTGTTGCAAAAACTGTCAGATGCATTTTATTTAAATATCCCGAAAATATATTTTGTCTTTGGGCTTGTGCTGTAACTAGAGAAACTCTTCAAAGTTCGAACATTAATGTCTATGCTGTAGACTGAGAGTTTGGTATCATACTTTTCATTCGGTATTCGGGAAGTGTAGTCTGAGGCTGTAGTCTGAGACTGTAGTCTGAGACTGTAGTCTGAGATGTTGTCCATGCCAGCCGAGGCCTGTTTAGACTACAAGTGAAGCTCCTGAAAAAACAACCTGTTAGCAGAGCAAACATCCTCAAATTCCATTATGGTTTAAATTACATCAAACAAGGTAAGCCAATATAGGCCTGTGTATTGTCTACAGGATGGGGAAAGCCCTGTCTCGTCCTGTGTGGATTTCCACTGTACCATATCGGTCGGTGTGTTATTTAATGCCGATCAAATACTGTACGTCTTAAAAACAGTTTCACATGTGGTTTTGATGTAATTTCATTTAATGTGTAGACGTATTATGTCACACTGTAGACGGATCAAAGTCAAATTTCTGCTGGAGTACACACATACTGTGTATGGAAGGATTCAGTGAGCATGGACAATACACGTATACTGTGACATCTTAAATTGCTAATCTTAATGGTAAGCATGTGGTACACTTACAACTGTTGATAGAAGCTCAAATAAACCCAAAGTGTTATCGGTATGTCACCCGTGTGTGTGTGTGTGCGTGTGCGTGTGCGTGTGCGTGTGTGTGTGTGGTCTCACTGTGGACATTGCAGCAGCTCTGTCATCATCTTAAGTCTTTACGCTCAGAATCAGCTCCGGCTCATTGCCCAGGGTTTACCATATGAATGTTAAAACCTGTTTTGTGTCACTGGTTTTCTGAAAGTAAAAACAAACACAAAGAAAGAATTGACATCCTGGAAGGCAAAAACTCTCAGACATCATGAGAACATGTGCTGGCTAATTAAATAATTTGGTGATTAACATTTCCATGACTTCTGGACTTGATACTTATCAGAAAACGCTAGACAAATATGGCAGACTGCATACTAAAAAAAATAAAAATGCATCAATCTTACTTAAACACACACACATACACACACACAAAACACTGGGATTTTTTTTTTACTTATTTTTTATTTATCATAGAAGTCAGCACAGACGGTAAGACAAATATATAAGACAAAGAGTATCTTAGAAATGAATAAGTAGATAGGGAGGGTTTTTTTTTCAATTCTTTTCAGATTTTAGTTTTCTTTATATTCAGGTTGCTGTTACCACTAACATTCTGCTTACAATAAGGGATTAAAGTGTCAGATAAAAACATCCAAGACCGAACATCCCTTGGCTCCACATATTTCGTAATTCTCAAACAAAAACAGTCTCATGTGATTATCCCACCATCTTCCAGTAAATTATGACTTATGATAAATGCACAATATACTGGTTCTCTTCCTGAAAATGGTGACATTCATAGTTCATGTTCACACTACGAAGCAGATGGTGGTGGCTTTAAATACCAGAAAACAAGCCAAAGGTTGACATGTGGGACCTCATTCATTTAACAGTGGATAGGAGCCCGGTTTTCTCTGGGATTTGGAGGAGGAAATAATGCCTAACAGACCAAGCATATCCAGAGACAGCTCCAGAGAAAACGCACACACCCATGCACACGCACGCACACGCACACACACACACACACACACACACACACACACACACACACACACACACACACACACACACACACACACACCTGGTTAAATGCATTTTTTTTTTACAAATAGATTTTGTTTTGATTGAACAGAAATGCCCTATTTTAACCCATCAATCTCTCTATCATCCCTCTCTCCATTCACCCATCTATTGCTTTGTCTAACCATCCATCAACCCATCCATCCATCCATCCATCCATCCATCCACCAATCCATCCATTCTTCTATCTATCCATGTATTCATCCATCCATTCACCCATTTGTCATTCTATCCATCACTCTGAATATCCGTCTATCCATCCATCCAACTATCAACCATGAGCCACCACACCTATTTACCCTTAATTAACAACATACACATACACCACACACAAACAGCAGCAGCTTTTATTGTAAATCGATGCTTCGCTATACTTATTGTAAACTGCTAATATATCATCATAAAAACTTCAGTAAATGTACCAAGTGTTATGATATCTGTGTATTGTACAAGCTGGCCTGCTGGTATGAGGAAAGTTAGCAAGTATGTCTGCTTCTGTTTTGAACGTCCATGTCTGCTGTTGATTTAAAGGTGGCAGCCTGGTTTGTTCTGGCAGCAGTGCAACTGTAAACACCTTGCATGCCATCCACGCCTTAAGATGCCCTGTGGTAGTTAAAAGTCAATTAGTGCCTTGTTTGTCAGGGAGGGAGCAAGGGCTGGAAGGATGGTCTGAAACTTAGAAGAAGATTAAATAAAATATATATCTGCATATCTTTGATTAACAGTACCACAGTGGCCAATGCCAGCAAGCTACCACCTACTACCAGCTGTATAACTGTGCATCCACACTTTCATTTACAGAGTGTAAAACACAGAGAAACTCAATCTCCATTGTTTCTTCCAGAAGTGAACGTTGGCACTGCGCTGTTATCATTATGTTCTGTCCATTACAGAAACAGCAAACAGGAAGCAAGTAGAATTACTGAGACTGATAACTGATAATGCAATAATAGAAACCGATAGAGCAATAAAATGTAATCACTGTGCCTCAGTCTATTTTCTTGGTTGTGATGATTTTATTGCTTCTACATCTTGTTGTAGGTGTCAGGGGGGAAAAAAAACCTTAAGGAGAGCAGCAATGGCTCCTCAGGACCTTCACTGTTATGTCTGCAGAACATGGTGATGTGTATATTCTGTGTCAATTGATATCCACCAACCAGGATAGCATCTTATAAGTTGGCTCTAGCTGTTGATTTGTTGATTTGTTGTTGTTTTCTAACAATTCTACTGACAGATCATTCATGTTTGCTATCTTAAAGGCCCAGCACACACACACACACACACAGGTGTTGTCACTTACTGTCAGACCTCTCCTTCGATTGCAGTTGCAGAGTTTTCGGTTCCTGGGAATCAGCATCACAAAGAGCCAGATGTGGCCGTCTCATGTCTGGAGCACACACGCTCACAGACTCACAAGGTGAATACAGTACCAGTGTTGTTGCTGGATCGTAATAAAGGTGAAAGTTGTAACTGGTGAAAAAAGAAAAGAAAACAGAGCGCGAGGGAAATCAGGCTCACAACACAGAGAAGAGGCCTAATCAGGAACAGTAAATGAAAACACCAGTGTAGGTGTACCATTGCTACAAGTGTTTTACTTGTGAATGGGTATGGGGAGTGTATATTTTTGTATAGGCTACGCTGTAATCACTAAAGGATCACAAAACATCTTTCCCCACGCATGCATATATTGTTTGAACACAAACTGTGTTTCAGTCAGGAACACATAGATTTAACCATTTATTGTAACAGTGCTTGGCACTGATGGCTCAGCTGTTGAGAATGCTCCCTGGACCAGCCAAGCAGCATGCTAAGCTGAGACGGGGAGCACTATGTAGAAACCCCTCCTGTATACAAGAGTGAGCCGAAAGAAAGACATTGGAAACCATTTTAAACTTTGAGTTATGTCAGGACTCTAAACTAGAAAGGTGGAGGCTGGGGTGGTGCAGGCGAAGCGTGGCCAGCGGCAGCAGCAGAGAGTGAAGCAGCGTCAGTGAGGAGGGAGCCATATTTAAAAGGACCACAGTCAATTAATAAAAAAAAAAGACCTACCTTTTTAAGAAAGCTTTTCATCTTTAAGTCTTCATAGTACTGCATCACCATAAAAATCCTCCCGACACACTTTTTTTTTTTTTACTGCTTTTCTGAAGTTTCTTGCACTTTTCAGATGTCTATTTTGTTGTATGTATTTCTATGAAGCCAAATGTATTCTAAATTCTATTCTAAATGATGAAGACAGAGCTGATGATGCTAAACATCCCAAACCCCCCACAAATACAAATAGAAGACACAAACCTACCCATGACCAACCATTTCACTTACCTAGGCAGCATTGTCAGCCATGATGGAGGAGCAGGCAATGACATCACAAGCCGACTCAGCAAGGCCCGAAACACCTTCCGGAGACTAAACAACGTCTGGAAGTCTGCCCAGTACAGCACCAACACCAAGCTGAGACTGTTACCAGAGCTGTGTCCTGTCTACCCTGCTATACGGCTCTGAGTGCTGGCGAACAACTGAAAGCGACCTCCGCAAACTGTCGACCTTCCACACCAAAAGCCTACGTAAAATAAAGAGAATATTCTGGCCCAACACCATCTCCAATCAACTTCTACTCAGCCGGTGTAAACATGACAACATGGCTACCGTCATTATGAGAAGTGGAAATGGATTGGACATGTAATACGTAGAGAGCAAGAAAACATCACGTGAACTGCCCTTCACTGGACACCAGATGGCAAACGTAAAAGAGGCCGACCCAAGAATACCTGGCGCAGGACGGTGGAGGGAGAGCTGAAGACCCTTCATCACACCTGGGGCTCTATAAAGACACTGGCCCAAAACAGACACAAGTGGAAATCCCTTTGTTGCTGCCCTACATGCCAACAGGCATAATGGGCAGTAAGTAAGTAGTAAACATATTCTATTGCATTTTCTTCTTTTATGCCCTCTTAAACATGTAAGATGTCCTTGTGTATCTAGGATGGCCGCCAAATAAAATGTATTATTATTATTAATGGTGTGTGTCTGATAGGAATGATAATTTGATGATAATGATAATGATATCAATTGCTTAAGCGCTATTTTGAAAACAGGTTTTTCAAAACACTACACACAATTAGCACAACCACACACCCAATCAGCAGAACACCTCAGACCCTTAGCGAAATGAAACACTCTTGCAAAAAACGATACACTAATTTATAAAAAGAAACATATTTTTACCATATGAAAAACACACGTTTCTTATGACTTAATTCTGTTTGAACCAGTTACAACACTGCTGTTGTTAACCTAAAACACTTTTAGCAATTCTACTTCTCAGTGATTAGAGTACTGTACATGAAGTACACAGAGAAAGTGCAAATATACAATAAGTTCACCAATCACTACACAAGACCAATGCTGCAGCCTGAGGAAAAGATCATTTATTTCTCTCCATATACCCAAATCAGTCAACATGGAGAATCCCAACAAAACATGTCCCAGTTTTCATACAGCTACTACAGTAGTGTGCAGACACACATACAATACTGTATCCAGTACAGGTTACAATTACAGGTTTCACAGGTTGGCTCATAGGTGTGGTCATTTGACAGTCAGCGATTTGGGATTGCAAGGAAGTGACGTAATGATATACTTCTGTGTCTAATGTATAGAAGTATAAAAATGTTTTTCAAGCACGCAGTAATACCGCCTCTGCTGCCAAAGCAAGAGAACAATCTTGGAGGAAGATTGCTGATTGCGTTAATGCGTAAGTTAAAGAAACACATTCTATAGGCCATTAATGTAAAATTATGAATATAGGCTAATCATATTAAAAATGTAATGCATTCATGATCACAAGTCATCTGCAGATGAAATCTGTTAGTTACTATTCATTTCAAGATTTAAATTGCAAATAAAAATCATCATATATATATATATATATATATATATATATATATATATATATATATATATATATAGTAGCCCTACCTGAACATTAAGGCTGTGAAAGGACTTTCTGTTCACATAATCTGCTTCATGTTCTCCTAGAGCTGTGGAGATTGCAACATGTGTGCAGTCTATTGCTCCAATGACTCTAGGGAATCCTTTTATATGAATATATATATATATTAAAAACCATTCTTAACATGTAGCTACTGTAGACTATTGTATAATACTTAAGTGCTCTAAGTGCAAGCTGATTTTTGAAGGAAAAAAAAACCTGATTGTGAAAGTTTAAATTTGTTCATGTCACCCTATAAATATATCTTACTATACCGGCAATTTTATAAAATCTCTCTTTTATGGACATGGTCGATAAATGTCCAGGGAACACAATGAAGCTATTTATGTACCCCTGCAGTGCGAGGACCACCTTGCGAATGGTTCGACAAACTGTGTTTTTCCCTAGGTTCTCCGCATCACCGACCGCATACAAGTATGTAGCCTACCACTTGCAAAAAAAACGCAACGCAACACATACCACTTGCGGTACAGTAAGTGCATGGCTTCGACGAGTCACATTTGTTATGTGCGGCTCAAGAAGTTCGCAAACATAAGTTATTCCTTCCGCGGAAAATCTGCATCTTTCATACAAGTATCAGGAAAGTCAAGGGGATTTTGTCTGTCCCTAAAAAGTCTTTCTTTACGAAGTGCTTG
Source organism: Gymnocephalus cernua (assembly GCA_023631565.1). Classification (NCBI taxonomy): domain Eukaryota; kingdom Metazoa; phylum Chordata; class Actinopteri; order Perciformes; family Percidae; genus Gymnocephalus; species Gymnocephalus cernua. The sequence goes on from CM042430.1 coordinate 17,724,399, forward strand.
TCTAACAATTTGCGCTGAGATGTCCACAGGATTTGGAAGAAAAGGTGAAGCCATTGCAATGATTGAAACAGAGAACCATAGACAGTATATAAGCAGAGAACAGAAGCTGGGAATTAATTAGGCTACGTCACCTATATGTTTCTTTACTCACCGCTGATTGGTCAAACTTCAGACTGAGATCTCGAATCCAGAACATAACCTGCCCCGGAGGCGAAATTACGAATTCAATCACTACTATTGGCCAGGCGTCCAAGGTAACGTGCCCCATTTGTTCATGTCCTATCCCCTGACCAATCCGATATCCTAACCTTAACCACTCGAGGTGAAATGCCCAACCCCAACCAATCGAGCTGCTTCGGAGGGCGGGTCTTGGCGTTGCCATAGTGGGATTTGTAATTTTGCGCCCCGGAGCAGGTTAGCCGTGCAGCGTAAGATACCATGGCAACGAACACCGATTAAAGCCGAGCTACTTTCATAGTAAGCCTACCTAAAACCCAGGGTTGGTGGAAACTAAACTGAAACATAGCTGGCTAGCCACCTAAACCAGCTTCATGGTATAGGCCCCTGGGCGAGTGTTTTGATAACTGTGTAATACTTTTGACTTCAGTGTGTAAGCAATCAGCAAAAACTGTAATTAGCGGGCGGATGACTTCGGTGTCCTGCATGAACGCTAAGCTTAATTTTCTGAACAGCATTTCTCGGGTTCCTGCACTTTTGTCAAACACTTTAAGTTGTTCAAATATTTGAGAGTATATTCAGGTGTCTTCTCATTCTGAGGGCCAAATCTAAGCATGCAGTCTCTTCCAGAATGCACACACACACACACACACACACACACACACACACACACACACACACACACACACACACACACACACACACACACACACACACACACACACACACACACACACTGTTGGAGGATTTACCTCTCTTTCCATTCAGGTAGATTTCACCAAAGGCTGCAAAAATACAACAAAAAGTAAAGGATCCCAAAATAAATAATGAACCAGCAAAAGAAACAGGAAAAACTTGCTTTCACAGCATTTATATTCGGCTAAAGCACTGCTGGTTTTCCCTTTCTCGGTTGAGTTGCAACAATAGGCTGCATAAAACTGGCCGAGATTAAAGTTATTCAAAACACCTTTTTAAAAACCAAGAAGGGACATTGCCAAACCAAATACTTACACAAAAGACTAATTGGATTACATTTTTTTCTGAGCTCTCATCGGGAACAAGCCAATACTGACCAGAGTGTCTTTGTCAGTACAGCATGGGCCCCCTGAAACGTAATCACTTCAATCTCTTGGTATACATATAATATAATATCTTGAAACAATTGGAAGAAAATAACTCCACACATAGTTCATTCTGATTGATTGAAGATTGAAGATTTTTTTATTTTAATTTTTTTTTACCTTTGTTTATCTTAAATATTACTGTCAGCGTGTCGGTGCACCAGTATAGTACAGTGGGAGGGACTATACATCTATCCAAGACACACTGGGAGGTGCAGAGAGAGAGAGAGAGAGAGAGAGAGAGAGAGAGAGAGAGATACACACAGAGAGAGAGAAATATACAAAGAGAGAGAGAGAGAGAGAGAGACAGAGAGACAGAGATACAGAGAGAGGGAGATACAGAGAGAGAGAGAGAGGGATACACAGATAGAGAGAGAGATACAGAGCGAGAGAGAGATACAGAGAGAGAGAGAGAGAGAGAGAGAGAAAGATACACACAGAGAGAGAGAGAAATATACAAAGAGAGAGAGAGAGAGAGAGAGAGAGAGAGACAGAGAGACAGAGATACAGAGAGAGGGAGATACAGAGAGAGAGAGAGAGGGATACACAGATAGAGAGAGAGATACAGAGCGAGAGAGAGATACAGAGAGAGAGAGAGAGAGAGAGAGAAAGATACACACAGAGAGAGAGAGAAATATACAAAGAGAGAGAGAGAGAGAGAGAGAGAGAGAGAGAGAGAGTAAGATGTGGAGAAAGCGGAACTTATTTAGTCTTTCTCTCTGTCCCACGAGTTCAGTGTGTATCTGCCGAGACGTAACCGGCACCGGCAACTTTGAACTCCGTAACCGCTAAATAGTTTACTAACCAGGAGCTTGAATCGGAAGAAGAAGAAGAAGAAGAAGAAGAAGAAGAAGAAGAAGAAGAAGAAGAAGAAGAAGAAGAAGAAGAAGAAGAAGAAGAAGAAGAAGAAGAAGAAGAAGAAGAAGAAGAAGATGATTACTTTTCTGACTTACTTTTAAGAAGTTCCAGTCGCTCATATCGCTTCTCTCCTGCGGAGCCAGTGCAAGGTGAGTGATAATTAGTCTCTAAAACTATGATACGAACATTGCTAATTATTCACCAGTAGAAGAAAGACATTAACATGATGCCACCCCTGGTGGAATGGGCGTCTTATGCTACCTGTAAGCACTATTAAGCAGCTATTTTTGTGTTTGTTTTTGTTCCACAGATTTCAAAACTGTCTGCAAGAAAAAGAGACAGACAGAGAAGCACGTTTTAGGTCAGTGCAGCATTATGGGTCTTCCCAGACAGCCCTGCCTTCTGTGTTGCCAAATGATGATATCAAGAGGTCAGGATCTCCTTTTGTTGTGTGGGAATCGCTTTTTACCGGTCATTCCACACTGAGCAGGCATATTTTTTTGTGTGCAGTGAGTTAGACATGAACAAAAGCATGGATTCAAACGAAGTATGTAGCAATACCACCTGCAATGACACTCTCATCGTCAATGAGGATGGCAAGCCAGTAACAAGCATCATTATGTTTTTGGCTGCCGTGGTGGGAAACCTTCTGGCCCTCTTCATCCTCGGCGTGCACCAGAAGGAGCATCGCTCCAGGTCATCCGTCTTCTGCATCCTGGTGACCGGCCTGGCCCTCACCGACCTGCTGGGCACCTGCCTCCTCAGCCCACCTGTGTTCATCTGCTACGCCCGCAACATGTCCCTGATCAGTATGGGAGGCGCAAGCCTGTGCAAGATCTTTGCTTTCGCCATGAGTTTCTTCGGCCTGGCCCCGACGCTCATCCTGTGCGCCATGGCTGTGGAGCGCTGCCTGGCCATCAGCCACCCTTACTTTTACTCTGTACACATCCGGCGCAGCTTTGCCAAATTCACTCTCTTCTTTATTTATGTCTTTTCTTTGGCCTTCTGCCTCCTGCCATACAGTGGCTACGGCAAATTCAGACAGTACTGTCCCGGGACGTGGTGCTTTATCGACATGGACGCGACAGGGGATGACCAGGCCAGCTTGGTGCTGGCCTTCTCTCTGTCCTACTCGTCCCTCATGGCACTGCTGATTTTCGCAGTGTTTGTGTGCAACGGTTCAGTGATTGTCAGCCTGTGCCAGATGCACCGGAGCCAGGTGATGCGGCGCAGCTCGGTCGGGTCGTCGGGGAGAAGAAGGAAGCTGAGCCTGGCCTGGTTCGCACAGGGGGAAGAGGAGGTGGACCACCTGGTGCTGCTGGCGCTCATCACCGTCATCTTTGTGATCTGCTCCCTGCCACTCACTGTGAGTTCACGTCAGACCTTAATTCCCTCAGTTTGTCTTCCCACATTGATAGGCCCACCCACTCATTTTCTATCACTCTGGGTGACTTTTAGGCTTCAACACATTTCGTGGTCCGTCTTCAGCTTTTTTGGCAGACGTTACTTCTGAATCAGCATGTTACGGATACATGAGATTTTACAGTGGAACATGGGGGGGGGGGGGGGGGGGGGTTGGGGGGGGGGGGAGAGCTGACACCCTGATGTGTCATTTATTCAGCTGTCGAAACATGAACCAAAATTCCTCAGCAAAATCTAAAGAAGTAAAGTTTGTAGTGACAGTGGAGTGGGTCCATTTTTAGAATTAAAGGAGTTTCTCCCACTATAATGTATTTCTTCCTCTTATTCTGTAATCATTATGTGCATAGAAAGCTCAGCTGACTTGGCAACCGTTGATGTTTTTGTTGCTATGGTATGTGTTTGTGCGCCCTGTTGAAGTCTCCCTAACGGTTGTGCATTTGTGCATTGCCCTGCTGGCTGGCTCCACAGTTAAAAGGTGTGCCTAAGAGTGCAGCCTTCGCCACACAAGACATGGTATCGTGTGTGTGTGTGTGTGTGTGTGTGTGTGTGTGTGTGTGTGTGTGTGTGTGTGTGTGTGTGTGTGTGTGTGTGTGTGTGTGTGTGTGTGTGTGTGTGTGTGTGTGTGTGTGGGTGTGTCTACTCTGCTCCATATCTGCCCCTGTTTAAGAGAAGTTTGTCAAACCTGACAACCCTGGAGGACTGGTCTGACCCTACCTTTCCCACAGGGCAAAAAAGTCCAAGATTAACCAGTCTGCCGGCTGCCCATAAACATTAGGGTTCCTGAGGAAAGTCAGGTTTGGGGAAATAAAAACTAGCTGGAGGATATGATTAATGTGGGTTATATTATAAAGGCAATCCTTGCTTTCACATATTTGTTAGCCTTGTTAAAAGCCACGGTCTGATGATCAGGTAGTTTACAGGAAGCAGGAAAAAGTGTTTGTTCATGTTCTCACTCTTCACTAACTACTCATAGTCTGAATCTGGAGAGTTTGTGGTAACACTTGGCCTCAAGGTTTGACTAACCTACAGTGCATGCAGCGGCATTCGCCCAGAGTTGTGGTAGAGACAGACCTGGGGAATGAACAGTGATGACGATATACACTTGTCACCACTTTGAGTCAGCGTCCAGGAAACTGAAAACCCAACTTCACCACTTGGAAAGCGTATGTGTTCCAGCTGTACAGTACTGTGGGTGATTTATGTTATAATAAAAATAAAAAATAAAGAGAAAGCTTGCAGGTTTACAAAGACCGGTGTTACATGTTCATTTTCGTTTTAGAAATTCCACTTTTCTCTTCTAAAATGAACCATTTATCCTCTAAATTGATTTGATTACTTTGACAACCCTATTTTTAGATTGACTTATCAATATTCATAAGTTAATCATCTCTACCAAACAGAGTTTCTGATGTCACACAGTAGTGTGTCATTCTGAATAACTTAAGACCCTGTTATTAAGTAGTTAGTGGTTCTTGCATCATTTCTGCAGACCCGTGTGTGTTTGATGTTTGCTTGTTTGCTCGTGTCTAGTGGTTGTAACCGAAACATCTGAGGCAGTGCTGATGAAGACGAGTGCATCTCAGCAGACATGTCTCTAGACAGATGCAGCTTCATGAATAATGCCAGTTTGCCTGAAGCACAACAGATGTTGGCTGTTTATTGCCATGGAAATATAGTAAAGGGCATAAGTAGTAGACGCTGCTCTCAGCACTGCCATTCAGAAGTTTGTTCTAGGGCTGCAACTAACAGTTATTTTCATTGTTGATTAATCTGTCGTTTATTCTTTCGATTCATCGATTACTTCTTTCCTCAATAAAATGTCAGAAAATGGTGAATCAGTGTTTTACCAAGGCCCAAGATGACGTCCTCAAATGTCTTGTTCTGTACAAAAACTCAAATATATTCAGTTTACTGTCATAGAGGAGTGAAGTAACTAGAAAATGTTTACATTGAAGAAGCTGGAATCAAAGCATTTTTACTCAAACCGATTAATAGATTATCAAAATAGTTGGCAATAAATGTAATAGTTGACAACTAATCGATTCATCTTTGCAGCTCTAATTTGTTCCTTTTCATATACAAGTACACAAGTTGCATTTTCAGTCATTGTACTCGTATGTGTTACATGCGTTTCAGGTTAGGCGTAATTTTACTCGAAGCATTGTATTTACAGATCAAGTTGCGAGATCATGTATTTGCTGAGTGACCTTTGGACAAAAAACAGACAGTATTTGCTCGGTGCATTTCTGTGGTTTGACTTTTTCTTCAGTCCCAGCAAGGTTATTCATTATTCAGGAGGTAAAAGTTCACATGCTGTGGTTGCAATCAGGGAAGTGGTAAAAGATGATCACATGTGTGGGAATTTATCAAAAGAAGCCAATTCGTTCTTTGGAATTATTTATTTATTAATTAGGGAGTGTGTGTGTGTGGTGAGCTGACATCATTTTAAAGAGTAATCCATTGGCTGTGAATGTTTGTCTTGTTCACTGTTACCTGAATCACACCAGCTTCCCAGGCTTGTCACTCTACAGCCTTGGCTAAAGCCCTGGTTATATATGACCTCCCACTGATTTATAAACCTACATTACACACTGTGCAATTACAGTAGACCCTTTTACCCTTTAAGATAAAGTGCCATTACCCAATAGAACTTAATACGATGAATGTTATCACTGCAGCTGTTCTGTGACAAAACGTTTGATTTGTTTGATGTAGCGTGAAACATGAGGTTCATCTCGGTTTGTTCAGTTGACGCATTGTTAGCGTAATGTTGTGCCATATGGAATATATGGCCACTGCTTGTTAAACATTTTAAAGTACAGCTGCGACAATCCATCTCCAGCTGTAGGACGGGATTTAAAGCCTCCTCTCCCAGTCTAATCAAACACTGTTAGAGCTGCATTATGTGAGGTTACACCACCACATTTACAATACAATCCACACACATTTAAGCAAGAATATAACACGGTTGGGTTTATAGGAACTAGTGCTGAAATAGTAAGTCGATTGAAAGAAAGTTTCATCATTTAAACCAAAAGCACAAATGCCATACATTTGCTGGTTTCGGCTTTTCAAATATGAGAATGTGCTGCTGATCATTGTATATTAAATATATTTGGGTTTTGAACTGTTGGCTGGGAGGAAAAAAAAACAAGCAATTCAAGATGTCCCTTCTGGCTCTGAGAGGTTGTGGTGACTTTTTACAGACTAAATCAATGATACAGTCAACAAAGATAAGATTAATAAATGGATTAGCGCTAAATCTGATCATCTTTACTTGCTGCCCTTTGTGAAAGTACTGCCCTGTTGATTAATGTGAGTAATTAGGGTCAGTATTCCAAGTTGACACAACGGATTCCCTCTGAAAGGGAAATCGGCACTCCTCCATTAGGTCTTTTCTTCCCCTCTCCTATCATCTTCACCCACACACACACACCTCCCTGCTGTTCCCATGGGAACCACAGAAGCTATCTAGGGTCCATATGCTGCTAGTCAATACCTGGATCAATAAAGTGCTGCACTCACATCACAAGCTATTTACTAGATTGTAAGTGGTTCTAGCTCTAAATTTGACCCGCTATATCAATCAATAGCTCAGATTAAACATACAGTATATATTTAAATAACCCCAGGGCAGGTTTTGTTTTAAGGTGACTGTAGCAACTTGAATCCATAGCAGAACTGTGGGATAGAATTGAATTATTGATGCTTTGGATAAAAGGTTTCTATTAGTGAAGCCATTGTGCCTGAGTCTTAGTCAGTAGCCTCGTTTTGACTTGTGCGTGAGGTCAGAAGACAAAGAGTGCAACAAAGATCCATAAACTACTTTACATCTCACTGTGTTGTTGAAAGTGCTATAAGTATCAAAATAGCAGCTGTAATGTGCGTTCAGAAAACAGATCCTGTGATCATTAAAGTAAAATGGTAGACTAAAAAAAAGTCTGGTTTACATTCATTGTTTCTCACCAAAGTAAACGTGTTGAGAAGCTGACATATATATATATATATATATATATATATATATATATATATATATTTTTTTTTGGAAAGAATTTTTAACCTACATTGTTTTCATCCATACTTGCATTCCAGCAGTCCTCTTCTTCTTTGTCTTTGTTTGTACAATTCTACATTTCTTGGCATGTTACTTTTTGCCATCAGCCAAATAAGCTGAAACCATTGGCATGACCATATATTGCAGAGATCTTCAACAGGGGGTCCTGCTCTGTCTGTCTCTTAGATAAGGCGTCCTTGGCTTAAAAAACGTTGAAGACCCCTGATATATTGCATCACCATGTGTGCATACACAGGCATCCTCGTGCATGTGATAGTAATAAAATGGGGACACGCTCATAAAAATGTTGCTCCATAGCGCTACATGTGTTTTAAAAAAAAAGTGCATAGTATATTTAGATTTTTCACAATCGAAATCAAATTGACTGTTTTTGATTTAATAACTACTAGTTAATAACAATTGTATTGCATGTTTTCCCCGTTTCTCCCAATCCCTCCTACTATTCACTGTAGCAACCAAATAAAGATTCAAATGCAAAGGGAAAGAAAGTCTCACAAGACCAGATTTGGAAATTGAAAATAGGAACTACCAAACCATTTCCAATAGCGCTGAACATAACTGGCAAACTGTGCTGTTTGTCAGAAAAAAAAGATAAACAAGAGCTCTGACACATTTACAGTCACAGGGCATCATGCATCCAGGAGTCTGCGTAATACCTCATAAATCTGGGCTCGCTGACAGGTTAACAGTGCCATATGAAGACTAATTCTAGAGGAGAGCCTGCTTAAAAACCACTAAAACATTAAGACAAATGTGACAGTATATTACCCCGTAGGACTTTAACCATAGGCATACAGCTAAATCAACCTTAGAGTAGTTTCAAAACAGCCAGGAACTCTTAAGTCCCTCGACAAGCTTAGTCAAAGGCCAGACTGCAATGTTATTGAAAATGTGCAACATTACAGCTGTTGATTCATCCAACTGGAACCAGATTTAGTAAATTAGTGTTCTCGAAGAGGGGAAGTCCCCAAATCCAGACGCATCCAAGATGATTCAAAGCTGAAATCCCTAATGCCTGCCAGAGGTGCAATCAAATGAGTCTGCTTGTGCAGTCTTCGTGACTGCAGTGTAGTGTACCATGGCCTTTGCATGAGTTTTAGAGATGGGAGTGGTCCACTCAGAGATGTAAAGGCATTCTGTACATGTTGTGACAGAGTCAAGACATTAACCAGTTTTGTCCCCCAAACTGTTACTGTGCTCCAGGGGCTGCTGGGAGATAAATCTCATTGTAAACTTCATTCAGGTTTCTATAAGAAAAGATGATGCTCCACAATCAGCAGCTGTCTTTTGTGGACTGAACAATGAGGTTTCCCTTTTATGGTGGATGAAGGCTTAATCCTCCAACATATACACAACGCACGCACACTGCATATATGTGCACACTTTTACTCATATTACATGTGTCATAAGGCTGCAGGCTTGCTACTCTTGCCCTTCAGTTTTACCCTGGTTTGCTCTATGTTGTCATGTTTTACTTAGAGCCAGCAGGCAAAACTGGAAAACACATGGTAGTAAGGAAGATCCTCGAGGTAATGAGGCGTAGATATTGAACCACTCCAATATGTCGTTGAAATGTGTGCTGAAGAACATGGCGTCAGGTTTCAGTCGGACAATAAGAGGTGTTAGCAGGTGCTGAAAGGATTTGTAATGGCTGAGGCACAGAATGACCGTAAGAGAGTAAAGAAAGATGTGTGGAGCAGAACAAAGATAGAAAACAGCAGCAGGTCATCGTTCCATGATGTGTTTTTAGTTATTCGGATGAAAACATTTTCATGAGTCACTGACCCATTTATGTGCATTACTGGACCTAGCTAGCCTCGTGAGACCATCCTGATCTCGCGAGCTCCAGTTTTCCACTCGCAGATCAGTCTGGCATCTTGAGGCAGATAAAATTTGGAGCCGTTCACCAAACGACCGACCAATCAGCGTTGGTTTTGAGGCAGGTTTAGGTGTGATGCAACGAGGAGCTTGCGAGATCAGGATGGTCTCACCAGGCTCAGCAAGCGGAAGCAACGCATGCAAATCTGACCTGATCTAGACACATTTTCAGACAGCGGTAGCCCTGATTCTGTTAGCTGCTCGCTAATGCTTTTTTCTCTTGGATCCTTCTTTTGGAATATGGACCGGGAACCTGGAATGGGTCCTTTTATTCCTAAATTCTCGTTACACAAACGGCAAATATCCTTTACCGACATGTTGCTTGCTTGCTGAGCTAACGAGCTATGCTTTGCCTGCAGCAGCAGGGGGAGCCTGGCTTCGTCGTTGCTCTGTTGGTACGTCATACACTTTGTTGATCTGATTGGTTGATTTGGTCCGTCTATCACCAACATAGGTGGTGATAGACAGATGGTTTATCCAATCAGCTAACCAGTATTTTCGCCCCTTCCCAAACATTCTCCAACGGAAAGTTCCCAGATGGATATGCCGAGCAAATGCGAAGCAATCCATCTGGCGGAGTCAGGTTAGGACCTAGCAGCATCATTTGCATGGATTCTGTAGATTAAATAGATCAGACTCTATCCTCTCCTGTCGAATGTCAAGTTAATACATTTAGTGGATATTTTTTACTTTTTCTCACCACTTGGTGGGCAGCAAAAACAAGCTTTAAATACTTACATAGAATCAACTTTTAAGTTGATATAGCAAATTAGTTTGCAAACTGTTACTTATTTACAGCAATTTCAGCAATTATGAAGCAACATTGTCATTATTTTGAAGTCATGTTTCTGGTCATCCGGCCAATGTAAGTGCTATATTGCATTCTCTTTTAGCTCTGTGTTTGGTCTGCACCAACTTTTTAGCTGTTAAATACTCCTCTATGTTCACCAGCTAGTTGCTAACTTTGAGTTTCGGCTGTTCGGTGCTGGGAAGGTAGTGTACAGTGGATTTTAAGAGCTGAAAACAGCTGTCTGCTGCTTCTGAAACAATGAGAACAGGGAGAGTGAATTAAAAAAGTTGCGGTCTGGAAAATCAAACAATGAGCTGAAAGATGCTAAAATGCTTCGTAAAGGTAAGGGGAACAGCAGAGTTGGGTGATAATTCTCTGTGTTCATCCCTGCGAGCGACCCCTTTCACATACAAGTAGTCCTGTGATTTATTGTTAAAGGTGCCCTGCCACACAAAACCGTTTTTACTTGCATTTTTTGAAATATGTTAGGTCCATATGTGTTTGTGTTATGTGGTGAATGTGAAAATGAACTGCTACCTCCTCTGTCAGCTCTAGCCACTGAAAAGAAATAAGCAGAGAAATCAGGCCATCATGTTGCCTGAGCTATTACTATTCATGAGCTCGCTCAGTTATGCTGGGTAAAGGATGCTGATAGCCAGGCTCTCATTGGCTAGCTGTTAGCCAATCAGAGTCAAGCAGCTCAGGTCATTGAATATTAATGAGAACTGGCACAAATTAAGCTCTTCCTGCAGGCTTTCTATACCACGCTAGAATGGCTTGAAACAAGGTAACCAAGGCATTTTCTCCACAAGAAATGTTACAGAGTCCATGGTAGAACTTCAGACATTACCACCAAGTAATGCAATACGTGTGGCAGGGCACCTTTAATATAAATATACTAATTATAAGCACTTTAAAGTTTTAATAGTTGCCCCCTTGTCCTATCCATCACCTTATATTTTGTTAATGCATCAGTTGCCAAATGTTTTTCTGCTCATTCTTCTCTTTCAGTTAAACTGCGTCACAGCTTTACTGTTAACTTTGTGGGGAAATTTTTGCGGACTTGAAATTAATACAATGTTGAAATGAACACTGACATTTCAACAATGAACAATATCCTGTCTGGGGCTTCATGTGTTTATGCTTAATGCATTTTTTATTCTCCGTCCCTTGAATGATCTCTGTCTACTTCAAGTCAGACTGCTTGCCACAGTTTTTCTCTGCAGCTACATATTAAAATGTAGTTACTTTGGTGAGAATAAAAAACAACATCAAATGTCATTTGTTCCCCCGTACTGCTGAAATATCAATAATCCTTTAAATTACAGGCCCTGAATTGTTGAAAATTATTCATAGTAAAATAGATGCCATGATTTACATTTGTTATATTATATAAGATGCCATTGATAGGTCCATTGTGTGTTTATGAATATTTACACTGTCAGTATTAGGCACACAGCATTTAGTTAGATTTTGTGATTGAAAATTAGGAAAACTAATACACCCTGCCTCCCAAAATTGGCCTAAATATATGTGCTTTCACACTTTGACAAACATCTTTGAAGAAAAGCTTCCGTGACGAACGTGCGTCACTTTGTAACACACGTTATAATGCTCACCTAGCTGCTAGCATGGCACGCCCTCATACTCTGCTTCTGACTGGCTAGCAGTGCTTACCTAGCTACTGCACATGTGCGACTCCCAACAAAGATTGAACAGAAGTGAGATGCCTCACTCTGTAGCTAAAACAGAGAGCTCAACACACAGGGTGAAAAGAGGAGCTGCAGCAATGTGCAGTACAATAAAAACATGGTGTTTTTTGAAAATTAAACCATGTAAACCTATTCTGATATAACATCTAAATACAATTATGAACCTGAAAATGAGCATAATATGAGCACTTTAAAGTTGTTATGGGAGCATGAAACACGTGCGCCTGTAAAATCTACTTCCGTTTATTACATTGACCAAGTCATATAATCGTATTGATCTTGGCAAATCTTATTACTTGTTGACCTAGCTTGCTTCTTCATTAGAAGCTGAGTGGTCAGCCCTTTTCTAATAGATAGCTGCCTCCAGACTCATTAGTTTGGTCTGAAGAGAATAGTGGGTATGCTGTCTGTAGCTGTTGATTAGGTTTTGGTGTTATTGGAGAGTCATACAGGTAGTCTTCATGTATATGCTGCTATTTCAATTATTTGCTTGACCCAGCTTTTCTTTTATGACCTAAGATTATTTTTGTACCACATTTCAGGCAAACAAATATATATATATATATATATATATATATATATATATATATATATATATATATATATATATATATTTTTTTTTTCTTTTTTTTTTAATTTGTTTTTTAAATTTTATTTTTTATTTGTGTCACTATGACAGGGAACAATCCACTTACAGTACAGTTCCTTCAGCTGAGGGTGAAGTTGAGCCAGTTTTCATTCTGATATGACACATGCTGTCACTCTAATGACAAGATTGCCTTACTTACTGAAGTTAGTAGGGCTGTGTGGTTGATGATTGCTGTCAATATTACAGAGTGAAAAAAGATGAGCAAACAGTGAGACAAACAACATGAAGATGGATGAAAGGACATAAGCACTTTGGATCTCATTACAAAAAAACAAGAGCAGCATCAATCTCAGAGATTCCTCCTTTTCTCTTGCTAACCACTTTCTGGGACATAAACATTTGGTCCAATCAGGCAATTAAATGTATTCATTATTTGATTGACAGAAATTCAACAACAATCTTGATAACTGTTTAAAGTAATGTAACAAGCAACATTTTAGGTTCTCCAAACCTTTATACGTCATTTCATATTGGATTTCTTTTGGAGTGCTTGTTGGACAAAACAAACTATTTGAAGATTGATTGATTAAATTACTTTTATTTCTACTAATCATTACATTTATTAGTATATTATAAATCAAATCAGTAGTTTCAGTAGGTCCAATAATCGGTATGGGCCACACACATCATCAATACTATAAACAGTGAGAAGCTGAAACTTAAATCTCAGGTTTCTGCAATTTTATGTTGTTATTTTTTTTATCTTAGTGTCTTCTTCATCATCATCATCATCATCATGTATGCTATTTGTAAGTGAATATTTATATGCAGTATATATACCATTAAAACCAGCAGCTTTTGGTTTTCGTTCACATAATTAGCAATTACCCAGATGAGCCCCTCTTCTTTTTCCAGTGTGTATTTTCTGTGATTTTGGATCTTTCTTTTCCCCGCTCTGCCTGGAAATGTGTTTTCCTACTGATCTGCACGTGTATTGATTTGCATGCAAAAGAAGCTTCTATGAATGAATGAAATCAATGAATTTGCAAGCTAGGCACACCTAAGCATTTCTTTTTCTCAATGGCGGTTGTCTTTAATAAAGACAGCAAACAGCAGAAAGATTTCCTTATGAAGCACTTGTGTGCAAAGTCATAAGTTGGTTGCGTGCGTGTGTCTTAATAGGGCTAATCAGAGAGGTAGGTTAAAATGTTCACTGTTGTTGCCAAGACATGCAGAAAATATCAGGAAATCTGTGACACACAGCCGTTTAACATATGTACAAACAATTGTTTTTGTGTTCTCCATATTTGTGTCTCTGGGTTCTTGCCATGTATGTCCACAGTTATTTGTCTATCCATCAGCACCTTCATTGTTTACACAGCATTGCGTGAACTGTGCTCCACACCCAAGAGTAGAGTTTCTCAACCTTAGGGTTGGGACCTCTTGTGGGGTCACACGATATGCAGGGACGGATATCTTATTTCTTTGTAGTGATGTCTGTTCCCAGTTTATTATTAAACATGTTTATGATTAAAACTGTTTAAATAAGAGTAAAAAAGCTGCCTTTCTACCTTTTCAGTTTATTTGCTACTTTATCATTTGACCCAGGCCTGTTAGGTTTATGGGATCATATGTTTTTGCTATGGTTCTGCCTGTGATGTGGGTGGTGAATCAGCTGCTCACCATCTTAATTAAGGAGAGTGCATGCAGGTGTGCCTGGTTAGGCCCTGAGGGGCTGGGCACTCCAAAGGTGTAGACCAAAAGGTACGATAGTTCTGCAGTGAATGGTATTTTTATAATATTTCGGGTGCCTTTTGTTGTGGGTGCACATATATTTATAAATAGTAAAGTCAGCAATAACTGATCTAATTGTAATGGTATTTTCAGAAACAAAGTGTTAATGTTGCTTTCTCAGGTTAGCTCACCCTATCAATCACCTGTGCAGGTGGTAGGTTCCAGTTAGGAAAGGCTGAGAGGTTAAAAGTGCCTTCAGAAGACAGGGATGAGAGATGGGGCTTGGCAGCTTGCTGTGAGGGTGCTGTTTTGTTTGTTTGCTGTTGTTTTTGCTTGCTGTTTTTGCCTTAGTTTAATTTCGTTGTTGTATCTATCTGGGTTTAGTTTGTGCCTGTTGTTTGAGTATGTTGTTTTATTAATAAACACCACAGTTTTTGCACTTCAAAAGCTTCCTGTCCAACTTCCTCAAAATGCCCCACGACCTCATCGGCCTTGGCATGATAAGTTTAAAAAAACAAACAATCTTTTTCTTTCTTTAAAGCTTTAGTGCGTAACTTGTTTATAATAACGAACGTCCGTTACATTCAAGCCATTACCAAATGAGTTAATACAAAGATAATTAGGACTATCAGCTCCACACAACTCTGTCTGTATTTCTAGTGTGGCTATGTTCAGAAGATTGTGGCATCCGGTGACTTTCCCGTGTAGAAACTTGAGTTAACTGAAGAGTCCATGTTTTTTGTTTTTAATCCTCCGTGTCCTCCTTGGCTACAAGAATCTGTGTGGGCGTGGTGCCCGATCACGGAAGGCTTGTGTCATTTGGATGCAACGACTAGACTACAACGACAACAATTCCTCATGGTGGAGACAGTAACTAGCCACAGCTTTAATGTTAATTAGGTACATTTGATCTCATCTTCAGTATGTGATGTTTGACGTTTTAAACAGCGACGAAATGAAAAGCCTGCTATCTATATGTTCCTTCATTGCTCTTCGCTAATAAAATAAAATAAGTAGTGATAATAATGGGTTTTATTGAGCAATTTGATGTCGAAACATATCCAGGTATTTTGCCAACCGCAAAACGGATCCAAAATAGAACCGGCTATCTGAGATCCTGGTGTTAATTTAATAATTTCGTCTTCCGGGAAATGGTGCAGAGAGAACAATAGGATTCTTGTTACATGCTCCACCTTGCCAACACTCTCCGGAGATATGTTCTTAATAAAACTTGGCTGAGCTATAGCAGTGAAATACAACACCCTCACATCAAATTAAACACTTAAGTGAAGCAGAATGTGGTGATCGTCTGTTGTTGTGCCGAGGGACATGTGGAAAAGGAAAACGGCGGATATCCACTTCAATAACAAAACACTGGATAATCAGCTTGATCGACATGACATGAGACATTGGACGCATTTCAGCTCATCTCAAATTGTTCATCACGAGAAGAAAAAAAGGAGTAACATAAGAATTCACCCTTGTGATTTAATGCGAAGTGTAACATCATCCCTAAGTAAATAATTAATGATTGTTATCGGGGTTTTCAGTCCAGTCATAAATATTCCCGTTCCTGTTCCCGGAAGTTGACTTCAGCTGGCATCAGATAGATTATGATTCATGGCAGTTGTGCTCAGTGTTGGTCAAGTTACTTGGAAATAGTAGCTAATTAGTTACTGATTACTGATTAATTCTCCAAGAAAGTAATCCAGTTACTTTACTGATTACTTATTTTCAAAAGTAATGAGTTACTTTACTAAGTTTACTAACTTTTCAAAAACATGATTCACAACCTGAATACGCTATAAAGCAATAGACCTTTCAGCCTAATTGGCAGCATGTCCTCGACAGTATAGCCAGCGACGAGCTTCTTCAGTTCAGCGGCACTAAGTCCTGTCACTTTTAAGTCTATTTTCACCTGTTTAGCAGGAGAGGGGCCCTCGGAGGTTCGCCCGGTGGAATTAGATGTGGCCCCGCAGTCATATCAGTTGGGGGTTCAGAGTTTCACATTCCTGTGCCGGCTTGCTAGGTGCTTGCTCAGGTTTGAGGTGGAATTTTTCGCTGTATATAGAAGTTTTCTTCCCACGCAGAGTGTACAGCGGACGCTGATGTTTTTGTCACCTTTAGCTGAGTCAAACTCAAAGTAATGTCGGTACTTCCAAGCATTAAACGCTGCATGAACCTGCTCTCTCCCGCGCTCCATGTTGTCTCTTGTTCAACACTACACACGTCGGTGTTTACACTGACGTCGCGGCGCTCATACGTCAATGATCACGTTTACAAGTTGTCAATATTCGGGTTATGGTCGGGTTAAGGTCACTATTCGGGTTTCTGAAACATTCGGAATAACCCGTTTACATGCGTGAGCAGAGAGAGTTACTCCTGTATACATGGAATTTGTAATCAATTGGCAATATCCCGATGCCAGACGGCGCATACAAGAAGTTCCTCTACTCAAAAGACCAAGATTCCTTGCGAATAGAAAATGCGCAGAACACAAATCAATGTTCCTTTTGATGGGGATATGGCGATACGCGTTTACATGACCAAATATTTGGGTTAGAAAAGGGGTAACCCAGGGGTCATATTTGTGTTTTTGCCTTTGTTTACATGGCCGTGCGCGACAGGGTTATTGCTAATATTCCGGTTTTGAACGGGTTATTGGCTGCTTGTAAACGTAGTCATTGTCACTCACGAGACAGTCTAACGAAACAAAATCACTGTTAAGTAACGCAGTAACGCAGCCTGCTTACGGGGAATTAACAGTAATCTAATTACTGTTTTTGCAATTGTAATCCCTTACTTTACTTGTTACTTGAAAAAAGTAATCGGATTACTTCTAACGCGTTACTGCCCATCAGTGGTCGTGCTGTGCTGTAGCCCCAACTGGGTGTTCACTTTTCTATCACAACTTGTAAAGAATGATCTCACTGTCTGTGTGTGACAACACAAGCTGAATCACTCAGCTTTCAATGATTGATTATTCACCCCATGATCAAAGACGTCCGTTTTCTGATTCAATTGTAATATAAATTGTTTTGCTTTTCAGTTTTGGTAAAAGGCGTGATTAAATCTTGTTTTGCGGCCTTCCCAAAATGTTTTTTGTGCTGCACATAAAACGAGTTCTTTGACAACTGGGACTCAACAAATCCAATAAGATAATTGCAACCAGGCAGCCAGTGCAGATTCTGTGGGTTGGGAATTCAGGGCCCAGTGAACTTTAGCTGTTGTTTACAAGTGCACAGAACCTGAAAATATGTGGTGGGAATGAGTCCCCCCACCCTCCCTCTCCCCCCCTCACCCCACTCCTCTGCTCCCAGAGACTCCCTTCCCTCACTGTCCTAAAAATACCTTCAGTGGCATTGTGAAGTCACATGTGGAACAATAGCTTGATGATTGGCTTTGTATAATGATGCTGACAAATGGTTAAATCCCCAGATTAGTTATTTTAAGTTTTTTATTTATTTATTTATTTATTTATTTTAAATATGTGCAGCACATTAATAGAATCAGCTACTTGATATGGAAGAAAGCAGGCTAATGTATGTACATGTTTTTCAAAATAACCATGTACGTGTAAACAGGGCCTCAGTGTTGAAACTGGACGTATCTGTGGATGAAGAAAAACAATTGTTTTGTGATTGTGCTTTTTAGTTTAGTAAGACCAAAACTGTTAAGTTAAGACGGAGTCATGTACTCACATACTAGACATTAAAAGAAATAGTTTGACATTTTGCTCATTCGCTTCGAAAACACATAGTAAGTATTGTTACCATTCTTGCTTTTTCTATTGGTTTTATAAATAGATGTCTTGTTACATTTTCAGTGTTTGACAATGTTGTTGTGTCTCGTAATCTGACGTGGGATGGGTTAAGTGTTCGGAAGGACATGGAAATAAAATTAGGGTTCGGGGGGAAAAAATCAATACATCATCGCAAATATGTTCCCTTGGCAATACTGTATCGATACACAGACGCCAAGTATCGATCTATTATTATATATGTGATGGTCAGTTTGTCTGCTTGACAATCCCATTTTGTAGCAATACAATTGAAGTGAGATAAACATACAGAGAAATGTATCTTTTTAGATAAACAGATGTTGACAAAGTTTCCTTTTGGAGACGAAATTTGAAATTGGGAAAAAGGTAATACATTGCAATATATCGCAGCATATTGCAATGGACCTTTTTCAAAGCAGACAGAAATTGATTAACAATGGCTCAATTCCATCAAGTGTCCCAGTAAGCTATTTCAGTGAGTCAGCATGCACAATACCAGGGCCTCTACTAAGTGGAATGCAGCCATCATTAATGGTTTTGAATACAGCTGTGCTTTTCCTGCTATGACATGTCAACATGTCTACTGTGAAAAAGGTCTATATGTTTAAAATCGCAATAATATCGTATCGTAACGTATTGTGATGATATCGTATCGTGAGGCTTCCGGTGATTCACACCCCTAAATAAAATACACTATTTTTATTTATAAAACCCAAATTCACAGATTATCCTCCAATGGCAATCTATTTTAGGTGTCAACGTGTTTGTGTACTGTGCACTGATGAATGCCGTAATCCAGGCATCCATCCTGTCTACGGTTGCTGTTGGTTTAGCAGCCCAGTAGTTGGAAGTTGACAGGGAGGAATGCTGGATACCAACTGGCCTGATTGATCATGTAGAAAAAAAAAACGAGCTAGCAAACTTTCCCAGGATAATTGAAGGTCAAAAATAGCATGCGTGCTTTCAGTACTTATCAGCATTCGCTTACGGACACTTGTCACAAAGGAATTTGTGGTCCTTCATTCACATTAAACTAAAAAAACTGCTTTTGTTAGTTGTACAGTGTATACATTTAAATCTACACCAGTATGCAGCAGGTGGTGTTACTAAAACGTGTTGGCGTTACTGCAGCACGCACCAAAGTCATTGTGTGGTTTAGCGTGCAATCTTGCTGTGTTTACCTGAAAACAATGTTGTAATATTGCTGTCATATCAATGCATATCCATTTATTGAAGTGGATCATGTCATGTTTTTGTTTTTTTAAAGTGCAAAAACAAAACAAAAACATCTACGGACTGGTTTGGGTTCAGTTTGTTGTCAGGGAAGTCATAAACCGCAGGCAGGCAGTGCGTGTCAAGACTTGAAATCTTTTGTGTGTGTGTAACGCTCTGCCTGTGACCTTCTGTGTCTAGCAAGCTTTGCTTACATGCCAAAGAAAATGATTGAATGCAGTTAATATCAGATGAAAGCTGAAGTCTTTCTGCACATGGATAACTCGAGGTCTTCACTACAGAAAAACATCATGCATCCAATGTCACATACAGTGTGTGTTTTCCCCCCCTCACATCATTCTTGTATGCAAACGGAAATAACCGACCATATAATGTCTTTGAATAATGTCTAGTTCATCATTCGCTAAAGGGATGAAATTACACTCTGAAGTAGGTCGGGGGGGGCAGACTGTATTGCCATTGTTGTAGAGGTAGCGTGCTGCTTGCGAGAGCAGTAACACTGAACAACAAGTAGAGCCACAGTAAAAGTGCCAGTCATAACTTCTAACAATACTCCCATCATTGAAGTGACATAAAATGACCATATTTCAACCCAAAAAGCTACAGATCTTAAAGCGTAACTCTCGCCAAAATACAACCTAGGGTCTTTTCGTGAATGTACGTGAGTCAAACTTTTGTTCAAAAGCATATTTAGGACAGAACGGCCACTTTTAAGATTTACCGTATTCTCGTTTTTCGTTCAAATGGCCTTTTGAATGGGAGAGCTAGGGGCACTTTTATGCTAGCCTCAAAATAGCTATTTTTAAACACTAAGAAGGCTCGACACAACATGAAACTTTGCTTGAAGTATCGCCAGGAGCTCTACACATGAACTCAGCATTGAGAACATTGTTTGTGTACACAGTTTACTAAAAAGAAAGGTTTTGAACAACTCACCGTAGCTCTTGTTGTTTCCGGTCGCTGCCATCTCGGCAGTCAGAATGAGTCAATATCAAAACAAGTAGCAAAAGATTTAGTATTTTCCTTGTGCACCGGTGTAGTTAAGGTGCAGAGCCCCTGGTGATACTTAGTGCAAAGTTTCATGTTGTGTCGAGCCTTCTTAGTGTTTAAAAATAGCTATTTTGAGGCTAGCATAAAAGTGCCCCTAGCTCTCCCATTCAAAAGGCCATTTGACCCAAAAACGAGAATACGGTCAGTCTTAAAAGTGGCGCTTCTGTCCTAAATATGCTTTTAAACGAAAGTTTGACTCACGTACATTCACAAAAAGACCCTAGGTTGCATTTTGGCGAGAGTTACGTTTTAACTTTAAATACCCAAAATGTAACAAATGTATAAGCTCTGGGATTTTAATAACCTGAATACTGACTGGAAGCTCAGCTCATATTTTACAAAGTTATGGCCATCATTACTGTATGTTATGATAACATAACACTCACAATTGTGAGTGCATTCACATTTGTTTTCACTTCCAATTATGTGGTTTAGAGGAATATAAAGTCAAACTAGGAATATTATTTACAGCCCGTCTGGTCATCCAACGAATAAGCCTATCACAGATGTTATTACATCTCCAGAATGCAGGGATAAAGTTGTTGTCATAACCAATAGGAATGACGGATAAACCTACAAAAAATAGGACTGAGGATATTAAAACAACAAAATCATTTCAAGTGAATGTTGTTCACCGCCAATAAAAGATACAATTTCTAAGGCTGAGTTGTGCTCAGCTGTTGGCAAATGAGATGAGGAAGTGTGCCTATGGCCTTGAACTAGAAAAGTGGGATGAAAATTGATCTAATCATGAAATTGAACACAGGTATAAGTCAACAATAATCGCACAAATCAAAGTAAAACGTTCAGAACACGACAAAGAACATGATTACCTTGGCATTACCATCTTTCAAAAGATAAACTGCCACTGATCTGAAAGTGCATACATGGCAACATCAACAAATCACCAACAGACATCAGCAACTGTACAGTACAGGCAGCGTAGGGTTCTCACAGCTATATCTCTGAAGAGGAACTGTGGTGAATGCCGGTTGGGTCCCTTGCTGTTGCAACAGCGACCAAGGTTTTGCAATATGGCCATGTCGACCTATTCTTATCATCTACTGACATATATCATCAGCCCATCACGCCAAATTCTTAAGTTGGGGTTTCACCCACTTTCACAGTTGCTTCCTCTTCCTCTTTGGTGTAGCTACTGGCTATGTTTTTTAGTCGACTGTTTTTGTTTTGTTTTTTTCAGTTGTCAAGCTGTATCAGAACTCACTCACAGCTTCTCACCCCACACGTGATGTATGACAGTTTATTCATCAGAGAGCTCATAGTGGCCATTTTAGTTTGCTCTAAATTCTTCAACTTGCATTACTCTGGAGTAAGAAAGGGTGATAATGGTAGATTATGTACAAATAACTGTGGAGCAACAGGGGTGTGTGTGTGTGTGTGTGTCTGTGTGTGCATGTCGTTTTGTTCATTTTGCACCGTGGTCAGTTTCTTCCCAGATGACTGGTAAAAGGTCTAATGGCTCCAGGAAACTCACTGCAGCCCACTGCACTTCCTAAAGAGAAAAACTCAATAATAAGCATAATTCCCCTGATGAAACTGGTCTTAAACAGACACACACAAGCTGACTTTACTTCCACATGTTGCTGCCACTTATTAACATTAGTTTTCTTGCTCTTTAAAATCTTGCTCTTTTTTTTCTTGCTCTTTAAACAACATTTACATTTAGTGAACAGCTTTAATACTGATAAAGGTATGCTCGGGAAGCTAAAGATAATTTTTTTTCTCCCAGTGTTGTAAAAGTCACTGAACAAAGCCTGAAGAGAAATTGGCATAATGGAAAAAATAGGTTACATGCGCCAGATGGCATGTTCACACTCTCTCCACCACACACCCACTCCTTCTCACTGTCTGTATCTCAGATGACACGCACCACCTCCTCACTAACTTCCTAACTGCTGATTGTGGAGCAGTAAAATTCCCCATCAGTGTAGGAGCACTAAGCTTTACATTACATGCGTGCACAGTTATGACACCACCAGCGCATCATCAGGTCCCTCAAGAAGTCAAGAAGTTTGATTTTGCAATTAAAAGAGCTTGGGGGGGGGGGGGGGGGGGGCTTGACGTAAAAAAAAAACACCTATAATTGTATTCTGCAGTTGTTTGTGAGAAATAAAGGCAGTGGGTGGAAATCCAATGAACTCCCATGTTCCTGGACCAATGCACTTAATTTGAAAGCTTCCCTTCACAGCATCGAGTAAGAGCAAAAATGCCTGGACAGATGTGCAGTGTGTGTAAATATTTTTGAATTTGTGTTAAAACGTTCTGTGAACTGTACCTTCAGGCTGGGTTACAAAAAATGAAGGATGGGAAGTGACTTAGATGGTAAAGATAGGGTACAGTGGAAAGACTGAGTGAACATTTATGACGTTTGAAGGCAAAATAGAAGTGAGAACTCCGTTTGACCTCCTCACTTATGAAACTCGTCAGGCTTGAAGCACTAGTTATTATTCCACCTTATGGATTGCATGGGGACACGTCGCTCGCAACGTGTTATTTAAATACATAAAATAAAGGCATTTGATTTTTTTTAACAAACACCACACCATATTATATTTTATTTTGTTAAAAATTTGTTTGACCATATACAGTATACTCCACCCTTCTAATGAGCCCTTCACAAGTTAGAATAAACACAGTACAAGCTGAAGTATTCAAAGAACCTGCATGTGCTCACCACAAAGACCCAGCAGTGTAGTTCACACACCTTTGGTAAACTGTGCTGCTGATTCATCCTTATTTGAGATAGTGAGATGAATATATTGATATCAACCTCATGCCTTTACATTAAGAGGATGTGTTAAGCATAACATAAAGACTTTAAGCAAGGGGCAAACGGTTAGCCAGGTTCTGTCCAAGTACGTCTACCAGCACATTTCATTTCATTTCCTTATCTTAATAATGAAAATGCTGTACTTTGTTTGTTTAACCCATGCATGAAACAGAAAGGTCATGTTGTGGTATTAGGATAAAAAACATGCTGTAATTATTTTATCCAGCCGGGTGGAAAAATTAATGTGTGTGTGGGGGGGGGGGGGGGGTGGGGTGCAGTGAGGAATTATTATGTGCTAGCTCTATCTATCTTTCATTTCTTTAATTATAATCACCTATAATCTCTATACTTCACCAAAGACAGACGTTTCAGTGAATGAATCAACCTGAAACAATACAAGTTAACAATACAACACATTTAGCTGGTAAAGAGCCAACAGAGGATAATATGTGTTGTTTTTATCCCCCCCCCCCCCCCCCAAGTGGACAAAATAATCACACAAGATTGATATCGATCTTACTCTCAGTAGGTGAGCAATCAAGCATGTTTCCCAAAATGTCGAACTACTCTTTTTAAAGACTAGTGGCAGCACTGCGGCATTTCTCTCTCGCTCCCTCCCTGCTGGCTCACTGCTGTAAACAGTCCTCTCCAAAAGGCCTGTAATCTCTGCGCTGCCTCCTCTCACCCCCGTGTAATGATCCTGCAGTGAAACAGGATCAGGAAGAAGGAGTTGGGAAGAGTCCTCCAGGACCGCGAGATGGACGATAATGGACCGTAGAGTGTAGACATCCATTAAGTGGTCTGTTTCCTGAGAGATACAGCAAGCATCAGCCCTCAAATAGCATCATATGTGTCTCTGACAGGATGTACATTTACACCAACTGGGTCCAGGTACAAGATTCTTAGTCATCTGGATATCGACGAACTAAGTAAAATAAAAAATCCTTATGACTACGTTCTCTTTGTAATAGAAGTTTTAGATGTAAGGTACTGTACATTGCAGATCTGCAGTGGGAGGTGATCGATAGAATGTTTGTGTTTGCACACGTACAACATGCAGTGTACTCTATGTGCACTGCAGCTGCCTGCGAATGCTCTGTATGCATCTGTATACAGTACATGTTTGAACGTATTTGCTTTTGCTGGATTTATATGCCTATGAGCGTACTCGTGGTATGTTCCTTCACAGCTTTCTGCATCGGCACAACTCTCTGTTGTCCTCTTAAATAATCACTGTGGTCCTCGCCTGCTGTATACCGCTTCTGTGCTGCTCTTTAACCACAGATACATTATATGCTCCTGTTTAAGGAGAGCCTGACATCTCATCAGTTTTGGCTCCCACGGCCTACAGTGCTTGGAGAGGACAGCTCGTGATTTGTGAGGCACTCTGCAGGCCTTGAGGTCTGGCGCGAGGACCATAAGAGGCAGGGTGGCATGCAGGAACAGCAGCAACAGTGAGGGTGGTAATGTGGAGCGAGACAACAAGTGTGAGAAAGATGGCAGAGCGTGTGAGGATGCATGTCTGTTTGAAATGTTTCTAGCAACACCGCATGATGAATAAAGTGTTCGGTAACTGCGCAGGCATTTGTCATCGTGTTTGTTAGTGTGTTTTATGACAGTAGGCCTAAGATTAATTTTTACTTCAAGTATTAGGCCTAATTCAAATAACAAACTGTTGCAAGCATAAGGTCTGTTTCTATAAGTCAAGACAGTAACTGATGTTGTGATTCTTGTCGTAAAAAAGGTCCATAAAGGACATATTTCACTGTTATTTTTTAGGCTTTTGAAACATGTATTTGTATCCACTGCCTCCTGTATTGTGCTGATATCCTGGCAAATAGATCTGATTTAGTAAATCACTGGTTTAAGACTACCGTATTTTTCAGATTATAAGTCGCTCCTGAGTATAAATCGCATCAGTCCAAAAATGCGTCATGACGAAGAAAAAAACATATATAATGCTGCGTTCCAGACACAATTTTTAGCCCGTAAATTACGACGTCAAGCCACGACTCACGACTTGGTAGCGTTCCAGGGTTCAGGTTGGGCTACCTAACGTTAACGTTAGCTATTGGCTACGCTGACGTTGACGTTAGCTAGTGGCTGCGCTGACGTTAGCTAGCGGCTACCTAACGTTGACGTTAGCTAGGGCTAGCTGATACTAGCGATTTCTAGTCAGCGACATATATTGGGCTTTTTAATAAACATAACCTGTAGTAGTACACAATTGTGTGTGTATTGTTTTGATTACAATGTGCGGAATTACTTTACGTTGCATATTTATGTCTATTTATTTCTATTTTACCGGCGTCTGTACAGCATCAACAGGGGGTCGCCATTGTTGTTTATGTGTGTGTGACGTCAAAAACTGTAACTGGGAGTACAACGATCTGGTACGAGTTCACGGGTAGTAAGTTACGGGTTGGACTGGCGTTCCAGGTCACTTTCACGGGTAGAAGGTTGTGAAAACACGAGTTACGGGTTGCCTGGAACGCACACTGGACTATAAGTCGCATTTGTTTAGAACCAAGAGAAAACATTACCGTCTACAGCCACGCGTTTCTGACACAACGTTGTCCGTGCTCTGATAGAGAGGCGGTTGCGTTGCCAGCAAGATTATTTATATTCATCTCCTTGGCAACTACCAGGGCGTGGAGACGTAACTGCACCGTTGACAAGCCTCTCCCGGCAGCGCATTGTTCAAGCACCCATCCGTGGACTCGTTCCTCCAGTTCTGGCCATCTGGCTTTCAGCCCGCGATTAGCTTTTTTAGTTTTCTTCATTAGAGTTAGAGTAACTTCTGCTTTACCCCAGTCCCTCACACTCACTCCAAACTTTCTTTCTGCTGCTCGATTACCGTTTTCGGCTGCATATTTTACTACCTGCAGTTTGTAATCTGCAGAATAGGATTTCTTTTTGGGGTCACTTTGTTTGCGTTCAGTCGTTCTCAGTTGTCTTTAAGTTAATATTTCAGTTAACAGTTTTTCAGTTGTTTCATTTTTTCAGGGGAAGCTAGGCTACAGGAGCACTGAGCAGCATAGAGCGCCCTCTCGCGGCTGTAGACGGTAATGTTTTCTCTTGGTTAATTCCTCATGGTTCATGTCAAATTCATTTTGATCAATAAGTCGCACCTTACTATAAGTCGCAGGACCAGCCAAACTATGAAAAAAAGTGTGACTTATAGTCCGGAAAATACGGTAGTTAGTAGTTACTAAGAAGTTAGGAAGAACTTCACAGGCATTTTTTGTAATGCACTTATGAACAGATGGTGCAACCCAATCCTGGAGATATTCATTACATAACTTGATCATAAGACATGTTCAGTTTATTGACAATAACTATACAGATGAATACAGTAACTGATGGAGGGAAACTGACTGACTGTCAGATTGTGAAATGTTTTGTTGGTCTCTCACAAACGTTCCCAGAATCAGCAGGTTTGAAAAGGAAACTGAGGCCACACATTGATCTGTGTACATGTCGATTCTGATTGTGTGTGTTTGCTTCTCTGTGTGTGAGTATTATTATAACCCATAAATACTTCAACGTTGTCCTTCGTGCATCAAGCCTGTGCAATCAGTGAAAATCCGACAGTAATCCTGACTACATCGGTTGTGCAATTCAAAAAATGTCAAAGAGCCTCAAACCTCAAATACTTCCTAAAAAGTCAAGAACATCTGGCCGTTGTTTTGTTCCACTCTGGACTGTTACCATTTCTGAAACGTCCAAGATGACGACGCTGTTCCAGGGTGTTGGTTTGAAGTTATTATGCCAGTGAGCTCAACATCTTCTAAGAAGCATCAAAAGATAATTGCTGTTGTTTTGGGTTTGCACACAGCCTCTTCCTCTTTCCCTCTCTGTCTTTCTCGTGGGTGTATCTTTAGATCAATATTTGAGCGACCACATCCGCATGAGTTCAACCAGTTAATGAGCGTAGAGAGGACATAGCCCTGTGTCTGGTCCCTCTGGATGTCTGGTTTGGCTTGGCTCTGGACTTGTTCCCTCTGGCCACTCTCACTGCATCTCTAGCTTATTAGTTTTCAGTCCAGGCCCTAGCAACAGGGAAACATTTACACCAATGCTTAAAAGCACTCAATCAGCACAAGCCATTAATTAGGCCACTGTTTGTTGGATATTTCATGGAGGAAATGGAGAATTGTTGATAGAGAAGAGTAGCGAGGTGACAGAGACGCTTCCTGTGCCAGCTGCTGCTTCTCTCTCTGCCCAGGATGGATAAGCAGCCAGCTGCTGCTGTCTGGACTGCCTTTCTGCAGCCTATTATACCTTTAAGGTCAATACAGGTAAAGGTTGTGGTCTTGTCATGTCGCATTGTCTGCATCTGTATTCAGGGCTCTTTGTGCTGCTGAAAATCGAAAATGTGCGTCCACCGAGCGTGTTTTATTGGTATGAAGAGAGGGATGTTGACATTTGGTAAAGCTTAGCATAACAATATGAACCACAGCCTCAGCTGACACTTATACTAAACACACAGTCATGTTTTCTTATCTGGTTTTAACACCAAAGTACCGACAACGCTGTCATGTTCTGCTGTTACAGAGGCTTGAATCATGTTTGATTTGGCTCCATCCAGCAGACAAAATGGTTAATCTTCTTGTGGGATGACGGGTTACCAAAACTCTGAGCATTTCTTGTAAATCCACAAGTATTATCGTGGTTCGCTTGCAATTGGGGGGCGTTACGAAAACACACCCAAAACACCAAATAAAACCTGCTCTTAGTGTGACAACACTGAGATAAAATGTTCATCTTGTCTCGTAATGTTAAAATACCATTATACGGAGTACTTTACAT
Organism: Gymnocephalus cernua; assembly: GCA_023631565.1. Lineage (NCBI taxonomy): Eukaryota > Metazoa > Chordata > Actinopteri > Perciformes > Percidae > Gymnocephalus > Gymnocephalus cernua. The sequence continues at coordinate 17,752,422 of CM042430.1, forward strand.
GTATGCTTTCTAATCCTAGTAATACATCACCAAAAAAGTGTGTCTAGTAGTAAAGCTAGTGTCCAGACCTCCTGGGAACACAAAATGATCATTCACTATAGAAATATACCAGCAGAATCTAACCTAAGGGGAGAACACAAAGGGATTTTTGAAAGCACTACAGAAAGATGGAAAAGCTTCTTCTTTCTTTTAATAAAGCGGGTAGTTAGTGATTAGAGGAGCCATGACGACACTATTCTAGATGAGTTGTAAGGGCTTAGAACATAAGGGGAGAGAGCAAGGATGTCGAGACGAAGCTGCAGATAAAACTGCATGCTGAGCAGCTTCCCGGGAGCCCGTTTCAGGAAGGAGGTTTAACAAACTCCGAGGCCCTGTTTACACGTACATGGTTATTTTCAAAACGGAGACATTTCCCTTGGTTTGTGCCCTTCGTTTACACGCAAACGGAGAATTCGCCTCTGAAAACGTGACTTTCTAAAAACTCCGGCCAGAGTGGAGATTTGTGAAATCGTCGTTTGCACGTTAGAAGTTTGTAGTTACATTAGTAGTCATTACTAAAATAATTAGTAAACTTACTTTACTTTTGTTAAAATATAATAAATATGAAACAGCATGCTGTACTTATCAAAACTATATAGATATATCATCCTTATAAATAGGTTTTTTTCTTTGTTACAGAATAGTTTAAGAACAACATATTCTATACATATGTTCCATTAAAACAATTCAAAGATTGTAATTTCCAAAGTACTCTGCATGAATGTGATTGGCTGTATTCAACCACACACTGCATACTTAAGCTATTACAAACAACTAATGTGATTTAGTAATGAATGTGTTTTTTAACAAAACATGAAAGAATAAGTAGTGACCACTAAAAAGTTTAATTACAACTAAATCTGGCTTTACAGTGTATAATCTATTTCATTCAGATGCAATCCTGCGGGCAAAAAAGTCCTAGGCCTACTGATCCCATTCTGAGGCTGCAGAACCATCATTAACAGAATTATAATTGATAATCATTTATTCCTAAGGGTTTACATCATTCATCTGCAATCCTGTGGAACTCCTTTTTAATGGCTCTCACGGGTTTGTGCCCAAGGAACACTACAAAAACGTTTCAGAGCGATACACACTTCTGATGGCTCTGCATGTGGCTTTACTAATATGCTCCCCATCATCAATGTTGAAAACTGCCGTTTGCAAAAAAAAAACATGTAGGACACAAAGAATCTGCTGGGATGTAAGGGCATGTACTCGATGGGTAACGTTAATTAGGACGGATAAGGTTGTGTAGGCTACAATAACTGAAAGACTGGGAAGAAAAACGATGCCGCTCAAAAAGGTAGTTGTCTGGAAATGAAAATACATCTATAGTCGAGGCCTCAATGTCATCCGCCGACGTATGATTAACTCCCTGCGAGGTAACACAGCTTCTTCATCAACCGGATCGTCGAAAAAATAGGACATGCTATGTTCGAGGAAAAAAGTTTTATTCTGCCTAACAGAGTTAAAATTCAATTAAACCAACTCTGTTTTTTATTCATGCAGATGACAAAACTGCACTAAAATGAATGACTGAATGAATGAATGAATGAGGAAAATAAAAAGCACTGTGTCAGAGGGAGGAGACTGAGAGAAACGCAAGGTTTATTGAAGAAAACCTGCTCCCGACCAGGTTAGGTTCACAGACTCAGTTACCATTGTAACTCACTCTGAGGTTAAGTTACCTCTCTTTCTGAAAACAGAAAACCCAGAGTTTTCACTAAACCTGCTTTCTGAAATGGGCCTCTGGAAGTGAGTGTGAAGCAGGTGCCTGCAGTTATGCTTACCACAACTGCTCTGGATAAGTAAAGGTTAAAGCTCTGCAGTGTTAAACCAGCAGTGCTCTGCATCCTGAGACCTGGACAGACGTCTCGTAGAAGACGCAACTCTCTTGTATTTGCTAGGCTTTTGTAACCTAGTGAAGACTGCGTCTAACCTTGACCCTCTCTTTCTTCAGATTGCAGGCTTTATCAACGCCATTCACCCATTTTGTGGAGACGCGGAGAACCTGACAGCCTTCCGCTTCTACGCCCTCAACCCTATCGTGGATCCCTGGGTCTTCATCATCTGCCGCAAGTCTGTGTTTCAACACCTTTGCTCTCTGCTGAGCTGCCGCTTCGGCAGAAAAACTGTGAAGACGACAGCACACTGTGCTCTGTCTTTACCCCTTGACGCTCACAATCAGCTCAGCCCCCACGACGGGACAGTTCCACAGACCAGCATGTTCTCCGGTTTACCTCTGTGACCCGACAGAAGCCCTCAGGCAGCGCGGGGTGACTGGAGGCTCGGAGGCCTTCATGCCTGATAAAACATTGGGGCAAATTTGTGAAATGAAACGTTAACATTTGCATACAGCACTCGCCATTTCAAGGCACAAAGACTTTGACAAAGAAGTGTCCGTCACAATGGAAAACTTTCCCCATGAACAAACTTTGGAAAAACAAACTATTGCACTGGGTTTTAAACTTCCATTGACTAAGGAAAACTCTTCCCAAGTGTCATGGAGAATTGTGCCATGACCAAACAGCACTGTAACTTAGCACTAAGAAACACATGAAACCATATCATGTCTATGAAAAATCTCAATATATGCACTTGGGTAAAAGCTATATGGATAAACAATATGCATGCATGTATACTGTCTTCTTTTTTCTCTCAGCCTTTTCTTTAAGACTACTAGGTTGTCCACATCTACTGATCCATGACATGAGATGCAGGTCACACTCAACATGAAGATGACGATTTATTTACAATTATAGAATTATGTAGTCAGTGACAGGTGAGTGTGATGTCACTTGGTTTCCCAGACAAGGTGAAGCATAAATAGAAACCATTAGCAGGCTAGCAATAGCCTTAATCTAGAGTAGTTAACTAGAGACCCTCCGCTATCTCTACCCCCCTACTTCGAACTCGGCCTTCATTTTGATCTCAACTAGACACCTGTAAAGTTTTGTGACTGCATCTTGCACGGCAGCATGCCAACATGCTGATGTTTAGCAGGTACAATGTTCCCCATCTTAGTTTAGCATGTTTCCTTGCTAACATTTGCTAATCAGCACTAGATACAAAATACAGCGGAGACTGATGTCATCAGTTTTGTAGATATTTTTTCATAAACCAAAGTACTGAACAAACGTTTTGACCCGATGATGCCAAACTGCCAAATTCACCAAAGTTATCATATTTCATCATCTTAGCACCATAGAGAACTGTGCCAAAGATATGGCAATCCAAGCATGTCAACCTCAGGGTGGCGTTCAATAAAAAGTCAGGGGATCACTAAGAGTCATCAGGCTTCATCTTCTCAGGAAACATAAACATCTGTACAAGGTTTTGTGGCCATCCATCCAATAGTTGTTGAGCTAATTTAGTTTGCACCAAAGTGGTGGGCCAACAGACATCTCCAGAGTGATGCCGCTAGCATGGCTAAAAAGTGGTTTTCTAAAAGACACATCTTGAATATGGATAAATGACTTATTTACTATAGAGTGCAAGTCTGGCTTCCAGCTGTGTCGCATTTACATTGTACCTGTGAAAATGGTCTTGGAAATGTGTACTTGTCTTGACTCATAGTGCAGCACTGTTCAACCTGCACCGACTGTAAACTATGAAACGTGAATATGAACAATATATGGGAATATATGTATTAATAGATTAGAATCACTTCTTGTCGGTTGTTGTGGCCAGTTCAAAAAGGAACAACCTGTTGTAAAAAAATTATCCAAAGCACTCTCGCAATCCTAAAATGCAATGAATTACAAGTAAAAATAGCTTGTTTATAGTTTGTTTTAGGATGAAGTTGATCTGAAGGTAAACCTGCCTTTTTGGAAGTTTGACTTCACTCTTCTTTAATCAGTTAATTAGTTCATGCAAGATGTAGGACTATTCCAGAGCTGAGATTATCAGGTTTAAAAGACTACTTTAGTCTCAAGCGAATTTTTTCTATTCCTATCCAGCTGATAATGTTATTGTATTGCATGCACATTGGCTTCCACCATTCCTTCTACTTCTCACTGATTTCTAAACTGCATATGATGATTGCCTGTGAATGTTAAACTCTGCTGCTGCAAAATGCACTGTGAGAATTAGTTTTATGTTGTTGTTGTTGTTGTTGTTGTTGTGGTTGTTGTTGTTGTTGTGACTTTAATACCGTTACTGCATTTAAATGTAGTGTATTTATGCCTTTTCACTGTGCTATAATGTTGTGTATCCTTACAATTGTGCTGGTTTGGTTTATGCAATGGACTGCAGAGATACAGGGATAACAGACATGGGGATTTGAGTTCAGTTTTATATATTGTTTTTTTTTTTGTGGCTGTGTTGCTTTTTGCTTTTTTTTTTACTCAGTCTTGCATGACCCGAGGTAAGTCAGACACAATGCCACTTGCACATTTGGTCTTTGAGGGTATTTAAATTGAAATAATACATTTTTAGATAATAAAGTTGTTTTCATTATCTGGTGCACATTTTGTTCATGTGAAATAAAATATTAATGTAAGATAAAAAAAACCATCTCACAACGTATGTGTGTGTATGTTTCCAAAGAGTAATGTTTATGCTGATTTTTTTTCATACGTATCAGTCATACAGTACGTATTAAAAACACACACTTCTCTCAGCCCATGTATAACTCTTGATTGTCATTAGACCCGAGCATGTTTGCTGTACATTTACAGGATATGGAATGAGAGAATTGACGAGGTAAACAGAAGATGATTGTGTTTATGTTTAGACAATCATTTATTGTTGTCTTGTTAAAACCCCTAACATCATTCTTGACTACTGGGTAACATTTTATTTGACATGCAGTGCTCCGTTTTATATGAGCCATTTGGATGTGAAATGTGAAAACGTTTTTACTGCATGAAACAATTGAAAATAATGATTAAGTTACATGACAACCATATTATGCTCCAGTACAGTAACTGATTGTTAACTTTGGAAATTACGTTTTCCCCATAAATGTTATTGTGACATTCCGATTATTGCACTGTGTTTTTATTTTTATGTTCACTATTATGTAGAAGATTTAGCATGACATTTTAAAGGTTATTGCCTGCAAGTTGTTGTCATTGTGGATAAACTTTTGTGGCTAGTCATGGTGGTTTTGAAATCCAATGTGGCTTTAACGGCACAAAACTGTCATCATTTATTTGAGGTTCTTCAGAAGTGAAAGGGCGTAAATTTCTAAAATGTGACGTGTTCACAGATCATCACAGACATGTGATTCAGAGTAGTAGAAAGTGTTAATACTGACAGATAAATATTTACATTCAAAACTGCTGGTTTGTGTGGGAAATAAGGCGGCCTCTTTTAAATAAAAAATGACATGCAACAATAACAATAATGCAGGAGCTGAATGATTACAGCATATAATGTAAACAGTCTCATTTTGATGCATTATTATTGGTTTGCCATCTTTCATGATTCAGTTAAACATTGACTTCAAAGTCTCATGTAAAAGGTACAGTAAGAAGAGCAGCAGAGCTGTGGCTGGTACTGTAGCACCACTATGTGGTGAACTAGTGTACACTTCTTTAACTGAATGTGCATTTGTAAGTCACTAGATGCTTCTTGTGTCGCTTAAATTGCCTCCTCGACTCTTCCACTTGCCTCCCTTCCTTGCGTCTTAGTCCCTACCACCGAGGAGGCACGGGAGAGACACGAGGAGTCGAGGAGCTATCAAATAAGTGACATGAGATGCAGATATAGTTTCTCCTCAGGCAACCACTTGTCAGTGGCAAAACGGGTTAACTAAATATGATGTAAATCCTTAGACTGGGTAAACCGGTCCGCCCGATCTGCAGGGCGATTGAGCTTGGTCTGGTGATAACCAAACTGTAATTTGCTTCCCAGTTTTGAGTTGCTCAACAAAAAGATCACCCACGGGGTTTAAGAGAATAATTCACATACAAGAGTAATTACAGTGGGATGTGGCTCCCAATGTGGTTTATTTTATCCACAGCTCAGACAAGTGACTGGCTTATTGCAACACTGATTTGGTCATTACACATGCCACATGTTCGGAAGAACCATGAAACCATGAAATTCCAAATAGTTTCTTTAATGTAAAAAAAAAAAAAATCAGTCTGCTTTTAAATTATGGGTGGAATACTTAACCTCTGGAGTTCAGGCTGTCTACGCATTCAGTTTAGTCTTTAACTGCTCTTGACTCACATGCACATCATCCTTTCCCCCCCAGCACAAACGCAGCTGTCACTTATCATTTCAACCAAGTCTAAAGCTGCAAGGAACTCGAAATACAAGACAAATGACGTCGGCAAGTGATTTTGATCCCAACTTGCTTATGTGCCCTTTTCATTCTATGCATGCGTGTAAATCAGGAATTTTTTAAACTCTGCTTCAGCAATTTCAACTGGTTCTCAGCTCGTCTTTACATGATTTATAACTAAGGTATGTTACTGTAAATAACTCCAGAGGGCTAACATGGACACGCTATCCTCACAACAACGGACGCCACATGGAACACAGAACCATTATTTTATTTTTAGTGACCTCTGAGCACATACCAATCACACCTTTAAAAAAAACAACAACAATTGTGTCAGACATTTGTCATTCTGAGAGGAAAATTCAAATTCCAGAAATTTCCACGTAACTGACTCCAGAAAAGCTCTATGAGTAGCTTCCTGTTTCAAACAGTTTGATGACAATGGCTTCGCGGGGCCTCACCTCCAGCGTGTCCAGAGTTGTCGACCCCAAACGGTCCATTCTCGTGTTGGTCACGAACACTCCAGCTTTGGGCAGGCTCGGGGCCCAGGCGGGATCCAGGGATTGAACCTCAGCCCCGACGTTGAGCAGAACGAGGAAGTGGACACAACCCCAGGAGCGCAGGAAGGCCAGGATCGGGGGAGATGAAGGAGAGGGAAGAGTGGAGTTGGAGGAAGAGGAGGAGTTGGTGGAAGTATGGAAGGGGAGGAAAGTGAAGCTGCCAAACAGAAGAGCTTCTTCTCTTGCTCTAGAGTGACTCAGAGAGGTGAAGAGCGCAACAGCTGACCTTTTCTCCTTTTCCTGAGGGAGGGATGGTAGAAACAAGTGTCAAATTTAAAACATTACGACACAACTAATGCCTTGTGTCTTAACTTCAGCTTTGCATGACTTAAATGTACTCAGGATACACTTTCTAGAAGGGAAATTTGGATCTATTACTCACTGTACGGGTGTCTGATGGTTTGTTGGCGTCTCCATGTGACGAGCCGACTTTCAGAGACGCATTCTGTGAGACAGAAACGTTTCATTTGGTAATGTGAACTTTGAAAATGCATCATTTATGGACTCAGAAGTCTCCCCACCTGTCTTGGGTCGATGTCTTCATCGTACTGGACTGCAGGTGATCCTGGCAGAGTCATCATTAGCACCAGGAGTAATTTCTTCAAGTCATGGGATGCGTTACCTCCAACCTGCAGAAACACAATGCAGTTGTACAATAACACCCTCTCTGCACCAAAAGGCTTTAAAAGTAAATTATTTATGTCATTCAGTTAATGCAGAAACGATCCATCGATCAACAGAAAATTAATCGGCAACTCTCTTGGTTATTGATTGCACATGCATGCGTCTTACTGTCCAGCTGGGCCACATGTCTTCTTCTCTTGTTTGCAGATGTGTCTCTATGGCGTCAGCAACTTCCTCGGGAGACAAGAGGTGTTGTGAAATTGGCAGAATTGACCTCATGACCACATTCACCAGCGTAACGTTGTGCTGGCTGGAGTTCTTTAGAGGAGGCAGAACGTCTCCCGTTTGTTTTACCACCACAATCCTAAAGACACACACACACACACACACTTTAAGTTTCATTTCATAATGGAAAAAAAAAACTCTATCCACTGTATGTATAATGATACCTTTCCTCATCCTCACTGCTGAATTCTTTGAAGACACCTTTCCACTCCAGTAGAGTCTGAAATGAAAATATATTTTATTGGATGCGAGTGTGTGGAAAATCTGCTTCTTAGAAAACAAAACTTGTGTGTGGGCATCATTTTACCTTTTCTGAATACGCTGCATCTGTGTCACAGATTGCAAAGCCTGCCACACCCTGCTCCAGCCAGAACCGGAGTGCATGCTGTGGGAAAATATATATAATCATGTTTTAAGAAATCCAGCATCACAGAGAACTTAACATGTTTAAGTAGCATGTTAAGAGAGCAGGTTTTACATGTGCTGTGAGGTTTGAGGTCTCGTCTGCGTCTCCTGCTACACCCTGAGCTCCCAACAGATCCACCTCACAGACGTTTAACACCACTTTGAGATCTGCAGGACCAATAAAAAAAAAAAAAAAAGCTCATTAAGTTTGCCTATGCAGGCTGTTTGAGAAAAAAAGAAGTCCTTCACTCACCTGCGTTGTTGCTCTCTGCGAGCACATGTAGGATCTGAGGCTGAGTCCCGAACCTTTCACCAGTCGCATTGAGGTTTAAAGGAGAAGCCTTCTTATCGAACAGACCGTCCAGGATGAGAGCTCCTATACCCAAGGACCTGAGGTAAGGAAGCTGCTCACACAGCGCTTCAGAGATTAAACATTAGACAAGAGTTATTTTTTTTTTTACATTTGTAGTACATTTTACACTTTGTAGTTACCATGTTTAGAAAGTATTTAGAGCTTTTCTATGTTTTGTTCTTCATGCTTCATGTGACAGATGCAGATCATATATAATGTAAGTAGTATGTAGTTTTTAAGGAGACTTATCTGCACTTCACAACTGTACATATGTTAGTTATTAAATTTTCCTGTGTGGGATCAAAAACTCTAATCTTGTCAAAGCAATAAAATACCAGTGCTCTCTTAATCTCAGCAGCATGTGTTAGCCCACAATGTTAATTCTGTGATGTCTACACACAGTTGGTGTAGTGTAAGATATCAAGTATTTTTCCGCCCTGAGGAAAGTGTTATCTGCAACTCTTGGAAGTATGACAAACTTTGGCCTCAGACAGGTATTCTCAGCAATCAAAGAGCCTTAGTATTGTGGTCAGATTGAATTTTCTAATAAATTGTGAACATAACTCTCTGATTAATATCAGCCAGCTGGAAGAAACTGGATCTCCACCATTTAACAATCTCTGAGCAAGACTAACGTTACTAACCAGCCAAGATTTACTTTAAGAACCTTTATTATTTTGTTTGCTGTGTACATTCTTAATGCATTTTATTTAAAATACCACACAGCAAATATGGGACCAGTTTGTAGGCTATTATTGCATAGAAATCCTGAATGCATTGCACAGAAGGTGGGAATAACTGGAGATTAATAAGGGCCCAGCAGCTCGTGTCTTTGCTCTAAGGCCCCCCCAAACAGATTAATCCGCCCCTGAAAATACACCAAGGCTCATTACAAGGTCACTATAAAAACTCTAAGCAGCACTATGACGTTTTTCTTTTGATTTGCAAAAATGTTTAAAAAGGAAAACCTTAAGTGACCACAAGGAGGCAGGTAGTCAAACGTGTTGTTGTTTGTTCTACTGATACCGGGGTTTCCTCACCATTGATGCCCCCTGACCCCTCGGCCTGCAGCTGGTAGAACGGCGACTTCTGCCACCACTTGAGCGGCGTAGCAACCGGCCGGGGACTCAGCATTATGATGGCGATGGAGGCGGCGAGCATGGCCATCCACGCCAGCCAGAACAACAGCACCAGGTAACACCGCACCTTCCTCCACCCCGGACCCCCCGCGGCGACCTGCAGCTCGTCCTTGGTCATGGGCCGCCACTGCTGGAAAGGCTCCGGTTCAATCTCCGGGATGAGCAGGGGGGCCAACTCTGAGCCCGCCACCCTGCCCGACAGCCCGGAGCCTGCCACGCTGCCGTAGCCGGCGGCTCCTGCGTTCAGAGGCATCCTGCCCGGCTGCAAGTAGGTGACATATAGTTACATTAAGTGGTTTAATTGCAGTGTGAATAAGCATGCAGACACTCGTGTTGTAGCTGACAAGAGTTGGCCAACTGTTGCTGGGTTGAAGTTTTGCTTGGAGCTGTATATGTTTGGTTTATCCATTCCATACCTCTTCATCACTTTGCTCCATGTGAACCACGAAGGGAGTAGCACAGGTGCTGCAGGATTTAACGTTTCTACACTGTATGCACACACACAACGCATGCAGCTCTGCCAGGTACCTACAGCCAACTTTCCCCTGCTACTACCTGTCTCACACAGGTGTTTATTAACTGCAAGTGTGTCACCTGACCTGTAGGTTACATATAAACTCTAATGACCGTTAGCCATAACCGGTAGCCATATAACCGGTATATGGCTCTATGACACTTGTGTGTGACCTGACCTGTAGGTGACATAATTTCTAATAACCGGTAGCCATATAAACTCTTTGACTGGCATCTGATTGACCAGTAAAAGGACTGTAACTTTGAAAGATATCCATTTAATCCTACAGTTGATTTTCATAAAAGATATATTTTTATCATATTTGCTCAAACTGTCACTATATCCTGACAGTACCATTTCTCGCCTCAAAGATCATCATAAACATTTTAATTTACAAGAAATGTTGATTTTTGTTTCCCAATAATTCATATTGCATGCCTATCACAGGGATACTTCTAAGTACTACAGGAGCCAACCCAAGCAGTTTTGTGTCACAAAGCAGATGCACACATATAATAAATCAAAAGAGTACATAAAGACAACAAATGGACCCCTTACCTGACTTTTTATGACACTGTACTTTCTTCTTCTCGGAAACTCTGTATACTGTAGAATGCAGCAGTCTTGGTCAAATTAAAATCTGGATTGAGACAAATATAATAAGAAAAAAATAATAATGAAAAAAATGGTTAGTTCCTATGGAATTGTGACCTTTTGCAGAAACAGGCTTTAGCTGACAATAGTTGCTGGTTTAGGGGCCCTCTGGTGGCCATTATGAAGTACTCGCTGCTGTATGGCGTAAACAGCTGCTTAGTTCACAAAGTATGTCTTTGGACCATTGAAAGGCTCCAGCCAACCAGGTCAGGTTCTAACCCAGTATCATCCTGCTGTGAGGCAACACCAACCACTTTGTCCCCATGTTGCTTATTAAAATGCCACTGAAACACAGTCACAGTCCTTACTCACATTGTCTGTCTGAGGTTTCAGGTCCTTTTCTTCTTTTCCACCTCTTCTTCCTCTTTGTCTTTGTCCACAAGTGTTCCCAGCTTAACAGTGCCGTCCTGAGTTGAGTATTTGAGTGATCTCTCGTGTCAGGAGTGAGGAGGTAAAAAGGACTATCTGTCCAATAAGTACTCTGCTCAGTCAGTTAATACAGAGGTGCTGAACCTCACCACACCCTCGCAACACATTCTGAAGAACACATGAGAAAAAGACCCTCATGTGGTAGTTTTGACTTTAACTTGAGCTATCTTGCTTTTATTTTTGATACTGTAGATAGATGGAATTGTGATGTGTTTTATGTATCTCCTGTATAGTTTTCAGTTGCTGTGTGCTGATTGCTGAATGTCCCACACACTTTTATTTGGGTTTGAATGAAATGCAGAATTGTAAATTCAGCGGCCGCCTCTGAATTTCAGCACATACAATGAGAGATCTAAACTTTAATCTGGTATTACATTAATGTTTTGTGTGTGTAGGTAAACAAGAAATCAACTGAATAATAGTTGACATTTTTGATAGAAAATGAATGGGCAACTATTTTGATAATCATTTGAGTAACTTTTCAAGCAAAGCATGTCAAACATTTGCTGGTTCCACCCTTCTCAAATTTGAACATTTGCATTCATTTCTCATGTATGGTCTAATAACTAAACATAGTTGAAGATTGGACTGTTGGTTGGACAAAGCGAACAATTTGGCCATTTTATTACTAATTTCTGACATTTTATAGACAAAATGGTTGTAGTTAGAAATGACTCAACAGATAAATCGTTAATCAAATAGATGAAGTCCTAAACTCCTGTAAATCTCAACAAATATTAGTAGGCTATGTTCAAATAAGTGGGATAAATGTGACAAACATAATCTTGTAAAATTAAACAAATATCAAAAAATACTGCCCACAGCATAAACAAATTAACTTTATCTATTATTGTTATTGTATCCATATATAACTTTAAATGGATATTAATGGAACAGACTATGCTATTAGTGTGTTCTGTACTAATCTGTTTCGTGCACGATAAGTCACACATCCTCTCTAAAGAGCCGTAGGGGTCCGCATTTAGTGACATATGTGTGCTAATTCCTAGTGTGGGGGGGGATTTCTGAAGACACCCCCCCCCCCAGCTCTCGCTTGCATTCTTTCGCCTTTTGTGTCTTTCCCTCTGGCTTTCTTCTCTTATGGCAAGTGTTTACGTTCATGCTGGAACAAGTCATTGCTATCCATGTCACCCTTGGTCCCTGACAGCATTGTGCAAACTAATTATTTACTGAGAGATACTGCGTTCCCTCACGAGAGTCTCTGATACACATGTAGGCCACGTGTGGAGCCACTGAATGGGGTACATATCATGAAATACTTCTGTCCATAACAAATCATTTTAGAAAATATAGTGCCAAAATTTAAAAAAAAACACAGTGGGTATTTGATTGAAATTTTACTTGAATTTGCAAGAAAGCAAATGCACAAACAAAATATATTACACAAACAATCATCGTTAGTTCAGTGCCCATCTGAAATGTAAAGTCTCTCATTTAAGATGGTCTCCATGGAGACGGTGAAGCTGGTGATGATTCTGTTTCCTCCTCCGACCCTTCGGTGTCCTGAAATGTCACAGGACAATAATGTTACCAACACTGAATATCTACATTGTAGAGCAGAAAGGGCTTTTATGTCATTTTCATCAATGGTCACGACTTTTGGTTTAGTTTATTTCAAGAGAAATTCTCTTCCTTAACTCTTTAGTTTTTGCCATTATTATCAATATTCCTAATAGTTATTTTCATTATCAATTAATTGATTAATTATTTCTGCAATAAGTCGATTAATTACACTGAATTGAATGTCATCGGGGTATGGACTGTTAATGACATTCATGACATCACCTCGGGCTTAAGGACATTTCAAAAGAGATGTTTTACTACTTCCTGATTTCTTAGAGACCAAATGATTAAACAGTTAATTGAAAAAGTAATCAACAAAACCAGTAGTGAAAATCACTTGGTGCAGCCTTAAAGTGCCCATATTATGAAAAAATCACTTTTTCTGGGATTTGGGGTGTTATTTTGTGTCTCTGGTGCTTCCACACATACAAATTTTGAAAAAAATCCATCCATGCTGTTTTGAGTGAGATATGAGTTTCTGAAGGATTCCTGCCTTCAGTCTCTGGGTGAGCTGTTCAAAGTCGGCAGGGCTTTTTACGTCACTAGCCGAAACAACGGGCTAACCACAACCGTTAGCATGCTAGCGCTAGCATGCTACCTCGTTCTCAATGGCAAAGCACAGCTACAACACACACAAGTTCACCATAATCTACAAAAGAAGTACTTGCATGCGCGCCCTCCTTTAGAAGAAGTCTCCTGGCTAATCCTGCCTTTTAACTGACCAAATTTGGAGAAACAACCTTTCTTTTACTGTCTATGGAGCTAACTGACATGATCTACGATCTGAGCTACTGCGCATGTGCGAGTGGAATAAAAGATAGTACAGAAGAAAAGATGATTCACTCTGTCAGCTTAAACAGAGACCTGAACACAAGGTGAAAAGAGGAGCTGCAGCAGTGAGAGAGAGATGTGCTGTACAACAAAAAATATGGTGTTTTTTTTGAATATTAAACCATGTAAACCTATTCTGGTACAACCTTAAAATACAAGTATGAACCTGAAAATGAGCATAATATGGGATCTTTAAAAACTGTGTACATTATTGTGAGATAACGGCTGAGATTGTTTTAAGTGCCTTCATCTTATGGCATCCAAATGTAATGTGACTCACATGTCTTACCCATAGACATAAAATCATTTCTATTGTCTTACCATAGCCTCCTGAGATCTGAGAGTCATGATGTGTTTCTGATATGAAGAGATGATACAGTCTCGCCTGCATAGAGAGAAACGGAGGTTTTATGTCAAAAGGATTTCAGTTTTGATTCCCAAAAAGTCTTCATGTGTTTTGTTTGTTTTCTTTGCTCAGACTCACTTGCTGGTGATGCCTCCTCCTGGTGGGAGCCCTGGTATCGCTTCTGCAGCCAGGAATTTGATCACATACACAAGGTCAGGGTCCTCATCTCTGGACCTAATCATCTGGATAATTTCTGTGAAGGGCGGTAGTCAAAACAATATGGTTATAAACCGGGGCGCTAACAGTAGTTTAAAGTGCTTTACTGTGGGGGTTTGGAGTGACAAATCACCTTCCACTTTGATATCAATCTGTTGCTCCAGCAATGCCTCCTGCTGCAGTGCCTCTTGTGACACCTGGGGGGCGCCGGGGAAGCAGATGACGATGATGCTCATGTTATCCAAGCTGCCCTGCAGAGGGAGACAGAAATATCAGAGAAGGCTGCAGTTTAAATTCAAGTTGAAATGAACTAGACACTGGTGGAAGGTAACAAAGTGCATCTAATACATTTTGAGGTTTGTGACTGCTGTTGTTACTGATAATTACGAGTTACTCTGCATATTGAGATTTTCAAAACCTTATAATGAGGCATATACATTGCACATTGGGCTTTGTTATGCAGTATGTGCATGTCTAAAATATACATAGTTAAGATTAGCTCCAACGCAACTAAGTGTCACATTAAAATGCTGCTCATAAATTAAATTGGCGATTATAACCCAATAATACAATATGTAATATCTAGCATGTGGCCTTCTGTCTGCACACTGAGAAGTAAATTTGACTGATAATGCTTCTGCAAAAGAGTGAATGCAGTACAGCTTTCCACCACTTGAAATCACTTGAAGTAGACCTCTTGATAGGTGTAGAGTAATAGCAGGGGACTGAAGTCTGCGTCAGGTTGGATGGCGATTATATATTTTGGTTTGGAAGATATCAATCTCCGCCTATATCACAGTTAAGTTATAGAGGAGGGTGGTGATTTTGCTGATTTGCAAACACGTTAGGCTTTTGAAAAATGCAACTGTGGAGTAGAGCTAGACCGATAAATCAGCCAGGGCGGGATGATGTTTCGGCCGATATTATCTTATTGCAGGTATATCTTATCAGTGTATATGTCAGCCAATAAGTAACAAAAATGACAGAAATGCCAAACTACTACAAACTCACTACACCAGGAAGTCAATGCAGTTGTATAACCATCAGCCAGGTTGTTATGACATCAGAGATGTGATGAGTGAGGCTCAGTGTGTACTGGGACATGCAGTCTTTCAGCTTGTACAGTAAGTAAGCCTTTTTTAGGTGAAATAAATAGCAGCCCATCCCGGCCAGGATAAAGCCTCTGAGCCGGTGTGTATTGAGCAGTAACACTGTGCTCCCGTCAGTCCTAATCCGAGCCACGTGTAGCATTTCTTCCCTCCTATCCCATGTCTCAGGATTCCGTAATACAGCTATTTATAGGGCGTGCTCAGGGCTCATCAGTCATGCAGTAGCCTAACTAACAAGGATTAATAAGCTGCAGGAAAAGTCTACTTGCATAACAACCTCACAGTCTCCCACAAAGACCCTGCCCTCAGGGTACACCTGCCTTCAACGACCCACATTAATGTAAACGTTTCCCATTCATAAAACACTGTGTGTCACAGAAAAATCCAATGAAAAATCCAATTTGGAGGAGTTCTGCTGAGCAAAGACCAAATGGATACTACTACTGCATATGTACACAAGTGTTGTGTAATTAATAGATACTTTTTGCAGTTACATTTTGCAGTCCTGTGCTTTTTGTAAACACATATGAGAGGGATAACACCCATACTTAAAAATTTGACCCAATAATCTGGAATGGCTGCTCTGACAAACTCTAGATTAGGCACTTTGTGGAGACATAACTTAAAAAATATTTGTCAGTATGTCCACAAAATAGACAGGGATTTTTCTGTCTTTATCAATTCTAAATTGTTGAATGTCTTCATTCACTGCGCCACAACCTGTGTCATAGTTTGGGCTGAGTGTTGAACCTCAATGCCTTTGTTTTATTGATCGTCAAATATTTATTCTTTGATTAGATAGCTCCTGGTTTTCAAGTATTCAGAACATTAATATAGCAGTAAACAACTATTTGCTATGTAAGATAACATATAGTGGAGTATTGGTGTCCTGAGCAGAGAATGAAGTTACTCTCCCTCTGTGTAATCCAAGCTGCTCTGTCCTTTGTTGTTCTTTGTCCGGTCACACGTGCATGTAAGCGCCTTGTCCATCTGTATCAGATGCCGAGGGCCATGACAAAGCGACTGTATTTGATAAGTTGGGAAACTGCCGTGTGGGGGCAATCCCAGACCACTTTGTATTCTGAATATCGAGTACAGCCCCTTTTTAAATTCAGGCACAGCTTGACATTTGAGAACTCTGGCTTCTTATATTAAATTTTAACAAGAATTGTCTCAAAACACATGTTTATACTTCAACAAACCCACCGCTAAGTCCTTTCAGTAGTTGCCCTGGAGCTTTTCACCATTTGACAATCGTAATGTAATGTTTCGTAAAAATACCCAGGGTCAACTTTCAGTCTCGATGTTTAAACTTGTCAAAGTAAAATTGTGCTTTTGGCAAAGATATTTTGGTATCAAATCCGCAGTTGTATTGAAAAATTACAAACAATACCTATCCCTAGCCATGGTCGTGAAAACCACTGAGGTACAAGTGGCAAATCACTATTTTCTTACTCACTTTTTGCATTAATTTTTAGCAAAATATATCAGTCTGTTTGCCATTCCAGTGATTCTTCCTTCCTGGTGCAATAGTTTAATCTGAAAGGTTATTTCTCATTCAATCATTAACCACACACGTAATCTTTTATCAAAGCCTTTTATTTTCCTATTGTTCCATGCATCTTGTCTGCATACTGTGGTGCTGACGTCTTACCTTATAGAGACAGAGGTCGATCACTTGGCTGCAAATGTCTCTCAGGTCATCGCACACCTGCAGACGGCTGCGCACAAAGGCACACAGTTCCTCATTACCAATGGCGTCCCACACACCGTCACATGCTAGAATTAGGAACTCGTCTTCGGGCGTCCTCTCCAGCTCATACACTTCTGGCTCCGGTGACACTAGCTGCTCCGTCTGCGGCCTCCAGTCCACCTCCTTGAAGTCAAAGTCCCCCAGTGCTCTGGAAACGGCCAGCGAGCCGTTGACTCTCTGCAGGGTCACCGAGCCTCCAGCGTTCTGGATGCGCTCCTTTTCTCTGGGGTTGAATGGCTTGTGGTCCTCTGTGTAGAAGACCACCTGGCCGTTACGACAGAGCACGGTTCGAGAGTCCCCACAGTTGATAAAGTAAATGTAGAATGGCGAAGTCAAGACAGCTGCTGCAGTGGAGCCACTGCGTTCCCAGTTGTCCTGGCGAGTCAGTTTGTGCATGTGGCGATCAATGTTCAGGAAGCCTTCGCGAATCCCCTCCTTCACCTGCTCGGGGACCTCGTTTGCTTTGACCCCACCTGTAAGAAATGAGTGGGAGATGAGTGGTTTTAAGATAGATTCCCCATACTCACACTACCTTGTTATTTGTTGTTTGAGGCCAACACACTGCAGATCCACGGCACAGAGAAGACATCATCTGTGTTATTGTGCAATGACATGGCAAATACAGTTTCAAGCCAGAACCTTTTATTTACCCAAAAAAAATGTATTTTTCAAGAGTGTCCTGGCCATCATAGGCAGCAGTAACAAGAGCTACAGATTAAAGATTGTTAATTTTCTCTAATATAGCTAACCAACCAGTTCACAGCTCCCCGAACCTTGTTATCACTTTGCTCAGTGCTGTAAAGAAAAATGCCACAATATCCAGAATTCTTGTCCAAATCCAAAAATTGGCGCACATTATATTGTATGTACTTTCAGTACTGTATATGCACTGTGGCATATTCGATTCCCAAGGCAATCTCACCCTTAAACCCTTATCTTTTATTAATCTGCTTTAAATCTACTTTCATGGACTTTTGTTTGTGCAAATGTATTAGTTATCAAGTCTATTACTTCATCTTGAATGCAATAAATACAGTAGAAGTCTTGTTTGGAACCCAACATATTTATTGGACATACAAATTCAGTATGTTTTTCATTTAAATGGCGTCTTCAAACGTTTTGATATGCCAAACTGGTTCTACCTTACATAATGTTGCATTATGTTTATTGGCAGATTCTATAGTGTAAAATGACTACAGTTAGTGCATCTAAACTCTGTGTGAACAAGAGCTAGATGTCATTACAAACTGGAAGTGTAACCCTCTCGAACGAACAACTAAAAGCGTATTCCGTGCTACAGTACAAGTGCTAAGATATTTTGAACCGTCTTGAGTAATTAGATTCATCCTATTAGTCACTAATTGTTCTGTACCTGTTGCTAGGATGTGCTCCAGCAGGTGTTTGGAGCAGTACTGTGCCACTGTGGTGCCTGCATGTCCATCATAAACCGCAAAGTATCCCCAGTCTGTCAGCTCTCCTTTCAGCTGGGGCATGCAGGTGTGAGCATCCTCCATCTGAGCCCTCCACCCCTGCATGCTCCCCACAGCATAGTTCACCCCCAACTGAGAACCCCCCTCTGACACATGCTTCTCCAAGATGGGACGATCCAGGTACGGGCTCTGCATCAAGTCGTCCTCATCCAAATTGTCCTCCTCCCCAGACCCAGTTTCCTTGGGCCCCCCTTTGAAGAAAAAGGTGACCATCTTCTCCGTCTCTTTGACCAGTTGGCGGAGGAAAGAGGGCACCTCCACGTTGCTGGCCCGCCTGGCCGTCTTGATCGCTCCTCGGAGCCTGCGTTCAAGCTTCCTGCTGGAATTGGCTGCAGCACGTTTTCTCCTGGTGCCCCACCTCCGACCCTGTGTTTTCCTCAGGAGTTCCAGCGCAACAGTTAAGCAGGTAAACAAAGTGACTTCAAATAAGAATAATCCTGTTAAATTAAAAACTGTGTTGGTTTTCTGTTAACAATTATCAGGCCCGTTTTTGCAGTCTGAGAATCCTGTGACAATAAGACCTTTAGGTGTCTTCCTCTCTCTGTCTCTCTGTTTCTGTTTCTGGCTTCCCTCTTTCTCTTCTTTACCCATAGTGTATCAGCCCTGCTCTTCTATTGGCCTATCTATTTCTGTTGATTTACCCCTCTGCTCTACCCCCACCCACTGCCTCTTTCCCTTACGCTGCCTGTCCGTGTAACACTGTTGGATAATCACCTGGCCTTCAATGCAGCCTAGGTGACCTGTGTCTGGACACGTGAATGGATTATGAGCATGACATTTTCCCTTAATTAGTCTTACATGTCTGTGTGGGATTATGCAGTGCTCAGCATAAGTGAATACACATACACCCATGCTAAAGTTGACTAAAAAGAGAATAAAAATCATCTTTTGGAAATTGATCTTAATGCCTTAATTAAAAGAATTAGGAAAAATCCAACCTTTAAGGACACCACTTTTCTTTGTGAATGAATAATGTATCATAAATATATAAATGTTCTTCCTTAAAATACAGGGGGCATAAGTCAGTACACCCCTATGTTAGATTTCCATAGTGGCAGGCAGATTTTTATTGTTAAAGGCCAGTTATTTCATGGATCCAGGATACTATGCATCCTGATAAAGTTCCCTTGGCCTTTGGAATTAAAATAGCCCCACATCATCACATACCCTTCACCATACCTAGAGACTGGCATGGTTGTAGTTCACTTAGCCTATAAGCTGGTTTGATTTGTATTGAGAGATGATCTTATGGAAAGTACCCCAAGTGGTGTCCTTAAAGGTTGGATTTTTCCTCATTTTTTAATTAAGGCATTAAAATCATGATTGATGATTTTTATTCCTCTTTTTAGTCAACTTTAGCATTGGTGTATTCATTTATGCTGAGCACTGTAAATAACTTAATTTTTCTAATGTTCCTTAGTGAGGGACAATCACAGTAGGCTGAGTAAACAACACTGGACACTTGTTTCTTTTACATAGGTTTGTGACTTTTGACATTATGGCAGAACTATTGATTTAAAATATTCAATAAGAATCTAGCAGTTAGCAGTTGTCAAAACAACCTTTTTATCAAGGTCCGTTTAATAGCTGTCCTGGAGCTTCCGACATATACCATGGTCTTCGTTAGCAGAGGGAGTTTGCCCAGTTTGTCCGGTGTTCCCGAGGTCAAGAATAAACATTGAAATGCAACTTTTAAGCCAAAGTGTACAAGAAGTCCCTAAATTGCTAAGAAAAAAAAATGGAAATTTGAACTAACTTCCCATAACAACTGGGGCCTGTCTCACAAAGCGAGATTAGTGGGTTAACTTTTCTGTGGGCTTAACTCTGGTTTTCCGGTATCATAATGTGGGAAAGATCAACGATGTTGTTGTAGGCAATTTTAAAAAATACACATTTAGACTATGATTTAAAAAGAATAAATAAAATATAATAAAGACAAAATAAAAAGTTACTCTGCAGTTAATTCTATAAATAATTCCTAATAAGTAAATGACGGCCTTTCTAAATTTGGGTTCTGTGTTGACACCTACTTGAACCCTACCCTGTCCTGTATGTGACTTGCTGATTCCGTGTTGGTCCTGAATGACAGCTGTGTCTTAATCTCATTAATTGCTGTATATTTGGAGCTCCTGACCTGATGTACGTGTAGGAACGCTTGAGGTTTAATAGTGTTAAGGACTTAATGTGTGATACATTGTTCTTATCCATCTTTAAGTAGGGCTAAAGCATTTATCAGCTAACGTTCTCTACTAGCAGTGTTTTAGGTGATGGGTGTTTGTTTACGTTTATTTTGACTAAGGACGCACACAGCAAACGAGATTCTCTACTCATTCAAATCACTTGCATGGGTAGGGAAGTCTTGTTTCGCAAAACCAAGACCTTCCTCCACAGCGCTGCGGAAGAGGGTCTGGCTAGTCCACACAGCATTCTGGGGTGGGAGAAAAACGTGCTCTGGTTTATTGGCATTTGTTTAAACCAATCACAATCGTCGGACACAATGACGGTGCCTCTGCAAAATTGCCTTGAGAAGGAACTTGTTTTGGTGGAACATGTCGTGTACGTTCAAATGTTGTTTTAGTTGTGGGAGAGAAAACTCAGATTGGACAGATAGTCTAGCTAGCTGTCTGGAATTTATCCTGCAGAGATCTGAGGGGCAGTTAACCATAGTCCTCAGAAATCAACTGGAGTTTAGAATGCCGACACAAAGAAAGCGGAAGGTGACGGACATCCGGCCGAAAGAGAGGGACATCTGGCGGAATTTTCAGCAGCACCTGAACAATCCCGGAAGTGGAACTTCGTCGATATAGACTATACCAGACCAGGTTTTAGCAGCAAAACCTGTAAGTCTATTGAATTGAAAAAAGGTCCATATTATCGCTTATGAATTAAACTATTGGTTTGTAAAATAAATAATCGTATTCTCTTTAAACATCTTATGCTATATTTGTTATTACTATATTTAATGCCTTATTTAAAGTACCCTGGAAATCCAGAGTTCTCACGAGAGCACAATTTGAATTTGCTCAGCGGAGTCACTCTGGCATTGAGTAATGATGCTCATTAACTATGCCCTTCTAACTGTGCTGCACCAATCACATCGGTGTATCTGATATAGGCGGGCCAGAGGCGAGCTAAACAGATGACGACAGTTTAATCTACCAGTTAGCTCCGCTGGTAGCTAAGCATATGGGGCTCTGGATACGTCACCCCGTGTATTGTTGTGATTGGTCGTAGTGTTATCCAATTGCGTGCAGTGAGATTTTCAAATGCATGCTTGGTGCCGCCCCTCGAGTTGGGCTCGAGTTCATTACTCAGTGCCAGACCCTTAATCTTTCGGATTTGGATCTGGATTTCCAGGCTATATTTAAAGTGAAATTATATATAAAACAAAGCAAAGAGGCCACACATTTTCCTGCAATTGCTACTCTAACCTTTTTCCATTGATCATGATCCATGATTTGTAGCAGCAGCAGCAATGACACACTGCTGGCCCCTACTTTTCACTATTGCACTCCCTATTGAAAACAATCTTAGATGTGGTTTGTTATAAAGTTGTGATTTATTTGTGAAACATTCATATTTCTTATGTTAAATTGGAATGTTATATTTTAACATAGCAAAGCTGATAAACCTTACATGCTGCATTTGCGTATCTTTAAATGCATCCTTCTCTGTGTACATTTTTTTTATGCTAATGTATAACATACATTATTAATGACTTGTGACTCCTTCTCTTACAGCCTGCCCCTATAGGATCCTGACATGAAATCACATGATGAGGGAGAGAGACACAGATTAGCTATGAATGGGAGATGACAGACGGACACAGGGGCATACTCTTGCTTCTCTCGCTTTGCTGTAGCGTACATTACTACAGCTGCAGTCATAACGATGCAAGAGGAAATGACGAGAGCAGGGAGGATGGTGGAGGCAGGCAGGCAGGGCGGGGCTGCTGAGTGAAAGCAGCGGGAGGCAGGAGAGTGAGGAAGCGGCTAAGCAGACAACCAAGAAACAGAGGGAGGAGGAGGGAGAGAGACAGCATATCCACAGGACGTGAGTGCCGGCAGCAGAGGAGGGAGGGGGGCTTCCAGACTGGATGGGCCCAGCGATGCCTTGATGGAGTATGGGCCAGGTTTTAGGATTCTCCCACTGCCGTGAGTCTGCTTTTGTTCTGCTGTTTCTATCTGTGTTTCCGTGTCGGAGGTCTGCATATCTCACTTTCGTTATCTATATATCGATAGATATTTCAGCTCAGCATCTTTCCTTGCTGCCTGCTGTAAGCATCGTATGTGTTTAGCTCAGCCTCCTCCCTCCCGTCCCTGCCTACTCTCCATTCCTCTCGCCTACCTTTTAATAAACACATGGCTGAATGAATAGATGCAGTGCAGAGGGAGACCTATTCTGTTGTCTTTTGTCCCATTGATTTGCAGATGTTTATGTGGTTGTGTACGAGAAGGCTTTGCAGGCAGACGTGAAGAATTATGCAAGTTTTTTCCTCCCTAAAATCTTCTTTTGTGCTTTCATATCTATGTTTTATTTATATCTTTTTCTCACAATATTCACCTGATATTCTCTACAATTAACATTAAAGCGCTGAGAAGAGAAGAGAATATGCTGCATTCTTTGCTCTGCCTGGGTTGATGTATAAGCTAATGTCATGCTGGCTATCTAATGTAGTGAAGGCCTTTACTGCTGGCAATTTAGCTCTGTAAGGAAAGGGGTCTGTATTCACTGACCTACAGTATGCTACAGTATGAGGACTGTGCTGTTGTCAGTGACTTCTTCAATCACATAATGCAGTCCATTGTTATAACTTGGAAAGATGACTCAAAACAAGGTACTGCAGTGTTTGTTGTGGCTTTTATGTGTTATTCGTTTCACCTTAGTACACCTACGTTGAATGTTTTGAGAGGCACATGAGTAAGATGAATGTGAAATGGTGGAATGTATGAGTTTACAGCATGTAAAAGCAGCAACAATTTACATTTCTGACTATCTTTTGCTACGGCATGTTTACTCGTAGATTTATGTAAAACTGTGTCTGTTTTCTTGCAGAGGAATATGGCTCTGTGGCGTCCACTCCAGACTCGACGCCTCCGTGCACTGATGGTACGAAGCAGAAATGTGACACATACTCTGTCTCACTATACTTAAAACAAAGTAGGAGATCCCTGCCTCCTGAAGCCTTTCTTTTGAGCTTAACATTAGAGGAATACATCTGAACATCTCTCACCTGTAAAACACGAGCACGGGGTAATACACACAAGTACATTTTGATCACAGCTACATTTTGGAAGGCGAGATGTTAATGCACTTATCAAAGAGGGTTCCATTCACTTTAGATGTCACACCTTTTTTCTCCCAAACATCAAATGAGACACCCGGCTGCTTTCATCTGACATATCTATTTATTAAAAGCAAAATCACTCTTCTTGTATGACCCTTAACTAATATATGCACTGTTAGCAGGCTAGCAGCATTCTCTATAATTGGGGTCAGCACATTTATGTGTTGTTATCTCCATTCAGGCGGAAATGAGGAGTCCGAGATGTACGAGCTGCAAACGGCCAGGGAGTGGTCTGACGATGAGGATGGGGGAGATGGAGATCCAGATGACGACGAGGGACTGGCTTCATCCCCGTCCATCTGGGGCACGCCGCACCAGAACTCCTTAGAGCTGACTTTCTCTTACATCGCCATCGCCGAGGCCGAAGCGGTGGGAGCCTCGCGACACCTCCGTGACCGACGCAGGGGCAGCTCTCGGGGAATTCGCACTCCTTTGATCCGCACAGACACCCTGGATACATTGCTGGACTCCCCAGAGTCTGACGTAGACTGGGACCCTCAGGCCTTCCTCAGTCGAGAGGAAGAAGAGGAAGCATCAGAAAGGAGAGCGCAGGAAAGGGTGGAGGCGAGTGCAGCCGTGAGGGGGGAGCAGCACAGGCAACCTGAGACTATTACAAACCAGCCCTCTCCCCAAAATCCGGACTCAGAAACTCAGGGGAGAGACGCAGGAATCCAAAGAGAGGAGTCTCCTGGCTGTCTGACCCAGATTGCCCAGCGTCCCTCTGCGTCCTTGTCTTCCCAGCATCAGAGCCCGTCGCAGATATTTCAGGGTGAGAAACAGGAGGAATGCGTGAAGAGGTTGTTTTATTTTCTGTATAGCGGAAGACTTAAAGATGCAGTGTCTGGGAATGCTCATGGTCCAACACAAAGATGCATGTTTTTTTCTTTGTTCACCTAGTGATAGCTTCTCAGCAACAAAAAACTGAACAGGCTATTTGCTCAAGTGACATGTAATTTAAAGTAGGCTGCAAAGAACAATGGATGATTTACTGTTCTCCCTTCCCTTAACATGAACTTTACATACAGTACAATTAACAGGATGAATGCACCTCTCACTGGGCTGTCATTGGTTCTGGCTGTCTACATAGTAAAGCATAGTGGGCTTGTCAGATATCTCACAAACTTGTCACCTGATTACATTTAAAAAAAAAAAATAGTTCGTAGTTGCAGGATTGTACTTCATTTTGTATTTTAACGTGTAGTTTAAATGGCTGTTCTCAATGTTGTCGAGAGATGTCATCATTTAAACATACCCACCAGTTCTGGTTGGGCTCAGTTCATTCAGAAGATGCTTCCCAGATCTAAATCCCATAAGCATGTACAGCAAGTCAGTGGTGATGTCATGTCATCACGATAGTGACATCATCTTTTGTTTCCCGGTAGCAGCAGCAGTCTCACAGACCCCTGAGCCAGAATCCCCCGTCACCAGGGAAACCATTTCAGTCAAGCTGCTCACATCTGTGCGACCCAGAGGCCCGGCATCCTCGTCGCCAGCCGCCATTGGTCGAAACTCTCAGGAACAGCTGGTCAGCGATCACTGGTTTTCAGCACTTAACCTATCAGAGGA
Source organism: Gymnocephalus cernua (assembly GCA_023631565.1). Taxonomy (NCBI): domain Eukaryota; kingdom Metazoa; phylum Chordata; class Actinopteri; order Perciformes; family Percidae; genus Gymnocephalus; species Gymnocephalus cernua. The sequence continues at coordinate 17,777,903 of CM042430.1, forward strand.
CCTGACTGTATGCACCCACATAGCAGGTACAGGATTTCACCTCTGTATCTTTACATTTTATCTTTCTTCTGACCACCGTCCGTCCACCTCCCTCCCTCCCTCCCATCTCTCTGTCTTTGTCTTGTTGCTGAGTGAGATTCTTTGACTCAGCACGTTAATCAATACTTTAAATAAGGCAAATATCAGATTTCGCTTTCAGCATGGACCTTTGAGAGCAGGAGACAAAGATAGGACCACCCCCTCAGAAGTCCTGCCTGTCCATTGTGTCTCCATAGTAATCCTCTCCCGGGATTTTAAGGAATGATTGGCTAATTGTGGAGAAAGCATTCTTGGCATTGGCTGACTTTTTGGACTCGTACAACACTGATGTCGGAGTGTGTCACTGTTTGGCACACGCACACACACACACACACACACACACACACACACACACACACACACACACACACACACACACACACACAGAAAGAGGTGTGTGTGTGTGTGTGTGTCTTTAAATGCAGGTTTGTGGGAGTTTGTTGGCACTTCAGTGTGTTTGAGACACCGATAAAGGGAGAAACGCAGAGCAAGAGATAACATCCTGTCTTGCAGCTTGATGGCATTTTAAGTGTTAGTCAGAGTAGAGCTCAGTCTTATTTTAGTGGATGTGGGGGGGTTCAGTAAACCCTCAGACCGTTGATGAATGTTTGGTCGGGCTAATGAAAGACTTTAGGATGTCATACATGCATCTATTGAAGCATCACATCTCTTCTGGTTTGATTACTTGTTTTAGGGGCTGCATACCAAACCTCAACTGAAACGTGTCTCTAGCACAGAGTAACTGTCAAATGTCAAAAGCTGGCCAATTTTAGAAAGCATCTTATTATTTAGGTATTGAAACTCATGTATCGTATCGGCAACATTCTAACGATACCAGACTCTACTTGTTGGCCTATGCAAGGTATTTATGTTTTGAACTAAATCATTTATGAAGATTAACTGCGTTTGAATGTATTACAGTAATGTCTAGGTAAACAGATCAAGTGAGTACGTCTTGTACAAATTTGCAGATCGAAAGAACTGTAACTTTGTCAGTCAGGTTCCAGACCTCTCCAATTTTTACAGCGATTCAAATAGATAAATAACACACGGAAACAAAATGGCAATTTTGTCCGATTATCAGGCTATTTGTTGCCAAGCCTGCACACCTCCCCTTTGGAGTTTTTACAATGAAACAAGCTTTATTTTCTCAATAGAAAAAGTGAACTCATCCCTCATGTATTTATTATCAGTATTGGTGGCACTGAAAGGTTTGGCTTGGTGACATAACAGAAAATAAACCCTGCTTCTCCTGTTTCAGGTGTTCAGTGGCACACGGAAACGAACGTAACTCAATATAACTTCATTTGAGGTCAAAGGAACTCCTCATATTCATCCTGCTTTAGAATGAACTTTTAAGGAAAAAACATTGAGTGATTTTGAGAGTACTGTGTGATTGTTGTGAATCATCTCTTTTTGTGTGAAGCTCTTGGAGTCTGTGAAAGGTGGGCGGTGCTGCGAACAAGATTATTTTGGGCTGTCAGGCCTTTGGACTGCTGAGCGAGCAGGGGGGTGGCCAAAAACAGCTCAGAGGGGCAAGGGGAGAATAGCGGGACAGAGAGAGGGCCAGAGAGTGTGAGGGGAACACTGGAGCGGCAACCAAAATGGCCAGTAAAGGTGAGAACATGCACGTTAAGTGAAAAGAGGATCATTTCAGACACCTAGACGATGTTTAGGTATTTGCTTACAGTTGCGATCTGACGGTCAGCTACTGCAAAGAGACGTGTTTGATTTCAGAGAGAAGGCAGAGGCAAGCTATAGATTCAAGTGTTCAAGTGCGAAGGGGTGCAAACCACTTCTTCTGTTTAGCTTTGTGACTTTGGTGTAGTGGTGAAAAGGCCGGCCTATCAGGGGGACTAAAGGTGGGAATTGAGCATATTTCTCGCTTCTCTTTGATCACTTAACAAGCAGAGTTTTGGGAGACGTCACTCAGCTAGAGGTGTGTTTGGCTTTTAACTGATGAGCTGTTCAGATGTAGCAGGGAAGTCTCCGTATCAGAAGCCCTCATTCAAATGAACAACAGTCATTCAAATGAGTGTAAACTGTCATGTGTGGTATGGTTTTTGGCAGATAGTTAACTTTGCCAGCTGGGTTCTCTTGCATTTTAGTGTTTCCTCTTTAGGCGGAAGAGTTGGCACGAGACATTTAACACTGTAGTACTACAGTGTGAAACGCTGCAGTCAATCAGAATTTAGTGTTCACCCAGACCATGGTATAAATGATGTTAAATGAGATGGTGTCAGGTTGACATGAGCCATGGGATTTATGTTGTCATTGGTTAATTGGCTGGTTAATTGGCTAACGTATTAATTTGATTAATAATTTCTCTATGCAATCACTCCCTCAGTGCTCATTTATATAAACGTAACTTAGTCAAACAATTAGTACACTAACATACATTCTGATGGTTTGGATTGCAGTATTGTGGTACAGAGTTCTAACTGATTGGAGGTAATTACTACTCACTGAGTTATTCACTGTATCATCGCATCTACAGATCCAATGATACCAGCTGCACGTGAAGTCCACTTTACGTATATTAATGTTCGTACATCAGGTTAAGCTGATGTAAGTTAGAAATTGCAATAAAAAGAAACAGGAAGTCTGAAGTGACTCCATTAGGGTACCTAAAGGCTGCAATGTTTATTATATCCAACAATACATAAGTGTTTGAGAATATGAAATGCATGTTTTCACCCACGAGTTGTAGATGACGCCAGTTTTTGATGCAGCTTGTGTTAGGTTTAAAGAAATAGTTTGACATTTTGAGAATAGGCTTATTTGTGTTCTTGCTGAGAGTTAGTTGAGTAGACACTTCTCTCTTGTGCTTTAAATATGAAGCAAGAAGAATAATTAGCTTAGCTAAGCATAAATACAACTAGTCTGGCTCAGTCCGAAGGTACCAAAACCAGTGTGAAAATGGTGACTCCAGGAAGTCACTGCACCCGGCCAAGAAATGTAACCGCCCGTCATTTTTACATTTCAGTTTTTGTATATATTAAGCATGCAGGTTACAAAGTGTTAATTACTTTTTAACATTAATTTGAGTTCCCCCAGCCTGCCTATGGTCCCCCAGTGGCTAGAAATGGCGTTAGGTGTAAACCGAGCCCTGGGTATCCTGCTCTGCCTTTGAGAAAATGAAAGCTCAGATGGGCCGATCTGGAATCTTCCCTTTATGACGTCATAAGGGGAAATGCCTCCCCTTTCTCTGCTTTGCGCGCCCAGAGAATTTGGCCTGCCCATGAGAAAGAGAGAGAGAGACATCATGGCTTGCAAACAAGTAAAGCATGGCAGTCAAGGCCACCCCCCTCTCTCCTCCTCAATAGCTACAGACACAGAAATGGCACGTTCTGAGGAAAGCTCATTGTGGGACTGGCTCTAGTGGCTGTAATTCTGCACCAAGGCTGAATTTCAGGACAAATATTTCAGATACAGTATTAGGGGACCACTAAGGTCTATATAAAAGCATCCAAAAAGCAGCATGTCATAGGAGCTTTAAAAAGTCCTGGTAGTTGGCTTGTGTTACTTTTGGAGAGAGCCAAGCTAGCTGTTTTCCCCTTTTCCCCTACCAAACAATAATGAGAGTGGTATGGATCTTCTCATCTCACTCTCATATTTCCCAAAATGTAAAACTAGTCCTTAAAAATAAAGAACTCTTTACAGGGCTGCCACTTTACAAAATGCTCAACCATCACCAGTGCAGGATGTGGGTAGTTCTATAGTATAGTGCAGTGCCCATGTTTTTAAATATAACAGTGTCTTTTATGTGTCCCTTGTTTAGCATAGACATTGTCTATAGATTAGATGCTCTCAATACTCCAGTGTTGGTTACTTTCTATTGTTCTCATTAAATCGGTTGCCTACTATGACACCATGTACTGAGTCCCCGAATGACAGCAGCACAAACAAACACATTGGACAGGTGTCTTCCAGGGGCATCATGGGTATTAATTGTGTGCAGTGACGCTTATAAATAACCCACCTGCTGTCAGTGCACTCTATTCCAAGAGGCCTCCCTTAATTCTAATGCAGGCTTAGCATTTCACTGAATGACAAGCACACGAGCTATAGTGTTACAACACACCCTGTAATTACACAACGCATCATGGTCATAAGGTTGTTATATAACGATAAAAAAAGGATCTGTCCACTCTTCTAAAGCATGACTCTGTGCACGCCTCAGTCTCCAAGGCAGCTGTTGCTGGGTGACAGAGAGGGACACCAACAGGGTGTGGAAAAGAGGCTGCTAACGGCCTGATGTCGGTCAGCAGGTGCTGTGAAATGCTGCATTTAAACTTTCCCCGACCGCTTGCTTCCCTCCCTCTTTCATCTGAGGGCTAAATTTAGCCCAAGCCAGAGCCTGACGTGTCACCGTAGCTGCTGTGTGTGTGTGTTCTGTCATGCTGGAGGCTGGAAATCCTTCTCTGCCTCATGCCCCTCACTTCTATTTCTCTGGCCACTCTTCCCCTTCCTATCCCTATTGTCAGAACTACAGTATCTACCTGCCTCTCTTCCTCTATAGTTCCCACTAAGAGGCCCTCTTGGTGGGCCTAAGGGCTGGACGCTGAGTGTTGTTGCTCCTCTGTTAAAAACAGGAAGGATGCAGTAACTCACAATTATGTCAGCCCTGTACAGCCAGAAAATCTACACTTGAGTGATACAAACCAGGTGGTTTATGATTTTTACACACATATGACTTGAGCATTTTTGTGAGTATTTGGTTCACATGTTTTGGTAATTGAGTACCACCAGTATGTCTCCAGACTGGTTCAGGACCTCTGGATCGCTGCAACATTTTCAAAATATTTATCCATTTTAATTCAGTTATTCAAAATCAAATGTCTAATTATCAGTCTATCATGTTTCAGCAGCCACCTGTACATTACCCCCTTGTTTTTCTCCTCTACTGTATTTCTTAATCCTCTCCACTGTTTTACTTATATCGCTATCATCCTCTCTAATCACTTTTCACCTTTCTGTCCTAACCTTTGATTTCTCTTTCCTTTGCTTTTCCTCCCTCCACTCCCCTCGTCTTTCAGTTATGGACCTGATCTACTGGAAGGACACAGAGCGCACAGGCATGATCCTGACAGGGTTAGTGGTCGGCCTGCTGTCCCTGTTCCAGCTCAGCATCATCACTGTGCTCTCCACCGTCTCCCTGGCTGTCATGTGCTTCACCATCTCAGTGCGCATCTACTACCAAGTCCTCTACATCCTCAACTGGGGCGATGGAGAACATCCCTTCAAGTATGTTGCCGTGCTTTTATTTATTATTTATTTAATTTCTCCTTTCTTTTCATTCTTTTTCCCCAGTTTTCTAAAAAGAATAAGACAAGTGGTCAAGATAGGACAAAAGAAAAATGACAAGACACACAGAGGCGGATTAACCCCAGGCGGTCACAGTGCATAAATGTTTTCCAAAACAAGCGCCTGAGTTCATTTGGCCACAAGCCTTTCCACTCCAATTTCTATTTCCTGCGTTTTAAAATACACCTATTGTTCACTGTATATATCCAATAATAATTAAATATTTAGTGGTTCCTCCAATTATCGTGATTAAGCCTGGTGGTGCCCTCGCCAATTGAAATACCTTGGGCCTTTTGACCTCAGGATACTGACGGGAGTGACAGGAGGGGGTTTATATCTGGGCTTGGATTGCAGACAAAAAAGGACAGCAATCACTGTGTCAATAGACATCATTACTTGGTAAAAAGTACAGGATGGATAATGTTTCTGTTTATCATCAATGCTTCTTTCTTTTTCAGCCTCTTTTTTTCCTTTAATGTCCTCTTCTTGTCTCGTTTTCTTTCAGGTCATACTTGGACCTGGACATCAGTTTCAGTGGAGAGGAAGCTGACCGCTATATGCAGAAAGCCATTGTCATGGCTCTGTCTGCTGTTGACTCTCTGAAGGGACTCTTTTTTGTTGGAAACCTCCTGGAGTCAATCAAGGTGAGCAAATTGTGTGTGTGTGTCTGTGTGTGTCTGTGTGTGTGCATGTGCGTGTGTGTTTGTGTGTCCTCAAAGATTTACTTCACCCTGTCCAGAACCTCTTCCCCTCATTAACCAAGACATCGGTTCCCTCTCTGCATTCTTTCATTCATTTTGCTCTGTCATCTTCCTTCCTCCTCCATCATCCCAGTGCCCTCCATCACTGGAGAAGACAGCATTGTCAGAGCTGACAGCCCCAATGACATATTTTTTTGTAATCATGTGGAAAGCAATCGGTGCCTTTGGGGTGGAAAAAAAACATTTAAAGGGAATTTGAATTGGTACATACAGCGTGAAAAGGAGGCAGTCTCCCTCGCCTTTCTCATCTATGCTTTTTATCCAGCTTTGGGGTATACCTTGCTAGCAGAGCCAAAGCATTATTGTAATGTTTATCAAACTCAGATGTAAATAAATCTGTCAGTATCACTCGCATCACCCAAAGTATATTGCCACATTCTTTTTATTCTACGCTCGGAGTGAACAGTACGCTTTGTTGCATATTTTTTGGGGGGTTTGGCTGCTGTTTGTTACTTTTATAAAAAATATGTTTCTTTTGTCATATTTGCTGAAACTGCCACTGTATCCTGAAAGTAGCACATGAGACAGATTATCTGTGAAAAAATCATTTTCTTACGCCTCCACCTTGTGCTAATAATGGCATTTCCAAGATTCCACCGCGTCTGAAGAAAAAAATCAACCAAAATACCAGCAATCAGTTCAAATCATCCCTAATATAATTATGGCATTTAAGTAATTAACAGCAGCCGTTTGGGACTAGACAGACTTAACACATTTGCAGTAAATGATGAGTCAGTGCGAGCTGCCTAAATCCCAGGACCATCCCAGTCTCAACCCTGACCTGGCCGGTATGTGACATGACACACAGGAGGAGGTACGCAGAGTCGCCCCCGGGATAAGCTGGCTTTCCATCTCAGACAGGGGTGTCCTATATCAGGGTAACACTGGATCCCATTCGCAGTACTGTGACACTGTAAGATATAAGGGGAAACACTAATACCCAAAATGGGAGTCTCGTACTTGGAGCTCTTTCCTTTCTTCACTAAGTAGAAAATGACCTCAGTATTGATTATTTTGTAGAGACTTATGCCATACTGCAGCATGCTTTACTGCTTCCTGCAGACATGCACACATGGTAAATAGGAGTTTAGTCTATATCCACTAGGGCTGGGTATTGTTCAAAAAATTCCGATACTGGTACCGATACTAATACCATGACTTTGATACCGGTTCCTAAACGCTACTTTTTTCGATACCAATTTTATGAAACAAAAAGAAATTACAACATTACGGCACAAATCTTTTTATTTATTTTTCAGCTCCTACTACATGAGCCCCGTCTCTTTGTGTAGCGTAGAGTTTTTCCTGCGTGTCTCAACGACGTGTAACACTACAGCCAATCACAGACATTACCGGTATTAGATCTTGGTAGAAGCATGCTGCGTGCTTATTGGCTCACTGACCCTGATGAGATTTACTCCTTAGGTACTGAAATTGGGTATTGAATGACGAGGCATTTTTCGATACTCGATACTTCAGAGGCAATTCGGTCGGTGCCTAAAAAGTATTGACTTCGGTACCCAGCCCTAATATCCACGACGTTCCACTTCCCAGATTGCGCCGGCAGTTCCGCCAGATTACGCTGTTTTTGCCCGGATAGCAGTTACGTTTAGCTTTTTTTGTGTTGGAATTTTAAACTCTGGTGGATTCATGAGGACTATGGTTAACTGCCCCTCAGATCTCTGCAGCGTAAACCCAGACAGCCAGCTAGACTATCTGTCCAATCTGAGTATATCTCACGACTAAAACAACTTTTGAACTTGTTTCACCAAAACCAGTTCCTTCCCAAGGCTATTTAGCAGCTGCACCTTTTCTCCGTCCTGTGCTTAATGCCGCCCATGACGATTGTGATTGGTTTAAAGAAATGCCAATAAACCGGAGCACGTTTTTCTCCCATTCCGGAATGCTGTGTGGACCTTCTCTTAATACATCCATGGTGTGGACTAGCTAGCTAACCCTCCTCCGCAGCGCTGTGGAGGAGGGTCTGGCAAAGTGAAACTGATAGAAGTTAAACTAACTTCTGTTTCTCTTGGTCTTAGTTACTGGTTCTGATGTACCTTGTGACATACCTGGGAGATCTGTGCAATGGCCTTACTCTGCTCATCATCAGTAAGAAACCGATCTCATCGCCGGGAATATGGAATTTACAAGCATCAACTTAAATATACTGCATGGCTGTCATATTAACTACTCTACTTTTACTTCTTCTCCAGGTGTGATCGCTGTCTTTTCTCTGCCACTTTTCTACCAAAAACGCCAGGTAATAACTCTCTTAATGTATTCTTTATACTGCCACTTTGTCACTGGTCCTTTATTTCCATATCCATAAACATGTATTTTTGGTAACACTTTACTTCAAGGTATCTACTGTACATAAGAGTGACATGACACTGTCATGACACATGAACACTAACTCTAACTCTAACCATCACTTGTCATGACAAAAACCGAATGACACTTACTAACAGAAGCGTTATGTCATAAACGTTTATGACTTGTTGATAATGTTTATGACACGTTCATAGATACCTTCAAGTAAAGTGTAACCGTATTTTTCTTTGTTTCTGTTATTTAACAGGAGCAGGTGGACATCTTCATTGCAAAAATCCAGGCCCACATTGACAACGTCAAGGACACGTGAGTATGGCGCCACCTTCTGGCACAATGTTGCCGTCAACTGGTGTTTTGCTACTGAGGCATTTTGTGACAAACTGATGTTAATAAGGGTCCGTCCCAAATGTACCCACACTTAGTATTTGTGTTTCCAGAAGCTGCCAACAGTGTCGTTGTGCCTCTGACTGAAAGCTTGTGCGTGCACTTATCAGAGGGGCACGATTGATTAATGAAGACATCCTGTCACTCACACAAAAACAAAAACATGGCTCAGTGGAGCTCAGATGCTGTGTTTGGGTTTATTTCATTTCCTCATAATAAACAATTACGGTGGATTACAATTACAATCAAATGACAGTGAAAAATAACATTCAGAAGCTGGGAGCAATAATCAACAACAACACTATGAATAATGTTAATAAGGTAACTAAATCAATCTAAAAGAACATATGATTTGTATTTGTACATAAAAGAAACATGATATCATGTGCAATTGTCTCTGTCCGATAAAATATTGACGCAAGCAAAATATTTCTCAATATTATTGTTAGAAGGGTGATTTGGAACATGGTCACTACAACGGCCACTACAAGTCCCAACCGTTAAATACTGTAATAATACTAACTACTCGTCTATTTATCTTCCACAGCTTCCACAGACTTGCCCATGGTGGTGGCCCTCCTCCTGACCCAACTCCCGGTGGCGCCAAACCCAAAACCCAGTAAATACTGATGGACAAGAACTTAAAGAAAAAGCTCCCACTCAGATGTCTTACCCAGCAGTCTGTGCTCAGATCTCCAGAGCACACAGCTCCAGAGACTGGGGAAGGGAGGTTACTTAAACGGACAATGACGAGGATCATGCATGGTACTTTATACTCTAACTGTATCTAAGTTATGGGGGGTGGAGGTTGGGGTTTGGGTTAAAACCTAAACAAGGTAACTCTTGCTGCTGACGTCAGAGATGGAAAGATTCGATGACACAGCTTGTCGTATGTGACCATCCTTGGAAATATTCACTGTTTTTAATATGTAATATCTGACTCAAAAAGTGTCTTAGATGGTTGAGAGTTGTAGTCCAAATCAGGTATAAGACCAGAAATGGGAAGTTCCCACACCGACAGCTACTTACCTGAGAAAGTCAGTTGTTAAGGTGAAAAACAGGGGTCATCACCATTCATGGCAGCATAAAACTGGCAATTAAAGATGCATGTGTCGGCACATGTACTTTTTCTGAATGCATATTCATTCTCCTGACTGTTTCTCTCTAGTGTGTGTGTGTGTGTGTGTGTGTGTGTGTGTGTGTGTGTGTGTGTGTGTGTGTGTGTGTGTGTGTGTGTGTGTGTGTGTGTGTGTGTGTGTGATTCCATGGCATCCAGCTTTCTGAAATGAAAATGTTACCTACAAGCAATTAAAGTCACATCTCTTCTTTATTTTCCTAAATGTTCTGTTTCTTCTCACCCACACAGGCATTCACTTTCATTCACACGCTCATTCATTTCAGTTGTTTTTATTCTTATCCTGGTCATATTTTCTCATGTTACTTCCTTCATTCATTGCTTACACTACAGGGAAGTTGTAACATAATATTGAAAGAGATAGAGATAGGTTATTCTGCAACAAGTTCAATAATTAGGATGTATCATAAAGGAAGGGAATCACTTAACAGGAAGTTCCCTATACACGGAGCAACAGAAGTGTCTGTGTTGATTTTGAGGATCAGATAGACCGATAATACAAAAAGCTCTAAGATTTCAGATATCCTCTCTGAGCTTTTAATATGATTCTATCCAGCCTTGTGAAGGAATGGGGGAGTGAAATACAGCAGGTGCCTTTCTAACTGCAGGTTATAGTGCTAATCTGCTTACACGTCACTTACAACTGCTGACAACAGCTTACAGCAACTTCTCCCAAAACAAACCACTTATCATCAACTGACCGTTGCCTTCCTTAGAATGGTGTTTTGGACATGTATGATACTTGTGTGATGTGCACCATGACAAGTCATGTTAATTGTAAGTAGATCCATTTTAGGAATAATAAAAAAAATTCAGGATACTCTGTGGCTCCACATTTACCATTTAGCAGTTCGCTTTTAAAGCTCTAACCACAATGTCTGTTTTTATGCCTTATTATTGCATAATATACAATGTGAATGTGTGTTATGTTAACAGACATGATCCAAAAACCCCAAATATGATGGCCCGTTAGCCTTAGACAACTTGTGCTGCTTAGTATTGGACCTACAGTAGTCGCACACACACTGGCCTCCTGTAGCAGTTTTCTGTATTAATACAAACTAAGTATTTCTGTCTTGGATTTCTTCAGCAAAGAGAATGAAGATCACAGTGAAATTTAATGCACTCATTTACTTTTCTACCCACACACCTTGGCATATACAAAAAAAAGTACCATTCACTGAGATCTGTCTTGTCAAACTATTAAACAAAAATGTTAATTTAGTCAAACTCACTAATCGTTTTGCGTGGAACTGTCTCACTAAGTCTAGACTACCAGATTATGTGTAGATGAAAGATAAATCAAAACAGGAAAGTAACTTTAGTTCATTTAAAATCAGTCAGAATCAGCCACATGCATTATAGTAGTACAATGATTATTTTGTATTCTTGAAAATAACAAATTTTAATCTTGGAAAAATAAACACTGAAAAAGATAAAACCAAGTGTATAGTGTGACTTTTTCAGATAGATAGATACCCCAGAGATGTCTTCATATACCGGTGCATTTAGATACATTTTTGTCACACCAGAAACTGTAGGCCTACATTTGCTGAAGGGATGTTCAGCCTGTTCTCATGAACCATACCAAAGAATTTCTAATATAGGATATATATATATATAGATAGATATAATATAGATATACTATTATATAATATTTATAATATAATTATATATAATATATATATTATATATTATTATATATAATATAATAATATATATTTATAATAAGGGTGCTCCGATCAGGATTTTTGAGGCCGATCACCGATCACCGATTGCTGGAAGACGTATCGGCCGATACCGATAACCGATCACCGATCACCGATCACTTTTATGAACTGAAAATTACGCCATTACATAACAGTCACACATGTTTAGAGAATGTATCAGTAACTGTTTGGCTTTCTGTCCTAGCTCAAAATCTAAAAAATGTCCTTTCAAGGTTCAAGGTTCAAGGAGTCTTTATTATCCCCGAGGGGCAATTCGTTGTGCAGCAATAGAATGCAACATAAACAACACATAGACTATACAGAAAACAAACCCCATCAATAATAGACAAAATAAATACAAACTACACACACATCTCGCAATGACTTATTTACAAAGCCTATAGCAGCAGGAACAAAAGAGTTTTTATGTCTGTTTGTCCTGCATTTTGGCAGACAGAATCTGCGGCCAGACGGTAACATCTTGTCGCTGTTCAGAGGGGGGGGAGGGGGGGTTATATCAGCCAGGACTGACTGGGCTTTCTTCAGAGTCCTTATCTCATATAGAGAGTTTAAGTCAATCAGGGAGTTTTGGGAAATTTTGCCACACACTTTAGTTTTTTTTTTTTTCAATCACTGCACATTTCTTCAGCACACACAGTCAGTCACACCGACACACACACACACACACACACCGACACCGACACACACACACACACACACGGCGAAACAGCTGTTTGAGCGGCGCACACACAGACACACACAGTCAGTCACACCGACACACACACACACACACACACACACCGACACCGACACACACACACACACACACACACACACACACACACACACACACACACACGGCGAAACAGCTGTTTGAGCGGCGCCGGAGCTGCTAGCTACACAACTCCGCTCTGCCTTAGCGTTAGCTAACTTTGAAAACTCCTCATCCTGCTTTCTGTGACTAACCTTCAAATGTATGATGAGGTTGGTGGTGTTGAAATGTCTTTGGAGATTTCCGCCTCGTGGTATTTCCTCGGTACACACGTTGCTAATCGCTAGTGTATTGTCTTTTTCCCAGATAGCAACGAGTCGGCGGACCACCAGCGGTGCTCCAGAGGCAGTAGAAGCGTCAGAATGGTGTAATCACAAACACGTTTGCCGGAGCACCACCGGTGGCAGACGCTTTTAAAAGCAGTAGCCGTCTTCCTACCGCCTTCGTTCCGCGGCCGCGGGCCAACAGCTGTTCTGCCACCGTTCAGACACCTTGTAGAACTGCCAGACCGCTGAATGTAGGGACGCCGCCATTTTGAAAATGTTCTCAGGAGTAGTGCACTCTTAATACATCCGTGGTAGTGCGTCATCTGATCGGCCTATCTGATCGGCCTTTATGGAGACCACCGATCAAACTATTTAAAGCCATTATCGGCCGATACCGATCGGTGGCCGATCGATCGGAGCACCCTTAATTTATAATATTATATAATATATATAATATAGATATAATATTTGACCATACCTTTGAAAAGCTACGAAAAGTTAAGCACTGTAATTCGTATGATTACACGTTTTTTTGTTGTTGCTGTGTGCACCACATTGACTCGCTCACTTTTTCTTGCCTAAACTTAACCATAATCTCCGCCGAAATGAACGGCAGCTCGCGGTGCTCTGTACCCGGCTTACATCACCTGTTCTGGGGTAACTAGACCACCAACTACCGCTGATCTGACGGAGAATCACGACTGGCAGCTCGCGGTGCTCTACCCAGAGCACAGTCACCTATTCTGGGGTAACTACTAGACCAACTACCGCTAACCTGAAGAAGCACTACGACCGGCAGCTTGCTGTGCTCTGTACCCAGCGCACATTCACTTATGCTGGTGTAACTAGACCACCAACTACCGCTAACCTGACGGAGCACCACGACTGGCAGCTCGCGGTGCTCTGTACGCAGCGCACAGTCACCTATTCTGGGGTAACTTACCCACCAACTACCGCTGACCTGACGAAGCACCCTGACCTGCAGCTTGCAGTCCTCTGTACCCAGCGCATATTCAGATACTTATTGATGTTTCTGGAACTTGGTGCCCTGTTTGTTTCTGGTCCAGTGTTACTTAATTTTATATATATATATATATTACATCTGATGTAAAGTTAAGATGTTGCATATGCATTTACATGTGGAATTTGTGAAACTATGCTCCACTTGCCCTGTGAGTGAGTATTTCATGTCAGTTTCTGTTTGCTCTTGTACCCAAACACAAGGGGGAGACACAAGTCAAGACATTACTTTTGTTAAATTTTTCCAAGTGTCCAGTGTGTCTGACCGCTTGGAACTAGGAAACTGCATCACTTCAGTCACTGGACAGTTTGGAAAACTACTCAATCAGAGGGAGAGTTACCTTTGAATTAGTGTATTTCTTATACAAATATCCCTTGAATAAGCTATATTTTGGTCGTGTGCATTCTCCAGTTGTTTGTGGACACTGGCTGACTCCACTGGCTACAAATTGAAGTAGGTCAGCTGGTCTGAGTAGGTTTGAAATTTCAGCACTTGATGCATCATGTTTGACATGAACATTTCAGCACTTGATGCATCATGTTTGACATGGACATCAAGGTTGTCCTCTTCTCACTGGTGAGGACAAGTATGGACTTGCCCACACAGGTTTAAACTCAATGAGCTCATGGCAACTTCACAGTTAGTTGACCCAAAAAAATGACAGTTGGTTGTGCTCTGAAGTATAGATTAACTGATATAAAAAAAAATGATAATACAAAAAGTATAATAAATTAAACAAATTTATGTTTTTTTATTCCAATTTCCCCAAAGAGCCCAGTATGTGTAGTATATGCTGTTATTATTATTATTATTATTATTTTTTTTTTTTTAAATAATCAACTTTTTCTTTTATAGGCCCACAGACTTCTCACCCTCAACCTGTCTGTTATGCCCTCCGCTGTTGGGAGGCGAAGTGGGTGGGATTAGTCAAATCAATCTGAAGATATAACCCCTTAGACCCGCCCTGGTGTTGTAAACCCTCAGATTTCCAGGCTGTAGTCCTGATGCTGATCTGCCACGGTAGATTTGGCACCGCGCTGGACAGCAGGAGAGGTTTTCACGAATCCAGCTCGTGATTATAAGCGATTGGCAAACTCGTAGTAGAGAAGGAATCCTGTTCTCATGGTGGGTCCTTTATCTGCCCCGTCGAGGAGAGCGCGGTGAAGTGCTCGTTGATTGAATGAAACCTCCAGTCAACATGGATTACGGACGGATGGCCCCTCCGGTACCCCCGCACAATCCCGTACCAACCCGGACAGGGCAGGCGCAGGAGCGGCTGCTGAAGTGCGTCCTGCTCGGTGACGGAGCGGTGGGCAAAACTAGTCTGGTGGTCAGCTACACAACTAATGGCTACCCAACCAAATACGTCCCTACTGCATTTGATGACTTCTCAGGTAAAATCCAGTTATTGCCTTTTCAGATTCTTTACAATCTGCTTGGGAAATAAGGAATACCAACCCTCATTTTCCTGGATTAGAGGTTAACAAAGACCCTGCTAGATTTGCAAAGATAAAATATGATTGTATAACTACTAAAACTAATTAGTGAATTGTGATTGGAGCCTAGGGTCACATTTTATTGAATTAAACTGTAATGACATTTTGGAGTTAGTCAATTCGTTTCCACCTGCCTGACCATCTCACTCAGTTTCACACTCACTCTTTAGCTATGAGAGCACCCGTCCACTCTGCCATGTTACTCCATGATCATGATGTCTTTACTATTATCTGCCTTCTGTCGGTGTTAATGCACATGAGTTGCCCTCCCTGATGTAGCCAGGTTTCCATTTGGCACGGTTCCACTTTCCAAACTGTCTCACTTGTCCCAGCAAGCTTTGTTTACTGCAAAAACAAGAGGAGAGAACAACATCCTTCAAAGGGGAAACTTGTTTTAAACTGATCAGTGTCGGCATGAAATGATACACCTGTGACCAGTTTCTCACTTTCATGATCACATCTTTAATTAACCCTTCTTCAAACACTTCAAAACCTCACTCTGTCAGATGTATATATTTCTATCCGCTATTATTGTCACTGCAAGAGTATGGTAGTATTGATAAATTAAAAAATCACACATGAACATATTTGTTGTGCATATTTAGAAATAAGGAATTAATACTTGACATTGTGTCCTGTAAACTTAAACATTTTTGCCATTAATCTTTGTTAAGTTTCTGATATTACGCTGGTGAGCAGTAAGACTAACAACTTGGCCAACACACATCCCATAAAACACTCGCTGAGAACACACACCGCCCTCATAGAGTGCTGGCGCAACCCTCCCATACAGAACAGGTTCACGGGTTTTGGATTGCACAACTCTGCCTATTGTTGTCAGCCTTCCTTGACCCGCGAGCCCTCTCCTATACTGAAATGGGCACATCTGTTGCAATGGCTCAGAGGCAGATATTGTCTTTCGCCTTGGCCTGACAGAGAGTGATTGTGCAGTTGGGGTCCTTAATGGTGATGTCATTTCTCGGTGGCCTGGAATCGGAGCATCTTCTTGAAAGCTGACTTCTGAGCAGTTACGCAATGCCACAGGTGGCAGAGACACAGAGGGAGCGGGAGGCTAGGAGAGGGGACAATAAGTGTGAGCTTTGGTCCAGAAAATCAAAGGAGTATCATATGTCAGGGATTAGGAAATTATTACACAATGGCAGCTCCCTCTCACTTTTCTTTCTTTCTCTCCTCCCGCTCTTTCCCCTTGTTTTTGTAATGCTGACGCCTGTCCTACATGAATAGTTCCAGCATACTCTTTGATCAGGTGGTATGACCGACCACACACTCCAGGCGTATTGTAAATGTTTCCATGTGCCTGCTGCTCTGCACTTTGCGCACTCTTCTGAAAAGAATAAATGGCCCTAGAATGAAACTGTAAAAATGACTCATCCACTCTTCCAATCTGGAAATGAGGCCTATTGGAAGAAAATCACTGAACAAACCCCCTATTAGACAACCTTGGAATGGCCTCTGTGAAAACACGACAGAGAACAAAGCTCAAAGAGTGGTCCAAGCGACAGTAAAGTGTTACGGTTTCAACAGTAACTGGCAGAGTGGGTGGGCGAGACAGAGCAGGCCGTCTGTGAGCGGGAAGAGCAGAGCAGGGGGTCTTTGTGTTTTCAACTGGCAGGCTTTTGTTTATACCAGAATAATCTGGTTTTGTGTGTGAGTGTGTGTGTGTGTGTGTGTGTGTGTGTCAGATGGGGGCTTTATAGTCTACACAGCTGTGACTTATTATCTCTGTCTCTCTGTTTCTGTGTCCACAGCTGTGGTTCAGGTGGATGGAAACCCGGTTAGACTACAGTTGTGTGACACTGCAGGACAGGTGAGGTTTTTTTTTTTTTTTTTTGTTCACACAAACACGTATTGCATTACATGTTGGGCACCCTCTGGGTCACAGCGTATACGCCCTGGTCTTATTATACATCCATGTGCATGCCTTTCAACCTTTGCTACACATAAATGTCACATTATAGCCATGCTAGTGGCGTGGCTCTGCGGATGGTAATGTTGTAATGTAATTGGTTCAGACGGAAATATCTCAACAACAATGGATTCCCATGCAATTTTGCACAGACTTGACTTTGGTGATCCCCTTGACTTTTCATCTAGCAGCACATTAAGGTTCACAACATCATCAAATAATGGACTAATTGGCGTGAAAAAATCCAGTAGTTTCATTAATTGTACTGTTTTTGTGGTCTACCCATGTTGCCTTTTTTCACATATGCCTCTTGCCTGCTATTTCAGGTAGCTCATCTGTATAGAAATATATAAAATCCCTGGGCTCTGCTGTCAATCTTCATCTGGAATGAAAATAACATTGCTCTATAGAATAGGTACATCTCTTTGTGGTGAAGTGACAGGGTGCTGAAAGAAAGTGGAAAGCCTGCAGGTTTAGATAGGAGGTGATGATGAAAGGGGAAGGACACGGTGGTACAGGGAGCTTGCCAGGCAAAAGTTATTGACTCATTATTATGCTGTTACTTAACAGCAGTCTTCTAAATAACAGGTTATGAAAGAGTGTTTTATTTCCCTGCAGCATGGGTGGTTGTTTCATGATCCAACTCAAAAGAACCCTGCCCTGGGAGCAGCATATTTGACATTCACAAACGTTTGCGAGGGCACTGCCAGTTCTACACACAATCAAAGACATTGACGTTGAACAATCCCATCCAATACATGCAAAACCTCACAGCATGTTGCAAGCTGCACACAGTGTTAAAACTGTGCACACACATGCAGACAAGCTTGGGCAAATACGTGCCGATAAAAGTCGGCAAATACTTATTATAGGCCCACTTGTGTAATTTCGTAAGAGGGGAGCTTGTGCCAGAGAGAGAGAGAGAGAGAGAGAGAGAGAGAGAGAGAGAGAGAGAGAGAGAGAGAGAGAGAGAAAGAGCCCAGACAGAAAGACAGAAACATCTAGAGAAAAAGCATAACAGCTGCTGCCAAAACTGATAAACAAAGTTGTTCCTTACTCAGAGATGTTGATGTCTGTACGTTCTGCAGATGGACCTACGTCATCAGACTGCAACGCTTGTGTGAGAATCTCACAAGTTGATAAGTGTCCACTGCAGCAATTGAGCTTTGCATGTTAACTGTTTAAATTTACTGATTGTTTGTGCAGATTCGGCTGTGTTTTAAAATCACGAGGAGCCGGAGCACAGAGCATTGTTTAGGCAAGGAGGGATTAGGAGATTTGTGCTGGAAAGGAGAGGGTAAAGGGAAAGAAGGTGAGGTTTGTGTCAAGTTTCTGCCAACCTTAATCTGTGTACTCAAGGTTGTGGGAGGCCCTTGTTAGCCAAAGCTGTGTGACTCCAAAGTGTTAATTTAAGAGATTTACTGTAGATGATATAAATGAGTGGGCAGGGCTTGTGTATATTTTGTATTAGCACAATATAAACACTATTTAGTTGTTTTTATTGAATGGTAATTGGCACAATTCCCTTTCCTGTGATGTTGTAGTAGTCGAGTGTGTTGACCGGTGAAGCGATTACTAAAAGTGCATTAGTGTGTAGTCAGTCTGGGTGAGAAGTGAAGGGAAACAAGTCATCACAGAGTAAAGATTTAGAGCTAAATGCAATAAAATGTCAGATTAATTTTCCTGATATTTATAAATGATGTACTTCCCCACATTGCTAACTATCTGTTTCTGTCTCCATTAGGATGAGTTTGACAAACTCCGCCACTTCTGCTACAGCCGGACCGACGCCTTGCTGCTCTGCTTCAGCGTGGTCAGCCCAGCCTCCTTCCAAAACGTCTGGGAGAAGTGGGTTCCCGAAATCCGTCGCCGCTGCCCCCTCACGCCAATCCTCCTCGTGGGCACACAGTGCGACCTGCGTCAGGACGTCAAAGTGCTGATTGAGCTGGCGAGGCGGAGGGAGAGGCCGGTGCTGGAGGAAGACGCCAGGGCGCTGTCGGAAAAAATTGGGGCAGTGACGTACATTGAGTGCTCGGCGCTGACACAGAAGAATCTAAAGGAGGTGTTTGATGCGGCCATTGCTGTTGGGCTGAGGCAGTCTGACAAGAGAGTGAGGCGGGAGAGGAAGGTCCGCAGCACAGCCGATAAGATGAAGATGCTCTCCAAGTCCTGGTGGAAGAAGTATGTGTGTGTCCAATAGGGAGGGAGGGGACAATTTCCCCTGTGACTGATGATGAAATTGGAACTGCTGACTTATTGGTGGGGCCTGATTTGGATGTAAGGATTTTTTTTTACATTCACCTGGACGACCCCAGATTTAGTAGCCAAAATGACTTTAATTCAGTGGAGCAATAGCTCAACAGAGGCTGAGTGTGCTTGCCTGAGCTGTAGAGTTGTTGCAGAAAACAGCCCTTTGTTGATGCCTAAAAGACATTTAGACATCTGCACCTCAGAGCCAATCTGAACTGTTAAATATGACTGTGACCAGCATTGAACCAAAAATAATGGAGCTAATAAAGTTTTATGGCACATGGACTTCATATCATACTGGACGTGTCCAAAGGAAACGTGAGCTGAGGTGTTCAGACGTTGATGTTCTGTACTAAAAGTATACTCCTCCTATGTGTCTTATTTGATGCCCTTCTTTAACAAAGTATATTATATTCTGTGTTCTACACTGTAATTCAGCCCCCAACACTTCTGATAGATTTATTTAACATAAACCAAAACATGAAGTGTAATGTAAACTAGGTTAAATACCCAGTCAAAGATGCAATAATTCTACTGTTGAGAGCCAAAGCCAGTCCTGCACCTTGTTTCTTATATCAAAAGCAACTCCAGTGACAACTTGTTAAGAGTCAGACATGTTACTGATCACATTTATTTCAACTCATTCTCTTTTGGATAACTATCAAATGTAAATGAGTATACATTCTTTTTAAATCTGTGAGTTCTTGGGGAGTGCTGTTGTCCAGCCACCCAGTTCTGTTTAAACTGCAAGTTGTGTAGGGATTTCTCTCCACCAGCTTGTGTCTGTGCCACGTTTTAAAGAGTTGCTACAGCTGTCACACTGTTAGTCGACCACATAGTTAGAGGTCTGTTAGCGCCTTACCAATATACATCTACTACACTAGATTGTTGCCACCAAACCAAATGCCTGTTAATGTTGATTATCCAACCTGTACTGGATAACACAAGCCTGCCGTTCAGCTTCACCTCAAGTGAAAAGTTAGTTTTCAGAACTTGTACTGTTACAAGGTTGCAGCAATAAGTTGGGTGGTGCCACTGTACATTGCACTTATCACACACAGTCCAAACACATCACTGAAGTCTCGCCATGCAATGGCCTTTGGAGCATTGGTGTGCACTAGATATAGAGCAGGTAAATGCGTCTGTAGTGCTTGAGATGCAGGTTTACTCAGTGTCACTGAAACAGAAGTAGCTGAGCTGCATGTTTCCTGCACTACCACCGGTTTGGATGATCACAAGGTCTTTCTTTGTCATTGCATTCAGGGCCTTAAACAGATAATTATCTGTCTTTCTGGGTCAGTATATTGGAGCACTCGCTCCTCTTTTGAAATTATACAGTAAATGAGGTGAAATCACCAAAGAGACTGATTCTATGTTTTGCTTCTTATTTTTCAGAAGCCTGTCATTCAGCTCTGTATATTTATCTGTTCCTTTTGGGCCAATTAACTGATCAGCAGCAATACAGATCAGATGTATGGAATGTTGTATGTCATTATGTATGTTACATAGTAATCATTTATGATGTTTGTAATGTCATCAGGATACATCTGTGTGTACATATATAAGTGACTCAGTCATTGACTGTGCTGTCCAACTCTAAATGGTACTTAAAGCAACACCAAAGATTCTTTTGTACCTTTAAAATAATGTTTCCAAAATCCTTTCAGTGGTTCATCAACTCGTAACAGGGTGAACAGCACTTCTGCATTCGCTTTGCGGCCCTCTATCGGCTATAACCACACTATGCAAGTTTGCCAGATCAGGTAGCGGATCTGTAGTTCGAATGACAGCGGTAATGGACAATTCCACTTCCAACCTGTAGGGGGACCGAAGAGGAAAAGTGCTTTGGTGTTGCTTTAACAGAATGAGTGTTTCTGTTGCTGTCTGATTTTTGGCATGAGAGCAGTTTGTTGAGCTGTATGAGCAGAACAAAATAAAATGTGAAATATTTAACCTGTTTATACTGTTGACTCTTCCATTGGAGATATGTTATCTCAGCTCTCACACTGAAGGGACAATTATGTGACGATAAGAGTGCAGGAGTGTTTGTTACACGCTTGCTTTCTGAAGTCAAAGGTTACTAGAGTATGAATAGGTGTTAAGACAGATCTCATGTGTTTTGTATGTGCTTCAAAAGAAAATGTATCTATACAGAAAATTACCAAAAAGAAAGAGGGACCTGGTCTAAATACAGATGTTTCCAACCAAAATGTAGGTCAGTTGGCTAGTGCCAAACGTGTACAGTACATGCAGCCTTACATACTTTTACAAGTCTTAAGTGGAACAAAAACACATTGTGAATTAGAAATGCACTACTAGTTTGAGGGTGATGTCCAAATTCACTCAATATTTAGTTTAATATTTTTGACTATGAGTATAAAGGAGGATATTAAATCTAACACAACTAGAAAAATGTTAAGGATAGTCAACATGTACTTTTCTGGTCCTTTTTAAAGATAAAATATTCACTATACTGTATAATCCACTATATAGCTCACGTTGTTGTCTGAATCTCTATTAGGAATTATTATACCCTATATAGTTGACTCATATCCTATAATGCAGAATACAATTTGGTGTACAATTGATGGCCACTATTAACCATGAGCTAAACATGCATTGCTAAGACAGAATACAAAGTATGGTATCCAGTAGTATGCTGGATGTGTAATGACCTGAGGAGTTTTTTTAATTTTGCAATGTGATTCACTACATAGTCCCTGACATACACAATAATGTACTATATAGTGAGTAGTGAATAAGTAAACAATGTCAGCCACAGACAGTCTCCTGAATTAACTAAAAGCTACATTTTCACAAAGTTAGGAAAGAGTTAAATGTGACTTCAAAGATTTAGCTGCAGAGATTTTGTCGGCACCAAGACTTCTAACTATGCATGATCAGATGATTATAATTGCCTGAAATAGGATTTTTCTCATATTCATAGCTGCATGTCTGCACCACAGTAGACAATAATAGGCAGAGAATGACAGTTAGCTAGGTATCTTGTACTTGTTTAGAAGCGCTAATGATAGGGTAGGCAGCTAAAAGAGAGTTTGTCGTCTGGCAGACTGCAGATGAGTATGTTGTCCAGCCTCAGAGTGGTAAAACTGGGGTAGAAGTGGTGCCAAGTGGTTTAATTATGATAGTCAGGGTGGCTCCACTTTCCACCAATATTTTAGCAGGAAACATTGTTGTTGTCTCCTAGCAAAGCAGCCATCTTGTGAAACGTCCTGTGATTTAGCAGTGTGGCTTGTGTGTTTGACTGTAATATCTACCTGTCTGCTCAAAGTACTAGTTATTGTCTGTGGTGGGAATATTGAGCTGTCAATCATGAAACTAACAGACAGGAAACATAGCAAGGGTTAGGTCTAGACATCTCTTAAATTTCACGGTGAAATTGTTAGACTGTGTATTCATGTGCAAGTGTCTGCCTAACTTAGACTGCTCTGCTTAATCCAAATACCCAACCTGTCCCTGAGGTAAAAAAGTGAATAAATACTCTACTTCATAAAACAGGAGAGGTCAGTGTTAAGCAAACATATGTGGGGGCATTTGTGTAACCATATGTAAATGTAAAGCACGGCAATGAGCCAACATCACCAAACTAAATATTACCATTCAGTGGTAATCTAACTGTATGCATTAGAGCCATTTCATGGTCACAGGTTCACGTAGGCAAACATTTGTGGGTTCAGTCCAATAGAGCTGCTCTGTTTCTCTCTTAGCTAGAGTAGCCGCTGATGGGAACAGGGCCAGAAATACTGAGGTAATGAGTCTGAATTCCTCTAGTACAACCACAGCCACCTTAGAAAGGTTTTGACTAGCTATACAACCAAACTTCTTTTCTGAATATAGAAAAATATTTTCTGTCCCTGTCCAATATTGTCTAAACATTTTTTTTAAAGCATTTTCTACACTAACCAGTATTTTGTATATACTATAATACTAAGGTTTTCACCTCAATCAAGTTAAATCCTAAAGGAATAGGCTAGTTGAACAGTCTCTGGCTTGCTGAGAATTAGATGAAAAGATCAATACCACTTTCATATCTATCCAATTCAACGTGAAGCTAGAACCAGCAGCCAGTTATCTTAGCTTAGCATAAATACTGGGAGAAATGGCTAGCTGGCTCTGTACAGCGAATAACCCCTGTAAAAGCACAAATTGTCAATTTTAAAGGTTCATTTTTGTATTGATTAAACAAACAAGACATAACATATTAATCAGTGAGCCTTAGAGGCGCTGGTAGGCGGATTTTGTTACCTTCAGAGAGAGCCAGGGTAGCTGTTTGGCCCTGTTTCCAGTTTTTATGCTAAGCTAAACTGACAGGCTGCTGGCTCAGCTTCATATTGAATGGACAGATATGAGGGTGGTGTCCATCATATAATCTACCTTGGCAAAAAAGCAAATAAGCAATTGCAAAATTTTAGAAGTTGAACTATTCCTTTAAGATAATAATCTAAAAAAACATAACATATAACCAGCATGTGGTTGGATGGCACAGCCCTGGATGGAAACAGTATACTTCTCCTTTTAAATGAATGCTGGGTGAAATAATGCTGCGAAATGGATAGCACAGTCGGCTGGAGCCTGCTTCAGCTTTAACAACTCAGATGGTCATTGAACTTTTCATTCCTGTAAACCCAGTTCCTTACATAACTTCTGAGAATCATTTAGGTAACAAGTGAACTCTGACTCCACATGAAAGAGCAGCTCTGTAATCAGTTTTGATGTCTTAAAGTTGGTGAAGGATTTATCTGGCACCCCTCAGATAATTGCCAGCATAATGACTGGAGCTCAGCCCATGAGGCTGGATTTGTGAGGGACAATAACAATTTTGATCAGGTCTGTGGGGTGGGAAGGGATCCAACCAGTAGACTGTGGCCTACTTTGTACATTGTCGTAAGGATTAACTGTTGCCCAAGCTGTTGTAATGCGATGCAATATGTCTGAGGCCCTGATTAAAAGACACCCACATGTAGACTCAACCAACGATTGAGTACAGATCATTACTATTGACAGAAATCTGCTTTCAAAGTATATTTAAGACCTTAGTCTCTACCCTGTAACAAGTTACTTCAGTGACCTGTTCTCATGTTCTTCACAGGACTATAAGTGTTGAGTGCTGTGTGATTATGATGTGCAGGTTTACTGAGAAGTGAGGATGGTCTTCAGTGTGCTTGAAATGTATGGAACCCCAAAATGTTCAATATTAAATTAATAAAAGAAGACATAAAATAAGCATACAAATTAAGTATGTAAAATATATAAATACATGTTTTTTTTGTAAAACATTTTATTGGCTTTAATTTTGATTTCACTTTGTCTCAAAATGTCCATTTTCAAGTCTTTTTTTTTATTTCATCATGGCATTTTTTTATAATGCACAATCTATTCATGTCGCTTTTCATGAAAATAGTGTTGTCACCGCCCTCGCACCCCCTGCCTCTCTTAAGCTAGCAAGCTCAGCAACTGCTACCAACGTTAGCCAGTTAGCTCCTGTTAGCCAGAGCATCAACAATGCCAACATTATTCTGAATCAGCCAACAAGAGGCTGCTGTTGTAGGCGGGGAAGTGCCAGCTCACCAGGGTTTCAAAGTCAAAGGTTCATTCACACACATGTTTCTGCCCCCTTCATTGCCGTTTCCCTTCTATCCATCCACACAATGCACTCAGACTTTCCCTTCTTTCCCCATAACTTGGGGCTCAGCCCAAACCTTCGGGGCTCCAGGGACATGCCCTATTTTTTAAGCCAATTGATAATAGAATGTCTATAAATCTGTATTTCCATGGAAAGAATCATCCCATAGAGCCTACATCCTATCTCCAACTCTTATCTATCATTCTGAAACCAAATAGAAATGTTGAGGACTAATTCTCCTGCCACCTAAAATTAAGTAAAATGGTTTCATGTTGCTAATTTTAAGTTGCATCTAGGAATAAAAGTTGGTGTAAACAGCATTTCTCATCTTGAAACCTATTTTTGTTACTAGAGAGCAGAGTTCATGGAATGACCGTTTAGCTTTGAATCCATCCCATAATAGTCTGGGCTGCTCTGATTGCAAAGCAAGGATCCCCAACAACACCAAGTAAATGTGGTACCCAATACTCTGAATTGAATAATAGGCCAATAAGAGCTTTTAGCTTACTCAACTACGTTAGATTCCTTTAAAAACCTAAACGATTTGCGGATTCTGGGGCTTACAGTGGCATCTGGGGCTCACTCCGCCCCTGCTCCACCCATCTACACACCTGTCCCTCATCTGCTCTGTTATTGCCTGACCCTCCTGCTCACCTGCATCTTATTCCCTCATCAGCCTCTCAGTTGCCATACCATCAAAGTTACCATGTTCCTTCATGCCTTTTCTGTCCAGTAACTTGAACCCCAACCCAACTCGGACCCAGTACCTGAACCTGCCTGCTGCACATGCCAGTAAGCCTGTATTCATATACAGTCATAAACTACTGAACTGATCCTGTTCGCCTGCTTCATGTACATTTGGGTCCTATCCCTGTTCCCTGTATTAACTACATTGTGACATGTGGAAAGCTTCAGTGGTGGTACACTGTTCATGTTTGGATTTAAAGCAGCTTGAATCAGTATTTTAGAGAGAGTACGTGATGTAAAACAAGGTTCTGCTGTATAGAAGATAGTGGCCACAAGTCCACGTCCATGTCAAAATACAAACAAATAAGAGAATCTCTTCACTCACATAAGACATAGTGTGTTTTTCCCTGAATATTGGTCGTTGGTGGTCCTGTGTCACAGCAGTGTGTCAGACTGAGACTGGTATTTACTGTAGTACTGTAGTACACAACAAATGGATGTCAAACAGTTATGATTATAAAGTCAATATAGAAAAAGATGATCTGTTAAATGAACAGAGATTACTGGAGAGACAAATTAAGTTTGGTTTTATCCCCAAAAAAAAGGAGTTTTATGAATACAAATAGCTACTTTGTCTGAGCTCTCTTTACATTTCTTCTGAGGAGTAAAGATACAAGCTGCTGTTAGCCAACAGTGTGGTTGCAGGAGTGGCCTGTCTGGCATGTTACAGTATGGCGTTGCTGGCAGGATTATGTTTTAATAAGCTTATATAAACCTCCCACAGTGTGGTCTCATTATGGGAAGCTAATTGAGTTGCTCTGTCCCTGGGTCAGCAGGGCCTCTTTGAACAGCTCAGTGTTTTGCTATAAAGAGGCCCATCTCTGCATCCAGAACATCTGTCCTGTGGTCTGTTGAACATGTGTCTTTTCTTCAGGCAAACTGTTTAGACTTGCACATTTTTGTGTCTTTGCACTTGCACATGAACAGTGTGTATGTAAAGGTGCTTCAACTGGAGCCTCCAAGTTCATTCATATACAAGTGACTATAGACTACAATACCTTGCTGCTCAAGCAAATTCTTTGTAAAGCAGTTTAGCCATTTGCCAACCTGACACAGTTCTTTGTCCTTATTTCACTCCAGTCTCCAACTGCTCTCAGAGCCTTGCTTGTATTTTGGTCCATATTTGTATGCTTTTTATTTGTTGTTCTTATTTTTAGATATGCCAGCGGCATGGCAACCCACGCTAATATATCTAAAAGAAACTATTGGATATATTGCTGTGGAATTTGGTTCCAGGCATTCATGTCCCCCTCGGGAGGAATTTAAAAATAACTAAAGCCATTACAGAAGTAAGGTTTAGTCCCTTTTCTTTCTTACAACTTAAGATATTTTAGTACAGTTTGCATTAAAAACAATTGCATGGATTTGTGTTTTTACTCCGATACATTTGGTTTTCTGTGATCATAGTGATTAATCCAGTTGTGAAAGTAGAGCATGACACAAACTTGCAACTGCCAAAAGTTCATACAGTGTATTCCTTCATTCGCAAATGCACACGCCTGTGCTTGTCACTTGTGGCCTTTACGATATATTGGTTTTTAAAGGGATAAACACGGGAGAAGGTTGTGTAATTTCACTCTGTTTATGGTTGAGCAAACAGCTGAAAAGATAAAATGGGATGACAGAAGCAGCTCCATATCTGTTCCTTATCTGCAGCTCTGCTACACTCTCCTCTCCATTGAAGATTGTAGTTAATAATTGACTTTTCTGACTTGTGTCAGAGTTTCACGTCTTGAAGATTCAGCTGTTTGGATTTCTATTCTTTGGTGTTCAGACACTAACCAGATGCTATGTGCTTCTTGATAAGGAGAGCAGCTGTTTGCAGAACGTCTCAAGTTGCCTTCACTGTACTTGGTTTCAGTGTTTAGTGCCAAATTGTATCTGGGACATGAAAAGGAGTCCTTCCCTGACTCTAGAAAGTGATGTTGATGAAAGAAACTGGAGCACATGAGTAGAGACTTTCGGGTCTAATTCAATAAGGTTTGGATTTCCAAGAGGAGCCACCCTTTTTAAGTTTTTCTTTCCTCTGTAGATCATATTCCCTGGTTTGAATCCAACTGTACGTCTGATGTCACTAAGAGAGATTGTGATTGGCTCACAGCTGCAGCCCACTTGGCTGATGTTATCTGATTGGCCTCCAGAGACATACATTGTTCCCTGTGTCGAAATGGCTCATGGGTGTAGTGACCTCATTTACTCTGGAACATATGGGAATGTTTTCTATTTTTTTCTTCCTTGTCTCTCTCTTTTGCTCATGTTTGAATCTCTTTATCTTGTGCACCCCCTTTCTTTCTGATGCCTCTATCACTTGCATTCTCTTGCACTCTCTTTATCCGTTTATTTTGTTGGCGTTCCCTCATTCTCTGTTTGATTGTTGACAGCCGTGTGTGTGTGTGTGTGTGTGTGTGTGTGTGTGTGTGTGTGTGTGTGTGTGTGTGTGTGTGTGTGTGTGTGTGTGTGTGTTTACTGGATTCCCTCGGGATGAATAAAGTATCTATCTGTATTCCCTGGCCTTGATGTCATCCTGTGGTTTACCACTGTTTGGACTGCAAATCCAATAGCCTTCAGTTTGACTGATTTCAGGACAAAGACACCTCAGATAACGTGTGTGATTCACTGGTTTAATATTGATCACACACCCTGACTGAGGGTTTCCAAACATCAATGCACAACTTACATGCACAACTTGCATCATCAACAAAAGCGCCAATTCCAAATGTAAACCAGTGGGTTTAGTAGTCACTAATAATGTCAGGAGTGAAGCTGATTATTTACCCACCCCTGTGACTTATTGGTGGCTTGATCAGCTCAACAGGACCGATGGACCAAAGTGTTCCTGTTGCCAAAGTAAACATTGATAGTTTAGTTCCACGTATTCAACATTGACTGAGCTTGTGGTCGTCAATTCTAAAGAGAAATTGAATGTTGAGACTTTCCTTCCATTAAAAAAAGAATAGTATCAGTTGTGTTAGCAAATGTGTTCAAGGGGCAAAGTCATCTAGCAGCTGGAGGAATCAGACTCTTGTCTATCAGGAGTTAAGGAGGAAATAGTGTGACATTATTATGGAGCCACAAAGTCCGCAGAGGGAGGAGTTCAGGTCGATGGATCAACAAAACCTCTGTATTTGACATGGGAGACCATGGGAGAACAATCAGCATTGTTAGTTTTTTTTTAACCGTGACCACGATTGTCCCTTACTTTGACCAAGTAGGTATTTTTAGCCATGCTGGCGGCAAGGCTCTAGACAATGTTGTTGGTCATAGCTTCTTTCAGTCGGTTGATCCACCACTTTGGTCCAGACTGAAATGTTTCAAAAACTATTTCATGGACTGTCATGAGTCATGACACTTTAGTTCAAACATTCATGTCCATGTCCCCCCTAAGGATGAATTGTAATAACACTGGTTATCCTCTGACTTTTCATCTAGCGCGCCATCATCTGGTCATAATATCCAATATGTCCAATATCAAGATATTCCCATCAGTAGTTCTTTGTGTTGATTAGTAAATGGTAGCATGCTAACATGCTAAATAAAGATGGTGAACAAGATGCACATTATTGCGCAACATCAGCATGTGAATTGGCGCAATTCCATCAACTGGTTTGGAGCGAATAAACTACGCTTCTGTAGCCTAGTTTATTCGCTGTTTGCGCTACAGGCTACGCGTGCCTGTAATCTGCCAGTAGACAGAGTAGATGAAGTAGAGGTTGCTGACTGAAAACAAAACAAGTCACCTTGGCCATCTAACTCATGTATGATAGACAAATGGAGAGAGGACCTCAGGAATTTGGTTCAATTGGGCAAGTTTCAATTGTTCTTTCATGTCGGGTAGTATTGGTCATGTTTAATGCTGTCCAGAGACGAAGACAAATTAATATAATATCCAGGAAGACGCTGACAGCGGAAACAACTGATCAGTCATGAGAGTTAAATGTTCGATACGTCAGAACTTATTCAGCAAAGGTGTTTCCATATCCCATTTAGTGCATTAACTCTTTTTCGACAAAGGCAAAAAAAAAACAAGTGAATGTAAAAACATTTTTGCGCAATTGCATTTTGCCCTCTTCATACAGCTTTTGTAATGCAAAACTTCAAACGCAACTATAAATTACATAGTAATTCATTTGGAAGACTTTTTGGAAGTGTTGTTGGAACTATATATCCAACAGAAAACAGTTATTACATATTGCAGATTTAATGGAATCATATTTCCTTCCTCCAGTTTTTCTCACATCTTCATTTCTCATCTTGCAGTGACGTACTGAAGATATACACGTTACCTCATGTTAAAACATTTTGATAAACTGTCAGTGCTGGAAGCTGGGAAGTACTACATTGCCTCATCGTTTGTTTCAAACTGTTTGAAATGAAGAAGTGGATAAGTGACCTCTTTCTCAGTTTTTGGCACTTGATCAACACACATGCTCTCCTGCTCAGACTGAGGAGATGCATCTTGACGGGAAACAGAACCTCTCATGGCCAGTCTGTTCTCCTCTCTGCTCTAATGTTGGATGAAATCTGGATCTGGACCCGTAGAGGCTTTAGCTCTGCAAGCCCAGACCAAGCCAGCTGTTGGCAGTTACAGGGCCAGTTATGTAAGTGTGTCCCTCTCTCCCTATGAGGCTCAGCTCCTTGCCTCACGCCACACTGTGCATAAAGCTCTTTATCGCTAACTGAGATAACACCTGCCCAAGCGCTCCACTTCCCTGTCCCTTTTACAGCGGAGCAATTTTACAGCTCGCTGGAAAACAACATGGTTCAACTTGTACTTCTGACGTACTTTTAGTTCTTCACTGCTTTTTCTTTTGTACATTTTGTGTTGCAAGTTCTTTGATTTGCGCTCCGCTGCACTCTCTCTCACCCTTTATCATCCTCACTCTTGGCAGTCTCTCCCTTGTCTTCTTTTGTTTTTTTCCACACCCACACTCACTCCCGTTACCACCCCCCCCCACTCCGCTCACTTTCTAGAGTTGCCCTTTATCCCACTTCTGAATATCTGCATTCACTTTCCCGATTGAATGCCAAAAACAATGACTTATTTCTTCAGGCCCTGGCCAGCAGAAGGACATTTACCTTCTCGTCTCTTTGCCCTCCCAGTCCCTTTCTCTCTTTTAGCTTTTTCATTCATTCTCCACCTTCAAGTTTCAGGGTCTGTTCACAAATGGTATTTGAATATTTTTCTCTCTTTTGTAACATACTCGTCCATTTTCTCTTTATTCATCCTACTATCCTTCTCAATCGCTCTCTTGTCCCATACTTCCTAGCCCGGTATTTACCAGTCAATCCTCCAGCACCACCATCAAAACCATTAACACACACACATGCACACACTCCTGAATCTGCCAGATCTAGTAGTCTATCATCCCCGACAGTGAGCTCACATTGAGGCTTTGTTTGTCCACTGAAGTCAAAAGCAGAGCTGCCCTCAATGATTGATTGCTCAGTAATCCCACAGTAACGACACAACGCACGCTAAAATCACTGTTGCAGCGCGTGCTCTGTCCGGCGCACATCAGGTAACAAGCACCCAGAGACAGATCACATGATTGGCTGAAACAGCCTGACGATCTTTCACCATAGGATATAAGTGCTTCCATTTTTAGCATTTAATTGCGGAAGCCATTACTGTGATCCACAAAGTCACAGCGGCCCTAACTAGAGCCAAACTGCCCGCACTGACCCTGCAACCTCAGCCCCCAAGCAAGCTTTGAAACATGAGAAAGCAGCCGTGACCTCTGACCTGCAGGCTCCCACCTCCCACGGTAAGAGGAGCCCCCCTCTTTCTCCCCCTTCGGACAGGATGTGACCTATGAGAGGAGCTCTGTAGGAGGGCCTTGACCCCTTACGCTGTCCAGACTAAGTGTCTGGACCAACCTGATCTGAG
Organism: Gymnocephalus cernua; assembly: GCA_023631565.1. Classification (NCBI taxonomy): domain Eukaryota; kingdom Metazoa; phylum Chordata; class Actinopteri; order Perciformes; family Percidae; genus Gymnocephalus; species Gymnocephalus cernua. Next base: position 17,809,618 of record CM042430.1, read on the forward strand.
AACACAACAAGATGTAAGAGTTTCAAATAAGTGTTAAAATAACAATCTGTGTTCATTATCATGTTACTATCAACAATGTATATTTTAAATCACTGCTGATCATTAGATGGTGTAGTGTTTCCCTTATTATCCTAGCCATTGCATTGGTTACCATTCATTTTGTTTCCATTGATGTTGTAAATTAAGTTAGTTAACCTGTCACAAATAACTTTTTTTTTTTTTTTTTTTTTTTTTTTTTATTCTGGAAAAGGTTATGTTAATGTTAAATAGTTGAAAGGAGTTGAAAGTGATTGATGAGAAATATCTGCACTGTACTACCAGGCAATGATAACGTATCTTTGAGAACAGACAGACATGATGTCAACTGTGATGGATTGCTGATCTCAAGCACGTTTCAAGTGACTGCAAGTTGATTCATAACCTATTGAAATGAATGGAAACTAATGGCTGTCTTGCATGCAGGATACATGCATTTAGACATCTCAAAACACTGTGGTATATGGTAATGAGAAGTATGATTTGGGGTTTCAGTTTTTTTTTATTATCCAGGATTGTATGCCAGTTTTGCTTTACAAAATATTTTAAAGAAATGTCTTAATGTAACATTTCTCCAGGTGCTCCTTTTTTCTAGCAACATTATGAATGTATCCAGTCACTTCCAGTAAAGTTTATAAGAGCACAGTCTCTTTGTGATGCCACTGGGCAATATGAATCCACATCATCCATTTGCTTTCGTCTCTGTATGTATCTAAGGCTTATCTCAGAGTGCACCACTGAAAGGTAGGCAAACCACCATCCAAGCTTCGCTATTCAATTCAGAAAATGGCTTTGATGCTTTTTGACTGAAGTGTTTTTGTCCGATTCCTTTTCAGTTTGGGCCGTTAATTCTTTTCTTTGTTGATTCTGCAGAGCGTCGGCCAACAAAACCTCAGGAAGAGCTGAGTTGTTAAGAACAGGGAGAGGGTTTTGGGTCATGACGTCTGGTGTGTGTCAGCAGCAAAGCTGCTTTCACCACCAGAAGAATGAGAACAAAGATCCGCTGCAGGATTTCACTAAGTCTAAATACCTACAGTTTAATAATATGACGTGTTGTTCTGGTAAATAAAAATTGAGCAGTTTAGTTTGGTGCAACACTTCTCATTACGAAACTTAAACGCGTAGTCTGGCACATTCGTGGTGTTTTAATAATGTGGTCACAAGAGACAGATTGGAAAAAGAATGGCCAAAGCAGCAGATTCTGAGACTTGTATTGGGACTTTTATTATGGTCCAAGCTCCACATACTCTCGATCGTCCACTTCCCACAATGCAACACAGTGGCACCTTACCTACCTCCAGAGCCACAGAAGACATTGTAGAACTAATTACTTCTACGTCACGTGTACAAGTTTGAATATACTACTTTACTGCTAGTATTTTGCTTTTGTCATCACTGTTTGATGAAGTGAGTATGTATAGGTTCATTCTGAGTCAAGGTTGAACAGCACAGGTGTGTGTGTGTGTGTGTGTGTGTGTGTGTGTGTGTGTGTGTGTGTGTGTGTGTGTGTGTGTGTGTGTGTGTGTGTGTGTGTGTGTGTGTGTGTGTGTGTGTGTGTGTGTGAGAGACTGGGCTGATGGGAGTGAACCAAGTGAGACAAGAAGGGAGGGAGAGGGAAAGACAAAACTAGATACAGAAACTTGGGAGAGGGAGGGAGGGAGAGATGGAGCGGAGGAGACAGTGAGGGAGTGCGATGTGAGTAAAACTGAGAGGTCAAATCGAAAGCGCTGCAATTTTGCCCGGATGTGGGAAAAAGGGTCCTATGACGGCTGCAGCCAATATTCAAGGAGAAGCTGTATTTATTGTTTTTAAGGTTTTTGTAAAAAATGTGGATCATTTCCGAGGACAAAGTGAGGCTTTATTCTGGGGAGACAGAAAAGGGGGGGGGGGGACAGAGAAAGAGAATGAATGAATACTTCCTTGCGGCAGCCTCCTAATTGGTCTTATTACTATGTAACTTCCTGGTGAATGCAGGCCGCTCTGACCTTGGCCTTTGAAATAGAGACCCATGGCGTCTCAGAGCTGCCAGTCGACGGAGGACTTGGAGGAACAACCACTCTCTCTGTGTGTGTGTGTGTGTGTGTGTGTGTGTGTGTGTGTGTGTGTGTGTGTGTGTGTGTGTGTGTGTGTGTGTGTGTGTGTGTGTGTGTGTGTGTGTGTGTGTGTGTGTGTGTGTGTGCGCGCCCAAGAAAGACTGGGGAGTTAGTGGTGATCCGTCTGACGTAAATCTAGTACACTGACACAGAATCTGTTCCCACGTCAGGTCTGCTGCTGAATATGAATACTACAGTGGGACACGGGGGCTGAGCCCTGGATTAGACAGCCAGCAGTAGCAGTTTGTATCTGTCACTCAATTTGCCAGATTGACTGAGGCTGATGACTGATGACACACACATCGTGCTTGGACCTGTAACTTGTACATTTTCCTGTACTCCAGGGAACAAAAACCTCCAAATGCACATACCTCCTCACTTGCATTTTCAGCAGTGTGTGTGTGTGTGTGTATGGTGCACTTTTACAGTGTTTTTCTCTGCTGAAACACACAGTGGATGCCTGTCACTTGCTTGAGTGGGGAGCAGGGAAAAGTCCCTCAGGCCAGTTAATGTCACGGCTCAAACACAACTCTTCCTTTTTCAAACCAGCATCGTTCAGTACATTCTTCTAGATCAAATAATCTATCCATAATCTCTCTCTTTCTTCCTCTCTCCTTTTCTTGTTCTGACTCTCTCTGAATTTAATTTAATTTAATTGTGTCTTCTCCCCCAACCTACCATTATCTTCGTCCTGCATAGTTGTGGTGAACTTGAAGTGATGTCTGATGACTTCTACTGTATAGACATTGAAATTGTGTGATCTTGCAATTTATGTGAGCGGTTTATCGGAGTAGATTTCACATCCCCTGGAAATGTTGCAGATGTTTTGGGATTTCTTTTTTGCCAATGATGTTTTGAGAGAAACTTTGCTGCCTGGATTATGTTCAGTGGCAATGTTTGAATGCAGGAATTGCTTGTCTCTTGCCTCAAGTCACTGTTGACGTTTTCAGTATTTAATTCCATAATCATTCCTTTCTCTTAACCAAGTGATTTGAATGCTTGAACATAACCACAAAAAAACCTTAATCATGCTTTGCTACAAGCTGATATTGTACTGAAAGAGCATACATTTTTGGTAACACTTTATATTAAGGGTACAGTAATTATCATGAATTAACGCATGACTTCATGCATGGAAAAAACATGAATACATTCATGTTTTACTTCATGGTACATGACTGATAGTTCATGATTATCTCATGCATGACTTAATGCAGGAATAATACGTTAATTAATGCAACCATTAAGGTATGTCAATCACATGATTTCTGATTTAATTGATGATGATCATGTCTTCTTCATTGGAAAGTCGGTAGTTAAAGTGACAGGCTAAAACAAACTGAATTGTAGTGTTGTCATCATGATTAACTAAACATTACTTCATTACTTCATGTTTGTGGCCCTTCAAATAAAGTGCTGACCTGGTCCATCTATAACATTGATAAATAAGATACATGATTAATCATCTTTGGGACCCCTCAAATAAAAATTTGTCAAGAAATTTCAGGTGTACACACTCAGAAGTTAGTAAAAAGTAAAATACATAAGTTATTTAGCCTGTCACTTTTACTACAGATTTACCAATGACGACATGAACATCATCAATAAATCAGAAATCATGATGATTGAAATACCTTGATGCATGAATTAACATATTGTTCCTGCATTAAGTCATGCATGATATACCACTAATCCTCGTACAGTACATTACTGATAGTTAATGAAGTACTACATGAATGAATTCATGCTTTTTCATGCATTAAGTCATCCATGAATTTATGATTCATGTACCCTTATTATAAAGTATTACCAAATATTTTTAATGGAACATGTTGTCAATGTGCAAATACATTCAGAATTTTTGCGACTTGCGTTAATTGAAGTAAGAATTGTTAGGCATTACCTTTCTCTCAAGATGCTTTTGCAAATTAGTAGTATATAAATGTAATTTTGAGGGTGGCTTCAGCAGTGTGTCATGTCTGTCCACTGCGCTTCTTCAGCTCTCTTTAATTTGAATATATCCATTATTTATTGCCCTGTAACAAAAAGGTTTAACAGCCTTTCTGTTTGCTTAATTATAACGAATTATGTAGTTTGCAACTCTTTCTTTATCTCATTACATACTTACACTCATTTGCCTGTTTGCCTTAACAATAGGTTATGCTTCGCCACATATCTCATATCTCCCCTTTCATTCACAGAGAAGAACACATTTATTCTGTTCATTCCTTCTCTCTCATTCGGACGTCCCGACATTCTGTGTAGCCTAAAATGAATGTTTGCCCGGTGACTGCGTTGGCCAGCTGCTGCAGATGTCTCAGTGGGCCTATAGATAGAATCACTCTCGACTGGCAGGCCAATCTCCGAGCTGAAACACTCACTCACTCACTCACTCGCTCACTCACTCACTCGCTCACTCACTCACTCGCTCACTCACTCACTCACTCACTCTGTGGAAATCGGACAGGTAAATCCAGACGGATTAAAGGCTGCAATACATATCACACTACTCAAAAAACATGCAGGAGTGCATGGTAACATGGCCTGACACTGGATATTTTGTAACTCTCCTGTACAGTGATGCATAAAATCACTTTTTATATTGTAACATCAAATGCCATGGAAACCTGATTGTTGTCGTTAGTATTATGTTGCCGCTGAGTGAGTTAAAGTTGATCTGGCGCTCTGTTAGCCATGGAAAACCTGAGTCCAAGTGACACCTGACATCTGTTTAAACTGTGTTGTCATCAGGATGTCTGTCTGCTGTTCCACCTGTGTGTCTGTTAGAATAACAATGTGTCTTTTATTGTATCAGACTGGTTCATAAGCTCTTACAGAAGTGATAAGAGCAAGCAGCTGCCGTATAATAGTTTGTGGAACAGAAACCAAAGAAAAACAGGACACTCCTACATGTTATTCAAGAAACATGGGTGGGATGCAATTTATAAGAATATTATACTCGGTATGTTCGTGTTTTTGAATGGATGGTGTTGTTTTGTCAATGGAGGTGGGACGCAAATGAGAGCGTGCAGGGCTTTAGGGGTCAGCTGTTGGGAGTGAGTGGCAGGTTGACGCATCACTCCCAACAGTGTGTCAGTGTCTCTGTCAAAGAGCCTTATTGATGAGTTGTGGAGCGACGAAGACGCATAATCAAGAGGTGGCATTCTCTCATCCCAACATGCCACAGCATGTGCACTGTATGTCCGCCCTAATGCATTACTCTGTTCTTCCATCACCTCCCCCCTTACATAACCCACCCAGGCCCCACTGTTATGTACTACTTATACGCACGCACGCACGCACGCACGCACACTCCAATGAACAAGACAACAGATTTACACAACCCACAAAGCAGACGTACCGTACTGACTGTACGCATTTTGAGCATTTGCACATCATTTAAATGTATTAAGTCAAAATGTATTAAACAGACTTTCCTTAAACATTTATCTGATGAAAGCACTTGCAGCTGCTTCAGACCCCTCTGACTGGGGAGTGAATCAGACCCTAGAAACTCCCAGTAACATAAATATAGTAAGATAAACAGACCCGACAAGCTGCTGGATGAGGCTGCTATGTTATATAAAGCCAACGGTCTATTTAAGACATGCTGGCTAATGCAAACAAATGCTGTCTCATCTCTACACCTGGAATTAGACATTCAACCCCAGCAAGTCATTACTAAAGATAAAATAGGTCAGAAAAGCAGCATAGTAACATTTTGTGTGTGTGTGTGCGTGTGTGTGTGTGTGGGCTGATGGAAAGTGGGCAGGGTTGGATGAGTGCTGTTTTATTGGCTGTTGAGTGACAGGAGCCCCAGGGCTGCAGACAGAGGGTATAACTAGGGGATGTAGACTTTACAGTTAATGATGGGCACAATGGTGCAACTCCAGGCAATACAACCTGATCTCGGTTGGAGAAAAGGGGCGTTTTTAAAGAAAGAAGATAAAGTAGGATAGAAGGTGGGAGGGAAGCAGACGAGAGGGGGCAGAGGACAGATAAGGAGGTGGGAGGTGAGATGAGATTTAGTGCGTGGGGAAAGTCGGGTGGAGAGAGTTGAGAAGAAGAACAGGAATGGGGGGGGGGGGGAGACATTGTCATAAATCTTCTGTTAGTTAAGCAGAAACAGGCTGTAAAAACTGTCCCCGGAATGAATTGCTTTGAAATACACACTTCAGCCTCGTTAGTATCTCTGCAGCACTGACGTCAGAGTCGTCAGTAAGAGGGAGAACAGTAAATATCAGGCCCGTTATGAAAGAGGTTTGTGAGGATATAGGCCCAACAAGGCTGCGAAAATCTCTCTCTCTTTCTGTCTCTGAAATACCTGCACGAGTCCATTTGTTTGTTCAAGCTCACTGAGAGACACACACACACACACACACACACACACACACACACACACACACACACACACACACACACACACCTGAGGATTATTTCAGAGTCGTGACATTGTGTTGATCCTGGTTCAGAGCAAAAAAATCTTAAGGACGTCACCCTTTCACACTCCCCCGGCTCCTAGAGGAGTTGAGTATGGGCTAGGAGGGCTTGAGAGAGCAGAGAGATTACACACCCCTGCTGAACAACTATGGGGCATGTCACACTGCTGAGAGCAGAGCCCCTCTAAACCCAATCTCAAGAGTTTATCCCACAGCTCAGGGCTTTAAACCACATATCAGTTCTCATGCCAAATATCTGATTTAAGGCTATGTAGGGCATACATATAACTGAGCAAATTTGTTCATGTTTTTGGCTCTGTGCTCTCATCTCTCTGAAGTCTTAATGTCACTGTGGCAACTGGTTGAAGATATACCAACACTTTGTTCTTTGGAAGTTTTCATATCATGTGATAAAAGCTCAGAGTGAAATGTGTTAGGGCCTACTATATTTGGTGTTAACTAAATAAAAAGCACTTTCAAATCCCCTATGCTCCACATAGTGACACGTGCCTGATGTGAGCCAAAAAACGGTGTCTCTGTTCAAATATGGTTTGAGTTCACTGAATATAATTGGAAGAAAGTCTCATATTTCTCAATCCCACTGTTTATTTGCTGTGTCAGTGCACTGTCTGGAAAATATAGTTTTCTTCAGCACCTTCATGTTTGCAGCGTGACCTCCTCTGACAGGACACACAGACTTGGCATTTGTGGAAACACACAAACACCAGGCACGTGGCGTTGGCGGATGCACACACAAACAGGGAGACAGGAAGGGACAGATGTAGGAGTGTAATTTCATGTTTACATTCAAGCAATGTGCTCGGGCCAGCGAGAATCTGCACTGTTGTGTTTGGAGACCTCTTACAGCACTGTCAGTGTTATGCAAGATGTTGTGAAGATTTTCACTCCTTTTTTTTGTTAGAATTCCTGATATTTGATTGGTGCTTATGAAGAGACCAGTGCATTGATTATCCATGTGTGACAACCAAATTTCTTGACCTACTTACATCTGATTTTTAAACTTGTGTGTACATCATCCTCACAGATTTAGCGTGGGAACAAACCGGAAAAAGACAACTGGCTATCTCTGCTTCAGACATCTGCCCTGCGCACTATCATATGTCACACATGTATGCAACATACGTAACATATGCCCGTATGAAACTTTTGAAACAACACACACGCATACCATGTTCCCCAGCTGCTGTGGGCCACTTGTTTTTTTTTCACTGTGACCCATGTCTTCTGTCACTTGGGAGAAAACACGAGCTTGTCTCAGGTTGCACTCCCAACATCTGCCACCTTTGACGCACATCTTTTCCTGTTTCTCCCTCTCACACACGCATGCACATATTCTTAATTTGTCCCAATCAGTGGTGGGAAAACATGCTCAGATCATTTGATCAAGTGAAAGTAGCAATACAAATATTTCTGTTGTGTTCAGAAGTACCCAGAAACACATGGCCAAAAGTATATGGATACCCAATTATTATAGCCTTGCGTGATTTGTGGAACATCTCATTTTAAAATCATGGTCATTAATATGCTGCTTTTCTGCTTTTCTAAAAAGGATTTCCACAGGATTATGGAGCCTGGCTGCAGGTTTTTGCTCCCATTCAACCACAAAATAATTAGTGACAGTGATGTTGGGTGAGAAGGCTTGGCTTGCAATTTATCCCAAAGGTGTTGGCTGACGTTGAGGTCATGGGTCTGTGCAGGCCAGTGAAGTTCTTCCAAACCAAACTGGGAAAACCATTTAATTATGGACCTGGCTTTGCGCTCGGAAGCATTGTCGTGCTGAAACAGGAAAGGGCCTTCCCCAAACTGTTTTGGAGGCACACTGTAGTCTAAAAAATATCAGTGTATGTGGACATGAGTGTCCAAATACCTTTGGCCATACAGTGTATAGTATTGAAAGCTAGGACTCATTATACAGAACATTTGACATTTTGGGAAGTAAGCTTATTTGCTTTCTTGCCAAGAGTTAGATGAGAAGATTGATAGTATGAAGTAAGAACAACTTCCCCAACTCGTGGAGCAAAAAGCACCATTTGAAATGTAGTAGAATAGCATTATAAAGTAGCATAAAATGGAAATACAAGTACCTCCAAAACTTTCCTAAAGTACAGTATATGACTTTGATGCTTTCCCAGTCTGGTTGTAAGGTAGCCTGACGAGCCAGACCCACATCACGACGTCGGTTCTGGGAACACACCATTGGCAGGGCTCAATCCGAGGGGCGGGATAAACGGTTGTCTTTCAAATTCCCTCTAGAGCTAGTTTTGCCGTATCTTCCTTTTTTAAGAATGACTTCAGTGCCGTTCTTTTCCCAAAGAAAAGCTTAACTCCAAGTCTTCCAGAGTCGTGGCCAAAGCTGATTCGAAAGACCGATGTTCGCCAGCAGCAGCCATCTTCTTTGTTTTCAAGTAGCAGGGAATTCACGCGGAACCGTCACAGCTCTACCGTCATCATGTTAAGCCCACCCACCGACTCTATCGATCTCGATGTGATTGGCCTGACTCGCACGCCAACAAAGAGTTGCTTGACGACCCTGGCTGCAAATTACATTTGCTGCCGCTAGGCTGTGTCTAGATTTCTAGGCTAGTTGTAAGGATGAAATCTTAGCTCTCTGTATGTCTTTTTTGTGAGTTGGAGAGTTTACAAGCACAAGACGTGGGCCAAAACATTTGTTTAGGGGGATTTTGAGGCTTGGCATGTTTTGTACAGTACAAGCAGTCCTCACACTTTTTTTTTAAAGAAACAATATATTTCTGCTGTCAGACTGTTCACCAAAATCCCCCTTGTTTTCCAAGAAAATCCCCGTTGTGTTGATTCCCTAAAACAACTTAAATTGCTGAAACCAAAATGTTTCGCTCACAGGCATTCATGTGATATAAGCCAATTAACCTTGTACCTGATCATCATTACCTGCATGTTTAAATAAGATGTTTGTATGTAGCTAATGAATAGCTCCACCACACAGCCTACATAATCTTCTCTCTGTATCGGTGCCAGAAAATGTGCTAATACCCTCACGATTTGGTGTAATTAAAGAGCAGCGAGAGCAGCTCATTTGAAGGAGTTATTGCACAGCGGAAATCTTTTTTAGTTTTTCTTTTTTTTTTTTTTTACTTTTTTTTTAGAGTTCATAGAAACCACACAGGTAATTCAAACATCTGTGCTTATTTTAGAATGCAACTGACAAAAGTCTGAAGGATTTCCTTCCCACCTTATCTTTGCATCACATAGCAACGGCTCTTGTCTGTTTTTGCAGACAAACGCACGCACACACATGCACACAGTCATGTGCTGATATGAATAGCAGCCATTGTTGCGTTTCCCTTTGATGCCTGCTCCCAGCATGAGTGCTGTGCTGAGCAGGTAAGTGGTGGTGGGTAAACTGATCTACCCTTGGGTTCTGCTACACCCCACCTCCCTAACACGCACACACACGCACACGGTAGCCATTGTTCCCCCTCCATGTTTTCCCATGTCTCCCTGCTTCCTGGGCCCCTGCACTACCTGCCGGCACATTCCTGCGCCGGCCCTGTCACATCGCTTTTTGTTCACACTCTTTGTTGCTCTGTTTCCACTGTCACTCTTTCTTTATTACCCTGTTTGGCTGTTGCTCTCTTCCCCTTCTGTGTGTGCTATCTCACACACCAAACACAGCACGGCACACGGTCAGGACAACGTGACAGTAGCTGTATGCAAGCTCTGATTTAAAAAAATATATATAAAATAAAAGATCATTGTATGGCATCATATGACAGTTAACAATCATTTCTGCTCTTTCGGAGATCTTGTATATTTTAGGGCTATAGAGGGCTTCTACAGCTCACTGCATTCTCCATACACATAATACTGGAAAAATAAAAGCCTGATACAGCATAATATATACACTACTAATACTATTGCACTTTTTACTGCTGTTTGAGTAAGGAAGGGTTTTAGGAAAATACTGAGCTTTAAAAAAAAAATGAAACTACATATTTGTGACCCATTTAAAAGATTTATGTCTGCAGTAACTAATTAGGCAACAGACGTGGTGATTTTTGTGTTGTTCACGGAGAAGGGAACCTGGAAATGAGCAGGAGGAAATGCAACCTTACCAAGCCCCGGCCAAGCAAACCAATCACAGTTGGTGAGGTCGCCGTGACGTGTAGTTAGATTTCTGGGGAAGTGCATGTCAGGCTATGGCGTAGGGTTCGTATCTACGCGTACGTACGTAGGTGTAATATACCTACGGTGTAGATTCAACGCAGAACCATAAATTGGGCTTCACACATAGTTGGTTTTGGTCTTTTCATGAGATTTGTTTACAATACCAAAATGTACTAAGGAATGTTTTCCAGAAAAAGTGAAAAAACACTGTCAAGAAAAATCAACATGACATCATGACTTTGCGTAAACATACACACCACTTGGCTTTAGAAAGTGGCGTTATCTGTACGCATTTTGAGCTATCTGCGTGTGTCTACACTGTATACAGTAGTTGGGTTTAGGAAAACAATAACGGCACGCGGGACAACAACGGCATGGTTGGGTTTAGGAAAAGAAGAATGAGATGGTTGGGTTTAGTAAAAAAACAGGACGGTTGGGTTTAGGAAAAGAATGAGATGGTTGGGTTTAGTAAAAAAACAGGACGGTTGGGTTTAGGAAAAGAAGAAAGGGACGGTTGGGTTTAGTAAATGTGACACGATCCCCGGTGACACAATCCCTGGTGTCCTGGGTGAAAGTCCTGTGTTTGACCCATCCACCACCCCGACCAACCTCCCTATGCGGATTTTTGGGCTTTCATACTACTCACTTGATTGACATGCAATCGCAAGGTAATGTAAGTCAATGGAGGCCAAACGGTGTTGATAAACACGCTAAAAAGCGATTACACGACAAAATGGCATACGAATTGGCGATTTTACGCCACTTATTGAGATCTGTCTGAGAAAAAGATATGGTGACATTTGAGATAAAAGATGAAAGGGAAGTTTGGGGTCCTCTGCTGGAGCTGCTCCCCCCGCGACCCCGACACCAGATAAGCGGACGACGACGACGATGGATGGATGGATGGATGGATGGACATTTGAGATTTCTTGCATAAAATTTCTCTCAGATCTTAGATGCCAAAACAACCTGCTCACAACATTACCCCTGCAACAATAATGTAACTCTGACAAAAAAAATAATGGTACGATGTGAATGACTGTGACTACAGTAATGATGTGTCAGCACAATCTGGCTGCTTCATTGAGGCGCCCTCCTTTCCGAGTGAATGCCCTGGGACTATTATTTGGTTGGTGATCAAGGAGAGATTTACAAGCCAGGGACAGATTCAGTCTATCTTCACTCCATTAGTCCTACTCACTCGTGGACCAATGCTATCCCTTAACCCTCTAGCACCAAATGTAATTGACTTCAATCGGTGAGGTTCTTCATCTCTCAGATACATAGTGGCAAAATCAACTAATGTGTGCTCGTACAACCACCGAGTACCCCGAGTTCAAAATCCAACATGGCTGCTCCCTGTATCAACAGTTGTGAAAGCTGTAGTAACATAGTTATAAGCACTTCTGTGTTATTTGTGTCACACTAAATCAGTCATACACGCAGCGCTGTCTTCTATCTGTGTTGTCACGCGGTTTGTATGCACAAAAAACAGCGTATACGTTGTTTAAACTGGCATTGCTAACAATTGCTAACCTGGCTAGAGCTAATGAAAACAATGAAAATCCGACTTGCAAAAAGAACGCATTCAACTCGTGTGTGACGTCATTCCCAGTTGCGACCTCCGACTTCCGAGGCAAAAAGAACGCACCATAAGACCCCACCCTCACGTGTGGTAAGAGAGATACAAGCTTCAGGACGAACACATTCACAGATGTGAGTGTTTACTGTTTCCGCGTCTGTCTTCTGGTCCTTTAGTAAAGCACTTAGTGACCCCCGACACACAACGTTTAAAGCCCCTTTCACCCCTCCTTCACTGTTTTCCTATCCCCTGCTCAACTCCAACCCTTCCACCACAAATACATGTCTCTGATCTTCTTCCCCTGCCCTAACCCCCTATAATGTTGTCTCCTGAAGTCTTAGACCCACACCCCTTACCCATCCCCAGGGGGCCCCCTTAAAGCCTGACTGGGTGGTCCCCCCGCCCCCCTATCCCAATCTAACCCCCCCTCTGTAGGGTCAGAAGTCAGAGGTGAACCCCGACAGTGTGTGGGAAACGTGCTGTGCCGTGTGCTGTGCTGGGCCAGGCAGGGAATAGAGGAAGGAGTTCAGGCTGCCCCGTTTCCTCCCTGGACCTTACTAGAGCTCCATAATGGGGCTCCTGGGGTCAGTGGGACAGAAAAAACACAGGCGTGGTGCTGGTGTTGGTTACAGTTTTGATTTATTGGACCAATTTCTTCTCCAAACGTGAGCTTGTTTGGGTTGAGAGGGAGGCAGAGCAGACTGGCTTAGGCTAAGGGGATCAAGAGAGACGCCGTACAGGATGATGTGGGAAGATTGTGTGTGTACTTGTCTCTGTTCATGTGCTTATGTGTAAAAATGTGTCTGTCTGTATATGTGTGTGGCAACCTAGATCCCTTGCTGAGTGTGCGTTAACTTGAAGCATTTATTATTACTGTCTAGCCAGTGCAGTGTCAAAGGAGCTTAATGTGATTTATTTGAATGACTAGTAGAAGCTGGTTATTTTACTGGCAAATTGCTGTGTATTTTAGAAATGATGGCCTTGATTCTGTCCAGTAGAGGATAGCAAGCCTGGCAGGCAATACCTGGGCTGCACTGGAAAATCTGTCATAATAACAGCTTCGGACAGCTAAGATGATATGATCCCACCATTAAAATATTTCTAAAAAACACAAACAGACGGACTCCAGCTGGGTCTAAGGTTTAAATACCCCACCCGAAACTCACTGACACAACACTCACAAATCCATGCATGCAAGTATGAAATATGTGGCAAAGGGGCGGGGGGGTTGTACAATGTTTGTTCGTCGTCGTAGTAATAAAAAGTAGGAAAACAATTATGGATACACTTTAAAAGCTATTAAAGACATAACATGTCTTATTAGGCACTTTGAATATTGTGTTGCATATAGCTGGAAAAAAAGTTAATAAATACATTAGCAGTAAACCAGACAGTGTGCAGGAGATTTGTAACCCTAAATCAAGTAATACTATGAGATACTAGTTGTGACTGAGATTGGGAGTATACTGGTGGTGTTTTACCTGGTGTATATTTATGCTGTGACGTGTCGGCATTCCAGTGCTAATCCAATTGAATTGTATTCAATTGCAACATACTGTGCATATGAACAAAGACATAATAATAAAAACGTGTCATGCGTGAATTTAAAATAGTTTCACAAAAATAAAAGGCAATTACATGGGTGATTCCTCAATTTGCATTTAGATGTTTTACTTTTTCTTTTGTCAGCTTAAATATTATTTATGTAGCACTTAATATCTGTAATTTGTGATCACACAGTGTTTTAACTATGTGATCAATGTGAACTGCAATTTATTCAGCATCCATAACGATAGTGCCAACAAATTTGGGGTGACAACCAATTACAGTTTCTGTAACCTTTTCTGTCTCATCAAATATCAATTAATAAACTGGTTTGTAGTCTATTAAGGTCTTCCTCTTGCGACCAATTGTCTAGTGGATTTAAATCAAGTAAAAACCTTGGAGGCAAACACAATCTGAGGAAGCCCAGAGTAAACTTCCTGAGGTACTCTTAACATTCTTTTCTCTGTTGAAACCCACAACAACAAACACTTATAAATAGCGGCATATTATTTGTGACTCTTGGCACCTCTCCCCGGTCACGTGTGTGTTGTTGTTTTGTGGGCTTGAACTTTAGTAATTTCAACAAAATGTGTATTCTAATTCCAAACTTACTTACTTTCACACTGAAATGCTATAATGCATCTGATAACCTCATTGCTCACTATGAAATTGTAGTCAATGAAGTGGATTCAATCATCACAAGCAACGGCGTAACTTTGGGTTTAACATGGGGGGGGGGGGGGGGGGTTGAGATCTCCAGCTTCGAACAAAATATAAATTTTGAAAGTCAAGCACTTTATAATTATAATAGGTTTTTGGGGGTAGGTTGCACCGGGGGGCGGGGTGTGTGTGTGTGTGTGTGTGTGAGTGAGTGTGAGAGAGATGTGACATCATGGAAAGTGAGCGCTGCGCAAACAGGCTGCAGCCCCCAGGTGGGCTCTATGATTAAGAGATTACAGAGGAAATGAAAGAGCTACACACACATGCATACCCATGTGAAGATGCAATAACTAACCAAGCTTTTAGTGTGTATGGATGTCTAGAAAATAGTGGTGTGTGTGTGTGTGTGTGTGTGTGTGTGTGTGTGTGTGTGTGTGTGTGTGTGTGTGTGTGTGTGTGTGTGTGTGTGTGTGTGTGTGTGTGTGAGAGAGAGAGAGAGTCTAGAAGGTAGAGGAAGTTAGGTCACAAGGGTTGCCTGTCCTGGCCGGCAGCCACTCACAGCTCTGAGTCAAGAATGGAGAGAGCTGATTCAGCATGGCTACAGGCAAACAAAGCCTACTGTAAATAAGCCTCCTCCTACCTCCATTCATCCAAACACCTTTCACAAGAAAGATGCTGTCTCCACCTGACTTTCCTAAGACTTAATTTTTCATCCTTGACAGTTAATTTTCACCTTAGGGACCCACCCAGATCTGACCTTTTCCACCTGAGTGACTTTGTTCCATTGTATGAAGATGAATCATACAGTATGCTGTGGGCTCTGTTGCTATTAGTTACATGTATGTGGTGATCAAAGAGAAGAGCTTACAGTTTCCACTGCAATCACAACATCAGAGCGATATTTGGCTTGGCATCTAATCAATACCACATTTACACGGGAAAGTAATTGTGCTTTCGTTGAAAACTTTTACAAGCAAAGAGGAGGGCATCTTGTGAGGTTCGCTCCACGTGTTCTCCATATGTTCTCATATTGTGTACTGTAAGGTAAAGTCACACTTTAGGCAGAGAAACACCAAAAGGTTCTAATCTCTTCAGCTGCTTGACGTGGGAACGCGATCAGCAGCTCTGCACCGCTGAAGACTCCTGCTGAGAAATCCCAGCTGAGGTTATTTGTTTCTGCCTTGAGGTGGAGGGTGGGGAACAGGGAGGGGTTGTCCTGGTGGGTGACCTTTGCCTAAAGGTCACCTTTTGTCTCATGAGCGGGTTAATCAGAAATGAAATGTGAATATGTGAAACTTTGGGAGGAAAGTGGATAAACGTAGGGCAGAGATTTGGTGAAATCATAGCGGGATGAATGGATTATAACAAGATCCATGTTTACACTCTTGTGTGCAAGAGACATTGTTGTCATAGTAACTAAAGAAGAGATCGGTTAAATTGCCACTTTCCGAAGTGAGCTCAAAAGGACTCCTGACCCCCCCACCCCAACTCGGCCTCAAAATGTTGTCACTTCCACAAAAGATAATCCCTGTGCTCCATTGTGTCCTGTTCAGCCACTATTCAGGCCCCTGGAGGTCGAGCCAGCTAATTTAACCCCCGGCTTCTAAGGGCCTACTGTTGGACCAGGCTTTAACTCTATTAACTGAGAGTCCTTTGAGGCAGTCAAGCCAGCCCTGACCCGTCAAGAAAATAGGTCTTTATAAAATTATTCTGGAAAATGGTGTCAGAGAGGCTAAAGACTGAGGGGGAAGGGGGGGTGGACAAATTTGGCCAAGTTTAGCTTTTTAATTAAGCCAAGATGACAAGTGTGTTGCTAATGTTTGCAGTAGGGACATGAGGCAGAGAGAGAGAGAGAGAGAGAATGAAAAGGTGGTTAAAGAGAGGAGGTTCAGCAAACACACAGAGGCGCACTCCTGTTGGAAATGAGAGACCGTTTTGTTTGCACAGAGCCCATCATTTGAGGTGAACAGCAATTGGAAGTGAGAGGACATAAGGACAGAGCTCCAGCTGGATTCCTTCAAACGCAGAGGACAAACCTATCATCCACACCCACAATATGCTGTTTTTATTTTTATCCTTGGCTGACCTTGGAGAAGTGATCCATGCTGTTATATCATGTTGTTTAGACTGTCTTTAATTATATAGTCCTACTTTTGTCCCAGTCTGAAGTTTTATTCACTATAAAAAGACTAAACAATTTTTTTTTTGTATCAACACACTGTATACATAAATAATACTTTTCAAGTCTTTTGTTGACCAAGTTGACTCTCAAGCACGAGCTTTGTCTAGCATGAGCTAGAGCTAATGTAGGCAGGTCGCTTGAACTGATTAACCTACAAAGAATTATCGCCCAACTCTGCAGTTTCGCTTACTTACAGAGCTTTGTTGTGACTTTCTGCTCATTGTTTTGGTTTTCAGGACCATAACTTTATTGCTTTGGTACACTTTGCTTATTTTTTGACAAAATATCTCCAAAACCCACTTATTCTACTTGCTCGGCAAAAAAAAACGGCAGACAGACCCTTTCAGACAGAAGTTGGCGACTACCTGGCGAAAATAGTGGAGCCGTTTGCCTTAAGGAGTTGGGGAGACCAAAAACGGAGCTAAAAGAGAGTGAATATTGGATTTACAGTCATCAGGTGGCCAAAATCACAACTCCAAATGAATGTAAATGTTGCCCCCTATCTGCTACACAGTATAGTAAACAGTTGTTTTTAAAAAGTGCTTCATATTTCTTTTTAAATGTTTTATTAATTTGAAGAAAAATCTTTTGCTTAAATTAGTTTTATTTCTTTGCAAGTTCTGTCATCTGTGTGTGTGTGTGTGTGTGTGTGTGTGTGTGTGTGTGTGTGTGTGTGTGTGTGTGTGTGTGTGTGTGTGTGTGTGTGTGTGTGTGTGTGTGTGTGTGTGTATATGAGTGAAGTACATCATTGAAAATAAGACATGTAGACTTATACGTTATTGTACTTTGACAATTATTCATCTTGACAGGTGTACTTGCAAGAATATGATACAGTTTGTCATATACCAGCTACACAGTACACATTCCTCTGCGTGAGAAGAAAGGAAAAGAGTGGAATAAAGAGAACGGCAGCATGAGGCGGGGCTGAGTTTGTGTTTGGAGCTTTTCGAGGGGATGTGGGATGAGAACACAATTAGAGGAGCTTAAGGGAGAGCAGCAGAGGAAGCAGAGCGGCGGGGAGGGAATGAGGGTGTGCCACACCCACGTGCACGAGCAGTCCGACCAAAGCACAGGTGTTGTACACCTGGCCCTTTGGGTGTCTATAGATTAACCTGCCTAACTGAGGTCAATGACCCTCTCTCCTGTTACAAATGGAGAGGTTTTGTGAGGTGGAATTAGGACACATTAGCAGGTTCAGGCAGTTGACAGCATCTCTTAAGTTCACAGATACATGTATTACATTTAGTCTGCAAAATGTATAAAAAATAGTTTTAAAAAATTAATTTAAAAGGCCCAGAAGTAATTTACAATGATATAATACACTTGCATTCTTCCTCGCTAATCTACTCATCTATTATAAAGTTTAGTTGTCTGTTTGATTTCATTATCTCTTTGATCTGTGGATATATGGGTGTTGTGGTCAGTGATGTCATCCATCATGGCATCTGACATCATCCTGTGTTTTCTCTCTGACACTTTGCTGCAGGGCCGGCCAAGGGCATGCATGAACTTGCAAGAGCACATAAGTGAATGCTACAACTTGGAGAAGGGCTCCTGTTCACATACACACTTTGGGATTTTTGGACCGACAAGTTTCAGTGATCTAGATTGTGCTTGTTGTCCTGGTTATATTATATACCATACATACATATACCATACATTATATACCACATATCATGTGTATATATATGTTATATTTTTATCCACTTCGGTTTTTATTTTAGCAACATATGCTCATTCAGGTGTATAACCGTTTTATAAATGTACTACATAATTATCCCTTCGTGCGGGGATTTGTGTATCATTTGTATTTCATACAAATAATAGCTAACCGTAGGCTAAAATAGGCGAGTCAAGTTGTCTTTACATACAACTTTAAATAATTGTGTGATTATATGGAGAGGATAAATTATCAGGCTTTCTGACAGGTGTGAGAGGAAGGGAAAAGGATAGGGAAGAGTTTGGCATATGTTTGTGCCTGAGGGAGGTATATGAGAATGTGAGAGATAACCTCTGAGATAGTAGAATTAGTGGCAAGAAAAGCAATTCAGGGAAGGAAAAGATAACATCAGAGTCACAGATTGAGTACCTAATAATTAGGCTGTTTGCTTTTCTTCTACATAGATACTATATATGTATTCAGGAGTGAGAGATAGTCGGTAATGAGGCTTTGTGGGCAGCAGGGATTTCCTCCCTCCTCTGCAGTCTGCGCACACACACACAGAGATACAATGTAAAGGAAAGAGCCTTTTCTTCCCAGCACCATCAGCCTTTGTGTACGTGCAGTCTGGCATGTCCCTTGATGTTTTCTGGAAGGGTCTTTTCACTTAAGCGTGTGTTGAAAGATGAACTGACAATCACATTAGTAGAATACCCGTAAATGAAGAAATATGAGTTTGTCTTATTTACAGTGTTGGCGCTGGAAAGAGAACAAGCACTGACAGTCACCTACAGAAGATGTGGCGCCTCTGGCTACTCTCTCACTTTTTACCCCCGGGGATGATCTTGAATTCCACACACTGTGTGAATGACATCATGCAAGGATTCCTTAACAAGTCACATCCAGCAGTGATAGCAGATGATAAGAACTCCCATATGTCAATATGTGTCATAACATGAGGCAAAAGACAGTGATTGATTATTTTAATGGGGCCACGAAGAAGACAGAAACGCATCAGGGCATGTTGCTTTTTTGGTAATGTTTTTTGTTTTGTTTTTTCTCTGTAGGATTTCAGCAACAACCTTTGGTTGATGATTCCAAGCTTTTACGCAACTGACTGATGCGACTGATGCAACGTGTGAAAATAACAATTTGATGTGAACTTTTAAAGAGAATGTATGACTTGAACAACAGGAACCTATGGCAGTAACATCCTGAATAAGACATTGTTGCATTGTCTTCTCTCAGGTTGCATTTGCTTTTCTTCATTGTTCCCTTTCCCTCCACCAGCAAAAAATTCTCTCAGCCCAACTAAAGTCTTCTACATTGCTCTTTTGAACTTTCATGTTGCAAATGAGCTTTCTCCAGATATAGAATGAAAAGTTTGTGAATTTTAGCACAATTGATTGTGAAATTTATCAATGAAAGGTTACAAATAAAAAAAAATGGCAGATATATTACTACAGAAACTAAATGGATTTTAGCCATCATTCATTTAATTATTTATACCTTTTTCTACTATGACATGTACAAAAGTGACGTGTATTTTCTTAGTCAAGTCTAGTTTTAATATACGTTTCTTTTACACATTTTACTCCCAAGTGGGGGAAAAAAAAAGCCTTGAAGCCTTCTTGCCTCCAAACAGCTGAAAACAAACATTTGGCTGCCATCCTTCTTTTCCTCCAGGCTGTGTGGCAGTGTGAAAAGCGGAAGGAGAACAAAATTGGTGGCTTGGAGGTGAAGAGAGGTGAGTTTGAGCACTGACAGCAGAGGATGTATGGAGGAGGCTGCTGGGGTTTAGATAGTGATCTGCCACTGGAGAGATCAGCGGGATTATTTCTGTCAACACAGTTAACATACAGGTCAACAGCAGCAGAAACTATAGCCTCAAAAATGACTATAAAGTTAAATCAACACCTATTTAAAACAGTATACAACATTATAACCTTCATGAATGTAGGATTTGTTACAGGGTTGATGTATTAGACAGTGTTACCTATTAGTTAGGTGAACCTAATAAACTGGCAGTACAGTGTGTATTT
This sequence comes from Gymnocephalus cernua, assembly GCA_023631565.1. Lineage (NCBI taxonomy): Eukaryota > Metazoa > Chordata > Actinopteri > Perciformes > Percidae > Gymnocephalus > Gymnocephalus cernua. The sequence continues at coordinate 17,830,021 of CM042430.1, forward strand.
CAGAAATGCAATTGTGCTCACATTTCTTGACTGTCATTTTGCCAGTAAAGCAAAGTAAATATGGACAAACTATGCGATTCTGACTAAAAAGGGTCGTAAATCCTCAGTTCAGTCATGTGGAATGGATTTACTGTGTGAATATCGAATGTGCACAGAGCCGATATATCTGGCGTCTGGGCTCCGCCCGCGTCCCTTCCCTGAAAAATGCAACGAGCTCAGAGAAGATGTGGAGTGGTGGTAATTAGTGATATTGCCAAGCACACAAACCAACTGAACAGAGCCAAGAGCTCTGCTCATGATATCCATGATTTGTCCAAGTAGTCACCATAGACACAAGCTGCCAACAACACGGACAGAAAAACTCTGCTTTCGGCTACTATTCATTGGTGATCAATTAGAGTGGGCAAAGCTTTGACAACTTAAAAATGGCCACCCTACTGCAAAGGGTGTGTTGAATATTTGTTGCAGCAAGCAAAGTATATGCCATGTGTGAATGTAGCAGTACAATTGGCCTGTCTGATCTAGCTTGCAGGCTTTGCTCCATTACATTTTAACCCTTCAGCATCACCTTGGCTTCCGGAGCTGTGTGTGTTGTGAGATGCTTGGGTGGTTGATGTTTTGGGTATGCTTGGGCCCTTAAACTCATTGACATGCTTCTGTTTTCTTGGAACTTGGTCTCACTTCAGTAGGCTACCTCTCCATGGCCACCTACAGAGTGAACCAACAATAAGTTGAGTCTGTAGATGTGTTCGCTACTAAATCTGAAAGATATGAATTTATTTTGTATTGTGTGCAACTGAATACTGAGTTACATTAATCACACAGCAAAAATACCCTCGTAGTTAGTGAATGTCCTTGTCTGCCAAGTGAAAACCCAATAGGTCTGTGGGCCTCTGGGTAGCTTGTGATGCCTTCGTTCTATTTTAGATCACCCTGTCTGCTGTGGCCTTAAAGGAAGTCGCCTTTTAGCATGTAACCTTCACGTCAAAATGACTTATTATGGGGGGGGGACCTGGTTGACTTCTGTGAACTATGGACCTCCACACTGAACCAAGATTGAACTCCTCAACAAAATGCAGTCTTTTTTTTCACTTTTCTTTCCAAATCTTTACCCTTTTTATAACAAGTGTCAGAACACAGATATGTTTAATCTGTATAGAAAAATATAGAGAAGTTAATCTGAGAAAAAATGTAATGAAATGTCAGTTGGGATTGGCTACAATCCACCTGCCACCCTAAAGGGTCAGCAGGTAATGGATGGAAAATAAAACGCAATGCTGTCAGTATGATGTGGGCATGATAAGATAGCCAACCCATTATGGTTTATTTGGTTTACTTATTTATTATTTTCATAGATAAAAATGCAGTAGAGTAGGAAAGTCAAATAGGCCGGGGTATCTGCTCTAAATGTGTTTTTATTTACTTAAGCAGTGCAGAGTGAAGTCCAGTGAGGTGGGATAGGAACCGACGCGGATGCTCTGGCGTGCAAACAAACATTTGCACAAGTGCTACTGTACAGAGTAGGTATGCACATAAATACACCCCCTCAGTCTGAATCAGAGCTGTACTGTTCGCTCTCACACAGTCTGTCTGTCTGAATTTGACAGTTGGGTTTTAGATCTAGATTTTTCAAACTTCAGTTGCTGCAGTCACAGTGCCTCTACATGTGAAGTCTGCCTGCTTGAGTAAATAACAAATTCTTGTACTTGTTTCAACTCATTAATGCATTCACACCTTTTGGCTATGTTTACACCGCAGTGTGCCTTAATAGCTCTTACTTCATAGAATGCCTTTGTGTCTGTATATTAAACAGCATGGCGTCAGGCATCCCTCTGTTTTACTGTATGGCCTGTGACTCAAATACCTTTTTATATTTACAGTGATGCCAACCAACCGCAGAGCCCACCTGTCTCAAGAAGTGATTGACTCAAATTTTCCTCTGGAAAATGACTCATTGTTAGTTGTAAACATTGTGAATGTTGTTGGATTTATGTGGGGCTTCCCAAATGTGCTCATCATGAACACATTTGTTTTGATCTGGGATTGAAGCTGTCTGTACTCAACATGAAAGGGTCTCATTTTCTATTTCTACGCCCCCCCCTCCCTTCATAGCTATTTTCTTCTTTACATGTCTTTCTAAAAGCCCGTGAATCCAGCAGGCATCTGCTTTTAGTCTGAACTGTTAGTGACAGGATAGTCCAAGGTCAAAATCCACAAACAACCCCTCTCGCACGCACGCACCTTGTTTGCCCTGCAGTCCAAACAAATATCTGTTCTGATGACACCTGCAATGGACAAGAGGACAAGAAAGATGACAAGAGAGACACAGTGAACACAGACAGCCACAAAGGTGAGCAGAGCACCTAACGGAAGCAAAAACCTCCCTCTTTTCTTTCTGCCTGCTGCACACCTTTAAGGCCAGCCTTTCTTGTAGCCCACCTTAGGAAAACATCCGTGCCCCCACACGATGCTGAGCCTTGTGTTTCCTTCTGTCTTTAATCTTAGTGAAAAGAGCTTTTAACAAGGCTAGGGAGGATGAGGGGATGTGCCAAAGCAGAACAAAGGCAGGGAGGAACTGGGAGAGATTGTAGCAGAGTGGAAGGTTCTGTAATTTATCACCTGTTGCCCTTGGGCAGCCCTGCACTCCACGCCCTGGGCTGTGTGTGTGTGTGTGTGTGTGTGTGTGTGTGTGTGTGTGTGTGTGTGTGTGTGTGTGTGTGTGTGTGTGTGTGTGTGTGTGTGTGTGTGTGTGTGTGTGTGTGTGTGTGTGTGTGTGTGTGTGTGTGTGTGTGTGCGCAGAAAGGTGATGAATGATAAAGCAAAGAACAAGAAAACAGACATTCCTCAGTCCTCTAAAACCTTAAAAGACATTGCTTTGAGCAATTATTTTCAGGGTAAAGTAGTCATCTGCTTGCCAGAGACACCACATTTACTATATGCATAACTCCCTTTACCACAGATTCTGACAGTGTGTGTGTGTGTGTGTGGGGGGGGTAGTAGTACAATCAGGATGGGCAACATGTATCAGGTTCCATAGCAGTTACATATAAGAGGACCTGAGAGAGGTAAACCTACACTTTGCTGTGTAGAAAATTCAGGTCTCAAGTCCCTTATCTTTGCCTGCCACCTTGTGGCTAGACTGTATACAGACATAGGCCTATATAACTACACAAATACAGTAGGCCTAGCCTATTAACAATGCTTGACTTTTAGACTATAAGCCTTAATGGAAATAACCGAAACAAATCATTCTGAATAAAGATTAAGACTGCTTTGATTGACATTGATAAATACCGCTAATTGGGCAAATATGGCTTAACCAACTAATGCTGCCTTCCAGTTCTCGAAGTGAGCACTTTCTTATCTGTACTGAACAACTCGCAAATGTAAATTAATTAACGACAAAACCAAATTCTAACTGTAGTGCAATAGCCATTTGGTATCGTTCACTTTTTTTTTTAATTAACGGGAACACACTTTTGACAAACTGAAGGACACGTGCGAATGTAGGCTAGGCCTATATTAAATTAGCCAATTTGACTAACTTTCTATTTAAACTACTGGGACATTTACGGGATTTTTGACAAATATTTAAAAAAGGGGGGCATGTACAAACCACAACTCATTTCTATTCCACTTCAAAATTCCTACACGGCGAGGAACACACGAAGGCGACGAATGACGTAGGACGCAGCTTAGCTTACTCGTTGGTTGTGGTCGGAGCTAGTAAGAAGCTAGAAAGGAAGGAATCAGGAAATCTCTGGCATCGTACATAAACACCCTGAAGAGGTGTGAACCCAGCGAGCACACAGCTGTCACAATACCAAGAGAACAGTAAAAAAAAGACCCGATTGAGTCCTTCATACAGCGAGGGTCAACATGTCTGAGACATACGGTATGTTTATGCGTTAAGCAATTTCATGCTTGCTAGCTGTTAACGTTACATACACACTGCTCTATGGTGTGATGAGACTGACTGGCTCGTTGCTAGTTCGCTAGCTACATGGTTAGCTTAGGTTAGCTGCAAGCTGCCACCTCACCATGTCTGGTTGTTTTGATAGTGATAACATTTGATGCTGCTGACATTTTATTCAAAGAAACCGGTGTATTGTAAGTGCTAACGTTACCTATTACCTGACACAGTCTCTGTCCTACGATGGCGGAGTGCTTTGCTTCCTTAAACGGCCACTAGCGAAGAGATGGTGATACATTTCGAGGTAAAAGTTGGGCAAACTTTGACACAAAACTACAGTCATGTCGATACATGAAGTATGTGTTTGCAGACGCTGTGGTAACCTGTGCATATTGACATTGAAGCAGATTAGGTGACCTTACAAGCTGCAAGAGTGTTGCATTCAGTCTTAAATGCTGTGTATTTTGTAAGAGGTAGCTCTTAGCTACAAGGCCTGTAACAGGAAGTTGGATAGCTGTGGCTAAACATACCTCGGTTACCTGTAGAGCAGCAGCTGTTACGTGTCTCAGTGGTTTTTCTACCACATCTGTTCACATCCTGAATCCATGTAGCTTCTCTTCTGTCTGCACTTCAGCCAGTCTACATTACAAGTTCATGCTGACAGAAGACGTGGTTGCACCGGTCTGTGATCATTGCCATTGTGACAGGCCACCAGTAACGTTACTACTGGCAGAAAGTTATTACTATTAATTCAACATGACTGCCTGATATTATCAGTGGCACAATATGCCTGACACTGTAGACCCAGTTATTTTGAAATGGCACACCATAATCCTCTCCTCTCTCACACGCGCACTCTCCATCTATTTCTACTGGTACCCTGTCTCCTTCATTCCTTGTATAAAACTTTATCCCAGTGGGCCGTATTCAGGTAAAAGTGCCAGCGCTAATGGTAGCTGTAATAGCCTTTTTATTGATTTCTGTCTCAGTCTCCTGTACTGTCTCCTCTCGTGGAGGACCAGTAGTGGAACTGGCAAAAAGCAATATGAATACACAAAGTACATAGCCAGGTTTAATGGGCCCACAGTGAATTCATTATAGTTTAGAATTCATTTGGTATTTGGCCCGTATGGCACTCTTTCAGTAGTTTATCTTGTATAGTTGCAGAATGTGTGGTTTATATAAGAATATAGAAATATAAAAAACATATGATCTGGCAGTTTTTAAATATCAATGCAATTTTTTTTAGAGCAATTTTGAGTCCGACAGACACTCATTTAAAAAAAACAAAATATATTGTACTAGACGACACTAGACACCGTTTGGTGTTATTGGGCAGTTTGTTAATCGTTTATGGACAACTGAGCTAACCTATTTTTTATAATCTATATTGCTTTATGTAGGCAATATGTGAGTAGATACTGGAGCTGCAACACATCTCATTATTGATTAATCTATCGGTAATATTTTTAATGAATGGCTTAGTCTATACAATTTCAGAAAATAGTGAAAAATGTCCATCTTGTGTTTGATGTTGGCCTTTTGTTACAAATGACTTTTTGTATCGTATTTTGATTCCTCGTACAATTACATCTGATCTCTCCAGTTTCCATGTTTTCCTTCTGTCTTGTGCAATAATGCAAACCTCTCATGTAACTTCAAGTGCAAATTCCCTGTGCACTGCGTCATTCGATCAGAGAACACCTCAGACATAAGCCTAGGTAGATCTGGGCCTGAGTGTTTTAAGTGTTATCACAGTGTAAGTGAATGGAGATAACAGTGTTGGTCTGTTCCCTCAGGGGTTATTTAATATTGACGTGTAAAGAATACAATGGCATAAAAGGCTGCCGTTGAGAGGGCAGTGCTGCATTCCTCTCTCCCCATTGCTTTGACATATTGACAGCTTGATTGTTGTATGCAGATCTCGCATGGGAATTATGTGATGTCTGGGAAGAAGCTGAAAAGCTGAGGCGAGCTTTTAAAACGGAGCTGTTGGCTTGCCATTCTCTTAGTTCTGCTGTCATGACCGTTGACAACGTGTGGTTGTAACGCTGACTGCTGTTGCAGAGGAAAACTGCAAGTGCGTGTAGGCTCCTTCACTTTTATTTAGCAGTTCTGTTACCGTGAATTTGACCTCCAGCTTGTGTTGCTTGAGGAAACACCCGCATCAACAAACAAAAGGTACACCATAAACTGAGCTGGTGGTGGTACGTGTTGGCCGATGAGGGCGGCTCTAAGAGCACTAGCGTTAAACGTTTAAATGCCACACAGGAGCTAAAGATCAATCTCATCTGCTCCTCTGTTTTTACTAAACAGTTTCTGTTGATCAAAGGTGGAGCTGAATACTCGCAGGATGTTCACCGTGCTGGTTATCTCAACAGTAGTCACTAATCATTTGCAGGCCAGCACAATTGCGCGCTGTCTTTTTAAATTCCAACTGACGCAGGCTCTCGGGAGGAAAGGTGTAGTTTGCGCTCATTATTTCCTCTCACCGTCTCGGATTTCCTGTCATACTTTTACTTTTCTTTCTCTGCATTAATCACAAACTCCGTTATGATTCTCACACATACACACACTTTTAATTTCTTCAATCACCACATTGTTTTCATATCTAGTTGGAACTGTAGCCCGGCCTACGTATGTAAATGCCCCCTGCACTATCTTTGGTCATAGGCCACGAAAGGCTGTCTGTATTGTGAATGGCCTTGCATGTCAAGGGCCCGAGTCATTTGGCCTTTTGAATCGTATGCGTGGGTTGGGTTGTACTCTCTGGAGTAAGTGCCCACTCTCCACAACAACAACATCTGTACAGCCAGCTGGCCATGGTCATTCAATCCCTGCGCAAGTCGGTTAACCTAAGCCGTGTTCAATAACTCTAAAGCTTTGGATTTGCTCTAATGACGTGCTATTAAGTGCGGGTGCTTTTTCAAGGCGTCAGACAGTCATTTTTGACCTCAGACAAACAAGCATATTCACTCAGAATCATAAGTAGCGGGTTATACTGATTACATGCGAGGCTTTGTGATTAGTAGGCTAATTTGAGGTTGTTGGATGCTGTCAAAGTAGAAGCTCAATGGGATTAAGAGGAAATCTAAGGATTGTCTCTGAGGATCGCAGCGCAAAGAGCAGCCGGTTCACATTCTCCCTTGACGTCGGCGTTGCATTGATCTCTGCCTCCTCTTCTCTGCTTGCAGACTTCCTGTTTAAGTTCCTGGTGATTGGCAGTGCTGGGACAGGGAAATCCTGCCTCCTTCACCAATTCATTGAGAACAAGTGTAAGTGTTCCCTGATTTAAATCGTATCAGTCACATAAAACGTAAAAACAAGAGTGAAAACATAATTGTGCTATTACACACAGACACACAGAAATTGACATAGTCACAATTAGTGTTGATTTATTGAGTAGTTTCATGACTCACTCACTCACTCACTCTCACACACACACATAAACAAATCAAATTAGTTTGAAGTTAGTTACTATTTTTTACTATTACTATTATTTATGTCTATGTTTTGTTGTTTTGAAGAGGGTTGGTATCCTGAAAAAAAATGACATTTCTTCTCAGCTGTAATATTTTAAGGTTAAATTACAATTACATTAAAGTGACACTTTCTGTATACTGTGATGCAATAAAAGACCCGAATTAACAATGGCTTCAAAAATGGAGTTAAATCTACAGTTCTCTGCCAGTGTCAATAAAACATAATAAGCTTCACAAAGTCAGGGTTTATAGCAGGGCTGTTGGATTGCATTAAATTGTACAAGTGTCCACAATGAACCAGTGTATCCGTTATATCAAGACATTTTAACTATCCATTGAACTTTAGAACTGCATGTGTTGATAAGTAAGCTAGTAAGTAGGTAACCAAGGCAGTACGTGCTAAGCACGACTCCTAATTATTAAAACTTGTTATACTCGCACACATGCTTGTATTCATTTGATTAAACACTGTTAAGTCCCTGTGCTGTCACCGGAGAGAGAGAAAGGGAGGGCAGGTTGACGGTGTTAATCTCATCTAGACTCCCTCTGTCTCTATTGTGGACGTGAGGCGTTTGAAGATAACAGATTAGGTCTTTTCAATACACCAGCATATTCTAGATCAGGGGTCTTCAACGTTTTTTAGGCCAAGGACCCCATAATTGAAAGAGAGACGGAGCAGGGACCCCCCTACTACTTATATTGTATAAAGATTTAGTTGCATATTAAACTGGGCTGGATAGATGAAAATGGATGGATCAGTATTTATACATCATGTTTTAATGTGAAACCTACATGTGAAAGGCACAGTGTATTCTTAAGCTTAACTAAAGCGAATCATCAATATTGTGTAAATTAAATGTTTTTTTTGTTTGTTTTTTACGAATAGTTTATCTTATGCTAATATGTTGGATTCATGGTAATGTCTATTTTCAGGCATATTCAAAAAAATTCTTTTTTAAAATCAATAAGAAAAACCTTCAGAGAAATATCAAACAAAAATTTCAAAGTGCCTTCCCTGCAGCAACTCTGAGGTCCCCCTAGGGACCCCGGACCCCCTGTTGAAGATCTCTATTCTAGATTAGAGAGTGGAGTTGAAAGTGTTGTCTCCACAATGGCTTCTCTTTAAGCAGCACATATCATTTTGCCAGGAAGAAAACAACATAATGGCAGAACCGTGCTGCAGTTAGTTGTTCTGCTGTGCTATCGCCTCGTGTTCTCGCCCCTTTTTCACTCTAATTCTTCTCTTTGCATTCCTGTTGCAGTTAAACAGGACTCCAACCACACCATCGGCGTGGAGTTTGGTTCCAGAGTGGTCAATGTTGGTGGAAAGACGGTCAAACTGCAGATCTGGGACACTGCTGGGCAGGAGCGATTCCGGTAACGGTCTACAATATTTCCTGCCCCGGGCTTGGCAAACATTTTTAGAAATACAAGGTTAACATGAATTACTGAGCAGGCCTGCTGTCTTTGGGCCACATCCAGTTTCAAACCATTCCCCACAATTGCATGTGGAGATGTCACAGTCTCTGAGCGGCTCCATTGGACTAATAAAAAAGTATTTGACTAAAAAATCCGGTAGTTTAAAGCAAGAGACGGTTTCTTATTAACCTTCCCCAGCCAACTTTCACCAGCTGATATTGATACTGTGAATCCATTACTATTTTTTTTCTGCGTTCTCTCCACAGTTCTGTTACACGCAGCTACTACAGAGGAGCAGCTGGCGCGCTTCTCGTCTATGATATTACAAGGTAAAACGATCCCTGCACTTACTGTCCCTCTACCTTTCCACAAATTAATCATACTGCAAATTTGTCTAACAGGATGAACATTTACAAATAATGTTCTCCATATTTTGGGATATAGACACAAGCACATTACTTCCTTTTACCTGCCAGTGCAGGAAATGTCTCCCAAAATAATCAATAAAAACTACAGAGAAAACACAACATCATGGTTAGACATTCACAGCAATGCCATTTTGAGCCATTGCAATTGGATCTGGCTGGACTTGAAATTAACTGACCCATGAAACTAGTACTTCATTTTACTCACTTTATTTGTATGAGCACCTTTTTATTGTTGTTTTCAGTCTGTGAGGTGTAAAAACAACAACAAAAAACACTGTAGTGTGTTTATTTCCACCTCCAGAAATTGTACAATTAGACAATTAGATGACTATGTACTGGGACCCACACAGTGAAATATGAATACCAGAACCCACTCACAGGCTTGTATTTCATAAGCTTTGTGTAGTGACAAGAGGGGTTGTGACATCAAGATGGAGTGAGGACAGCAATGCAGAGAGATAGGAATGTAATACAGTTTGTGTTGGTAAGAATGTATGTGCTTTTGTGGAGGGAGAGATGTGTATGTGGCACAGTGGCAGGAGCTGTAATATACAGGCATACACTCTGGCAGGCAGCAGCTGTCGGGAAAGCAGAAGTCCATCACAGAAAGTGTCACCTGAGGGGGGGGAAAAAAACAGGGAAAGTGGAGGGAGAAAACTGCAAGGGGGGGGGGAGGGGGTCAGGAGGAGGAGATGAAAAACAAGGGAGTGAGTGGGAGAGACATTTATCACTTCTCACAGGTGAAAAGGTTAGCAGGAAGATGGACACCAAAGAAAGCGAGAGCATGTGAATCAGATTGCAGCTGCATGTGGATGAGGAGTGACGTCAGCCTTTGGCTGTTTGTGAAAGCAGCTGTTAAACATCATTCTGCTGACCCACACCCTCCTGCTCACCTCACTGGCCTAATGTTACCATGGACACCAGGGGCCTGTCTCCATGGTGAGCAGTGGTATCAACCCATCACAAGTTTCCATGAAAGTCCTGTGACTATCTTCGCTGCCCAACAGACAGCTCTAGGTAATCATTAATCTAGTGAGCTGGGCAGGGAAACAAACGGCATACGTGTGATACTTTTTTGACTAACTATTTACTTGGTAACTTGCCCTGAATAGTATGACAGGAGCGGGAAGCACAATGGCAGAATAAAATCCACCCAGACATTTAACACTTTGATTGGTTTGGCAAGTTAGACACATTTTATTTGATCAAAAGGTGTTAGCACCCTTTAACACTGAACGATCCTTCACTTTCTATTTTGCATACAGTAACCCTTTTGAAGACATGGTCCTTGTGATAAATCTGAGATACTGCTACTTATGATCTGGGCAGCTGGTAGAAAGTATTTTGTCCTTGAATGGAAATAACCTGCAGCTAGTAGGTTTTCACATATAAAGGCGTTTCTATAAAGGACGAGGCTACTATTTGAGCAAGGAAAGTTGTACATGCATATTTTAGAATAGAAGTAAATAAAAAAGTTGAAATTGAATTGGGAATGCATTATTTGCAACACAAAGTTAGGAGTACTTTAAAGGACCACATATACAAAATGTGTATGTTTCTTGGACCCTTGAGGTGATGCAGTCACTGAAAATCATTTGAGCTTAAAGGCTCTGACACACCAACCCGACGGCCGACCGTCGGCAGAAAAGGCAGTCGGACTGATCGTCGGCTCCCGTCTCTGAAAAAAGGGCCTCGGAACACACCGAAGCGACGCCGACTTGAGCGTACGTTCTGCGCGTGCGTGAGACGTAATACGTCTCCATAACAGCAGGCGGCGCTAATCTGTGTTGTCGCCCAAAAAAATGAAAACCGGATGACAGAACATCTCTCTAGACCCAATAAACACAGAGCACGCTGTCGTCAGTCATTGTTTTCATCGACCGAGAGTGTTGATAGTGGTCAAGAAGGATCGTTGTTGTCATTACTCGCTGAACGGAAGGAAATACGATGGCTAGTAGTAAGAAGATACTGGCGTTGGCAGCTCTCGGGCTTCTTCTTGTGGAAGAAGCACTGATTCGCTAGCACTCCACCAATCAGGTCGGTCATTGAGGCCGACTGCCCACCGGCCGATTCAACAAGTCAAATCGGTCAAAATGAAGGCCGACGGCTCCTCCGACTGATGACGGCGCGAAACACACCGAACAGACTCGGGTCTCCGACCTCGCCAGGCTGTCCGACGGCCGATAATCGGGTTGGTGTGTCAGCGCCTTAACATGTTACAGGGCCATCTTTTGCACCCAACAATAAACCATCGTGCCACACCATGTGTCCATGTGTCCTGTCCTGTCCTACAGTCGGGAGACATACAACGCCCTAACCAACTGGCTGACAGACGCACGGACTCTGGCGAGCCCCAACATTGTTATTATCCTGTGTGGCAACAAGAAAGACCTTGAAGCAGACAGAGAGGTGACCTTCCTGGAAGCGTCACGCTTTGCTCAGGAGAACGGTAACTGATTATCTCACTTTTCAAGTCTCTATCTCCTCCTATTGTTATTGCCTTTTTGTCTGTACATTTACTTTCCATAGTTTGTGCCACCCCATCCTGTCTTTTGTTTCCATCTCTGTCTTTTCACACTTTCCTTTTTTTTCCCTCCACCTTGAATGTGTGCTTCCTTTTTTTTTTTTTTTTTGGTTTGTTTTTACCTATGTAGAGCTGATCTTCCTGGAGACCAGTGCTCTGACAGGGGAGAATGTCGAGGAGGGTTTCCTGAAGTGCGCTCGCATCATCCTCAACAAGATAGATTCAGGTACACTGCTCATTTATCACGTCTTATGATCTCTGTGCTTGAGTGCATGGAGCCCTGTGGATCTGCCTTTAGTCTTACTATATAGTATACCGGTATGTCTGCATCGCTGACATTTCTCATTACGGTTCACTTGAAAGGCGAGTTGGACCCAGAGAGGATGGGTTCAGGTATCCAGTATGGAGATGCTTCGTTGAGGCAGCTGCGGCAGCCGAGAGGCACCACCACACAGAATAAGCAGCAGTGTAATTGCTAGGGATCGGGGGCCCCACCCTCGCCTCTGCCCACAGGCCCACACCGACAGGACGCCCTCTACAGGTCAGTGGCATGTCATCAACTCAGGCTGGTGGTACTTTTAAATAAGAAACGTTTTATCTCTCTCTCTCTTTAAAAAAAAAAACAAAAAAAAAAAAACACTTGCATCAGTAAAGATAAGAGCATGTCAGTGATCGCCTTCCCGTCTCCTTTCTCTCCGCCGGCTCCAGGTGTTTTTTGGTGTGTGGGACCCTTCTCTCTGCAGTCTCACACACCTTGGATCACCACTATGAGTGGTCATGGCGATCACTGCAACCCCTGACCCCTGACCCTCTGGTAAGACTCTGTACTTCTAACCTGAGGGGGGTCGGCTCTGCCCCTGTGTCTGGGCAGGGACACCCCTCAGGGTTAACACGCTGGGATCATAAAGAAGAGGAATCTCCACCTTTTTAGAAAATGGTTTCTCAGTGACTTACCAGACAGGGACGAGTCGAGGGTTGTGTGTACGGGCTGCCCTATTGTTGTTTTATCTCTGAGCTTTTCATTTTGATTTTAATAACACCTATATGCTTTCTGTGTTTGCACATCATTGTTTGTAAATTATTATTATTGGTGAACTATTTTGTGCATAATGATTGTTCAACCTATCAGGATATACATTTCATGATTAGTTGGTCAGCGCTTTTAAGTTTTCATATTCATAAAGGCAAGCTTTTTGTTATCCATTATTTGAGTTGGATTCAGCCGTTCAACCATTCAGTCATTGATAGTGACTAATTGATAAACAGTTAATTTCACCAAATAATTCTTCCATATCCAAATGGAAGCAGCTGACGAGTGAGAAAAATCTTAACTATACTTAAAGTATAGTTAAGATTGTTCATACAGGCCCAAATGTAGAACCCAGTTATTTTACCCAGTCTGAGGTGTGTGTGTGTGTGTGTGTGTGTGTGTGTGTGTGTGTGTGTGTGTGTGTGTGTGTGTGTGTGTGTGTGTGTGTGTGTGTGTGTGTGTGTGTGTGTGTGTGTGTGTGTGTGTGTGTGTGTGTGTGTGTGTGTGTGTGTTGCGTTTTTTTGGTTGGTTCGCATTCAAATGCACTATTATGACAGTGTTGGCCTTAGTAATACACTTTGATATTGTGGAGCTACAGTATATTATTCCTCACCATGTCTCTAAACAGTCAAAGGGAGCGGTCCCATCACTCCACATAGATGAGCCTGTGGGTCAGGTTTAAAGCACACAAATAAGAGATTTTTGCCCTTTTATTTTACTCCAAAGTTCCCAAAGTCTGCATCATCAGACTTAGCCTATGGTAAAGTCCCAGTGTCTCTGGTCCTATCGCAGTGGAAAGTTAAGAAAGGGTAATCAATCTTTGCAAAACTAACAATGCCTTTGACTCCTCCTGCTGGGCTTTTTTTTTTTTTTTTTTCTCTCCATGTGTTTTTGACCTCCTTTTAATTCCCCTTGCACATTCTGTGTAAGGGACGTCACAGGAAGCCACAGTCGGTTTGCCTCAGTGCCATGTTTGGGGAAACTTTCATGCTGCCCACTCACTTATCTCATAGAGGCTTGACACTGTTTAATCAAGCAAGGTTGTAAGCGCGCCTTGATAAAAGTCAAGATGCTGTTTTTAACCTTTTTTGAGGTAGCTTTCACGTGTCCTTAGCAAGCAGCCCCACTCTGCTACAAAACGCCTTTTGAGTTTGCCGAGCCGACCCAGATGTTCTCTCCTTAGAACAGAGCCTGTGTTGCCCCAGAGAGAATCAGGGAATTTCCACTGAAACATGGTTTCCTCTTGTGGTGCTGCGGCAGGAGAATGAAGTTTCGAGTTAATAAGTTAAAAACATCCCAATGAGTCAAAGGCACTGCTTCTGTCTGAACCACTGAGAGCAGATCATACTGACCCAGCCAAGAGGAGAAAACAAACTTATTTCCCACATCTCGTCCTCCAGTGTTCTCCCATACAAACCATACGATGTTTTTAGGTGAGCCAGCACACTGAACGGAAAAAGATGGTGTGCAAACATGAGATAGTAAAGGATGTCAAGAGACAGGTGGTCAAAGGTCTTTATTAGTTTTCATAAAATATTGGCATTGTGTGATAGTTTGTCTACTTCTGCAAGTGCACTTTTACGTTTGAATTTTGATGTTTTGTTATGTTTATATATGCTGCAACTATAGAATTGTACATTTTATTTTACTTGAACAGTATACTGTAATAAAGATTTTAATTGTAGATGTTATCATTTCTTACTAAATACCAACTGAGCTTCTTGATTTGATTTCCTCGTTGCTGCTGACGCGAGACAGGGCTGCCGTAGCAGTGAGAACTGCTGCTGTCTGCGGTTGTGTTTGTTGAGGTTGCTGCTGACGCGGAGGTAGTGATGAAATATGAAATATGTTCCCTTCCTGAGCTGCAGGAGTCCATCAGCAGCAACTCCGATCACTCAATATTCACAAGTTGTCATTTCTGTCCAGTTATCAATCAAGTCCTTTAAATGCTTGAGTGCTGTTGAACCAGAGTCAGCTTGCATTCATGTACAGTTCATAATAAGCAGTCATCAAAATGGAGAGCCATAAGAGCATAATTCTTTCACTTCCTGTCTAGATTCAATCATGTGGCGAACGCAATCCAACTCAGTTGTTGCTTAGTAACTAATGTCATATAATCAACCCAAAATACTACTGTACATCTCAAGTAACCTATACTGTAAATAAGATTTTGTCTATTTAGGGTGACTGTTGCTCATTGATTGTAATGAATATGCAATTCCCAGTAAACTGCTTGTTTTTTCAGTTAATCCTTTTCACCCGTCTCCTGGATGTTAATGGTGATATGTGTGTGTGTGTTGTCTCGACGTGACTAATAGGTTTCTGTTAAAGAGCTCAGTTTGTTGCCCAAGGGAGTTAAAGTACATGCGATCCTGAATATAGGTAAATGTTACTACTTTATTTATTCATTTTTTTTTTTTTTTTTAACTCTCCTGTGAGCAATAACTTATTACACATCAGGTGTATAGGCAGCTGACTTAACAGAGCCTGAAATTTAACAATGTACGGGATTCATTTTCCTCATATTTCATTCTTCAGTGGAGTCATTTCTTTCAGAGGCAGTCAGGGTGAGGTTAGGATATCAAAGGACTCATAAGATGAAGAGTAAATGCCCTCTGTGTCCAATTGTCTGGATTTATGTTCTTGGGTCGATGGAGTAACGGCTAGAGTGGTTTAATGTAGCTGGAGTGGATATATTGACTGATTTATTGATTCTAGATGGGCTGTCAGGATGACCTCATAATCAAATTGCATCATTTACTGATGTTTTACCACTAGGTGGTGCTAAGATAATGGATAGAAAAATCTAATGTTCCTGTATTTAAGACTATTGGCACCTACAGGTCATTTCTTTTAGTCTTGAGCCAACAAATATGTTAACCCTTGTGTTGTCATCCCGGGTCAAAATCAACACTTTTTTCGACACATTTTTCAATGTTTTTGACGGGTTTTTTTAAACGTTTTTGTCACTTTTTAAAACATTGTTAGTGCCTTGTTCAAAGCTTGAATCTGCTGTTTTCTAGGCTTTCAATGCCTTTAGTTGCTTTTTTTCAATGTTTTTGTCACTTTTCTATCATTTTAGTCAACATTCTTTGATGGTTTTTTTTTAAACATTTTAATTGTGAAGAGTGCTGCGTTGAACCATCCATGTTATTTTTGGGCAATTTTGTTGATAGAAACCGAGATTTCTGATATAGAAAAGGGGTCAGACTTGACCCGAGGACAACAGGAGGGAGAATATTACCAGGATTTTTAGGAAATTCACTATGTATTTTAAGACATAAGTCCTGATGGGAGAATGTCAATCTAATTTCAATAAATTTCCCTTTTCATAGAGAGTAATCCATTGGAAGCAGAAAAGGTTGATATTCATGTATCACTTTATTTTATTATTTACATATAATGGGACGTATTAATGTGGGTTGTTGAATTGGGAGACAGTAATACATACAAACACATCTTCCATCAACAAACTCACACAGGTGGACAAGAAGGGAAGCGGTACATATTTCACAATTGCCAATCATTTAAAAAACAAAACAAAATTCAACAGTAACATCTGAAACCACCTTTGTGACTAGATATGGTTAAAATTAGAGTATGACAAGTAATTGCATAAACATTAAAGTCCAGCAAATGCAAATTAATAAAACTGGATTTTTGGCTTGAAGGAGGAATTTAAAAGCCAATTTATTTTACGCAATGGCATAGGAATTTAATGGATCTTACAAGTAAATACTCCTCAGACCAAGAAGCACTCTTTCTGGAATGAATGTGTTAAATTCACAATATTCAACATACGCAAGATACACTGTATGTACACGCCATACGAAGCAAACTTCACAGTACTGCTTTATGTCAAATATACTATCTACGCCCAGGTTATTTTTTTTTCCTCGTCTGAGTGCATTTGTGTTTTAAGTGTGACCAACAAGCACCATTTAATGTAAACGACTTCATCAAATCATCTAGATCGTTTGAAAAGCAATAAAAACGATCATCCAGAGTGCAGCTATCTGAGCTAACATAACCCGACACTTGTTTACCATCATCAGCCATGAGGACGTCGGACACGGCACAGGTTGCCATAACACGCTGTCAAAATGGCACTCATCCTAAGTACGCTCCATTCAATTATGAACTTTCCGTGGTGGGTCAATTGCTCTAAAGGGCTTTCTAGTTGTAGTTTGCTTGTACTGCGATCCAGATACAAAATGAGCAGAGGGCGTGACAATACCGCCATCGCTAGCGAGGTCTTTCTTTACAGGGATCTGTAGAAATGGCTGCAAAGCTGTTGAAGGCAGTCCCTTCTTCATACATGGTGCTTGTTAGTTACAGTAGTGCTGTTAAATGAAAGTTGAGGTTAATGAAGGGAGGATAGGAGGAGGGCGGCAGGAGAGAGCAGTGTCACACTGGTGGATCTACATCAGTGTTCCCACACCTCACAGAGAGATACATGCCAAGACTAACTGGGTACTTCATGAAATAACTCATTTCTGCAGCCGCTGGCTTTGGAAAAAGTGAACAGAATGTGAAGTTCATTGTAACTTAGGCGGTATATGTAATGTTAACACGATGAAATGTTAACAAGTTGAAATGTACAGCCGTTTAATACTAGGAAACTTCATTAGAAGTACAACAGAATATTGCAACATATAGACTGCTGTGACAAACAGGTTAACTGAACGTCCATATTATATATCCATATGTAAACAATATTGTGTATTTTTTTTTTTATTTCTAAAAACACCCCCTCCTGAAGTTCTGTGAGAAGTGAAGTCTGCTCTGTAGAGGCAGGAAAATGAATTCCAGAAGTGACGGGAACAGGGAGCAGGTCGGTGTAGGTACCAGGGCAGCAGATTAGTGGGCAGGTAGGAAGGATGGCCGCCTGCTTTCTACTCGAGCGACTGGAGCATGAGGAGCTGCTTAAGGACCTTGGTCTGACTGGTCTCCCTGATCTCTCCCGCCAGGAACATCTCGTCCACCACCGTGTACACCTTAAAAGGGGAGACAAAGTGCGTTAGAGGGCGGAAAGGATTCCGGATTAAAATAGGACTACAAATACCACAAACCACGTGTAGTTGTTGGACTGGAAACCAAAGAGACACTAGGCTTGTTCGAGATGAGCCAGACCTGCGCCGAATCGATCGCCGCCCAGTGCATGCCGGTTAGTTTTGTGTCCGACTTGATCCTGACTTGGTCTGACGTCATGCACACGTAGGCAACGATATCCTCACGAGATCAAGGGGGCCGCAAGTTTGAGACGCTGGCAGCACAGTTGCTCTCCACTGACTGCAAGACCCGGGCGCACCCAGGTCATGATGGGAAACGCCTGGGTCTCATCTGATTTAACAGCTGATTGGTTAAGAATCGTGATGACGTTTTTATATAAGCTTTTTTTTTGTTTTTTGAATTGGAGGGATTTGAATTGCTATTTGTCTGATTTAAAGGCTGATTCTCTACAGAACACATTCTGATAGTTACTTTTAGAAGTCAGAGAGACTAAATCCGTTCAGATTACGGATCATCAACAGATCGCATGTAGAGCATTTTGACAGCTACTGTGTTAATAAAAACAACTAGAGACTGTGTACAAGCTGATATACGGGTCTGATAACACTTTATTGAATCGGACCTAATAGGATGTGAGTGTTTCTGTGACTTCCTGTTCAGCCTGAAGGCTCCCAGAAACGGCTGGAAAACCGTCTGACTTGACAGCGGATTTTTGTCACCGCTCTCGTCCACATTACAGATGAGGCGCAGTTCATCTTGAACGAGCCTATTAGCTTCTTCCTTACACATGAAAGGTTTGGGTTTCCTGGAAAACGGTTCTGTACGCTGACAAGTCATCATCTGGTCATTACTCAACTCCACGTCAGTGCCATCAAAACGTAAAAAAGAACTGCTGAATGACTAAATGCCACACACCTGAGAGAAGTGAGTGGCTGAGCTTGTGAAATCATTTTGTCCTAGGAGCAGCAGTACATAGCGGATGAAATTGAAAGTCCCTTACACGGTCTTATTTGTCGTTTTCTGAGTGTAACACGTTAAGCATGTGGGAAGATGTTAAGACACTAAAAGTAATCAGTAAGAAGAACACTAGCAGCAGTTGTGGAGTTCAGACGTGTTTGTTGAGATTCATTTCCGTCTATCAAAAGTCTCCATCTTTCATTAAAATGACTTAAAAGAATCTTACTGAATAACTGCTAAGGCAGTGAATATTATATAAATGTCCATGGCATTGTAATGAAAGAAACATTTTTCTCATCTGCCCTCTGAGGAGATTACACAATTGGAAAATATCACAAAGCAAAAATAACCTTGCAATGTCCTTACCTTGTAGAAGTTGAACACAAGGTCCAATTCACACACGTTGTGGAAATACTCATTCAGCACCTAACAGTAAAGAGAGGAAGAGTAAAAAAATTCAAACCTTTAAATTCTATCAAATGGCAGCCAGGAGATAACCAAATAGTCGACACTAAGATGGATGGTAATAGTCCTAATGTGATGCATTAGTGCAGAAATAAAGTGACCCTGTAGTAGCAGCAGCATCCACTTTATGGTGAGAAGCCGGTTTTCACTACAACATCTAGAATCTGCCTAATTCAATTGATGTGTCCCGCGTTCCAGGTCACACAGCTCTTCAAATGGAGCACTGGAATTCTTATTTTTCATCAAAGCCACGTTGTCTTTGGCGCCGGTGTCCCTACGAATCCACACTCAACATATATAGCCTTGTGACTTAGTTCACTAAGGAAACAAATAAAATGTCCTGTGTAAGGATGTGGGCCAGGATCTTTGTTACATGCCATCCAGCTTTAATTTGTTTGTTTGTTAATACAAGATAATAAATTAGGAAAAAGTTTTCTCCCTGAATATACTTGTGAAAGTAGCTTGACTGGTTAACTCTCTGATTAATCTCTATTTACACTTTAAGTAGGTTACCGTTTGAAGAAAAAGTTTAATTTATGAACTGAAATAATGAAGCTTTCACAATTAAATATACTATGACTAATCTTGGTTTATTGCCATACACCGATAAACAGACTTTAATTAAGCAAAATCTAGTACTTGGAGGGGGAAAAAAAACACCCAGAATCAGATTTAATTATTGGTAGATCTGCTGTCAACCAACATTTGTAATAATGAGTAGCAGAAAATACTGAAATGCATTTAGTTTGCGTTTTTTTGCTGCAGTATCACTTTAACTTGAGCACTGTCAGGGGCCAACTGTGCCAAAGGAGGTCATACAGCAGCTGGCACAGACATTAAGAAAAGTTTTTATCAGACCAAAATGCTTGCACATTATAAAAGTATTAGCTCCTAAATCACTGCCGTAGACATTTCAGTGTTTGTGCAATGCCTGTGCAGTAATTTACTATCAGACTCAGTTTGTAATTAGTGATCAATTTGATATTTTATTGCTGACGGCATTATTTCCAGCATCACTTGACCTAGCATTAGCTAACACTACTCAAAGTCAATGATGACACACCCTGGGCATAGTGTAAAATTAATTTGATTCTATGAATTTGTACTGAAATAGACTGTCACACTAAACTCATTTGTTGTCTTTGCAACTATCTGACAATCCATATTCTGTTGAAGATGAAACTTGATGTGCTATTTATCACAGCCATTTAGATAACACACTGCAGTCCATACTACCCCCAAGAATGCAGGTTTGATATTAAGGAGCTGCAAGACAGTAGAGGAGGGAGAAATATTTTAAGGAAATCATTGACAGACATTCCTGAAAACAATCAGACCATAAGAAGTAAATCATCATAGTTCACTTACTAAGTCCATATATCATGTGTTGTGTGTGTGAGTTACCTCTACAAAGTTATGGATTCCCTCGAGGTATGCCAAGTTGTTATCAGTCACGTCCACACAAATACAGAAGTACAGACCAGCATAACGTCGGTAAATGATCTTGAAGTTCCTGAACTGTGAGAACAACACAGATAGAGCCTCTTACCAATTGTGTATCTCATATTATGACAACAACAGCAGCTTCGCTTGGATTTAAGCTTCCAGGCTTTAAGGTAAAACACACCCAGTGTATTTCTAATAACTTTGGAACAAACGCTATAATTAAACTGATGGTAGGGTATTTCTCTAGAATCCCACCCATTGGTTTTTTTTCAAATTGCCTCAGAAATTGTCAAAATGGACTTGTTAAGGTAGCTAGTGGAAAATGCTTATAATGTGGGATACTTGAGTCACCCAGTTCTTTTTCCTTTTTGAGACGGTGTGGTTTCAGTCATTATAATGCGGTGCTTAATAAGACTGAGAAAAAAAGTTCTGGTTCAACTGAACAAAGAAAAATATTGGGGCATGTCACAGAACCACCCAGAAAAAAAAGATCCATGCATGCATATGATACTGACTAATCCCATACCTCCACAAAGTTGGTGTGCTTGGCATCCCTTACAGTTACCACAGCATGCACTTCCTCAATCAACTTCTGTTTCTCATCATCATCAAACTGCATGTACCACTTGGCCAGTCGTGTCTTCCCTGCTCGGTTTTGGATGAGGATGAAGCGGATCTATGCGATACAATTAGAAAAAAAAATAGAGAGAGAAATGAGATTACAGCAGAAATAGTGTACTGAAATATGTCACGTGACTTGCGACAGATAATTCATAGATCAGACACAACTATCTGTCACTCGTTTACAATTTAACGTTAGTTATTAATCTCTAGTTGTAGCTATATCTTAATGTCTAGCAGTATTTCTCTACAGTTATTTAACTGGAGCTAGAAAAAATACTGGAAGGTTTAGCTTGAGCTAACGTGTAAATTAGCAGTAGACAGCTACCTAACTCAAACCACACCCATTCATTTTGACAACATATTGGTGCAAGACCTTAGACAAAGTCAAAAATGATTGCCAGGCGATCTATTTGAGCTAGCTAAGTGGTAGCCAGTCTCTGTGATAAAACATCGTGACTTCAGATCTGTGGTCTTAGCCTGCTAAGGTAAGTTAGCTAACGAACTAGCCAGATAGCTAACGTTTTCTCTTGAATGATTGAAGGGCTTATCAAGCGAACTCTCAAATGCTAGGAAGCTAGCGGTAACACACTACTATGAGAAAAAATAGAACAGTGTTCAACTGGGAGATATTTACCATTGTCGTCTCCTAAAGATGGACCTGAAAGCCTCCAGAATAGCACGTTCCTGAACAATTATGCTACGATTTTACATAAATACATCAGTAATTTCTTCGACCGCTTCTCCGCTATCTTCCCCGAGCTAACAGGAAGTGCAAATCTACGCCAAGTTGCGTTGCATGGTGGGGAATGTAGTTTTTGTCGCCATATTTAGAGCCAATGGAAGGTTATATGGCACTACAAGAACCAGCCTCCCTCCGCGGTGCCGCTTGTTGTGTCGTACTTTGCATCACATGAGAAGCAAAAGGGCCGTTACTGATTTTCTGTAGCAGATACATTTTGATGTGTAGGATGAGTCGAATTTAAACAAACTATGACTTTAAGTAATGGTAAGGATGACAAAACATTTTAAACATTGTAATGTGACACGTAACATCACTCATACTTATCACGTACGTTTTCTATGAAACTTTTTACAAGATTGTCCAGTATTATATATCATCAATCAACAAACGAGATCATTGTTGCCATACCAAATGTTTTCTTCTTTTACAAATTGTATTTTAGCAATTTTTCGGTGTGTGTGTGTGTGTGTGTGTGTGTGTGACACCTCCATATTACTTTAATACAGAATAAAAAAAGTCCTATATTTCCACCCTCTTGAGGTTAAACCATTTGTGGTTGTTTTCTGCAGAGTCAGCACTCAAGAGTCACACACTCACAGCTTGTTTACTAGTCTGTTTTGGGCAGCCATTCACTGCAGAACATTGCCCAGACAGCTTGGACAGCTTGCCTCTCTAGCGTTCTGGGCGTTTAGGGAGTCAGAGGGGGATGGGGGGGAACTGTGATTGTCAAGGATTGCACAACTGTGAGTGAAGGAATGTGCTTGCCCTTGGGACCCAGGAATATTTCAGCTGCAAATACAGAGAAGATTGATAAGAAAATGTATGAATGTATAAAATGAAAGGGAAAACCAACCACTGAGTAAACGATAAATGTGGAGTTTTTTCGTCGTATAATGTCTGCAGCTGTGTTTTGATTCTGAGGTGTCCAGGGTAATAAAAGCACAACACATGTGGTAATCTTTATATAAGAATGAAATAGCACATATAACCTTATGTGTCATAAATTTAATAGCTAAAATGAGCAAAAGTTTTATGATAGGGTCCGGCCCATGTTGGAAAAACCAGTGGTAGGAGAGAGGGATGTAAAACATCGGCAGATTATTCAACAGAAACCTTGACCCCTGCTAATCTTGCTCTGTGTGATTGGGGTCATGCAAATATTGTTGAGAACACAGTGACTAATGTGATTGGTCAGAAGCTTGTGGACTTATTTAAACGGAGGGCAGTAGGCCTTGAACCCTGCCTGACTGTGTATTCAATGGTGGGTCACATTTCAAGCTGTCATGGCAAACAAAGTGCACTCAAGTTTATAAATTATACTTTTACAACTCATGTAGGAATAATAGAAATTCTATGCAAATACTTATTTATTATGTTCTGCTATTCAACAGCCCAGGAGGTTGAATATAGTGTAACAGCTTTTACGTTGGCTGACCTATGTCCGTATTGTTTCCAGTATGTAGTGTCTCAGTCTTAAATATCCTCTAAAGTGTCAAATTACATTTCAAAATCAATAATTTGGGTTTGACAGCCCTAAGTATTTGTTTGTTACATATCAGACATAGTTTAGATTACAGATAGGACTTGCATGTTCATGAAAGGGCTATCAGAGATGAGGAGAATTCCAACATCTGTTTGAGCTGCCACTACTTGTACAACATCGCAGATATTTCTCCAAGTATGTGGAAGTAGAGGCTTTGACTACCTGAGGGAAAGAAAAGAAGAAAAAAAATCTACCTTTGGAACATAAATGCTTTTAGTGGCTGAAATCATCAAAGGACACTTCACAGCGAGTCTTTTACCAAAAGGATGACTCTGGCCACACCACACATAATTAGGACTATAACCTTTGAGATAATGGATTTTCTCAGGAAAGGTAGTTCATATTTTACCTCTGCTGCGCTACTCGATACGGTTTTAGGAAGGAGTCCTCAGGTGAACGCTCCACAAATCTATTACCGGTTATGTAGCCATGGAACATTAAAATCTCTTAAACAATGAGAAATGTTGGAGTTTGTACAGGGAATCGGGGATCATTTGTGAAAGGAAGTGATGTGTGACACAAGAGGGGAAGCGGACCAACATTAAGTTAATTAATTACAACCATGATGGCATGAAGACATCCGTTTTCTCTGTAGCTCGGAAACATACTGGATGTAGGCACAAGATAAAACCTTCAAACGTTAAACATAAAAGTAATCTGTTACTTTGACTGAAGAAGGAGATGCAAAGCATCAAGAGTAACACGAATATGGCATATGTTAGGCTGTTATACACACTTGTGTACTTTAACCTATACTCAGCATATTTTAAGATCCATGAGATGGAAAGACTTACTTTAAGACTGAGAAATGATCTATTACAAGATGGACAAAGTGGATAATATATATATATATATATACTCTGTGTGTGTGTGTGTGTGTGTGTGTGTGTGTGTGTGTGTGTGTGTGTGTGGAAAATGAATGGCAGTTGGTTTGTCTCCCCCATTCTTACCTTTGCCTCCTCCTTTCTTCTTCTCCCTCCTTTTTTGTTATTGTATGCTTTACAAGTTACAAATTATTCAGTTCTACATGAAGAAAAAAGGTTGTGATGTAGATGTGATGGCTGGCAACAATGTACTTTATGTTGTTTGTTTCTACATATTAAAAAAAAGAATACAAAAATAACAATGCATTATACTGTATAAGTTGTACATATGCTTTGAATGTACATGCTGATCAAAGTGAGTGGCTACAGCTGTCAAAGGTGCAACACTAAACAAAGAGAAGACGACAATACAAATAAGTAGGCCCTTCTGAAATGTAATAAAAGTATAAATGTAAAGTGACAAAATGAAAATAGTCACGTAGAAGTACCTTAAGTTGTAATGCAGTAGCCTGCTAGATAATTCTTAAAAACACATTCTTGTGAACATAGTATGGTTTAGACATTATTAGAGATATTTCTTTCATTTTAAGTTAATACATTTGTCCACTGATAATTATACATCTGTTTGGTTGAATACATGTTTACGTGAAACTAACGTTACCAAAAAGTAAAGAAGAAAAGAAAAAAACGAATATGGGATCCAGAAAGAAAGACGTTTTCTTCCCACATTTGTTTGGCTAATGTAACATTTTATTACATATTAAAAATGTATGTAATAAATAAAAAAAAAAACTAAAAGTCTATGGAGTCACGTTTAAATCTCTCCATTAACAGTGTGCGTATGTGTTGTAATTGTGTCCATGAGCCGCTGGGCGAGACTCTCTCTCTCTCTCTCTCTCTCTCTCTCTCTCTCTCTCTCTCTCTCTCTCTCTCTCTCTCTCTCTCTCTCTGTGTGTTCAGTGAATAGGAGGGAGATGCTGGATTCGGGAGGTCCGCCATTATTGGGAAGCTGAAAAAAAAAATAGACTTAAACACACCGTCACACATTTAGCCTGTAAGGGGCTTAACGCTAGAAAGGAAAATACAACCGTTTCGGACGAGCTGTTGTACACTTAAAGCGGTGCTTTGGTCAATGAAGGCAGAGCTTGTGATCGCGTTTCATACGGACTCTTTTTTTTTATTTTTGACACAACAAAGGAAATAATAATTGGTCAAAACAACGTGGTGGCTGAACCAAGAAGGAAAAAACACACCGAAACAGCGCTTTTACAACGCCTCCCCCTTTCCTCCTCGTTTCCAGCCGGGTGGGGGGGAAGACTGGAGTTTGAACAGCATTTCAACTAGAATTTAGTTGGGTTTTTTTTTTTCTTTCCCCTCTCCACAGACAGAGAGAGACGTGCATCTCGTTTCTGAAAACTTAAGCCTGATGAAAACGAGCACTTGATGTGGGAAGCATTGGACACATATTCGTTTATTCAATAAAAGAAAAAAAAGCGGAAAATAATCGATGTGAGTGCTGGTAGGAAGTGTTTTTGTCTGTTTTTTTTTTTTTAAAGTCTTTCACCGGCTGTGAGTCGCAGAGGAGCAGAGACAGAAAGAAAGGAAGGAGTGGACGAGAGCTGGAGAGAGGGAGGAATGCTATGGTATGTAGACTAGATACTCTTCTACACCAAATACACAGTGTGAATAGACAATTTTGAAACTGTTGAAAAGAAGATTTTAAGGCGTTTACTTCCTGCCTACATTGTCGCTTGGGTTAATTTGAAGTGCGGCGAATAACAAGAAACTGGGAGTCAACCCCAGTCCCCCTGAGGGCTAGTGCGTTTTGATATTAATGATTATTCTAATGTCCGCATGCATAGGCGTATAAAAAACATAAACATGTTCTAATGTAGGTTACATGAGCGTGTTTAAATGGGAAGTTCACAGAAGAGAAATTAACATTGTTTATACAACAACACCTGGAATGCATTGATCTTGTAAGGCCTGGAGAAACTCCCCTGTATGCCTTGAATATAATGAGCAATAAGGACTTTCAATTGGTAGAGGGGGAATAGGATGTTTGGGTTGGACTGTATGCTGTCAAGCAACTGTTTGATGTTGCATGTTTTGTGTATTTATTAAGGTTCTGATCATCTCCTGGTTTAAAATCACATTTTAAGTGAATTCTAAATGCACTTTTGTGAAGTTGTAAGTTGCCTAATGCAGCTGCCTGGGCTTTTTTTGTGGGACATGTTTAGCATTTTAGTAGCCACAAACCGTGGCCCTCATCAGGTTTAGGTCGTGATATAAGATCTTAAACGTAAGAAATGTTTGTCATGAGGGATTGTTTTCTCTCTTGTTAAATGTCCCACTAACTTTGCAACGATGTTGCATGTACAAGGCTTCCTGGTGACACAGTCATATATTGTGCGTACGCCCTGCTGGGATGTAACCGTTCAGTTCCAGTTTAACTGTACCTGTCACACAAATGACTCAAATCTTCTAAAACAGGATATACAGCGTATGTGTATTTTTCCAACAATTAGGCTAAATGTCTCAGGTGGGGATATTTACCTTCACTGTTTAGGTGCTGCATGTCTACCCCTCCATGTTCTAAGATGTACAGATAAGACTGATTAAGGTGCCCCAACGATGACACTTAACACTTCAATACATCAATTCTTTTGTGCCAGAACTTGTCACCGGTGTGTCACGGCTTAATCTCACTGCCACTGCAAAGTGGTCATTGCTAGCCACTCCCTTTTAGTCAGAGTCCTTCAACTGGACTTCAGTACTTTCATTTCCAAAGTGATCTTGCTACCTGCCTCTGGAATATTGATTTAAGATTGACTGTGAAAGACTTCAGAGAGTAACATAAGTGGGGAAATGCCTGTGCAGGTTTGTGATGTGGCCTGAACACAGAGATGCACAGTAGGGCTGTGGCCTGCACTGCTGTGTCACTGCCACATAGAGGGGACATTCTCAAAACAGCTACTTTGTCATTTGATACTGGATATATGGTGTTCTGTTGTAGATTTATGGTCCTTTCCAAGGCGATATGTTGACTCATAACCCAGCATTTGCTGGCTGTGCTGATGAGTTTCTCTCTCCTTTTGATCTTAATCAACCTTATTGGGACGACCATGGAGGGAGTAAATACACATACACACACTTTTTCCTCGGAAAGACAGTCTCTTTGCTCTCAGGTAAATGCATTAGCAGCTGTCAGCACTTCTGTTCTCTGCTTGATTGGGCCCTTTGCAGTGCAGTCACACCTCTCCAGGAAGCCTCTTCTTCCCCTAATAGCTGTGCCATTTGCCCAGGCAGCAGGCTAGCTACCAGCATACCCGCTCACCCCTGTCTGTCTGTCTATCTGCCTCTGGGCTGCGGATCGTGTCGTGAGTCCTGGACTAGAACATGTTCCTGGGATTAAAGGGGGGCAGGCTTTGTTCGTCAGGATGTAGGCCAGAGATGCGGATACACTCTTTGATGATGGCCCTGGAAGGGAGATTCTGTCCCATATTATGTGGACAGATAAACACAGGGTTTGGCATGCTTTGTAACAGAAACAGTGGAGGGAAATCTACTCTCTTTATATCAAGTCTAATTCTAATAGTCCTCACTTGACTTCTCAACACCAAACCAGTAATCAAATGGGAAAATCATAAGTACTTGAGCCTTTTTAGTGTGAATCATGCTCTAAATCAGTAAGCCCAGCTGTGAGTTATTTTGATAAGGAACGTTGTGTTTCTGGCTTCTAATATCACTCAATTTAAAAAAACGTTACCCATACCATATTATTTGTTAACCCAGGCTTTTATTTCCACAAACCACTTGCAGCTAAATGAAACGGTGGCCTCTTACCCGTTTGCCGATTTCACAGCTAGCATACCTATCAACGCAGGGTGACTCCATATGCCAAGGATGGAAAATATACCCACTCATCTGAAAATGCGCCGCTCGCTAAATCTCTTCCCTCCATTGTATTACAGGAGAAGTTTGCTTGTGAGTCAGTGTGAGCCTGTGTTTGATGGAGAAAGGAGCTAATTATAGCGGGCAGCTTTGGAGTTTGGTGGACCAGATTACAGTCCCTTTCCTCTCAATGGCTGCCTTGTTCTAGTGGCCGATTATTAGGCAGAGAGAAGTGCATTCTGGGATGATTGTATCTGAATTTCCATTAGAAAGTGTGCCTGCCTCGGTTGAACTGAGGTTCCCTTCTCTCCCCACTGTTTCAGCTCCCATGCTCATTACAGATTTGCAGATGGGGACAGCTTGATATAGAGGCCTCTGTAGTTTGCGACGTATTCTGTTTTAGAGCCAGTTGAACTCCATATCCTGAATGGCCAAATTATGTATGAGGGAACTGACCCCAAACCAGCAATGGTGGTTGTGCCTATAGTTTTTATTTTGAGGGAACAAAATGGTGAGAAAATATCACTAGTATTCCTATGCATAAGCACTATTATAACAAATGGTTCGCCTAAGAAGTTTGAAAGTAATTTTTTTTATTGAAATCAATCAGTAATAAAGATTGCATTTGCTCTCTATCCCAAGCCCACCTGATTATGGTATTGCTTTTCCAATACAAATGCATTATTAATTGGTAATCCTAGTGGAAAGTAAGGGCTTTAGATATGATTAATGGTTTGAATGGTGGCCATAGGGCTCTGTTGAGATTTTAACTAGACTTCATATTTCTTCCCGAAGAAAAAAAAAAAAAAAAAGACAGACAGTGTTTGGAAGCACGGTGACCATGGAGATGAAGGACCAGGATGTAAGCCACAGAGGAATGGTGACCTCTGGACGTGAGCGGCCCCGTTTTGCTCTTTCAGATACAATTACACAACAGAGGGACAAGGCTAATGGACTATGGTAATTTGGAACATGAGGGGAGAAACTGGGAACAGTGAGGGAGTGACACAACAAAGTAGGTAGTCAGTTGGAGGAGAAAAATGCTCCAAGAATGAGAGAGTAAAGTAAAATGAAAGCTGCCAGTTTCTGCTTCAGGCTGTGTTCCTGGTATGTGCCCTTTCACTGTTTTGCTCAGGGATCAACCAATCAATGGCAGCCATAACTAACCCTGCTGCTTGGCTATTGGCCACAGCTGAATTCCATGACTCAGCACGTCTGTAGATAAGATGTTATGATTGAGTCACTGCCAATTAAATGAGGCCACTACCCAGAGCTCAATAGGTTGGACTTCTGCCGCTGTGATTGCAAGCAAAAAGTGTGTACCACCGGCAACACAGTGGCTTCAAACTTAAGTCCTCCCAAGTTTTGTAGATTGTGTAGGTGACTTGTCTGAAAAACGAGGCTTGTCATGCATAATGTTCCATTACATTATAATGTTAAGGGTATAATAGCCTTTGATTGTTTTCGAGTGAGTCAGTGTTTACGCTGACTGCACTTTGGATTTTGAAAGGCTGTAGACACTGGAAACCTCTCACCCTTAGGAACAAAGAGAGACAGCCCTGAAATCCACCTACACAACTATTAAAGGATGTTTGTAGTCTGTGGACACATACGCGCACACTCACACATTTCCCACAGTAACCCAACACTTAGTTTTCATTTTTGTCTTAACCTGTCGTGCTGACCTACCCTCATCTCAATCTCGAGCCTCCAGGCTTCATTGCCTAAATTGGGCTGGAGTCAGTAGGAGAAGTCCCTGTGTCATTGTTTGACTTTCTCTCTGGAGATTCTCCCTTGTGGCGCCCCTGGGTTTCCTGTAGGAAGTCCACCTACGATGTCTGGTTGTGTGGTTAGGGGGTGGGGATATGGAGAGGAGAGCTGAGGGTCATAAGTGAGGGAAGAATCAGAGGAGAGCAACAAGCCTACTTTATTCTACTAATAATCAGAATAATAGCCAAATCAGAAAAAAAAGCTTAATGTAACTAACATAATGAGAATAAACTAGCCATTGCCACTGGAAACACTTCATGTATGCAGATGATAGTTTGCCATGTAAGCACTCTTTCCAATTACTTTTTATTTTCAGAATGTCTATACTCTGCACATGTTTGCCGTTCTGAAAGATGGCAGGTGCCGCAGGTGCCGGCACACCTTCTTTCTGTTCAATAGCTGTAGGAGTAGTTGTGTGTATTCTCATACAACTTGTTGGTTCAGTAGGAAGCTCAGCAGTCCAGCAATAATGGTGCTCAGCGCACAATGCATGTCTTTCCTTTCCCATCCTGTTTAAATGAAGAGAGAGGTGGAGTGCTGGATTTAATATATGAAGAAACATTTCTCTCTGATTACCTACTGTGGAACATGTCAATAGGACACCTTGTGCAGTCATTTGATATAGTGCTGGAGTTTTACATCCTTGGGTATCATCAGTCGGATTAATTTAATCCGGAAAGCGGGGGAAAACGCTCCTGTAACAGCGACTTTGGTGTGACTGAGACACTCTAAGGTTGGGGTGTTATCTATGAAGACTGGCTGCTCCTGTCAGGTGTAATATTACTACTTTCTTACCTCACCACCTCTCCTCTTAACTGTTCTGTAAACATTGTAATTGAAAGCAATAGGTTGTGTGTGTGTGTGTGACTTACTAGCTATTTGCTTTTTCTTTTCATTTTTACACGTTAGCCATAAAAAGATTAGGTGTCTAGTGAAACATGACGCGGGAATTATTTCAGTATTTGGCAGTTTGCAAACGGCAAACTGTGTGCAGGAAGTGAGTTTGTGGCGATACTTAAATATAGTCCCTCCACTGTAAGTCGTCATTGTCTCTTTGGGTTTACATTTGTGCCCTGTCAAAATAAAACCACTTTAGGTACGTGTATGTTAATAATGCTCATGGTTAATTCATGTTGACACCGCAGGAACATGATGTTTAGTTTTTTGTTATCCCGCCCTGTTGTCTATTTATCATGATGTCTCTTACATGTTGCTTCTGTTCTGCCCAGTGTTCTGACAACCTTATTGGAAGTGTCTTCGTACACCTGCAGCACAGAGAAGAGAGAGGTGGAGAGTGGGAGGCAGAGAGGTGTCCTACTAATAACGTTTCCTAATTAAAGTTGGCAGGTGTAATCACAGACTGATAAGCATCGGAGAAGAAAAGAGAGCGACAGAAGTAGAGAGGAGAGAATTGGGAAAAGGGGCCTGCAGACGCAGACAACCAGAGGCCTTTGAAAAGTACCTCACTCAACCCCAAGTTTTTCTCCAACTTCTCCTCAGCTCTATCGGTTGCTCTTGTTGCCCCAATGCTTCTTTCTTGTCTTTTTCACATTGTCACAGAATATTTCCATTTCTGTCCCCGTGGCTCTCTCCATCCTTCAAAGTTTTTGTCCTTGGAGCACAGTGCAATGTTATTGTCAGCTGTGGTTAGGGACACAGGAAGGACAGCACCTTGTCACTAGATGTTTGTCTCAGATGCCACTTTAGGGGGATCTGGCCACCACTGTGGTGGCCGTTGGCATCTCCCCAGTGAACATGTGCTGACACTGTCTCTCTCCCACATATACAAGTACGCACAAAACCCTTGCATTTTGACAAGGGGCATTTTTTACAATGTTGTGATTAGGTATTCTTAACTTGGAGCTTGCCCCAGGCATTTTAACATTTGCAAATCATTAGGTGGCTGTTATTGTTTAGTATTCAAGGTTGATGCAGCTCAATGGCATTGGAAATGGCTAACTGTTTTCACTTATAAGGAGTGTGTGTGTGTGTGTGTGTGTGTTCGCACGCACACACAATGTAAACCAACAGTGGCTGACCCCTCCTCACCCTCATAACATAACTGTCAGAGTAGTTCTGGCCGTTGGGCAGCTGTGTGACA
Organism: Gymnocephalus cernua; assembly: GCA_023631565.1. Taxonomy (NCBI): domain Eukaryota; kingdom Metazoa; phylum Chordata; class Actinopteri; order Perciformes; family Percidae; genus Gymnocephalus; species Gymnocephalus cernua. Next base: position 17,862,196 of record CM042430.1, read on the forward strand.
GTGGACATCATATTCTCTTTAAGGTGAGAAGATAAGGTGGCTGTTCATAGCCATTTGTTATCACAGGCAGCGAGCCCCGGACACCTCTGCATCCCTTATCTGGTTCAGTCCCAGTTTTTGGCCCAAGCTAGGGCTCGTGCAAGCCCAGGGCTGATGAGTAAGCACTGCTCAGCCTGCGGATGGCTTGGCCTGCCGTTATCGATCGCAGCGCCACCGCTTGTCATCCAACCAACCACCACTTAGCTAATCATGTCCATACTATTGTCTCACTGCTGGGAAAAACGGCCATAAAACAGAGAGCGACGACTAACGGCAGCGGCAAGGGAAAAGATGGATTTTACCGATAGAGGAGGCACACCCAACGCAACCCAAGCCAAATGGTACAGTGTTATGTTATCTCAGGATGGTTGTCATTCTGTCATTTTCTGTATTTACCCCCACCCCTTTTCTTTCTGTTGTTGGCTGTCTTTATTGTGGTGCTGGTTGGTCCATCTGCATGAAAAAAAGACAGACCACGATTTCCGCCAGCATGCCAGTTTCTGTGTTGGCCTGGTTTTGACCTTGTTACTCTGATTGTTACTGTTGTTGGCTAAACAGCACATGTGTTTGTGCTAAATAAATACTCGTGACTTAGTGATGAATCACCTAAATGCTTGAATCTCGAGGCAATAAGATAAAGGCTGCTTTGAATGCTATAAAGATCTATAACCAGTGTGCCATTTTAGAGCATTGTAACTGGATTTAGCTCTGAGTTGGGTTTTTTCATGGTGGTGACATGGGTCATTTTTCTTCTCAGTGCCATATTTCCCAGGATGCAGTTGGGGCCCCAAGGTCCATAGCTCTTATGTCAGAGTTCATTTCCTGTTGCAGTGCTCCAGCAGCTCCTGAAGATCCACCATTTTGTAACATTCCTGATGAGAACTGGAGAAATGTCTCAATTCACCACCCATAACTCACAACTGTGGCTTTTTTAAATTTAAAATGTATTTCATACTCTCATGACGGCTCAAGATTAGAAAACTCATCATGTTGCAGTCAGATTTACACTGAATAAACTGTAAGCACAGTCGAGGTCACACTGCCTAATATAGTAGAAGTGTGAAATTGTGTATCCTATTACTAGTTACTGTTCATGAGTCACAAAGGTGAGACTTAAATGTTTCAGAATGTAGACAGTCGCACAATAGTTTCTGCTGATGTTTCTATTTCTAATAATACTTTGGATACATCATCTGTGGTTGCAAATCCCCACAAACCACAAACCTGAGTCTGCACGAGTCCTGCCTCTTCCTTTGTTTCTGTGCTGACTTCCATGTACAGTATGTGCTAAATTGTGAAGATAAAAGTAAGGGAAACATGGGTAAAAAGAATGTAAACATTTCTAGGAGTTGTTTTTGGTTTGAGGGTTGTTCAGGGAGAGGACAGCCTCACCACACCACGGCTCGTATTAGTCACAGTCGTCGGAGAGAAGAGAATGCAGAGCTTTTTTTTTGCTCTATGAGGGAAAAGGTCGTTGGGAATGCAGTTTGTCAGGTCTGGACGAGCCGGGCCTGTTGTAGCTTAAATCAATGTGACTGCCCGAAAGAAAGCGAGATGGAGAGAGGTGAGCCTTTGGTTAAACATGAATATCAAAACATTGGCAAGCCATTAACATTGGCACCATTCTAGATGACTTATTGGATGTTCATGTTTTAAATCCGTTACAGTGTCAAAGCAGTCTTAGATTTCCACAGAGACCACAGAGGGATCTCTTTGGTGAGCGTATAGGGAAGGCAGCATTTCCCACATTAATATTTGAATTCTGCTTTTTGTACAGGTAGATATGATCTTTAAAAATGAAATGTTCAATTTACCTTCTCAAACATTGAGAAAATGATTCATTATTATGGTAAAAAGGGTACTCCAACTATTTGGTTATTCATTTCCATAAATGTAGGGGACTTTGAGAGACAGCTTTAAAAGACAGTGCTTACAATTTCTACAACAGAGGCACTAACGTTTTGTCTCTAGTTTAGGTCAAGCTCCTAAATCACTGGATCCTACATTTCCCATAATGCAACCAAGTAGGGTTCAAGCTCCATCAGAGCCAGCAACTGTTTTTACGGGCTGTGTAGTACGCCATGTAAACTAAGATTGTAAATGGAAAATTGGGAAAGTCCCCCTTTTGAAAAAAATGAATCATGTTTACACTTAATCGATTTATTGGAACTTAAATATTTCAGAAACAATTATTGCATGCTAAAATTGAAACTTAAAATGTATTTATAAATGAACTGTTTCAATTGTCCTGAAGATTGTCCAAAGATTATTATTATTATAATTATTATTATTAGTATACTGGAAAGTGTTGTTATATTGTTCAATGGCATTGAACCTGACCATTTGATCTCAGTGGGTCCCAACGAAGATGGAAACTACCCAAAGAGTGTTTGTACATGCAGGCTGCTTTGTTTTCAGTCATGCAGTTACTCCTAAAAGGCATTTATCACTAATGACTCTGAATGACTAATGGCATATTCATCCCGCAGTGATTGTGGTAAATGCTGATTAACAATGTCTTTTGTTGTTTTGTTGCTGATCATATCTGGTCAATGAGAAGAAACATCTTAAAGCGTAACTCTCGCCAAAATGCAACTTAGGGTATTTTTGTGAATGTACGCGAGTCAAACTTTAGTTTAAAAGCATATTTAGGACGGAAGCTCCACTTTTAAGATTCACCGTATTCTCCTTTTTTTTATTAGAGAATTATTGTGCTTTTACACCAGTAATAACAGTAATCCCTAGCCTGAATTGGTCCTGACTCATCATAGTGGTGGATAGATTTAACAAAAAGAGTTTGTCCAACATGCAGCTCATGTTGAAACATGTGAACTCAGGCTAATGGTATTTCTAGCTTCCTAGCCTACAGTCAAGCCAACAAATCTTTAGTCCAATCAGAGCAGTTAATGTGTCTCTGCTTCTTCCAAGAATACCCATTTGAAGTTTTAAACACAGCCACTGCCAATAAGCACAATCGAAAATGAGTAATTAAAGCCGCTTGAGAAGAATGAGTTGTTTGAGTTTTTAAGTGGAAGTCCGTTCTACTTCTCTACTGAAGTATTGTCTGAACAGGCTAAGGTAATGATTTATCTTAACCCTGAATTATGTATTGAGTATTTAAAATAATGATTTCAAACAAAGCTAGGCATGATTCTGGTCATGTCTGGGACAAATGGTGGGCTTTTCACTGTCACTGTAATCTTGAAAACATTCAGAATCACTTTGATAGCAGTAATTGGCAATTACCTTGCCTTTATCAGTTTCCCGTCAGACTTCTGCCAGAAACGACACCAAAGCTATCATAGGGATGTTGATCCTTCCATTATTTCTACCACCTGCTGTGTATATGTTGTGCAAGGCGCGTGTCGGAAAGAAGTGATTTCTAATAGCAAGACTTCATAGAGAAAAAGAGGTAGAAAGTGAAGGATTGTAAGAGAAAAGGGTCAAAAAGTATATCGGAGCCATCAGCGTAGGTGTTGCCGTCAACGGGTCGGATCATTTCAGGCATGTTGTTTTGATTGAAGGGCACTTCTTGTTTGTGTGCTTTTTTTTTTTTTTGGTAGAATGAACCAAACAAGTGCCTGAGACTAGTTTAACCTGCCCTTGAACCGCAACTCAAGGTATTACACATGAGCACACTTGTTGTCAGACCTGCAAACTATTTCAACACGCTCATATATCACAGAGACTCCCATCCACAATATTTCAGTTTTTGCTTCACAACTATGTAAACATATCCTCTCTCTGTCCCCAGTCTCAGTGTTTGGCCATAGTGGATCAGATTCTAGGAAATTGTGCAACTCTGAGGGTATTTACATCCAGCTTTTAGACCACAGAGCAGGTTTAACATCCAGGGCCTTGCCTTTTCCTCCCTTGCTGTCCCTCCTCCCTCCAGAGGTCATAGTTGACAGGAGACATGGGTGGGCGATGTCCGTCCTCTCCTTAGGGCCCCCGGGGATCCTCTGGGGTCTTGTGAGGTTGGGCAGCAGCTCCAAAGGGGAAGACTGGAAACAGTGATGGCAGAGAGAGGGAAGGAACAGCTCACTGTTGTTCGACTTTGTTTGTTTTTTCATGCCGGGGCTGAAGAGGGGAGACACAGGATGTCGATGGTTAGGCCTGTATTGCCAAGAAGAGCTCGGTCATGGGGGTGTAAGCTACTGGAACCATCTGGTACACCACAAGGTCGACAAATTTGAATTTATCGAATTGTGATTCAGCAGTATTTTGTATTCTCCAGAATTTCCTGGTTTTTGCTACATAGTTGTCAAGAATAAGATACGTTGAGATTTGTTTTCATGCTGTGTGAGTTCGCCAGGAAAGGTTGTTTTACTGCACGCTGGGTCGTTGACTTGTTCAGAGGGCCTATAATGTTCAACATCATGTGTGAAACGCGGTTGTGAGAGCTCCGCGAGCGTGTTGGGCGGTGCTCCCGGGGCTCCCTGATGATGTACCATGGTAAACAGCTCCTACTGCTTGCACAGCTGGGGCACACTTGACAGGCCTCTGCAGTGCATGTAGAGAGAGGGATGGAGAGAGGGATGGGGAGGGTGCAGAGGGAGGGAGGGAGGACAAGGGGAGAGTGACTGGACCAACAGAGGAATGCTGTGACAGCCTTCGGGGCAGGATACAAACTGCAAAAAGCACAAGCGAGTGCAGAGGAAAGAAGAGCAGAAAACTGATTTATAAATGACAAATCCCCAGCTCTTGCAACCAAGCAGTGTTAGCTGCTGTGTCCTGAGGGTGGGAAAATGCAACGGCAATACCTCCGACTCCAATCCAATCTCTCGTATGTGTTCTGCGTGCATGTTTGTGTATGTGGCCTCCCTAAATTCAACAGACAGGAAATTTTACCCCTCCCCTCCTGTGTCCTCCCTTTATCCTCTGCCCTGTGCTGGCTGCCTTGCGCTGATTGGCTGGGGGGAAAGCGAGGGATGAGATTTTGTCGTGTAATCTGCCAGCCGATCGCCACTGATGGGCCTCTGTAGAATGGCTTTAGTAAATTACTGTTCCAGGGAAGGGCAAATCTCTTCTATCAGATAGCAGCTCTCTCTTCATCTCTCTCTCTCCGTTCCGAGTCCCGCACTCTCTTTCTCTTCACCACATCAGTCAGGCTTTGACTTTATCTCTTCATCGCTACCGTGCTCTTCTCTTCTCCTCTCTAGCTGTTGGCCTCTACTTCTGTCTCCTTCGCTTTCTTTTTTTTTAAAGATTATTTTTTGGGGCTTTTTCACCATTTTTGCAAGGACAGCTAGGTGAGAAACGGGGGAGAGAGGGGGAAGACATGCAGGAAATCGTCACAGGTCGGATTTGAACCCTGGACATCTGCGTCAAGGCATAAACTTCTCAGTATATGTGCGCCTCCTCTACCACTGAACCAACCCGGCCACTCCTTCTCTTTCTTTCATTATTTTTTTTTTATTATGTAAATACTTCATGTTGTGCACCTATTTGTGTGTCTGCAGTAGACCTGATTTTCTCCGCCCAGGGGCCTTGCATCTGGAGTGAATGAGATGAGTCGATGTCCGTAAGAGACGCTCTGTGGATTTTGCTCTAAGGCTACTCGTACGACATCGGCACATCTGTCTGTGAACACTTTCCTCAATCCCCCGGTGTGTTTGTAAATCTTAACAAGATTGACCAGTTTTGAGGGCGGCCATCTTGCTTTGCCCAGTCTGAAATCACACAAAAGATAATACTGTACATCCTGCCTCAGTAGTGGATTAGAGAGAATAGTTTTTTTGTATGCGTTTTATTTTTGTGTCACAAAAGATAGATATATATATAATTTAACCAAGGGAGTGTTTTTGTCTACCTGTAAGCCTGAGGAGGGGAATGTTGCCTCGTATGGAAAGCCGAGTAGAGCCAAACTCGCAGTGACACCGCCTGTGTTTTGTTGCAGCTCTCTCCAACTGCTCCGCAATCACATTAAACAAGTCACTCTGCGGTGACATATGGCAGCCAGGCATGTCTGATGTCACACAATGCTGCTGTCGCCGTGACGATACTCCAGCTTGATAATTTACAGGTGGTGTATAGGAAGAGGTGGAGAGGCTACACACACACACTTTTCATTCAAAGTGTTTTATTGCTGTGACGAGGTGTCTCACCATGCAAGGTTTATAGTAACCCAGCACCGCAGAAATATCCGTTTGGTGAAGGTTGTTGTTACCGTTGTAACTGTTTTTATAAGAAGCATGTTTACATGCACAGCAGTTTTGATTCATATGCTGGTTTTGATCGTGTTCAAGATAAAACATTCACAAGGAAGATGAGAAACCTTGTTATTCATATCTGTTGATCTTGGTGTGATGATATTTCAACATTCAGTATTTTCTATACCAACTGAGGGCTAGATTCATCAAGTCGTTTGCGCCTGTTTCCAGGCGTTAATTGTTCGCAAAGACTGACTTAACAGATGCGGGCTATTTACAAACAGGGCGCACTTGGGTAAAATCGCAGGTTGCCTGCCACATGAGCGGGAAGAGACAAGTTGCGCTTTCAATATGCGTTCATGGGAGGATCATGGGGAAAGTGGGAGTTCCACCCAAAAAGGTGGGAGGATACGCGTTAAGTGCGCCTAATTATGTATTCCCCTGTATTTACAAAGACTGCCAGTAAGAGCGTGCCTCTATTCTGCGGGGGAAATTCTCTGCCTCTTAAAAGCAGGTCTAAACCAGCCGCAAGCGGGTTTCCTCGTATATGCCTCCAGGTGAAATGGCAGCAGTAATCCGAGCAAGACGAAGATGGGCCAAGCTGAAAAGGTTTTTGCCACAAGGATCACACTTTGTCAGTGGAGTGAACACAAAATCATTAAGCGTTACAGATTAAGCAGCCATGCAATATTAGAGTTACTGGAAGAAATCAAAGATGACATTGAATCTCCGACTCAGCGTTCACATTCCATTCCAGCAGTTGTTAAACTCCTCGCTACATTACAAATATTGGCATCAGGATAATTTCAAACAGTCATAGCATCAGCAGTGGGAATATCTCAGTCTGCACTCAGCCGTATCGTAGCACCAGTACCGCTTTGCTATAGCGCAATTTACGATCTAGTGGGCGGAGAAAGACGCTGATTACCTGATGAACTGCAGGTTTGGTAAATACGACATAACTGAAGTACCACAGCGTGCGCTTTCTGTGGGTTGGCCATGGCGCTGATAACGCTACATTCGCAAATGTACTTAGATCTGGCCCTGAGTTACCTACGCAGTTTAGGATGAACCCACATTGGTTTCTGGATGTTGGATACCGCTGCTGCATATACAGTTCTGCCAGATCACCAGTTAAATGGAAGATGAGGGCAACAACACAGTTTACCTTTCACATTACAGATGTCTGGCTCCATTTCAGTGTGTAAATCATCACTATGGCTGCAACTAACTATTATTTTCATCATAATCATCATCTGCCCATTACATTTTTCCAGAACTTGATTTCTATCTCAGTACTGCAGCTAGCATATCCAGGCTTTTCATGCCAGGATATGATTTTACATGCGCAATACATAACCAGAATACTCCCAAAACCTGATCAAACCTGGAATGCTAGAGTGCTGATGTTAACCCAGTCGTTATTTTGTTGGGACTATCACGCCTCTTTGGCTTATACAGCTGTTCATCAAATCAGCTGGAATTGTTGACTGTTACCTGGACCACACTGGCGTTAATGCTCCTGCCTGGTTGGTGATGTATTGTTACAAACTCTGACAATGAGAAGACTGTAGGGCTTCACTCTGGCTGGTGTACCAGTACTGATTAGAATGACTGGAGCACTCGTGTTTGGTGAGCCCCACCCTTCTTTATCAACTCTCTCTCCTCCTGCAGTCTGAGAGGAAGCATCTGCCTGCCCCTGTGTCTCCTCACTGGTCGCCACACATGCTCTCTCCCTCTCTCCACAGCACACGCTGCTATCGCTGCGGCTGCTAGCTATCCAGCTCGCTCCGATGTCAGAGCCTCTAATCTCTCTTGCATAAAGGCCATGCAAAGGGAATTTATGTTAGCCTGCCACGGGAAGAAAAGGAGAAGCGGAGAATCGTTTGAGCAGGTTGACAGATAAGGCTCTTGTGCTTTCTGTGTGGTGCTTTTTAAGCCATGTTAAGCTGCTTAATTAGACATAATCTACAGACCCCAGACTGAGGCGGAACTAAATGAAGTTAAAAGACTCAAATCCCATCCTACCATCACACTCTCCTCTACTCCACACCATCACTCGCGCCTCTCGGTCTCATCACTACAGTCTCCTCTCTGCTGCCTACCATCCACGCTCTCTCCTCCTCGCAGCACACTCTGCCCTCTCTTCCTCCTTGCCATCCCACTCTTTCCTTTTAACACCATTAATGTCTTGCAACGAACCTACAGTGCAACCTTTAAACATGTTATGACAATTTTGCAGTAGTATGATTGTTCCTGTAGAGCAGTGAAATGTTCCTGCTTAGCACCAGAACAAGTGAAACTGCATGTTGAACCTCAGAAATGAACGTTATTATACGGACATCAGTATTTGGTGCATGAGTATAATAAACATTTTGCAAAACACGCTGAACTGTACCCATAGTGTACTCTGTCTGCTTATAATCTTGGTGCTACTGAGCATTTAGGGGCATGTTGTCTAAGCAGAGGAAAGCCTTCAGAAATTTACTCAAAATTATACTTTTTGAGAAAGGTGAGATCTTTTAAATGACCGAGTCGACATTTTGGTAATTGTGCTTATTTGCTGTCTTGCGAGAATTAGAGCTATTAAACTTCTTGTTTAACTCAGCGAAAAAAAGGGAATACGCAAAATGTCAAACTATTCCTTTAACACCTGTGTTTTACTGTATATTCTGCACTCTGTTTGGCTGGTTTCTCTTCATTTAACCGTTAGTTCTCTGTCAGTGTAGCTTTGCAGGTCAGGTTCCTCATGGCAACGAAAAGTCAAAAATGAAAGAGGTAGTTTACAGTTTATTAAAACTGCAGCTTGGGAGACTAAAACTCTGAAATATTGTCATTGTGATACATACATGCATACATACATTCATGCATACATGCATGCATGCATGCATGTAATACTACATGTTAAAGACATTTTGAAGAAAACACCTCTTGCCTCGTCCATTTGCCTTTGGATCAAGTGTTAGCTTGACAGAAGTCGACCTACACTTCTGTGATGAAGTTCCTCAACAGCAAGGCACAAAAAACAAAAACAATATACAGTAATGAGGGCTTTTTCTGAGGTTAGGCACTAATTGCTTCTGTGTTTAGAAATCAAAAGGTTGAAGCCAGACTGAGAACCCGGAGGGAAGTGGTGAATGTTACAAGAAGTTACTTGGCAGAGTCTGCCGTCTTTTAGCACATTTCCATCTCTGCAGCAGTTCTGCTTCCGCAGTCTTCCCTGTCCTTGTTCCTAAGCCTTTCCTCTTCCTCTTGCAGTAAGAAGAGGGTGTGTTTCTCATGTCAGTAACACACTTCCCTTCCCTAATCCCACCATGGGACAAATCTGTGCCCTGGCCGTGTGTATGAATATTTTTTTATCTTGTAGGTGGATGAGTGATTCCAACTTTTTGCCCGCTTACAGTGCACTTTGTTCATACGCCAGCCCTTGATATGGCCCCCCCCTGTTGTTGCTGTGGCATGTTTAAACACCTGTCCTATCTCTGCATCTTGCAGGACCGGCTTCTTTGTTGTGTTTTGAGTTTTCCCAGAAGCTGAACAGCAGTTATTTTCCTTCGCGGAGGAGCTGGATGGCACGCTAGCTTGTAAACCCTCATCCTCTATCCAGGAGGAGATTGCAGCTGACCATTGTTGGGTTTCATCATCGTCATGAATGCGCTGCCTCACTGGGGATGGCCTGTCAGAGAATTTTCTTCTTCCCATTATGCTTCTGCCTCTCCCTCATGCCCTCCTTTAGCCTTCCTTCCCAACTCCTTTTTACCTTGGTGGTTACGGCCTTTTGTACTGTCAAACTCATTCTCTTCACTATGTCCACGAGGCAAATGTAAACACAGACCAAACCTTTGGAATCAAAATTACCTTTTAGCGCTTATCAGCTGCCAAAACTAGGTAACACTGTCTTATGCACATTTATTCTCGTCAACCTTTCTCCAATGAATCCTCCTTAATGTGCCAGACCTTTCTCCGCCAGTGCTGCCCAGTATCATGCCAGTGTTGAGAGGATGGGAGGGCTGCTGCATTCTGGTCTTGCTTGATTAGCCAGTGTGTGATGCTGCGGGCAGCTTTGTTTTGTTGCTGAATGGGCTGTTCCACTGAGAGCGCAGGGGACGACGAGCAGCAGTGAAGGAAGGAGGGGATGGAGTGGGAAAGGAAAAGCAGGAGGAGGCTGGAAAAAGAAAAGATGAAAGCTAAAGGGGAAGGATATAAAAGTAGAGGTGGGGAGTAGATAAATGAGACGGGAGAAAAGGCTGGAGCAGAAGGGGAAAGCAGAAATGGTAAGAGGATGGCTGTGCAGAGGCAAAAAGAAATGACCTCTCCTGTGGAGAGGGAAGATAACTGTGTTTAGAAATGCTGAGGTGGACAGAAGCCATATCTTCCACCAACACAGCACCTGCTAATCAGACTGCCCCCTCCCATTCATTGACCGACTTTCGTGTGTGTGTGCGTGTTAGTGTAGCATTTTTGTTTCAGCCTACAAGATAGGAGCCTGAGATTTTGTGCTTGAAACATCGAGTTAATACTCAGATACGACAAATCCCTGAATCCCTGGACTGCACCACCTTAATACATGCATGCATTAATGGCTTTTCTAAAAAATGGAAGGATGTCTGCAGTAGTCTGCACTAGTTTCAGAAATGTTCACCAAATACAGCTTTTCTGTCAACATCTAGGAGCAGAAGCAAAGTTCTTTTTAGAAAATCTTTTAGCCCGATTTTAGAAAGATTTCAATCTAATTGCGATTTTTCTGACCGATATTGCGATTTTCATAGCTGTTTTAACTAACAATTAATGTTCCTTAATTGACAGGACAAGCTGCTTCACAACTTTGAATTCTTTTAAGAATGGATAAAAATGATGTGATTTTCCTAAAAGTTTTAATTTCTGTCATTTATACTCGACAACTACCTGCTAGCTACATATCTAAATTGATGTGAGGCATTTACTAATATCTTTTATGTAGAAAAAGACGTAGCTAGGACGCTACTCTCAGTAGGTAGGAGCATGTTGGCTTTCTGTGTTCTCCTGGGCCAGGAGACTGATATTGTTTAAATGGAAAGACCCTACTCCACCAACATATAGTCATTGGATCAGGGAAGTCATGTTCCATCTTAAACTAGCTAGACGTAGATGTACTGTCAGAGTGTCTACTTGGAAATCTCACACTATTTTAGCAGCCTTTTTTAACATTGTTGAGGATATGGAAGCTGACAATTTCTCTATCATTTCAATTTATTTGTGTTACTTATTTTCCTTTTTTATCGATGTCTGACTATGTATAATGGATATATGTGTATGTCTGGTATGTGAAGAGGGGTAAAGTTGTTGTTCTTTTCTTTTTCTGGTGGGCTTGTTTGGACCTGTGACATAATGTGAAAAGCACAACATAAAAGACTGGTATCAAAAAGAGAAGAATGTGCTACACTGTTGGTCTTCTGAATAGTAAAACAAAGATTGCCCCCCTCAAAAATTATACAGAGTGGTGTTTCTTCTTCGACAAAACAATCCGTGGCCAAGCGCAAATAATACAGTACATTCTGTTGTTTTGACAAGTCATTCAATTAGCAGTAATGGGCTACAGCGGAAGAATTTGCTGGTGATAGTTGTCTTTGTACCCTGTGAAATGGCGGGCTTAAACTTTTACTTGCTTGTTAGGACGCTGTTTATTATGTAAGTTAGAATTGAAATTGTGGCTCTTGCTACATGAAAATTGCACTCTTTCAATTTTGTGATTTCAATATAAAATCAATTAATCATTCAGCCCTACCATATTGTCTCTATATGTTCAGGGTGTGATTTGTGAAAAAAGCAGAGGGGGGATGTTTCTTAATCATACAATACCATGGATAGTGCAACTCGGCCAGGCATTCCAAAGCCCTTATTTATGAACTTCAATATTCAATGGTATAATCTCATAATAGCACAACGTGGTGTCAACATAAAACAGTGTTTTCAAGCCCGAGAGCAGAGTTCACTTCGCAGAAAAAACAAAATACTTTTTCCTCAGGAGTGTTTTAATCCAAACCACAATCTTTTTCCTAAACTTAACTAGTCGTTTTGGTGGCTAAACTTAACTGTCATCGGCGCATGACTCTCACTATTTCATGCTAAAAAACTCAATGGCACCTGAAAGGACCGCCATCTGGCGGTGCCTGTAGCCGACTCATAGTCACCTATTGGCGGCTAAACAACTGCCGTTGGTAGCCGGCGTCCCGGAGCTCTGTAGCTCTAAATACAACCAGCAACTGCTGCTCGGATTTCATTGTTCTATCGCACTATAGCCCATATAGGTATATAATATATGGTCTATTGGTAAAGTAGCATTGATCACTTTGAGGGGGGGGGGGGGGGGATACATCTTGTCCCGACGGGAGATCAAAATAATTCAGCAGAGGCAGGGATAAATAGACCAGAAAGGGGGAAATCCCACACACTCACAGTCCCCCACCCCCTGCAAATCGCACCCTGTATATGTCCATAGATGAAAGGTAACAGGCGTCAGGCCAGCTCATACAAATACTTGTATCCATGAGCCCAGAATACTCTTCAGCACCCTCAGTACTGCTTTAAACACAAATCCTCACCTGCTCTCCTCACCTAGATCATCCTATCCCCTGTCTGCTGCCCGTCCGACGACCAGACTTCGTGTTTATTCGGGCGTAGGCAGATGGAGGATGATGAGAGAGCCCAGAAAATGTGGGTTATTTTTTCATCCAAGTATGAAAAAGAATTACTTTTGTGCTGTCCAAGCCTTTCTTCCAGAGATGTTTTTGTGTGTGAGAGTGTGTGTGCGTGTGTAATTCTGTATGCCTGTGCCAGCGTGTGTGTTATGCGTTGTAGATGGAATAAAACCCACTGTGAGTGTTGACAGTATTGGCTTGTTAGCACTGATGGGGTGGATGAATGCGAAGTGCTGTGGGCTAGACTGGGAAGGCAAATCTGCCGTGATTTCTTGTACCGGATGTGCCTGAATTCTGCAAATCTCTCTTGATAAATTCAAGGCTGTATACTAAAATGAAAATATGACAACGATAAGCCCCATTGAGCTCCTTCTTTACCATCTCCGAGCCTCACTTACTCTTTCAGTGCCTTTCTCTTCTCACTTTCTCGTATTCCTCTGTCCTATAAGTGATTCCTCTTTTCTCTTATTGGTATCTCTATGTTTCCACTCCCTTTTTAACAAATGGTCGGTTTAAAAGACGATTGGAAGAACACACACATGCACACATTCATTCACACACAAGCGAAAGACTGAAATAAAGAAGCCCCTTATCTCTCCTACCAGAGACACTTTGTTCATGTGCTCGCATGCAAATGAATAATATATGTGGATACAGGCGCGTACACACACTCGCACATAACAGAAGTAACCAACCGATTGGTGGTGGTGATGCTGACATGGGCCTTTGTATGCTGTGCGTTTGTGCTTTTTGTAACACAACTTACAAACTGTGTGTGTGTGTGTGTGTGTGTGTGTGTGTGTGTGTGTGTGTGTGTGTGTTTTGTCTGCTGACTGCTGTCACTGTGGAGGGATGTAGAGTCTCCACAGGCATGGTGATGAATGGGAGCGTTGTCAACTTGTCACCAGTCAGGTCCAGCTGCCTTTGTGCTGTCTTTATGTTGCATGTTCTCCTATTATACCACAAGCCCTGCATGTGTGGCGTGTCCGAGCGTAGGACATTAGAGTGATGTGATAAGCCATGCGTCGAGTTCCTCATCTTTGTCTGAAACATGTCATGCACCTGTGTGGACGTCACACGAGACACATCCCCTGCATCAGATGAAATAGCTTCATTTGCATGGATAATTATCAGTGTGTGTCAGTGTGTGTGTGTGTGTGTGTGTGTGTGTGTGTGTGTGTCTTTGGCTTGCAGTCGGAAAAAGAGGGTGTCTCCTGCGCCAGCGTGTAGATATGTCAGTGTGTGAGCAGTGGGCTCCGAGAAAATGCTGTCAAAGCAGAAGCAGAATAATTTGCCTACGGACACATTCATGATACTGTGACGTGTGTGCATAAATTTGCCTTCCAGTAGACTTGGCTGTATGGTTTACAGATAGAGTGTAATGCCAGAAAACCCATACTGTGTGTGGAGGTCTATTTTTTCCTTCTGTTCTTTACATGGATATTTGGTCCCACTGGGATTTCTTTTAGATGACACTCAGAGTATGCACACTACACACACCACATTACACACTTGTGTGTGAAAAGCTGTAGAGAATTTATGCCATCCTCTGTGCTTTATGCAGATGAATCAGGTTGTGATTTGTGTTCAGTGGGCATGGAAGCAGGCCGGTCTGGGATGCAATAAAAACATGCCGAGCCTTGAGGGAGTATTGTGGCCCTATTTTGACCAAACACTTAAGTATAGTGGCAGATGTGACTACTTGATAACTTCCATAGAGCATGTACTATACCTAATTTTACACATATGTACTTTCACATTATACCTATGGTTTTCTCTCAAAATGTGCTCCAGGAACATTTTATAAAGCCTAATGTGAATTTGAATCCTTAACTATGCAATATGGAATGTATGAGGTTAAAATAAACGTATCATGTTTTGTTATAACATTATGGATTCCAAAAACAAAAATAAAATAAAAGGACAATTGGACACAATTACCATGGCTAACCAACGAACACTCAGAGGGACAAACGTGGGATGATATGCTTTGATTGTTGGTTGGGTTTGACTGATCCCAAAATCTTTGCTTTATTGGCCACATTTTGGACAGTCAAATCTTGGTTTATGTTTCCTGTGTCTCAGCAGTAAAGTGATGTGGTCAGAGCTGTTGCAGTCTGCATCTGAGGAAATAAATACAGTTGTCTGTAACACCACTGACAACATTTTATATGGAAGATTACCCATATGTGGACAGCTCCAAAGGAAACGGTGTCCTGGTAATGTGCTCTGGTTGCTAGGAGAGCCAATAGGGATGCACCACTCTGAGTGTCTCAGGGCCATGCCGGGAATGTTTCGAATGATGCTGTCCAGTTTATTGAAACTTCTTATCGATGTAGACTCATGCCCTATAGAGATATTTTTTTTACAGTTTGCCAGCCACTTTCTCCAAAGCAAGCACTTTCTGTCAGGCAGACCTTGAAAATGTAGTTTTGTGAAACCAAGGATGCAGATCCTCTAACCTGTGGCAGGTGAAGTGCTATGATGCAGACTTTTCTGCTCATGTGGCACATGATGTAGCCTATATAAAGTCATCTGTGCCACATCATACATACTAAACTGTCTCTGGAAATCGGGTGGGCCTTAATTGTGTATCATTATATCATTATTTCACTTTTGGTTTAACCACCACTGTGGCAAAGATACTAAAAGCCTGTCGAACGCGACTGAAGAGGCACTGCACCGCTGCATTCCTACAATACCAAATCCAAAGATTTTGTGTGCTCCAGGTTCTTCAACATGCTGTTAATGCCCTTGGAACATGCTGGTGTCCTTGTGTAGCAGGCGGAAGATAGCTTGATACATCATTTGCATGTCTTACAAAATTTTGCTTGAATGAAACGTGTGTAAATGCTCCATATCTACTGTATATGATACATTATTAACGTACAGGATACCTGTCGTTTTCCCTCATCATCACCTTGTTAATTTCCAAGGATGATGCTGCGAGGAGGTGAGAGAGAAGAGTAACACAAAACTAACTGATTTAGCAACAGAGGTGATAAATTTACTACAAATCTTTATGTTATTGTTGGACACGCACACACGCACGCACGCACGCACGCACGCACGCACGCACGCACGCACGCTCTCACCTCCCTGTGCTTATTCAGGGATCTAAATGGGAATCTGACTGGAGGTAAACATGTCATTGTGTAGACCAGCCCAGCAAACAGACAGCCTGACAGGCCAGTTAATAGGGAGATGAAGGGATAGGGTTTAATAGGCCGCACAGAAAGAATAGTAGATTTATTTAAACGGGGCAATATTTACAAATCTGGACAATGTCAGATTGTGTTTAAATTGGCCTCACCGTTCCTCGCCGTGTCATTTATCTTTAAATTCTTCTTATTTAATTCTGCTTATTCATTACCATACTCCGCTGATTGTGCCAAGACTTTGATTTAGCTTCTATCATATGTTGTTTCTATTGAGGCAAGAGCCTCACTTGAAAACCTAAACATCAGAGTGGATTGTGGGATGGGAGCCAGGAGCAGTCTGCTGCTACTGCCACTGAAGGATTTTAAAGGCTATGTATTATATGAGCTGATATTTAAATCAATGTTGTCTATAACTAGAAACGTTGGAGAAATGTTGTCTGGCTGCTGTGTAGACTTTTCTAAATTAATCTTTTCTCTATAATAAAGTTGTGAATAGCCATAATAGCAAGTTTCAGTGTGTGACTCTGCTTGCCACTTTTCCTTTCTTTCACTTTTTTTTTTTTTTATAAAAGCTTTCTCTTCCTCTCAACTCTTTTATACCGCCATGGCAGCAAGTCTCCAGAGTGCAATAGGAACAAGGCTTTATCTGGCTTAATTCGTTTATTCTATCCAGTCTTTCTTTTCCCTCTCTCCTCCTCCCAGTAGATTTTATCACGTTAGGATGTTTGGTTGTGCCCCCCTACTATGTAGGTTGGCTTTATGAATGAGCCCATTCAAGGTCATTTGGTCACTGTGCCTGTCGAGGCTTTGCACACGCCACTCACACACACACTTCCTTTTATCTCTTGATATAAAAAAAAAAAACTTGTTGACTGGCTCGCACCCCCTCCCCCTATTCCACCCTTCTGCTCAAATCCCCATGGAGACAGGGGAGAGAGAATAAGAAGCAAAGTGAGCCGGAGAGATTGTGAGAGATAGAGAGAGATAAAGACAAAAGAAAGAGCCTTAAGTCCCCTGATGTGTTTTGAGTGGACACTGGCGAAATAATCCCTCTTTACTTTCACACGACAATCACAGTAATGACCTTAGCCTGCGCTCATCAACAGACAGACCTGCATCTTCAGGGGGACAGGTGGGGTGTGTAGGACTGTATGAGTGGCCCCTCCATTGTCTGAGATCTAGGATTAGAAAGGCTTAAAGATGGTACGCCTAGCTGGGTGTGCGCATTCATGTGTCTTTGTGAGGATCACGTTATCTATGATGACGTCAGCACTTAAAGAGACTGGTGTTGCATCTGAAATACTCTTAAGCGCAGGGGCTGCAGTAATACTGTCCCTGTGCTGTGAATGGGAAGTTTTAGAGACCGAAACATATTTTTTGCTTTTATTTCTGCAAGTCATGATAAGTCTCACAGCTCTTTAACCCTCTGAGGTCTAAGCCATTTTTTCCCATATTTGGTTCGCCTGGTCTCCTTGTGTAATAATGGTTGTATAACCTTAACCCTGTTATGCACAATCAAGTTGATGTGATTGCACGAGCCAGCTGTCAGTCAAAGTGCCCTTTTCAAAGACGGCTAACACGAAAACATTGTTTTTTGGTACAAAAGATGACTGAACACAGTATATAGCTGTTCAATCGTGGATTTATCGCTCTGGAATTATTGTGCAAAGTGTCAGAAAAGTCCCGTCTTCCCAGCCTGATTTCTAAGCTTCTGGAAGGGCTACGAAGACACAGAAGACCTCTTTAGAAAGGTCTAGCGTTCTGCTAACAAGGTAAAGCTACGAGACGATCGGTCCAAAGCTCGCTAAGCAAACGGAACATACGCAAGTTGATCTTTTGGATTCATAATTAGGATTTATTTATGTTACAAAGACACTGTAATTCCATGATGGATTTAAAAAGCTTCTGGATGGGCTACAATTGTCAGAGGACCTCGTTAAAACATGCATTTGTATGCTTCTAAACAAACAAATGTAAGTTTCTACACTGTATTGATCTGGAGATATTAAATAAGACATAAAGTACGTGTACTAGCACTTTACTTTAACCCCCATATTTAGCATTTATGAGCAATATATAGATACTTAATAAATAGTTTAGAGCAGATATTTTAGTTGTTCAGCAGATATCAATTACATTTTCTCCCATGATGTCTATTTCTTTTGTATAAACAGTAAATGAATGATTCACAGTATAACATAGCTGTCATCATATTTAATATAAATCATTTATGTTTATACACCACATATTTGGTAATACGTTTTTTGTTTTTGTTTATGTTACCAGAATATGTAAGTTTAGTTTAATGCTTGTATCTATGTTTTTTAGAGAAAGGGTAGTAGAGGCAGAGATTCTTGTTTTGCCTTCCTCTGGCCTCTGATGTCAGAGAATTTGGAAACATATCAGCGAATCTGATTGGCCAGTGGGCTCATACGAGAACCCTGGGATATGAGGTAGTGAGGAGCAACAGTGCCAATCAGAGTGAAGAGATGGGATGGCTGGGGAGAGGAAGGGAATAGTGGAAAGGAGACTTGGCATCAACGCTTAGTAGAGGGGTGTGGGTGTGTTGGTGTGTGTGTTCATGGAGTGGGAGGTAGGGGGTTGGATTAGGGGCCAAGAGAACTGCTTTAAAAGCCAACCTGGCTCTTTCCTGTTTCAGCAGTGAGAATTCTCACCAGCTGCCTTTTCCTGAGACATTGTCTTTCTCCAGGCCTGCAGAGGGAACAGGGTCAGACTCGGCATGGCATAGAAACTAGTTTCAAGAAGAATAAATAAATAATATGGTACATATGTAACTTTTAGGAAGGAGGAGGAGGTCAACAGAGGTCATGATCGATTCTCTTTTTCTATATGGCTGCATCTGTACTTGCAGTCTGCCATTACATTGTTCATATTTTAACAATTTGTACAGCATTACAGATTATATAGCTTCAGACTTTTCTAGTCTGCAGCCTCTGGTGGCTGGTGGACTCCAGCTGCCCTCTCTAGCACAGGAAGAAATAATAAGGCTGGACTGACTGAACATAAAGCATTTAACTGTTCAGCTAGTTTTATCTTAGGCCTATATATAATTACTGTTGCATAACTATATTGTTCAGAATCATTGATATATGTTGCACATATGAGATATATGCAATATTCAATGAATAATTTGACTTTTTGGGAAATACTGTTAATTGCTTACTTGCTGAGACTTAGATGAAAAGATCAATATCGCTGTAATATCGGTGTGATAATTATGGAGCTGGAGCCAGGGTGTGATTAGCTTATACAAGTTCCCAGAAATGCTTACTGGTGCCTATAAAGTTAGTGATTAACATATTGCTTCCTCTTTATTTAATCTGTACACAAACTGAAATGTAAAAATCACAAGTTGGTTTTTGGAGTGAGCCAGGCTAGCTGTTTCCCCTGACTTCCAGTCTGATATTAAAACTGATCTTTTGGCTTACTGTAGCGCAAAACAATGAAAAAAAAGCAAAAAAAATGTATTGTTGTATATCAATTGTCCTGTCAGTTCTATTTCCCATAACTCTAAAAGTACAAGCATCATTTTATAATGAGAGAACAAGTGTATTCACAGTACTCCAGTTACCACAGAATAACCATGCATGTAAAAGAAGAAAGCAAGACGGAGATTAAAAAAGTAGCTTTATGGTTGTACATGCACAAGGACACAATTACAAAATACCCTGCACCCTGCAAAGTATTTATCTTACTGTGGTAAAAGCTTGACTCTTACCCTGCAAGGCTGCATTCCTCTGACTGTGATGTACAGTAGATGGGACCAACAGGGCAGTGGACATCACTAAGTGAGCCTCGGCAGGCAGAGCTCGGCCTTGGGCCCTAATACTGCTGCAGCTGCAGGCAGATCAGTACAGAGCAGCTAAGGTTTGAGCTGTAATGGTGCTTCAGTGTCTGTCTGGAGACTGATTTAAAATGGATGACCAAGCACAACCCCTGTAACCACTGGACAAGCTGCCACAGAGACTGTCGGCTTCCTCCACTCAGGCTGCAGAAGGAGCTCACGGATGACACTCCCACATGTGCACTGCTTTAATAGTGTTAAAGGTGACGTGTTTACATATTCATACTCTGTTGGAACTTACAAGCTACATCAGACCATGGGAGATATACTGTATTTAAGCCTTCTCGGCACTTTTCATTTCACACCACAGAAGAGACATAGAAGAGCCTTTTTTATTTATTATAGCATGGGAATGGTTTATTTGTTTAGCGTTATATTGCCCCTGCATGCATTGCACTTTGGTGGAGCTTGTGGGAGGGCAAGAGAGAGTAAAGCTCTTGGGAAAAAAAATGAAAGCTACATAGGAAGAAGAGGAAGGGAGGGGAGAAATGTTGGGGGGTGAAGCCTCTTCAGCCATCTGCCTTTGTGCCAACAGTTGGTTACTGTGGCAACCAGTAAAAAGTCATTATCTTTAATTTACACTGTGGCAGGTTCAGGTGTTTTCAATTGTATCATTAGCTTTTTTTTCTGTCTGCAGTGACTCACCCATCTTTGGCAGCGGTCCTCCACTTCATTCTGGGGCTCTTCATTCTTTTCCCCCTGTGACATCCTTTTCTTTTAGCGTGCTGTGTACCTTTTTCTTTGAGCTGCCTCACTGGCTGATTTAGTGTGTGTGTGTGGCAATCATCTTCTTTTGTAAGGTTATCCTCTTCCTAGGGCATGCAGTATGATGCCACTGTACTTTTTAGATGGCGAGGTGTGATGACAGACGACACGATGACAGAGCAAAAAGAGATGAGAGCAATGTTATGGGGGAAATGACAGGAGCATAAAAACTGCATGGCAGCGGTGTGGGGGAGGTGGAGGGCAAAGAGGTAGAGAAAGTGGTTGTCTCTCTCAGCGGCTTATCTCTTTCATGTTGAGGCTTGTCGGGCGGCAGCAGCAAGAATTGCAGATGAGCAACCTTAAAGTAGCCTTGTCTGTGTACCATTAGCAAACCGCAAGTGCTAAGCACTTACCAGAAGCTGCTTGTGTTAACCTCCTCCTCTCCTCCCCCAGGCTCTCTACTTCCCCCTGCCTCACTTCGCTGAAAACTCTTCTTGTTCTCTCAATATTTTTCAGTGCCTCATTTTTAATTTCAGACACTCTCCTTGCAATCCACATCCAACAACTTTTTGTTCTTTTGTTTGGCTCATTTCATCTGTCTTTCCTGGCGTCGGGCCACCCAAGTTCTTGAAAGGTTGCATTTACTGATGGAAAATAATCTATTTCTCTTTGCGCCACTCAAAATGAAAAAGTCAATTTTGCTCTGGTCTCTACAAAATAATACAAGCCTTCAAAAAACACTTGTAGTTTTCAAATCCATTTTAATATAACGAGCCATGTCTCGCTGCCATTGCTAGCTCGATTGATCAGTTTGTGGGTACAAAATAGCGTTCAATTTAAAGAAAAAAAGAATTACACAAACAAAGCCAGTATTGAGATTTTCTGTCTCCAGCAATTGTCTGAATCTGTGCCTTTTTAACTATCGGAGAGCCTGTCAAAAGCAGTTGGCATTGCAGTGTCCAGGCGTACCTTTTTATTACTGCTGGCTGCTTTATTAGCCTTCCACAGGGCAGGGAAGGATTGAGGGGATTGACTGGAGATGCGAGTGAAAGTGGCACCTATTGACTAGATTGTCTTCTTGTGCTACTTGCACGGTGCGATGACGCTAAAAGGATACTCCCGCTCAGGCCAGTCCATTAGCACATAGGCTCCAGACATGAGAAGAAGAGAACATGACAAGAACAGACCACAAACAGTGCAGCATTCGCAGCTTTGCAGTGATTTACCGTAGCTGCTGGAATAAGGCATTTTCACAGCCAACACTGTTTCTGAGCTTACACTCTCCAGCATTCTGTAGAAATTGGTTTATATTTATCTTCCATTTCCCTCACGGCCCATCCTTGTCCCCTTCATTCCTGTCATTTTCAGATTTAATTGGTCTCAAGATTCAGCAGCGCCTGGACTTTTTTCTTGACTTAGAAGAGACAAAAAATAATTAGTTTATTTAAACTTTTGCTTTTTTGTGTGTGTGTGTGTGTGTGTGTGTGTGTGTGTGTGTGTGTGTGTGTGTGTGTGATGAGAACGTGCCCTGTCTACACTGGAGCATATGGTGTAGGTTGGGTCTGGGTGTTTCTGTGTGTGTGATGACCATCTGTTACCTAGTAACAGTTTGGGTGATCTCTGGTAGATCTCCCTGTTGGGATCATAACACCTGATTATATACAAAGCCTTGGGGTTACAAGCCCAGATGGAAAGACTTAAGCAACATTATCCTTATATCCTGAGTGTTGTGTTGCTTTAACTTTCAGAGTTATAAATATTCGAATGTACTGTAAACGTCTTTTCTGAATCCGCTGTATTTATGAATCTCGGCTGAGGAGATTCAGCAGATGGTGCGGTTTATTAATGGCCCTCTAATGGATTTATAACTGTCACCCTAGGTTACTGGTATGGCTAATTGTGCTTGATTGTGTTTTTATTTATTTTGGGAGTTGTTTGCGGAGTTAAAAGGCCAAATACAGAATGTTTCCTAGCTACTGATTTAGGGCTGGGCGATATGAAGAAATGACCAAATACCTTGATATCGATACTGCAACGATATTGTAGTGTTGACTGTTGGTGCTTTCACAAAATATTAACACAATGAGATTTTTGATAAATAATCATCAGTAATGTGGATATAATGAGTGGAAAAAGGGAAATAATAGAACAGTTACAACAGTCTGGTAAGTTCAGAAAAGTACATCACTTTACTGTAATGCAGCCTTTAAAACCAGGAAAAGACAACACTTATGCCATATTACGATATCCAAAATCTAAGACAATATCTAGTGTCATATCACAATATCGATATAATCTATATCGATATCTATGATGGGGTACCACCACATCTAAATTATTGCAAATGAAATATTGTAGTGTATATTTAGGCAACTGGTTTTTGAAGTCAAATCCCAGCAGCAGCCATTTTGCACTAGCCATTCTCCCCTATCCTTCCACTACCCGTATACAGTAAAGCAGGATGCAGGGGATGCAGAAAACACAGGTGAACTCAGCCCATAAGCTGCATGATGGAAACCTTCTGTCATAGTTAGACAAAACCGTGGAAGCTGTGTGGCTGCAATCAAGTACTTGTTTCAATCAAGACTGTGCCATGAGCTTAGTATGGCCATCACAATCCTAGCAGCAGTAGCTAAAGGGATAAAATGTAAACTCTGGTGGCAGCAGCATCGCTCGCCCGTCTTGGTCACCATCTGGAAAACACACCCAGCCCATCTATTAGACACCGACTCTAGCAAAGGATGAGCGCTCCACTGAAAATGGGTTAATAATGACAATTAAATTGAAGGTAATGCCCGCAGTGGATCTGTCGCTTACAAATTAGTGTTTTATGTAGATGGCTTTCTCTGCCTGGGTGTGGAATTGTGGTTTTGAATAAGTGCGAGTCACTGAATCGAGTTATTGAAAATGTAAGAAATCTGGAATTGTGTTTTATCAAGACATTCTCTTTCTACATTAAGTCTCTCCACCCAGAGGTCAGAGTGCAGATTTATCTAAGGTAGTCAGTCAGGAAATAAAGATAGGAAAGTTTCTGTTCAGCAACTTTTCAGCTGCACTATCCCTTCAGCAGTATGAAAGCACAACTCCTTTTCTGGTTTACAGGCTCTTTTTATAGAGGAAATCTATTATGCACAGTCTGATTTTTTTTTTTTTTTTTTTTTTATATGTTAACAGAGAGGATGTGCTGGAAGCACTTTTCAGTTTACCCTAAATACACCAAGACATGAACACATTAACAGACGAAATGTAAAAGTTTTGTTTTTGTTTGAAAAACCTGCATAGGTATGAACATATTCATCAAATAATAACCAGCCCTCGGTACTGAAAGATGAAGGGCAACCCCAGTTCTGAAAGGAGACAAACGCACACCGTTGCTGTCAAACCAATTACCCTAGCAGTCAGAATTGGAGGCTCACTCAGGTGGAAGATTAGCAGCTGGGTTTGAAGCCCCTCTGCCAAATCCCCCTCCTCTAAGAAAAGAGCAAAAATGCTGTCGCATTTAACTGTGTGTGTGTGTGTGTGTGTGTGTGTGTGTGTGTGTGTGTGTGTGTGTGTGTGTGTGTGTGTGTGTGTGTGTGTGTGTGTGTGTGTGTGTGTGTGTGTGTGTGTGTGTGTGTGTGTGGAAA
Organism: Gymnocephalus cernua; assembly: GCA_023631565.1. Classification (NCBI taxonomy): domain Eukaryota; kingdom Metazoa; phylum Chordata; class Actinopteri; order Perciformes; family Percidae; genus Gymnocephalus; species Gymnocephalus cernua. The sequence continues at coordinate 17,886,421 of CM042430.1, forward strand.
AAGTATGCAAGCATCCCCGCTCCTCACCTACTGTTGGGTGTATTGGACATATTTGCGTACGGTCTATATCTGTCTGCGTTGTAGCTGTTTGTTTGTGCTGTTGCATCAAGTTTGGCTGGAAGGACAGAGCAGCTGTATTGGATGTCTGAATGTGTGTATACAGTTGTGCTGATGCTGACAAGCCTTCTAGCAGGGGAGCAGGGATCAGATGCATGCTAATATCGCCAGCAGACAGGCTGCTCGTCTGACAGGGCCTGGGCTGCGAGGTTAGGTACCAGTCAGGAGAAGACAGAGCTGAGAGAGAGGCGGAGCACAGCAGAGACATGCAAAGACGGAGGAAGTCAGGAAATATAGGGAGAATTAGACAAGGGCCGGGGGGCATTGAAAGAAATGAGGAGGTAGTTCATGTCTGGCAGAGGGAATTAAGTAGGAGGGAGAGCATAGGCCTACAGATGAGCTTTTGTGCCAAAGGAAAACACAGGATTGTCTGTCTTTCTGACCGTGCAACACTTGTTGTTGTTGTTGTTGTTGTTGTTGTTTATGTTGTGTAGCCTGTTGAACAGGGAATTTCTGGAGCAAATGTTTCCATGTACGAAAGTGCATGCAAGTGCACAACTTTCAGTGTTTGGTCCCCCCAAATGCCAGGCAGCTACGCTGCATTTTAATTATGTTATATTCGGTTTGTTATACAAAGTGATTATCAAAAAAGTTGCCAAAGATGACATCTTTAAATTGCTTGTTCCTTGTAAAAATAAAAATAAAAAAAAATTACATTTACAATATATAAAATAGAGGACAAGCAGCAAAGCCCATGTTGGAGAAGCAGAGATGTTCAGCACTTTTGCTCGATAAATGAATTAAACAGCACACCAGTTTATTTTCCATTGATCAACAAAACATCTAATAGAGGTCTGTATCATAGAGAAATTCATTATTACCTTATGTGAACTTGACCAAGATCATTTAAAAATAAAGCTAATAAAGCTTGGTGACTGAAATCAAATATACATAACTACACAGCAAACTTGCATAAAGGTCATAGAAGCAAAGTTGTGGCTGCAGAAACACTGTGGCCTCTCACTTTCACTCGCTTGCTGTCAGCTTGGAGAGAAATGACCTTATCATTGAAGACGGTATGGCACTGCAAGTGCAATGTTGCACGTGTTTGTGTTTTTGTATGAGCAATTTTTATGTGGTGGTAGTGGTAGTTCAAATGTATATCTGTCATTGTCCATGTTTCCAGCACATTATATTTAGCTGTGCTATCAGGGAGGCCTCAGTGAACCACAGTGACACGCTCCTCCTCTGCCCTTACGGCTCTTTCCTTCCGCTTTCCACATAGGCTGTCCATTCTTCCAAGATCCTTTCTTTATCTGACTTAAACCTTGCTCTTTCCTCTGTCTCCGCTCCTTGAACTGTTCAGTTTTAGTCTTGAATTTCAGATTAGGCTGTGAACATGGTCTTCTCTGACCTCTTCCTTATTCTCGATATGCTGCATTCTCAGTCATTGTTTGTTGTAAGTGTTTTGTTCTTTGTCCCTCTTATCCTTTTTTTTCTGCTCTTAACCTGCATCCTTCCTCCCTCTGTCTGTCTGTCTGTCCACCTCTCTCCACATCGGGTCCATCAGCAACTGGCCCTCTGTCTCTGCAGTGCCAGGCGGAGGGAGGAAATGGAAATGAGCTTATAGCCTGGCTACATGGCAGTTGCACTTTAGGTTACTAAAACCTATAATACACAGATAACATTGATCATAGCAGACATGTGTGGGATAAAGAACATAAGCTGTATATCTAAATTTGAGCAGTATTATAAGATATGGAATGGGTAATAATGTACTTACAATTCTCACATTATACTCATTTTCAGGTTCATAATTGTATTTAGAGGTTATATCAAAATAGGTTTACATGGTTTAATTTTCAAAAAACACCATATTTTGTTGTACTGCACATTGCTGCAGCTCCTCTTTTCACCCTGTGTGTTGAGCTCTCTGTTTTAGCTACCGAGTGAGGCATCTCACTTCTGTTCCATCTTTGTTGGGTGTCGCACATGTGGAGTAGCTAGGTAAGCACTGCGCTAGGTAGCTAGCCAGTCAGAAGCAGAGTATGAGGGTGTGCCACGCTAGCAGCTAGGCGAGCATTATAACGTGTGTAACAAAGTGACGCACGTTCATCACGGAAGTAAAGGCTGGACTACAACAGAGCTGTTAGGAGCAGTTTGCGAACAGTGTTTTCTATTGGAGATGGTAAGTGCCTTTGGGGTGGACTTTGGGCATTTTCACTATGTAAACCTATAACGTGCACAAAAAAAGATTAATAACACAATAAAGGAAAGGGGAAAAGCATAATATGAGCACTTTAATGCACATATGTGTGTCAGTGTGATCGAGCAGTTGCAGCGGGGTTTGTTATCTGGGACTTTTTATGTGGTTATATCACCATGCCATCGGATCATGCTAATGCACAGACAGCGCCACTTGTGATCCTGCAAATGGAAAGATGCAAATAGCCGTAGCTAATCCAGCGTGTCCATAATCCCAGTCACAACTGATCACCTCCCCTGGATCAAGACCTGGATATGTGATGGCTGTTTGAGTGCTGCGCTAATATTTCTGTGTTTGTGTGCAGATAATGCATTTTGTATAACATAACACATGACACTCAGGCCATGCTGAGCTTTTGTGGTTAGCTTTTGTTTCTTATAGGAGTAATTCATTACTGTTGGATTTGTTCATGTGTTTTGGTTGGTGTTGGTTGGCCACATGTGAAATGCATTAGCAATGGTGTGATTGCGATATTTATGTTTTCTGTTGGTGCGTGCACACATGCAGTCAATGCAAACTGTGAGGATATTTGTATTTCCTGTTTGGTGAGTGATAGATGGATGTGCCGCATTTGTGGACGGGACAAATAACTTTTGCGTGGGTGGGTGGATAAACTGAATGCACCACAGAGCACTTTAAGTTAAGTGTGTTAAATGTGGTGTGTGTAGGCAGATGTTTACCGTTTTTTGTATGCCTGTTTTGTGCATCAGTGGTTATGCGCTATATATTTGCATTACATTTTGGACCGTCTTCATCAGCATTCATATACAGTATTTATCATCCCAGTTTTTTTCTTTTCTGTACATTAACCTGTGTGTTTATACCCTTATCTCCTGAGGGAGCACAGCCTTGGCTTCTCTTGTCCCCCAAAATCCCAAAGGCCAATCTCCTGCCCACAACTCTAGTTTTGTACTAATGGACAACAAGTCTCCAGAGAGTGGGATAAAAGGGGGGGAGCGGGGGGGGGGGGGGGGGGGGCCGAGAAAGAGTGTGGGATAAGAGTGTTGGAGACAGGGACGAGTTGGAAAAACAATCTTGACAGATGGAGATGGGAAATCTATATGAGGAGGATAATGTTTATGGGTGAGTGCACGAGAGACAGAAAAATAACAAGGGAGAGTAGAGTGGAAGTACAACTGGTTGCGGACTTACATCACGCAGAAGGAGTGAAATAGAGATTTTGGACAGGAGCAAAGGCAGGGCCAGCCAGCCAGCCCTGTGTCTTAGAGAATAAGGGAGAGAGAGAGAGAGTGTTTCCCTGCTGCCTCTGTGTCATCATCATCACCATCACACTGCTTCATGACTATTTCATGACCTTTGTTTCCGTCAACTCCCAGCCTTCCTGAGTGTATAATACTGCACAACCAGAGGGCTTGCTCAAAAACCATGCAAGCGGGCTTCCGCGTTTATCCCCGTTTAGCAGTTTTCAGTAAGAACCGCACGGCATTTAGTAAGAATATCTGATAGTTTCATCATTGTGTGTGTGTGAGGAAATAACTTCATCACTGGATACCCCAACATAAATTAAATTGGATTTATATCAGCCCCTCATTTTGTATTAAATTAGATAAATGAATCCCTGCAGTGTTCCACTTCCACACAACATTTATAGGTACCCTCACAACTACTTGTCTTGATTTTCCTCTTACTCCGTTTGAGATCCAGCTTACAGGTATGGTTATCTCATTCAGTCCATGCACGCTCTCCATGTAGGCTAACATGTCAAAGCGATTGTTTAATACATCAAAACAGGTCTGATTGATAATTACTCCCTGGCTGACTCTTCTTCTTTGCTCTGTAGTGAAAGGAATGCAGCCACCCCGTGAATGCTACATGGTCTCTCTTCATGGACAGTGAGCACAGCCTCTTCCCTGCTGCCCTTTGTAGCACGTGTTATGATAAACTTCACGCCCTACCACCCTAGCATTAGCTTCAGGCTGCACTCCAATAGCCTACAGATGCATCCTATCTTCCTTGGCTTCTCTTGTCCTTGAGACAGTCAGTGACCTAGAAAGGACTGGTTCAGTCAAGGCGAGATTGGTGTGTTTTGACTGTTATAGATAGATTGGTAAATGCTTGTTGGAGAAAGGAAGGAGAAAAGGAACATACAAAATTGAGATGTGGTATTTGGGTATGTCCTGCTTGTGATTAGGCGGGGGGGTGGTGACGTGACGGGTCAGACCCTGACCCTTAACTCATCCAGGCCTCATCATGCCCTGCCCCTCTTCCCTGAGGGGATTCCAATGTGCAGCTCACATGACCCAGGCCACTGACCTCTCTCCCCTTCCCCTCATACCCATTCTTCTCTAAACCCCCATCCTCTCCATGTGCACTGACTTCCTACCCTCTGCCACCCCCCCAACGCCTTCCACTCCTTCCTGCATCTCTTCCACTCCTCGTACTCTCTCTCCCTCTCCTTTTTTGCTTACCCTCATGTTTCAGGGTCAGAGGCAGATGCAATGCATGCCCTAACCTATCTCTGCCTTAGCCCTAAACAGCCCTGGGCCTCGAGACAGTGGTATGTGGCCGGACATGCGCACCAGACACCAAGCCTCAGGGTGAACTGGGAGACTGGCTGCTTGAGTGCTTTACAACTGGACTGCTGCACTAAGGCTAGTTTAGCTCAGGCAGTGGTGTCTTTATAGGTCTGCGGAAACGGGAAATGCATTTCCTAAATGACTAGATCTACTGTGTATGAAATGCTGAACTTAGAGTGGCGGTAGACAGGCTGTTGAAACAAGCTGAATTGTGCAGTTGTAATATATGTTATATATTACATATATATTCTATGTTTCTGTCAGTTTGGGTAGGGCACGGCAGTCAGTCTCATGAGGCATTTTATTTTCTTCCATTATCCGCTGCTGCCGTGTTTTAAACCGATGCATCCTCACATCAGTTAAAACTGAATTCTGAGCTGTCTGTTTGCTCCTCGCACTGACATGATAGTGGACACACCAGGGAAAAAAAGAAAAGAAAACTGCATTGTTTCTCTTGTGTTTGCCAATCCTTTTGTGGTTGTTACAAAAATGCCTCAGCTCTTTGTCTCACACACCTAACCTGCATTCTACCGCAATGAATATGTTAGTTAACTGTCACAAAATGTGTATGAACTTGTAGATTCACATACACGGCACACACGTACGAAAATTCAAAGATAGGTGGGGTCAGTGAAGCAGATGTTGGCAATGCATCTGTGAGAGTGTTGAGCCTGGCTAGCCTCCAGGTCCATAGGGACTTTAGGAGTGCTTGACTTAATTTAATCCAGACACTCTCACAACTGGTCACAAACATGACCTATTTCACACATGACACGCTCATCACCAGGCTGTTATATAGGATAAGAAAGGTGTGCGTGTGTGCACGCGCTCATGCCTGTGTGCATGTGTGCACTTTTATGTGTAAGCTCATATAGGTAATTTGTGCTAATGTGGATCTGCACCAGGGTTGTCCATACTTATCTATATGTAACACCCTCTGTCAGCTCAGCAGGCAGCGACTTCGAGCATGTCACAACAGTTCAGTCGGCAGAGATGCAATTCACAGCCACCTTTGCAATAGCAGAGCTCACAAAACCTACCTGAAATCCTTTTTGGTTGAGCTCCAAAAGAAAATGTATACAATTTAGAATACAGTTAATTACATCTGCATAATATAATTGTTATAGCACTAAAGTAAAATGATAGAAATTAGTGAGAACTGTTAATAAATTGAGGCACTTCTGCACGCCAACGACTTATTATATGGATTTCACATCACATTTGTATGCCTGTAAACCTGGTCAATGTGTAGCACAAAAGGGATCATGTAGATGCATGTTCTGTTAGCCAGTGGACCATTATACCCAGGGGCAGCAGGTCATGTTTTTTTGTGGCTGATTGTAGTCGAGGCTGTCTGCTCTGTAATATGAACATGACTAGGTCAGGACACCGGTGCGCTTTTAACCTGCTGACTCCAGCTCTATAGATAGCACACCAGTAGTTCTTCTCATCTAGTCAAGGCTGTATTTACTGCACTGTTTTCCAACTGGATGTGTTCAGTGATCACAGACTTGTGGGTGCACACACAATAGAAATCATTATAAGCGTGTGCGCACACACAAATACAGAGAAGAAAACACACACACACATGCAGTAAACATACTTATACGAGAGTCTGGAGAGAAAAGATGTAATGTAATGTAATGTAAAAAAGACTGTATTAACCATAAATCCCCAGGTCAAATACCTATTCGAAATGTATCGACCAGCAAGTCTGGCTTAGCACAACACACACCACACCTTATTAATAAAGAGACTGGTTCTATCTCAAAGGGTGCCTTGATCCATTTTTCATGCATGTTTCTTCTACAAATATTAAAACACAAGACATTCTTTTTGATACTGATTCCTTTTTCTGCTGGCACCTGGTTATATACCTTGTGCAGCACTGGGGAGGACCTGTCTCTAATTCACAGCCAGTTAATTCACAGCCTGATTGGAATATGCTTTCGTGAAACTCAGTGTTTCAAGGCTTTTCCATAACCGTAGCTTTGAACTTTGATTAGTGGCACTCAGCTTTCAAGTAAAACTCAGAAATATACAGTACAGTATATGCAGTAGTTGATACGCTGCAGGTGTGAGGTTGCTTTTTATCTACAGTGTGTTCCACTGTAGCGAGTTTCTAACTCCTCCTACCATTTCCTTTTCATTGTCTCCCCCTCTGGTGTAGCAGCGTTGGGCTTTGAAGTTCATCTTCGCGCATCCATAGTTCTCTGTTGTCTGACAAACTCAATTCATCAGCAATGAAGGCTTTGTCTGCTTTTGTGCTCTCTGTCAAACAAGCTATTCATGATTAATAGTGGTTTTAATGTCTGTTTTACTACATTAACGCCTCAGTTATGACATAGAGGGGGTGGTCTTGTACAGCAAGTCTGTGCGCTGGCTGTCTTGGAAGATTTTTTGTTCCTTACAAATTGTGCTGTCAAAGAGCGTCATTCCATGAAGAGCATCTCTCTCTCTCTCTCTCTCTCTCTCTCTCTCTCTCTCTCTCTCTCTCTCTCTCTCTCTCTCTCTCATTATTTTTTAGATCTACTGATGGAATAAATTGGCCTGTCAACTTAGCTTCTATGTATTTTTCTGTGCTATTTATTGATAGCATGGCACCAGTTTGTTGCATCTACTGTAGGTAAATATGTAGAGATATTAGTGATGGTACATCAGCCAACTCTGATCTGTCTGAGTGTGGTATAGTTAATAACGTAGGAAAACATGTTTTTGATGAAGACGAGTCAGCCAACAGGCAGTGCAGCCTTTTAAAATGCAGATGGCTTTCCCTAGTTGGCCAATTAGTAACTTTAGCTCTGGAACACTTATCTGCTTTCATCTTCTTGTGTGTGTCTTTCATTTGGGGTGCAGGGAGCATAGTGTGCCTGTTTTCACAAGTGTGTGGTGGTGTGTGTGTGCTTTAGTGCATGTGTTTGTGTGCACATTCATGTGTCTGTTTTCTGCGATAGTGAAAAGCCCACATAACTTTATTCAGGCAACCATACTGTTAGATGTCGGCTATTAAGCCAAAACACATACCGAGTCTAAACGAACATAGGAGTGAAATGTGGAAGGCACCACTGTTAGCAGTGCATTCCTGGCAGTATAAAAATTAAATGAGTTAAATGGGTAAAAAGTTGCCTTTTACGCAGTTACAGCTGGGTTAAGTAATGCGCAGCATTCCAGCAGCCTTGCCACTGACCTCAATCCTTTCAGGAAACATTCAGTACAGTATTGGATCACAGATTAAACATTCTTAACAGCACATAGTCACGCAGTAGACATTAAGATGAGAGACACAATAGCTCCCTAATAATAATAAAGCTTGTCATGGAAATGTTATTTTTTTCTGTATTTCTCTAGATTAATCATATCTCCCCATTGTCTCTCTCTCCCTCTCTCTATCATGCAGGACCAAACCCCAGCTCAGTGAGCTCCTCTTGCATGGAAACCCTCCTTCCCTGGCAGCCTTTTCCTCTCCCTAGAGCTAGCGGCCAGCATGGCAGGATGAACCTCTGCCAGCGATAATGATGGCCAAAAAGCAAGATGTCCGGGCACCCACCTACAACCTGGTCGTGGTTGGCCTGTCCGGCACAGAGAAAGAGAAAGGCCAATGTGGTGTGGGCAAGTCTTGCTTGTGTAACCGCTTTGTCCGGCCAAGTGCAGATGACTTCCACCTAGACCATACCTCCGTTCTCAGCACCAGTGACTTTGGAGGCCGTGTTGTGAACAATGACCACTTCCTGTTCTGGGGAGAGGCTGGGCGGACGATGGAGGAGGGGCCTGAATGCCGTATGAATGTGGTGGAGCAGACAGAGTTCATTGATGATCAGACGTTCCAGCCACACCGAAGCACAGCGCTCCAGCCTTACATCAAGAGGGCAGCTTCTGCCAAGCTGGCTTCGGCTGAGAAGCTAATGTACTTTTGCACAGATCAGCTGGGACTGGAGCAGGACTTTGAGCAGAAACAGATGCCCGAAGGCAAGATTACGGTGGATGGCTTCTTACTCTGTGTGGATGTTAGCAGGGGTATGAACCGTAGCTTTGAGGACCAGATGAAGTTTGTTACCAATCTGTACAACCAGCTTGCCAAAACGAAGAAACCTGTGGTAGTGGTTCTCACCAAATGTGATGAAGGAGTTGAGCGCTATATTAAAGACTCACACACCTTTGCCCTAGCCAAGAAGAACCTACAGGTGGTAGAAACATCAGCACGCTCTAATGTCAATGTTGACTTAGCCTTTCTTACACTGGTTCAGCTAATAGACAAGAGTAGGGGAAAGCCCAAAATCATCCCTTACTTTGAGGCACTGAAACAGCAGAGTCAACAGATTGCCTTAGCCAAAGACCGCTATGAGTGGCTGGTCAACCGAATTGTGAAGAACCACAATGAGACATGGCCCGTTGTCAGTCGGCGCATGCAGTCTGCCCCTGAGTACAAGGACTACGTTTTCCTTGAAGGGACAGCTAAGGCCAAGAAGCTATTCCAGCAGCATGTGCATAGACTTAAACAAGACCATATAGAGAAACGTAGGAAGGCCTATCTAAGTACACTACCACAGGCACTGTCTGTAGTGTTACCACAGTTGGATGAGATAGACCACCTGAGCTGGTCTGGAGTTCAGAAAGTCCTGGAGACAAAGAGAGAGTTTTCCCAATGGTTTGTAGTGTTAGATGACACCCCTTGGGAGACCACACCACACATTGATAACATGGAGGATGACCGAATCCCCCAGGACCTCTTGGAGACCCCCGCAGCTGAAGCTATCTATGAGACCCACCTGGAGCACCTAAGGAATGAGCGCAAACGGGCTGAGATGAGATGGGAGTTCAAGGAGAAGCTGAGTGTCTCTCCTTTCATCACACCCGGGAAACCCTGGGAGGAGGCTAGAAGCTTCATCATGAATGAAGACTTCTACCAGTGGCTGGATGAGGCTGAATATCTGGATATCTACAACAAACACCAGAAGGAAATCATTGACAGAGCCAAAGAGGACTTTCAGGAACTGCTTCTTGAATACTCTGAACTTTTTTATGAGCTGGAAGTGGATGCAAAGCCAAGTAAAGAGAAAATGGGAGCGATTCAGGATGTGTTGAATGATGAGCAAAGGTTTAAAGCCCTGCAGAAGCTGCAGGCAGAAAGGGATGCTCTGGTATTGAAACATATCCACTTTGTCTACCATCCCACAAAGGACACCTGTCCCAATAGCCCCCACTGTGTTGACAGTAAGATAGAGCAGATTCTGGCCTCCAGATTCCCTACCCGCTACCCATCATCAGATAGTTCAAGACTAGATTTGGGGAGGGCTGAACGGATTAATCTTGTCATCCTAGGAAAAGATGGGCTAGCCAGAGAGATGGCAAATGAGATAAGAGCCTTATGCACCAGTGACGACCGGTACGTGTTGGATGGCAAGATGTATGAGTTAGCCCTTCGTCCCATAGAGGGCAACGTACGTCTGCCAGTCAATTCATTCCACACACCAACCTTTACGCCACATGGTTGCCTGTGCTTGTACAACTCAAAGGAATCCCTCTCCTATGTTGTCGAGAGTTTAGAAAAGATTAGAGAGTCAACCATAAGCAGAAGGGAAAGGGAAAACAGCTTAGCCCAACTCCCACTGTCCCTCCTTCTGGTCACCAAGCGAGGGGTGGGGTCGATTGGGGATATTGGGGGGGAGACAGCTCAGACTCTTATCCAACAAGGGCAGCAGGTAGCTGGAAAGCTGCAGTGTGCCTACCTAGACCCTGCCTCTCCAGGCATGGGCTACGGTCGCAATGTCAATGAGAGGCAGATCAACCAGATGCTGAAGGGCCTCTTAGAATCACGGAGAAGCATAGGAAGCAGCTCCCCTCCATTACCCCCTCCACCCTCTGCCTTCAGAGACTCTCAGTCCCAGCCAATGCTAGAGGCAGACCTGAGGATAGTCATGTGCCTGATGTGTGGAGACACGTACGACATAGACCAGCTCCTTGCTCCCTTCCTGTTGCCCCAGCATTGTCGTCCTGCTGCCAGTCTCAGCAGTGGCACCTCCGTTTTGCTGGATCTCAGTATAGGAGGTCAGAGGCTGAATATTGAGCTGTCACTGCTCTCCTTTCATTCCTCATTCTCACTCCGCAAGACCAAGCTGGTCCACGGCTACATTGCAGTTTACTCTGCTCGCCGCAAGGCCTCTATGGAGACGTTATGTGCTTTCCTGTGTGAGGTCCAAGACATCATCCCAGTCCAGTTGCTAGCAGTAGGGGAGAGTCAGATGGAGCTGTCAGACTCAGAGTCAGCTAAGGAGCAGGTCAGCCAGGGAGAGGAACTGGCCCATGAAATAGAGGCCAGGTTTAACACAGTGATATGTGGACATGGTGGGGTAGTAGGGGGGCTTCATAAGATAGACCTTTTCCAATCCTTCCTCAAAGAGGCAGTAGAGAAGCGCACTATTGTTGAGGCCACACACATGTATGATAATGTGGCTGAGGCATGTACCAATGAGAGCATCAGCCCTCGCTGTGGCTCTCCTAGTCCAGTTAACATTCTTATGGACTCAGAGGACGATATCGACCCATCATCACCTTACCCTACCCTGAGGGAGGATGGCAGTCTGAGTTCCCAACTGGGAAGCTTCAAGCTGCCAGATCTGGATTCAAGTGATACCTTCTCTGTCATTTCTGATCTCAGCACCTTTGAGAGCAAGCTGAACAACAAGGTTCCACCACAAGTGAAGCCTAAGCCTGTACGTAAGGTTAACCTCGGCCCCTACATGGACCAGCAGGGTGGCACCAACCGCCGCTCTTTGCCCCAAGCTGTCACCTGGGCTCCAGGTAGCGATGGTGGCTATGACCCCTCAGACTACGCAGAGCCCATGGATGCTGTGAGCAAACCTCGACCTACAGAAGAGGAGAATATTTACTCTGTCCCTCATGACAGCACACAGGGCAAGATCATCACCATTCGCAACGCCAACAAAGGTCACTCCAATGGAAGTGCTGGGGGGAATGGGTCCGACAGTGAGGCTGATAGCAGCTCACTGGAGCGCAGGAGAAAGTTGTCTGCCATTGGGGTAAAGCCTAAGCTTTACAGAGACAGATCCAAACGACTTGGCAAGTTCAGCAGTTTTAGGACGAGCTTCTCTATAGGCAGTGATGATGAGATGGGGGGTCCACCCAAGGCTAGCCAGGATGAGGTAGGAGCCCAAAAGGACAACTCCATCGAGGAGATTGAGGACCCCAAAAGGAGAAATATTCTTAAGAGCCTGCGCAGAACTGCAAAGGTGAGTGTTTATGCATCCATCTGTTTTAGCTGGATATCAGTGATGTATAAGTCGCAGCTCTGATACTAAAAGAAAGTATTTCATTTTCTAAGTTGATTTAACTATTCCCAAACAGCAGTTAACAAGTGTTATTCCAAAATGTTGCATGTTTATTTTGGATCATTGCCTGAGTAAATTCACTTAGTCATTTTGAACTATTGAGTTTTCTCAACTAAAGCTTAAAATAACCTCCTAACTAAAAAGTATTTTGGCAAGAAAAGTGTCAATTGTTTAAATAGTTGAGATTTAATTTTTGAGCAAAACACTTACTGTAAATTGTAACTAATAACTGACTGCCTCTGAATGTTGTGCACTTATACCACTTTGTCTGCAGTGTGTATATATACACACACACATGTATTTGTTTATGGATTTATAGAATGGATAAAATGTCCATAATCCTCAGTACAATTAGTTGGCTGAGATTCAACACCTGTTTGCTTTGGTGTATACCTGTGTTTATCACTAAAGTCGAGGAATAACTAATGAAACAGTATAATCTCTCTACTCTCTGCATCTCGGCTGAAAACGTGCCATACTGTAGGAGTTCCTCTGAAAGCATGTCTGGTATATTTTACCCTCACCCGTCTGTGAGAGCTCTCTAAACTACCCAGATAATCAGAGGAAAAAGCGAGAACCTCCAGTCGCTAAACTTTTATACCAGAAGGCAGTGCCTCTTAATGAATAGGAACAGAGCCACAGTTTACACTGTGCTATTTTATGTGTTTCTGCTCATGTGTATGTCGGCTTGGTTGCATCAGCTTTCCCATTATATACGTAGCTGTCATAATGATGTTTGACATTTATTTCAGCACTATTTTGAAAGCATTAACATCAAAGCAATTCTCGCTGTAGCTCTACATGAAAAGAAAACTAATGGTATATCTCAGCATATTAGCTGTAAACACCCCTGCTGTTCAGGAAACCGTAGTACCAACATGCAAAAGAATGTGAAAGAATCTCAGCACAGGAGTCTTTCACTGCTTAATTATAACACACAAAACCTGATTGTGCAGTCACCTTGCTTTCGGCCTCGCTAGTAGTACGACTACATATTGTTTACAGCTTAGTTGTCAAAGGGTGCAATGCATTTGCCGTTAGCGATCTAGTGACTGACATCAGCGGCATCTAGTTAAGACGGTGTTTACTGTTCACTGTTGTGGTACTGCGGTGAAGTATGTGCCAAGGCTGGTCACTTTGTTCCTAAGACTAAGACGCATTCCCTGTCAGCTTGGCTTTCTTTGCAACCTTCCTTTCATTTTCTCATATTCACAGTGAATGTCTTCTCTTCAGACTTTCAGCTTCTCACATTCCTGTCACACTATTTCTCCCCCCCCCCCCCCCCCCCCCCATTATGTTCTCCTCATATCTCTCCATCCTTGGCATCTGTCGACCCCTCTCCTGTTTGTTTCTGTGCTTGCCTCTCGACACGTGTTGTGACGATAGTTTTGACCTTACTTTTGTTAGGCTTATCAGCCTGGTATGCTGTTCATCTGCACACATGCCGTTGTACAGAAGTGTCAGCTGAATAGAAGTTACAGCTGTGTATTTTGTGCGTCTGTGATAATTACCATGGCTGTCAGTAGGGTGGAACAGGAGGGGGATGATTAATGTTTTCACACACTCAGCTGTGATGTCTAAGTAAGTACCTTTGTGAAGGCTCACAGAGCTCCTAAAAACCAGATCCTTTCTTTCCTTAATGCACTAAATCACTTAGCACGTAGTGTATGCCATTCGTCCTTCTGCAAATGTGTGCTAGGCCAGACTACCAATTACTTGGAAAGCCCAGTTCAAGCCCCATGTTAGCAAGTATACACATTCCTGTAGCTCTGACTTTTACCTGACCCTGTGCTCTGACCCTGTCCTTTGATGGGGGGGAAATGGGATCAATAAAGTATCACATGACACATTTTTACCCTTGTTTCAAAAACAAATCCCCAAGATAATTTTTAGATCAGTGTCCTCATCATTACTCTAATTAGTGCCTCTGATTTGTGCCCTACAGCAGATCTGGGATCTGGATATTCGCATTAAAGGCCATTATGGCTTCATTGTGGTTTTAACAAAGTGATCAAGTTCCATCACCTGTTTTTCTAAGCAGCTGTCACAAAGATAAGAGTCCATTTTCAATCTGCTGCAGCTGGAAATACCCTCAGGATAACTAGTATGTTATTTGGTCATTTCAGGGTGTGACGTGTTGTAGTCACAGGGTGTGACGTGTTGTAGCAGGTACTAAGGGTTGGTATAGAACCAGCTGTTCCTGTTAGTGGCTTGTCAGGGTTAACAAAGAGTCAGTTTGTCAGTTGGTTTTAGGAGGAAGGTTTGGGTTTCTGCAGTGTGAACACTTTCCTGGTCAGAGCCTTAAGGTTAGGACACACGGACCAGACGACCAGACCCTCGGCAAAAAAGGCAGTTGGACTGATCAGTCTCCCCGAATTGGTCAAAAAATGCCTCGGGAACACACCAAAGCGACAGGACGTAATACGTCTCCATAACGGCAGGCGACGCTAATCTCTATTGTCGCCCAAAAATGAAAACTGGCAACTGATTTGACAGGTCTGGTTTCTCTGGAAATTCAAAGGCAGACTGTCGTGGCGGCTTGTTCAGAATACAATCTCCTATTTTACTAAAATAGTTCACCAAAACGTGTTTCTGAAAACATTTTAAGTGAGAAATAGGCCATGCAGTTGCTGAATCTGTCTTCATTTCAGATCGACAAAGGTCAGTTTAAAAGATTTTCGTCAGATTTTGAGAGACTCTAGTCACCCTCAGTCCGCTCCTTGTATTCCGGCTTGGCACTCTACCAATCAGATTGGTCATTTGAGTCCGACTGCCGGTAGTGCCCGCCCCGCCGATTATACATGTCAAATCGGCCAAAATGAAGGCCGATGGCCCCTCCGACGGACGGCGGCACGGAACACACCGAACAGACTCGAGGCACTGACCTCGCCAGACTGTCCGACGGCCGAATATCGGCCATGTGAGTCCGAACCTTTAGGGTGCTGTCCACCACTCGGAGTCGTGACGTGTAGGAACACATAATTGAAACTAGACTCTGAGCTGGTTTTTAAAACCCTTTTCACCTCAGGCAGTGACCAACTGTGTCTCTGTCCCCCTCACCCTCCCTCAGTGAGAGGCCAGAAACATTTTCCCTCTCTCTCTCTCTCTCTCTCTCTCTCTCTCTCTCTCTCTCTCTCTCCCCCCTGCAGCTTTTTTCAAACCTCCTCAGCCAGCAAAAAGAATGCTACAAATTCCTCAGTCACCTAGTTCCAATCTAGTGTCCTCAAAGAAGAAATAGGAAGGAGGGAAACAATCAAAGAAAATGAGAAAACGCACCCACAGAAAGAAAATGAAATGGAGCCAGAGAGAAATAAGAGTTATAATAGAACTGGTGTTTTCTTATTTGTTTTTGTACTGTGGCTTTGTGTTTCCGCATCCTACAGCGCCTGTGTATGTAAACGCTCACCATGGTGTCTGTATGTTATTATTAAGGATGTGTTTTGTTTGTCGTTTGTGGTAGAGGTCTGTTGTGTCTTCTCAGCGCTGGCAACGTATCCTGTCTCAGTCAGCAACTAAAAGGAGTGGCCAGAAGGCAAAACTGCGGGGGGAGAAGACAGTGAGAGAGAAAATTGGATGGAAGAGCGAGAGAGAGAGAGAGAGAGAGAGGGGTGGGGGGGGGGGGGGATATAGAGACAGTCTGCTAAACTGAGATAGGGCACAGATATACAACACAGTCAGTGTGATAGGAGACAAATAAATTATGAGCTGCTACTTGGAGCTAAAAACCAAGCTGGCAGTGGTTTATGACAGAACAGCTCTACGACCACAGAGGCTTTTGTCTTGTAGTGTTACATCTATTATTACTACTACCCCCTTTTAATTCACTTAAATCCTTGTGTAGGGGTTTTGTGCATGTGTGAATACTAACTTTGCATGTACAGTATATGCGCACATGATCAGCTAAATGCCACAAGTATAAGAATGTCTGTACATTGAGGGATCGGGCTGGGCAGCAGGGGAGTTAGCTGGGAGTGATAAGTAAAGGGGTCCCTGTTAAGAAATCGGCTTATGTAGGGCTCATAATAGAAAGATGACTGGGCAACAGTTACTGATGTGCTGGGGAAGTCTGTAGTTATTTAACCTAGATGTGTTTCAACACAGAGCCTTGCTCAGGGGCCTTGCTGAATGAAGTGCACACCCTTAGTTAGTGTTATCGACATGGACATTTTATTATCCCGACACCTAAGCACCCAGTTGACTGGGAAAGTAGCAACAGTGGCCTTTTTCTTACAGTTTCTCATAGAAAAAACACCCTAGTTAGAAAATCCTAGATGATACTGGATCTTTGAGGCCAATACCGATATCAACACTTGAGAAGAATAAAGCAATATATTAACCAATGTTCTTTTTTTTTCTGCGTAAAGATATTTTGCATTTGAACAATATGATTTTTCTATGACAGCTGACCATGTCAATAAATATAAAAGTATCTTTTGGACGTCAAACATCATTTTAAGTTAAGAATTTTTACTGTAAAAAACACAAACAAAACTTTATTAAATTTAAGTTGACTAAAATCCAAGATGAAATATACATAGGAATGCCGCCAATAAAACAGATATTACTTTAGTTTACTTTTCCATTTCTTTTATGTATCTCCTCACATACTCACTGATAACCACATATCGGTCAATAATAGCGGTCTGCAGATGTGTCGGTCAGGCTCTTTTAGCTGGTAATGAAAGCCAGCTGAAAGATAAAGAACGCAGATTAACAACAGAATAAATTCACTAAATGTTCAAACAACGGGCAGAAAGAAGACGTCCAGACGTCCTGTGTTGATCTGCTCAGTCCTAATTAGTGTTTCCCTGCTTTTTTTCTTAAGTACCGCTGTGCGTGTGTGTGTGTATATATGTGGTATCGAAAATGTTTGGTGGAGTGCAGTGAGGCCAGTATCTGGAGCAGAGGCCACGCCGGGCTCCTTCTCTCTAATGAGCACTCCTCTGCTCCTTTCCTGGGTCTGTCTGTCAGGCCTGCACTGCTCCCACAGTCTGTGTGCCCAGCCAACCATGCATGCCTGCCTCACCACCTAGCCTGCCAGGGCAGAGCCTCAGGGGGCTGCCAGACTTACTAGAGATCCAGGCCTCAGGGGCCTTTTAAAACATTCCCACTGAACACCATTAAAGCGCAGTACAATTACCGCTGATGCCTCAGCCATACTGAGTCAGACAGGGAATGTTGCAGGATTGCATTAGAGGTCTATTAACAGGAAAATAAGTTAGAAACTAATTAAACAGTGAATACGAGAGTTTGATTATCTGAGAGCTGCAGTGCAGCAGACAGAGAAGGAGAAACGCAGAATGCCAAAAGGAGGGCAAGGATGAAGAGACCAGAGTTACGAAGGAACTGATGTATATCAGATATATATTTATGCACAAAACAGGGTTCAAGTAAGGAATGTTTGATTGGTTTGAAGGTGTGTGTGTGTGTGTGTGTGTGTGTGTGTGTGTGTGCGCATGCGCGCACATGTTTGCGTTTTGCTCAAGTAGATACTAACATAAAAACACGGTCATTTAAAAATGAGGTCATGGTCTTTTACATTTAAATCAAGTCATTTCAAGAACAACGCATCTCGTCTTAGTGTTATTTTGGACATGTGTGCCTATGTCAGCAGTGCTCAAATAATGTTACATTTTGTGTCTGAGTGCTCCTACCAATCTGTTCTTTCCTCTTGATTCCCCCCCCCCCCAGAAACCACGACCCAAACCCAGGCACTCCATCTCAAAACCCATTGAGAGCAACTACTTTGGTATACCACTAGCCACCGTGGTCACTCCTGAGAGGCCGATTCCAGTCTTCATTGAGAAGTGCATCCGTTTCATTGAAACAACAGGTAGGAATCTTTTTTTACTTTACGTAATAAGGAGTACAGATGCTCTATGGTATCCAGAACAGAACAGGCTGTTGTTTTCAGTCACTGAAGTGTTAACCGCCTCTGCATATGCTATACCTGTCTCCTTTTGAGCTCTCTTTTTCCCTATATTTTGTCCTTATCTTAATCCTCCTCCCTGGTGGGATTGGTCGTCCTTAAATCACACGCAGCCTTTGTGCCTATGTGCATGTGCGTCCGTGCTTTCTTTTGTGTCTCCCTTACTCTTTGTTCACGTTTGATAAATGGTAGTGCTTTGCTGAGCTGTAGGCTTTAAAAGTGGGCACCTCCAGGGATGTGAACCAGGTTGGGGTGTTAACTTACTTTTTTGATAACCTTAAAATAGTTTTATAATCTCAAAAAAAACGTAAAGCAAAATCGGCTGTGTTGAAATCCACGGGTAAAGCCAGTTCCTTATTTGTATGCATATTACATAAATATCGTTCGTTTGGCAACTCCCAAACTGGTTAAAGCATCAAGCAAATCAAGATGTCTTCTGTTTCCAGTGGTTACAGTCACAGTAGTTTGTGCTGTCTTTTAAAAGGAGTCATCATCATAGCCTCATTCAGATCAATGTGATAATGAGAAAAGCCAAGGGGGTTTTTAAGCAACAAATACGTTTGCGATGGAGTATAATGTTAGAATGGCTCTATGCATTTTAACTAAAATACTCTCATCTGCTAATTAGAGGCTGTTACCACCAATCATCCACACACACACACACATACCTCCTCTCCTCTCCTCCCTGGGAGTACTGGGAGCACAGATGTGATTGGATAGCCTTTCATAACCACGCTACCCTGTTGCCCAGATGCCAAACCCCCTGCCAGGCTATTCTGGTGCCCCACTGCCCCAGGACTGCCAGCTTGCCTCTCAGTCTGCCACCAGCTGTTACACTAAACCAGAGGCGACTTAGATCAGGGTCAATAGTGTGTATATATAGATATTTGTACACATCTGCCTGTTCTTGGCTGGGCCGTAAACAGGATTTTAGATAGTCAGTCTCTCACCCCTTTACCGCCAAACACTTTTCAAATTTTATTTAGTTAGCTGTTTGATTGTTTTTTTCTAAGTTTTATTTAAATGGCAGCATCCCCCCTGAAATCTCAACACAACTGACTAATATCTACCTAATAGAGCTGTCTCAGAGAAGAGTGTATATTTTCCCTATACCCAGCATCAGATTACATACTTTATTCAAATTTTTACATAAAGGTCTACATTTTGTTTTAAATCTCTCTCTCTCTCTCCATGCTGCCAGGAATACAATTGTGCTGTATTAATACTGAATTCTTCATTATCACAGCACTTTGGTCAGTGCGAGCTGTTTCTAAATGTGCTATAAAAATAAATTTTACTTACTATTATATTGATTTGAACTGGTTCCAGGAATCTGCCTAACAAAATGTTTTAAACTGTTAAAAAAAAAAACAACACACGGGTGTAACGTCACTGGTAGTTACTGCCCTGATACTTGTCTTATAGGAACCTTCATTATATATCTAAGTAATGTTTCTTAAAAATGTGCGCACGCATTGCTTAAAATTGTCTTTTCATTCCGTAAAGTGAGTTGCATGTGAGTTTGACAAAACATTGCTGTTGTTTACTGACATGGCATTGCATTCCACTGTAATCTCTGTCCTGATTAAAGACTGTATCTGTGGATTACTGCGGCCTCAGAAAACATCCACCGCCTTCCTCTGTGTAGGAGTATAGGGGCAAAGCTCTAGATAACAAGGCATCACGTTAGATTTCACCTCCCCCTGTTCAGGTGGTAACTGGAGCAGTCAGAGCTCTTAGTTCTGGGGAAAAAAAACAGGTTGAATGTGTTTATATACTTATACACTGTTATGTGCGTACATGAGGATGTTTTCCACCGTTTACCCTCACTCACTCCTTTAGTATTTCGGCCTAATCCTCTTCTCCCGTGCCCTTGTTTCTCTACTGCTTTCTCCCAATCCAGTCATCCTTCTCCCACTGTCTCTCCACTAGTACCTTCACTTGTCAGACTTCATTTCTTTCATCTTCTTCCTAACCCATATATCTATTTCTCTCTCTGTTTTATTGTCACCTCTCTCAATTCACTGCATTTTTCCCCCTCGTGATATCCCCTTCATCCCCCCCTTCCTTCATTGCTTTCGCTCCTTCCTCTTGTCCGTGTGTGCGCGTGTGTGTGTGTGTGTGTGTGTGTGTGTGTGTGTGCGTGCGTGCTCGCGCCAGGTAATGTTCTGCCCCATAGCTCCCTCTGTCCGATCAATATCACAAGGTGGGAAATTGGAAGAATGTTTGGGCTCAGCTCTTTTCTGTGTGTGTATGCATGTGTAAGAAGTGTAGCCTCACACATCTCACAGTCAGAAGCAATAGGAGTGTGCGCACAGAAATGCTTAGTTTACATACACAACACATGCGGTACAAAATGGCACACCCACACAGAGAATTACTGCGGCTTGCGAGGGGAAATGAGTTACAATGTGCTATTTCGTTTTCAATTGTAGTTGCTGTAAGTCCGACTTTACTTATACCGTATCTGTGTCTACGATCTGTGGGTATAATGGCACTCACAGGAAATTACCATTCAATGCTGACACTATGTTTATCACTACAGTAGGAGCTGATAATGAGTGACATTGTGAGGCTGACCCTGGACCTGTAGCTTTGACCTACATCCTTCCCTTCTCCCTCTTCCTCAAACAAAAATACTCATATTATTATCTGTTTAAATGTAATTGACAACCCTCACAGTCTTGTGTTCATCTACTGAATCATGACCTTGGTCTATGCGATGAAAATATATATTTTTTTTACCCTCAGACAAAGTCAAATAGTTATACTAGTCAGAAAGACTTTGCATTTATGGACTCAAAAAACAAATGTTCTAATTTCTTTTTATATAGAGGCATGTTTTGGCAATACACATGAGGCACTAAAGAAAGACTTTTCTGTTTTTATATTTCTATTCAAAAGTCTTTCTTCATTTCTTTGTTGCTTCTCTTTATTGTGCTTCCCAGCTCACTCCCTTTGTCCCTGAGAATAATAGCAGTAGATTTGTTATTTTGTGTTATTTTCATGCATTCTGAGCTGGCAGAAAAGCAGCTGTATAAAATCAATCCGCTGTGACTGCTGTTGTCTCTCCTGAGCTCTGGCTTTATCTCGCCGTGGTACCCGCAGTGTGTTCTACCGGGGTGATGATGAATGTGTGTTAGCGTGTGCGGGCATATCTGCTGGCCGTAGGAGCCTCCATAGCGACGCACAGGGCAGATACCCAGCCACCGCCTCTTTTGATGGCGAACTATGAAATCAGCCGCTGGGGTCTGGGCTGGAGCGTTGGACAGTATCATGCTGCGGGAGCACAGTCGCTAACTGCAGGGGCATTTATCGCTATCTGAGTGGGGTTACAGGTACACGGGTGTGTTTTTGCCCACTTCAGTGCTGTTGGAAGCTGCAAAGTCATCATAGATAGTTGCATTTTTAGGTTTCTACTACCGATATAGACTCAAGAAGCTGATAAAAATAAGAATTTTATGTCCTAATATGCACTGTAGTATGGATTGATAATAGCTTAAAAGAATAGAAAGTTATTAGTTAAAGTTACGGTTTCTAACACAACTGAAGACATTTTTAGAGGATGCCGAAAAAACAACAACATTTGTATGCCACAGGAAGTGCTCATATTTACGTTGACCCCAGGAAGTGCTGGTGCTTTGTTTGACCCCAGAGGAAGAGGATGCTGTTGTCTGTATTGGAGAGCTCACCTTTCATCATTTCTGTCATAAAGCTCTTCTACAGTATTCGCCTTTTTTATCCACTCAACCAACCTCCATCCATGTGTTTTGTTGTTTTAAACACATTCCCCACCCCTCTATATATCCTTATCTTAATCCCTTTATTTGTTCTCATTCTGTCTTTCATCAGTCCTGGTGCTCACTCATATGGGTCCTCACACTTCCCCCCCACTATCTTTCTCATACTTGCTTGTCCCGTTTTGCCCCTATATCACTCTCTCTCTCTCTCTCTCTCTCTCTCTCTCTCTCTCTCTCCCCACCACTCCTACACTACTCCCCTCTCCCTATCTCTCCTCCCATCCCTGTTTTCCTAGTGTCTGGCTAGAAAAGCTTTTGTGGATAATTGATTGGAAGGAGGAGGAGATCGATGCTGTATGCCTTGACTGAGAGCTCTCCCATTTCCTCCCTGCTTCTCTCTATCGCGCCCTCTTCTTCTGCCACTCCCTATCTCCTTCACTCCCTCTGGATTGCTCTTTGTCTCCCTAAATCTCCACCAGAGTGTTCAGACAAAGACGAGAGAATTTCAAGGGTGGGAGGTGGAACCCTGTCTTATATAAACTGGAAAAAATATAAATAAAGGAAAATGAATTGAACCTCCACTCAGACCAGCTATCCACGTGCCTTTTGCTGTCCCGCTTTGACGTAGTTGCTTGTGTTTTCCATGTCTGAGTATGTGGATGTGTTGCGAAAATACAAGACTAAAGGTTATATGTACTAAGCCTACTGCAAATTGCATCACCGCTATTCAATTCAGGGAGTATTTAGTAAGACTAATATATGTGATATGATATGCTAAATAAGAACGATGCTCGTGTTAGACATGTTTTGTACAAGTGTTTTCTGCTGCTGAATATTTTGAAACTGCCATTATGCCCCCCCCAAAAAGTGAAAATGATACAGCATGTGAGGAAATATTAGCTTAGTTAGTCATTGGTTGTCAGCTCAACAAAAGAATCAGTGATTGAATTAAAAAGGTCACCCTGACTTATGACGAATCAATATGGGAGATTTTAGTTGTTTGTTAAAACTGTCAACTGTATTAGATTTTTAGATTATAATGGAATGGATTATTGCTGTAAACGGATAATAAAGGCCTTCTTAATAAGTATTTCATTTGCTGCTTCAATCATATTATACTTGACTGCGCCTGCTGTGAGCCATCAAAATCCTGGAAAATATATATATATATATATATATATATATATATATATATATATATATATATATATATATATATATATATTTTAGTGTAATAATATAAAGACAAGCACATATAAAAGGCAAAATAAGACAAGAAACCATCGAAAACGACACAAACAACAAAAACAGACAGCCAGCACTCACTCAGTACAAAGAAAAGAAAATGTGTACATGTACATGTCTATTCATTAGACGAGACGCCCGAAAATGTCCACTCATAGAGAGAGGGTCAGAAATGAAGTCCAGGAGGAATTGGAATAGCAACGTCCCATTGTGTGGATATAAGACAAGAACAGGACAATGTGTTGCAGGCACACACAATAAGACATAAAATAAGAAAAAGGTCTCAGTTTGCGGTCTTTCCCTTGTGATGTGCTCCATGAAAGGGCCACAAATCCTCTTAAACTTAGCATGGGAGTTAGACAAAGAAAACAAAATTTCTTCAAGGTGCAAACAAGAAACCATATAATTTAGCCACTTCTTGGAAAATGCATATTTAAAACTGATGAATGGAGAGCTCTTGTTAAGTCACCTTTTATATGCATTTTCTAATTGGCTGCAGTGTTCTTTATTGCTGTTGCTAAAGTGTTTATGTTCTCTGAACTATTAGACAGACCAAAGTTGTCTATAACTCTCAGTGTGCCGGTAGGCCCTCTTCATGTGTGTGCTTAATAAAACAGTGCCACAGGTTTTACATTTTATTTTTCCTGGTGTTAAATATCAGACACAGTCTCTTTTGGTTCATGAGTCTTTGCTCCTATTTTGTACCTCTAAATAGAAATCTTTAAAGTAAATATTACAAGAGCTCAAACATGCAAATTTGAGCCTTCTGCCACAAAACCTCAGTGCGGCCCTTCAGTAAATATGGAACGCAATTTGACTGTTTACAAAGAAAGACCGCACATACTGAGTAATTATCCTCCAACGAATGACATCTGCAGTTCTTCAAGTCATTTTAAAGTGTGTAGCTACTAAGAGAGCCTCAGCTTGTCACAGTGCACCAGTGGGCTCTGAGCAGGCCTGCAGGAGTGCTTTATGGGTTTAATAAATAGCGTTAATAGTGTGTTTAGATGGAAGGGGACATACTGCAGGGAGAGGCCATTAGAGCTGCCTGCAGTAGCTCTACTTTTTCAGGGCTTCAGTGTGCATCTATATGCCGCATAGTGATGTATCAGAGTTCTTGGTGGTAATTGACTAATGATTATAAATACTTGATACACCTGAAAAGAACACCGAGCTAATAACATCTCTCTCTCTCTCTCTCTCTCTCTCTCTCTCTCTCTCTCTCTCTCTCTCTCTCTCTCTCTCTCTCTCTCTCTCTCTCTCCACTAGGGTTAAACACAGAGGGCATCTACAGGGTCAGCGGGAACAAGGCAGAGATGGAGAGCATGCAGCGGCAATTTGACCAAGGTATGTTACTTTCTGCTTGCAGTACTCACACCTACAAGTGTACACATGCTCGCTCTTGCTTCAGCTGTACACTTACAAGGGTGTAAAGAAAAGTGAAAAGGTCACAAAGTGTGTGTGCGTGCGTGCTTCTATCTATAACAAGCCCGGATCCCCTTAATTAACCAAGGGGCATTAATTCTACAGAGGGAATTGGCCTTCGCTCCCTTTTAGACTGTAGAGCTGCCTCCTCGATCTTCAACCTGCTCCTGCGTGCGTGTGCATGTTCACACGTGCGCATGTACAAGTGCTCTCAATGTGTGTCTCCATGCGTGTGTCTATCTGCTGTGGGCAGTTAATTACCTCCAGATTGGTTTGGTTAATGAAGCATGTCGCTGCCAAGATAGATAGAAGAGCAAGATGTGTACGCGTGCGTCCACACCCGGTTGAGGTTATATCCAGCTCGGGTAATCAGAGCTGAAGCCCCACGTAGAATCGTTCTGAGCCTCCGGCCAATGGGACAAGACACTTACAGGTAAAACTACAGCGTAGGTGTCTCACAGCCATACTGAAGATGGCACTTCATCAGCCCTCTGAAGGTTCAGATAACTCATTACAGGAGAACGCAGCATCAGAAGCACGGCACTTAGGAGACTCTCAAAACGGGAGCTCTCCTCAGACTTTCCAGGAAACTTTCCAGCCGAATTTGTATTACTTTTTTCTTGCTTCTCTTCTTTCTACCTTTTGTAAAGTAAAAGGTTATCAGAAAATGGATTTCTTTTAATTAAGTCTCTTGCTCACACACACTCTAGTGCTCTAGTGGAGTTGCTGTCTGGCTGTCTCTCTCTGCTCAAATCGACTTTATAAGTGTCTGCGGTTCGTTTGACTTTTATCAAAAGGATCCTATGGCATCACCGACGATGGTATTTTTTATTTATTCGTATTGATTAAATGATGAATTGAACAGAACTGTTTGTGCAGACTTGTCTACAACGTCTGTGCACAATCCAGAACAACCACAAACAGTGAATTATAAGTGGGCGATATGGATAAATCCCTCTAACAGTGTCATTTTACACTGTAATATCTGATTGTGATTTAGTACATTTTCTGGAAAATCAATAACCAGACAGGACTGTCAGTTTTTGATTCAGAAAATATAATACTAGACTTTAATAACCGACTAAATTACATTGATGCAAAACTCATATAAAAGTCTATTATTTCTATAAAACACTCCTGGTCATTTATTTGTCAAGCCCCCATGCTGTCTGGTTGAATATGTGCAGTTTTAGTTTAATAATTTCTTTGTGGTGCTTATCATTGTACGCAAATGACAATAATATATTTTTTCACATTATATATCATTATAGCCCAGTCTGTGGTTAGGTCAACATTTCCAAAGCAGCCACCTCTCTTATTTAATGTATGCATGTGAGATTGTGATATATAACTGATATGTGTGTTTTGTACTTCAAATCTTTCCATTTCAATTATTTTTCCAGACCACAACCTGGACCTAGTGGAGAAAGACTTCACCATGAACACAGTAGCTGGAGCCATGAAGGCCTTCTTCTCTGAGCTCCCTGAGCCTCTGGTGCCCTACAGCATGCAGGGAGATCTGGTGGAGGCCTTCAGTAAGTCCTGGGGCTCTGGTGAGAGGGGACATGGGGCGCAGGGATGTGGGGGAGAGGTCTGCACAAAACCCCGAGAAGTATTGGATTTTGCCTTGAAATCCGTTTCCCTTCTTTGTAAATTTTCTTTAACCTAACAAGCATAACTCTTGCAATCCAAATCCATTCATGGGGAGAATTGGATTTGCCACGTAGGGGAGGGTTGGAATGTGGAAAGGAGGGGGAAAAAAAGGGATGGAGGAGAGAATATTTAAGGCTTCGGGAAGGAGGATGATTGCACATGATGGAGGGATGCAGAAGCACTATGGATAACGGGGTCTGGATGAAGTCATGAGAAAACAGTCATATGTTAGATAAATGAGGATGCTCCTGTTCTCTCCACAGCCTCTCTTCTTCTCTTTGTGTCCTGTAATCTGTCGAAATAGAGATTTAAGGCATAGCTTAGTCTTGCATCGCGCCAGAAAGATTTACCCTTGGGCCGCAAGGCTGCTGTCACTCACCAAGCTCTGTGTGTGTGTGTGTGTGTGTGTGTGTGTGTGTGTGTGTGTGTGTGTGTGTGTGTGTGTGTGTGTGTGTGTGTGTGTGTGTGTGTGTGTGTGTGTGTGTGTGTGTGTGTGTGTGTGTGTGTGTTTTAATGGCCCCGGCGAGACTCTTGAGCCGTGACAGAGACCTGATAAAGCTCCTGCAGTCTGTGCCACAATAGAGGAATAGAAGAGAGGTTGAAAACAGAAGTTTAGTGACAAGAAAGCCTCCAATCGGTTGAAAATAGCAAATTGTGCTTGGCATTTTCAGAATCTGAGCTTTCTTACGATCAGACTTAGAGGTGGAGAAAATGTGGGATACAGAAAAGGCTGGGCGTGTGGCTTTGAGTGCATATTGTCATGGTGACGTTACTTTAAATAAGCTGTAGGAAGTTATGTTTTGATTACCGATGATGAATGTACGGCAGGAGGAACTAAGGCTGTGTTAAGTCATTTCGCCTCAAATGTGTTTTTGATCCACACTGACCTCATCGTGGGAATACAAACTCAAATTTTCTGATTGTAAATCATGTTTGTGATGTGGACGAGAACATCTGCTGTTCCCACTGCTGCTCTCTGCCTCACTCACATGCACACAGGATGGACTGTGTTAACTGGTGACGTCAGCTTTTCTGACTCACTCCTCGCTGCCATCAGCCTTAACACACCCAGCGTTATGTGTGTGTGTTTGTGTGTCAGTTGCTGTAATCTGTAGGACATTGTGATGGGTGTATTTTTCTCCTCTGGAATGTGTGTGGTCTTTGTCTGGTGATTTATTTATTTGAGAAATGTAGTTTGGAGTCCTTTTGGATCGTGTGTGTGTGTGTGTGTGTGTGTGTGTGTGTGTGTGTGTGCGTGTGTGTGTGTGTGTGTGAGATTGGGATGTGTGAAACTCGTGCTGTTGTAGGATGAAATTACTGTGTCCTGCACACGTTTTTTTGAAAGCTGAATCCAATTGCTTTCACTATGCTCTTCAAACTCTCCTCTTCTCCATTGTACTCTCCCCCCCCCCCCCCCCCCCCCTTCTCTCCTCATCTTAACTCTCACGCCTCTGACACCTTTTCCAAAGAGTCCCTTAATTATTATTTTTTTTTTCAGACACTTTCCTCTAACCTCTCTCGTCTCTCTCTGCCACCATTCAGAGATCAACGATAGGGAGCAGCGCTTCCAGACGATGAAGGACATTCTGCGCCGCTTCCCCAAGGAGAATTACGAGGTCTTCAAATATGTCATCAGCCACTTGAACAAGTGAGTGAGTTGAGTGAGTGACGGGGTCAGAGTCGGACTCTGACAGCCGCGCTGACGACCCCGTCGGTCGCCCAGTCAAGTGACCTAGCAATGACATCACCGAAACCATCCCACTGACAGAATAGAGGTTGCTTTACTCAGGTTGAGTCATGATCTGTGTTAAAGGGATACGCCACTGTTTGTTGAAATAGGGCTTATCACGGTCACTCCTAGCTGTAGATAGGTGGGCCAACGCATTATTTGTGCATGCATTGTTTTAGTCCGGTGCAACACCGGCAGCGCCGCCGCTAGTTAGCTTAGCGTAGTGAATGGAATCCTATGTTGCCGGTTAGCATGTTGTGAGTAAAAGTGAGCCAACAAAAGACAAAACAACAACCTAATTACATGCACTGAGACAAAAAATGATGAGCCCTATTTCAACAAACGGGGGCGTATCCCTTTAATGCAGTGGTTATTTAATCTCGGTTTGTATGCGGATTACTACTGTGCTCCAAAAATGGCAGGAAAACTTTGTAGTTTAAATTCAAACATCAGTGGTTCCCAACCTGTGGGTCAGGACCCCTAACAGGTCCCAAGATAAATCTGAGGAGTCACAAGATGATTAAAGAATCATAATTATGCTTATGATTCTACAGTTTTTGTTTGTATTTCGTCAAATAAAACATCATTTTACTGTCTTTCTAAGAAGGATGACTCCCTCTTTGATTGAACTGCTCAAAACTTGCGTCTACACTACGGCCATAACCTTTCATGATGGGTTGCTTCATCTAAAATTCATTTAAACTTTCAATTAATTCCATATTTTGGTTTATGACTAAATACTTGAGAAATAATGGCATTCCCATCATCCTCAGCTGTACTTCTCTGGACATCATTTTGCTTTCTGTCCCTAATGCACACACATAATAACATCCACATAATAACTGTCCACTTGTATTTCTTGTGTTTTTTATATGCTCCTGCCTGTCTTGGCCAGGTCACCCTTGAAAAAGAGATTCTTAATTTCAATGGGTTTCTCCTGGTTAAATAAAGGTTATAGTAATAATAATAATAAAGAAAAACTTTGTT
Source organism: Gymnocephalus cernua (assembly GCA_023631565.1). NCBI lineage: Eukaryota > Metazoa > Chordata > Actinopteri > Perciformes > Percidae > Gymnocephalus > Gymnocephalus cernua. The sequence goes on from CM042430.1 coordinate 17,915,335, forward strand.
TAGTGCTATGTAGCAAATGTTAGCACGCTAACACGCTAAACTAAGATAAACATGGCAAACATTATACCTAAACATCTGCATGCTGACATTGCGAGCATGTTCAATGTGAGTTTTTTTTCCCGCTCTTTGCTTGATATCTGCCTACAGTGCACAGTATACACATGAGTCGAGTCTTCTATCACATCATTTTAGAAAAGAGACCCCTGCTGTTTTTTATTCTATATTAGGAGCAAATATTTTTCAATCATTTGGAGATGTGTGATAAGGAGATTTGAGAGGACACCATAAGGTTCTGATCCACACCAGATCATCTGAAGCATCCCTTTTATGAAAATTTCAGGTCAAAATGAGGTGGTGATTTGTGGCCAATTAATTTCACTTTTTGGTTTCTTTGTGTTGCGCAGGGTGAGCCAGAACAACAAGATGAACCTCATGACCAGTGAGAATCTGTCTATCTGTTTCTGGCCCACACTGATGAGACCAGACTTCACCACCATGGACGCCCTGACTGCCACCCGTACCTACCAGACAATCATTGAGAGCTTCATCCACCAGTGCGCGTACTTCTTCTACAATCAGCCGCTGGCTGACGGCCTCCCCGGCTCCCCCACCTCTACGCTCTCCGGAGAAAGAGGAACCTCGGCCTACTCCTGCATGGCTGGAGGCTACTCATCTTCGCCGACTCCGTCCCCGACTCCCTACGTCCTCCCAGCCACCCCTCCTGTCATTCCTCACTACGGCCCTCCTATCCACCACCACCACCACCACCATCACCACCATCAACATCAGTCCCCACCCCACTCCCCACCTGCTACTCCCCAGTCTCCGATCCCAGCCCTGCTGCCGCCCTCCCTGCACCCCCATCACCCCCCTACGGAACAACACACGCTGTGAACCAGGGATCAAGGGAAAGAGGGGAGAGAAAGAAAGAAAAAACCAGAAGAAGACGGATAACGAGATTCAGAGAGATTTAAGGGTTTAGAATAAGAGATTTTGAAGTTTGGGAAGGAATTGAAGAAGAAAATTTTAAATGAGAACAGGAGGTATAAGAAGAGAAGTTGGGAGGGATACAGTAGAGTGAGATGCAGTATGTACAGGGAGAAACCTACATGTTTGGGAGAAGAAGGGGGTGTTTGAGCCTCTGTTGCTTTTAGAAACATGGACACACACAAGGCAGAAAAGGGGAACACTGAAGAGCCTCTGAACTGGCAGTATGACCTTTTCCCTCCTCGCCACTTTATCCCTTTGTCTCTCAGTGTCACTTCATCTAGACCTGCCCTCCTTGCCTTATAGAGAACCTACACACAAGCACACTAATGAGTGAGATGTTGCCAGTAATTGTTAAAGGGACTCAGAAGTAAAGTTGAAAGGGGAATGTGAACTCTGTTATGTTAAGATTGCTTCACCACACACACACACACACACACACACACACACACACACACACACACACACACACACACACACACACACACACACACACACACACACACACACACACACACACACACACACACACTTGACACAAACCGCCAGTGGCCAGTGTGCCTCCGACAACCATTCTCCTCAATCCCTTAGCCTCTAACTGTGCTGGGGAATTTTGGTGGACGCCGCACGTTTTTGCAATCCGACCCACCTACTGTATCTACCTGGGAGGATGGGGCTGGGACAAAGTGGAGAACAGAGCGAGTCCTGAACACATGTTTGTTTATTTCGCCATTGTACAGAGGACTTAAGCAAGAAACACGTGTTACTACTCACCCGACAGGATGTTCTGTCCTCCACAACACACACACACACACACACACACACACACACACACACACACACACATTCCTATCTATCAACCCCTCACACAGCCACACGCACACATGCAGACAAATTCAGTTTCAGTTGAGGCAGTATGCCAAACACAGAAGAAAAAAAAAAAACTCAACCGACCGGATCTGCTAGGCAGAAAATTGGAGCGAAGGATTATGGTAACTTTCACACCCTTTGCATTCTGGGAAAGCTCCTCCCAGTCTCCTGTTTTCTTTTTCTCTCTCTCTCTCTCTCTCTCTCTCTCTCTCTCTCTCTCTCTCTCTCTCTCTCTCTCTCTCTCTCTCTCTCTCTCTCTCTCTCTCTCTCTCTCTCTCTCTCTCTCTCTCTCTTGGTTTGAACTTTAACCTCATGCCCTGTCTTTGTAAACACATGAAGAAAACGGCTTATAAAGTGGATATATTAATTGGTCTTGATTCTACATTCACATTCCCACTGTCCCAACCCGTTTTTTTTATTTTTTTTTATTCTGTCCATCATTTAACAAAATCTTGGGAAACAAAGAAAAAAACACGGGGCCTATCACTCAATGAGTGGCCTTGTGTGTGTGTGTGTAAGTGTCTGAGTGACTGTCTGTGTGTGCATGTATCCATGCCTTTTTGTTTTACCTGAATTTCCCTGTATTAAGCAGAAAGTGGGAATAATTCCAGTCTTGGACCTTTGCCTGTCATGTTGCTTCTCTCACGCTGTGGTGGTTTTACGAGCAAGTCGGTGCTGCAGTTTCCACAGTAAGGACCTTGTTCAAAAAGCACTTTTCTGAGCACTTTGAAGGCACATTTTAAATTGGAGCTGCCATGACATGACAGCTACAGTTCACTTTATTGTCAGTCCACCCTATTCTCTCTCTCTCTCTCTCTCTCTCTCTCTCTCTCTCTCTCTCTCTCTGGGAGCACACCACTGACATCTAGAGGAAGAAATGGGTATTGCAGCCATAACCTCACTTCCACTACTGCATGGGCGTAGCACCATTTTCCTACTGTGGTTATTGTAGCATCAGATTCTCTTCTAGGTGCTATTGTTAAAATTTATTATCACTGTATGTCAGGTATAATTAACATTAGAGCTCGTGAAGTGTAAGAGTGTAAATAAAAGAACAGCAGTTTTAAATCTGGTACAAATCAATTGAGAATATATACCGTAGATTGAGGCTCGGTTGCCATATGTGGTTACATTGCAGTTGATTAGACATGCAGTAAATAAAACTGCCTCTATGTCTTTAGTCGTTAGTTTCCACTTCACCAAAGCACTCAGCCCTTTGTAAAGGAGTGCATGCCACTTCCCAGATGCCATATTTGAGTGGAAGGAAATGAAGATTTAGGAGATTGAGGCACAATGTAGCATTACGGGCCAGAGAGTAAGAGCTGGAAGCGAGGCTCAAGCCTTGACAGGTGGGAGAGACGGCTTTTTATCGTTTGGGAATGATTAGTAACCACTGGAAAGAAGACTCAAACAGGCTTTCTATGGACTCGCAATGGATTTGCAAGAGTGTAACCACTACAGCAGTATCCCCCCCCCCCCCCCCCCCCCCCCCCCCACTGTCACTGTTATGCCACCACATCCCCTAGTCATTCCTAGTCCAAGAGAGACAGTTGGGTCTGGGAGAGACAGCAGACCGAACAGACAGTCCATTCATCCGTCTGCATGACTGGAACGGAGCATCACAGAATTCCTCGGCCCAGCCTGCTGTTACCGTAGAAACCAGCGAGATGGGGCTCAAGGAGAATCGCTGAGACCTGATCGAAGCAGCTTTTTGAAGTGTGTCTGTGCGTGCGCGCACGCATGTGTGTTTCTGTAAGCTCGAGAAAGTGTGTGTGCATGTGAACTTATGCGTGTTAATGTATAGCAGATGCTCACCAAGGTCACTTATTCGGTTAGACACTGAATTGCATCTCTGCATGTCTCTCCAGATTGTCCTCTCTGCCCAAAAGGAAGAAAAAACAACAACCTTTTAACCAATCACTGAACTCTTACAGGAGCTTTTATAAGTCGACACTACCTATTTAGTGTGTGTGTGTGTGTGTGTGTGTGTGTGTGTGTGTGAGAGAGAGAGAGAGAGATTAGAGAATATAGGAATTAAGAGAGTGTGTGTTTGGGTGGGTGGGTCTTGAGCTAACATGCTAGCAAGCTGTGCTTGGCAGATGGCCAGACACCAGCGTGATCCAAATAAACGTGAAGGAGAGGAATGCAGTTCTCCTTGCGGTCGTTACCCCGCTGTGTAACCCTGTTAGCTCGTCCAGATTACACATACTGATCCTCAGAGAAAGGGTGAGAGAGATGGGGGAGAGATTGGGCAGAGTGAGAGGGAGGGAAGACTGACAGCAAATGGGTCAATGGGATCATTATTTGGGAGATGGAGGGAGGAAGGAGGGGTACCACTGGTACTTGTGTGTGTGTGTGTGTGTGTGTGTGTGTGTGTGTGAACGCCGGCCAGTGGCGTTCCCTGTGTATATCAATGTGTTAATACTGAACTGACTGTGAGGCAGCCAAAGACTGTGGAAAAAAAAAAAAAAGGGTTGAGAGAGAGATGGGAAGCAAAGTGACAGTTTAGAAGAACAATTGAATTAAAAATGTGACTTTGGTTCAGCGATATGTGGCTGCATTGCTTTTCTTTTTCTTTTCTTTTTTGTTGCAACAATGGTGACAGATGTCTGTTAAGTTAAAATGAGAAACAAGCAAAACTATATTCAAATGGTTGTTTATTAGTATGTTAGGTCTAACACTTTGCCCTTTAGTCAGTGGTGATAGAAAAAAAAAGTTTCTTTTTATGTTTTATTTTAATAATTAAAAACACACAAAGCATTTTTTTTTTAACAATTTCTCTGTGATCGATTGAGAGACCAGCCCAGTATAGTGCATGATTTCTTCCCAACCAAGGAAGAGGGCTGCACCACTCTCACTATTTAAGAGATGATAAAAAAATATTAAATAATGGGGGGGAAGGAAAAAAAAAATGAAGTACTGTAAAGTGAAAAGATTACATCAAACAAAAATACTGTCATTATTTGCCGAGTATGGTAATTTGTCTCAATGGGAATGGTGTATACAGCAAGGCCTTATGTGATCTGTATCATAGTTAATAAATCAAATCTTGTAAAACTTCAGCTTCTTGTCTCTTTGTTACACATGCGTGACACATGGATGAGGTAGGAAGGAAGATGACGTAATCCTGATCAAGTTTGAGTCCCGAGACACAGTCTGCAGTTAGTGAAATTAATTCTTAATCAACATCTGTATTTGAATTCACCTCGACTAGCTCTGGAAAAGCAAGTAAGTGGACCTTGAGTTATGTTTTTTTGTTTTGTTTTTAAACTACTGTTTACAACATCAAGAAATAACTTGTAAATTGCTTTTCAACAACATCATAAAAGCTTGAATCCCTTTTTCTGTGAGGCAACTTTTATAAACTAAGTGTGCAGTCAGAGCAGGTAAAACAATCTATTAATTTAAAGATGAGAGGGAATTCTGATCAAATGAAAATAAAACGTGTAGCACAAGTGTGTTTATTCTTCATTCACACCCTGTTAATCATCTTGCAACCTTTCATATTTATCATGCGACCCCTTATGGTTACTTTAGAACGACACAACGTGATACCTGAAAAAGTTGAATAGTAAGAGAATTGGTGTTGAAAGTGGCTGAATAGTAGAATTGCACAAAGCAGTTTAAGCAGAAGATAAAAGATGTTAGTGCGAAAATAAAGTTGAAATATTACATGCATGTTATTCAATGGATTCTGATTTCGCAAACCCATTTTGTTAGCCAATTTGTGAGGAAGGTCTGGCAAACCAGCCATGATACACTAACAGAAATCTGCCCCTGCATGTGCATCAGCAAATGTGTAGCTGCCACAGGTGGGGCTTTCATCGTACAGTATATTCACCTAAACTCCTTGCTAAGTCACCTATTAAGATACATGACATTCATTTTGCAGATGTTTTTTTTGTCTAAAGTGGAAGCAGTCTGGGGCTGTGTACATGTGGACGGGAGGAAACTGGCATCCTTACACACCTTAGATACCAACAGAGATACAGCCGCCCTAGATGCAGTTTTTGGGTGGAGGAGTAAAATACAGCAACTCTGATCTATTATTACAAAGACAGGCCCTACTCACACATTTACTAATACACTCCAGAGGGTAAAGAGCAATTTCCACAATCTTTTGTCTGTTGTCTTAATCTATCCGTTTGTGTAACACTGTTATTGAAATATATTAAATAGAAATAGAAGTATTTACAGTGGAAGACGTGTACATTCATTTCTAAATGTTCTAAAAAGTTGAGATTCACGCAGCATGCGATAATCTTTGTACCGCAGTTTGTTGCTCTGTTTTCTTTGCACACTGTTGAAGGGCCACCAAAGCCACATGGTGTGGGGACCAGACGAGGTCACCGCGGCCCGTGGGACCCTCCCGGTTTTTGTGAGAGCAGCCTGAGAAGGGCTCCGCCTGTGCCAATTCCAGGGTGATGTAAGGACTCGGGTCCCTGTGAGGGCGATGCGAAGGCCTCACTGCCATTTCACGGTGCCCTCATCTGACCTTTTCATTGAGTCAAACCAAAGGAAATCCATGTCCATGACCTTTGTGGTGCATCTCGCCATTCTGGCACAGGAAGAAAAAAAAAAAATAAAAAAAAAAGAGAAGGCGGCTGATTGGGAATGAAAAGGGCAGGCCCGTGTGCACACAGGACACACGACCCTTGAACTCTAACCTTTAAGAAGTGTCATGAGGGAGAGAGTGGTGTGGGATTTGATTGGAAGTCAAATACGGGGATCGTCAGCATTGCTTAACTGGCCGACGTGGGGTTGAAAGCACTCAGGGCTGTCAGGAATGCCAGGAGTAGTCACTAATGTGAGGGGAAATTGCAAAGTGAGACGAGCTGATGCAGCTATTAGAGCTTCATTGTGCTGCTAAATCGCAATGATCTAATTGATCTAAATGATTTAACAAAATGTCCTTGTGCGTACACAAACGCGCCACTAGGAGGCTGACTTGTCCCACACACTACCCATCAACCATCGCTCTGCTGTATCCGGGTAAAGGTAAAGGAGGCAAACGCAGAGCATGGACCTAATGGATTGGGTCAAGGTTTGCATGTCAGCAGTGAGACCGACGCTTTAATCCCGCGCTCACAGTGAGATGAATGCGCGAGACTTCTCTCATTGATGTCGAGCTCCACTTCCCCTCTCACAGTTTGAAAGTGGAGGAGGAAATAGGTTTGACTAAACTCCAGAGATTGTGTGTGTGAGAGGAGGAGGAGGAGGAGGAGGAGGAGGAGGCAAAGTAAGCCGCGGAATAAAGACAAAGAACTTAATTTGAAGTCATTGTAGCTCAGTATTAGAGGCGTGATGTGCTTCTTTAGTGCGAGGCATGGCCAAAAAAAAAAAAAATAATAAATAGCCTAGTTCTGAGGTAGACAGAGAGGAGGAGGAAGGGGACATATATGGAGAAAAACAGACTGGTCTTATGATGAGTCGAGGCACGTATCTCCACTCAACCGTGTCTTTCTGGGCTTCGAGCTCGCAGCTGCGGCGGCGGGTATTGAATTCAGATGCGGCCTGTCTCCCCGCTCCGGCCGCTACAGGTGGAAATGCTCTTATCAATACGGACTGTCCGAGCCTGACTGCGGGCCGATCCGTCTCATTGATGATTTTAGGTGCCCCTGCCCTCCCTCTCCTCCCGGAGGAGCCCATTGATTAATGTCTGGGTCACAGTGGTATTTCCATATTGATGGCTCGATTGATGACGGCGCTCCAGGAACAAGCCGTATTGACCAGCTGCAAAGTGATACGTTTCAAACTGTTTGGCGTAGGCCTATGTATTTAGGCTATGCATAATAATGGCGCATAATGACTGTAAGATATGCTACGTGGTGGAGATCTAGGTGAAAAACGACATGCATAATGTAGGCTATACAAAAATATATTCTACGTGCAAATTCAGCAATGCTCTGTAGCCTAGCCTGTATCCTGTGAAAAAACAACACATCAATATTCCTACAATAACAACCTGTTATAGGGGTAAAGTAAGGGTGATCTGGCCATGGGGTAATAGGCCTATAGCCTACCTATATTATTTCCTCCCCCCCCCCCGAAAATAAAATAAACTACTGTAGCTGAGAAACCACACAATTATTATTATATTTTATTTTGTTCCCTCTTTTATTTTATTTTTCTCTATTAAGAATGTAAATGGTTGACATCATATATTTCACAAAAGGCAGATGACAGACTAAAAATACATAATGATATGAAGAAAAAGTTATATATATATATATCACCTAATAACTGGTTATTATGATGTATGGTAGATACACTTTCACTTTTCTTAATTTTCTATACATCTTCCAGATACTACACGTGAAACCACATGAATCAAACTTGCATGCCCTCATTGGTGTGACATCAAGTAGGTGGGCGGGCCAAGCATCAAACCGGAAGTTGACCATGCAACCATGCAACCACCACCATTCCTGTCCATTCCTGCAGCGCTTGAGGTGAGGAAAATGGCATAAGCTCTAGCTAGTTTACATCATAAGGTCATAAAATTGGTATAGCTAATATATTGCACCAACCTTTGATGGAAACATGAATATGATGTACTACTCTAACAACATCAGTAAATATATATCATGTCACTATTTTTGGAATAGTTTTTTTTTGGGACAGCTTGATTTTGGGGGATTGGGAGATGTGCTAAAAGGCTTTACTAAGAAGAAAATTATTAACTGTGCAAAAGAGACCTATTGTGCATGCTCTATATTAGTGCTTCCCAACCTGTTAGTGTGTGCAGACCCCTATACTCAACCACAAAAATGTTACGTGCAGTTTAGTGTCACAAATTATTTTCCAAAAACTAAATGTCCCAAATGATGAGGGTCTTATTTGAGACAGGTTAAGGTTAGGGTTAGGGTAGCACAGGTGGTTTAGCAGGTTCATAATTAATTAAGGACATTGTATGGGGATTTTGTGACACTAAACTGCACGTATACCAAAGTGTTCATGGACTAGCTGTATTTTGCTAGCTGTTAAAAAACACCAAGTTTACCCTAATACACTAACCAAGCCAACACTTATTTTAACCTTGACCTCTTATGCCATTCCTAACTCATCCTTAATGCTGGTTGCAGAGTAGATTGGTGGATGGGAAGAGATATGCAGAAAGACAGCAAAAGGGAGAGCACAGGGACAGAAAAAACAGACGGCAAGGAAAATACAACACAGTGGAGTGAGGACAAGGAATTAAGGGAGGGAGGAGGAGGTTGAGACAGTGAGGAAAGGCACAAAAAGGTTTGCCACGCCTCCTTGGAATATGATATCATTTTTCGTCCTCAAATGGTTAGGTAACATCTTCAGTATTACAGAAATGTATCATGTCTTGGGCAATTTGTTTTTGATTTTATGGAAAGAAAACTTACACAATTCAATTACTGTCCCAATGTCACTACCATCACTACTAATGTAGATATTATTACTATTAATAACTTTGTCAAAATAAAGTGTGACATTGTGTTTTATAGCATTTTTACCATTCCTTATTATAAGATAAGATCAAATAGGATCAAACTTTATTGATCACCAGGAGTAAATTAAGTATTACAGACAACAAAAAATCCAGTGAGGTACAAATAACTGATAAATCAAAGTTAGAAAGCTATAGCCTATAGACAGTGTGCATGAATGTAAGTATATAATGTTTCTACTTCATGTAAATGTAAATTAATGTCAACCCCTTTCTACTTAAGGTCAGCTTTTCCAAACCTGAGATAGGACCCCTTAATGGGACACAAGAGCATTCTGAGGGTGTCATAAGGTAATCAACAAGGGAGGAAAAAAATAAACACAACACACACAATTATGCTTATTATTTACAAACTTCTCTCAAATCTTTGCTTTTTTTTATTTCTTACCATCTCCAGGAGTCCAAACACTATATAAATCAGTCTGAGAGGGGAACCTAACGCTTTGGTTGAACAGCTCATATTGTAGCTCACAGAAATCTGCAACATGTGACAAGGGGAGGGGGGGTAAAGCGGTTTAAAGGTTCTTTAGTTGGGGTAACAACTTTGGGATTCCTAAATGTAGTTGATTAGGGACTTTTTGTTAAGATACTTTGAAAATATTATAGCAAAGATGACCACAAGAGCAGGCAGAATCCCACAAAACACCACACGATAAAGGATTTTAAGTAACTAACTTATTAAAAACTCAACTACAATTATCATGTCATAGTAGGTTGCATGTCAATCAGCAGCATTTGTCAGCCACAAAACAAGACTGTACAAAACAGAACTGGCTATCCCTACTTTGGTAAATGAGTTTTCAAAGCAACATGAGACAGCTAACAGAGATTTCAAATGATCTGTGCCCAACTTGCAGGTACATCATTAAGGAAAATGCTAAATTACTTAGCGGGGACCAGTCTCGGAAATCGATCAGTCCTATAACGATATGATGGACATACGCTATTGTACAGGGGTTTAGCAAGTTCTGCTAATTGGCTTGCAACCTAATTTGACCTTTGTAGCCGTGCTTGTAATGGTGATTTACTTGCATTAAAGTTATTTTGTGAGGTGTTTTTACATGTTTTTTTCAGCCCCTTACTGCTACGTGATCATATTGCTGTCATATTTCCATGCTATTTATATTTTTATTTTAAGTGGCTAGTTTTTCTTCATCAGGTCAAGTGCACACACTGCATAATGCAGAACAAGACCCACAGAGGGCCCAGAGTTGTGAACCCAATTTTGCAGACACCCTCATTTAAAGAACAGGGAGACAACAACATGGTTCTGTGGGACTTGTTCTGCTTGTTGCAGAGATTGCTTTGGAGACAGAGGGCATTGTGTGGAGATGATAGTTAAGAGAAAAATAAACAAAGCGTTGAGCAGAACCGATCCCACTTTTCGCTTTTAGGGTCAGTGGTCGAAATGGGCGCTCGGCCTCCAGGTCCCTGTGACATGGATCAGGTGCCCCAATGTATATCTGCTGATTACATCTCCTGAAGTGGAAAAAAATGCAAATAATAAATGTATGAGCAACGTGCTTGTTTTTTTGCTTGATTAATTATGCCGTTTAATTCCAGATCCACCACGCCGCTCCACCGTATAATTTCCCAGTGGTCTTGGCTGTTTCTTCTCTCACTTGCGCTCTCTCCTTTTTTTTTTTTTTTTTCCTCATTGCAAAATGAATCATGGATCCAACCGCCTGTACCCGGGGGAGAGCGGCGAGCTGGCGAACGGGCTGACCAATCATGAGCATCAGAGGCAGACACACAGACGGAGGGAGCCTTTTGTTGTGTGCTGCACTCATCAAGTTAGAAGACAACTACCGATTTGGCCTCAAGAAAATTAAAAGATGGAGAGTAAGGAGGCAAAATAACCAACTGTGTTTTTCTCTCTCTTGTTACATTAAATCTCCTCTTTGCTCTGCAGCTTATCCAATCGGACTGGCCAGTGTGTGTTTATCTGAGTGGGTGGCAGAGTCTCAGCGCCATTCGTGATGTCAACTGGGACCATGGCCGCTCCTCTATTCCCAGCCTGGCCAACCCTCTGTCAGCCTCCTGACAGCTCCAGGTTAGCCTCTCTCTCCTCTCTCCCCTGGCCCTCGTCTTCTCTCTCCTCCAGCTTTCCTCTCCAGCTCTCCCAGGGGCCCCACTGAGAATACTGCTCAGATCCAGGCCTCTGAGCCCCAAAGCCGGCCCTAATCCTCTGCATCGATCGCCCTGAGAATTTCCTCCCCAGCACAGCAGGCCCAACTCCCTGGCACTCACACTCCTCGACCCTGAACAGCCAGCACTTCTCAGTTAGAGAGACAGAGATAATAGGGTCAGGCATATTACCTGTGTCTTCTCAACAGATGGGTCTTTTTGATGTGATGTGTGTTATTGGGTGGTGATAGCAAGCTGCACGTCGTAGCTCCTGAGAGTGCTGATGTTGTTGCCTCTCCAAATTAGACTTAGCTGTGATCGGCTCGATGAACATCTCTCAATGTTTCAAACTGATATGAGAGTCTTTTTCTAACCCAAGTTGCAGTCAGAAAACCGGCCCTAGATCTTTTTTTCCATAATATTCCTCTGCTACGGTGATTCCCAACCAGAAGTACTTATTTGTCACGGGGTACTTCTACACTTACTAGCAAGTGAGCAGAGAAGTCTAAAGCGTTAACTAAAGGATAAATGGTTGAAACAGTTAGCTTAAAGTAACGGATACATGGTTAAAATACTGTAGTTAGCTAAAAATGTAATGGATAGATGGTTAAATGGTAAGCTAAAAGAAATAGATATATGGTTAAAATACTTAGCTAAAAGTAATGTATAAACAATTAAAACTTCTGTCTTTTTACACTCCAGAATGTAATAGGAGGCAAACTTGACCAAAGTGGGGTAAACATTATCATAGTTTACAACTGCATGAAAAATGATTGTTACAATATCCACTTTTATACAGTCAATAGTTTTAATTAACATATTTTTATAGCAACACATATATTTTTTTAAATCAGTTCGGACTGGTGTTGTCATGAAGGGGTATAGGGGAGAGCCGGGACAGTTGAAACGCGGGACAGATGAAACATTCCAGTTTTCTCCGAGTGCAATGATGATAGACAGACTTCCTTAGGTCAACACATAGAGCATGTTAACCTCCGTCTATCAGCCAAATACCTTCCTGTTATTTCCTTTTATCACGGAGTTACAGGCGATAAACGAGTTTTGATGGTCGAAAGTAAACTTCATTAGCGGTTACATTTTTTCGATTATTAATGAGTGTTTTTCATTTAAAGTTCAGTAGATTCAGTAGACCATTTAGTGTCCTCCACAATCCCAGACTTTCATATTGCATACTTGTTTACATGGAAAGCAAAACAGGCTATAATGGCATATGTCTATGTCGGGATGGTTGAAACAGCTGTTTCAACTGTCCCCGACCTGGCTGTAACTCCATGTATTTTAAGTAAATGCACAAATATCTGTGTTTATACAATAATTTATGGAGGTGAGACATGGAAAAGCAGTTTTAGAAAGATGAAAATATATTTGAGTCCACCAGGTATAGGGGGTCGAGTTTCCCCATGTTATCCTATGGAGACTGACGGGCTGTGTGTAGTTAAGGGCACTTATTTGGAGTGCAGTGCCCTAACCCACGTAAAAAATGACATTTTCCACAATAGACATATATGATAAACATTATATAAATGGGAACATTTACTGTTCTAGCTATAAAAATGGCAGAATCATCCACAGTGCATGCTATTTCAATAACCGCATCATGATGACGGCAATGAGTTGTTAACAGACATTCACGAAGACGTATAGCCCAGCAACAATCTATCTAAAATAACACCTTTTGGGAGTACCATTCAGGATATGTAGTAAAAGTTGTGGGAAGTTTATATGGCTTAAACTGTATGATTCATCCGTCAGTCGTCCCGACCAGGAGGGACGGATGAAACATTACGCACGCCCCACTGTTGCTGTAATAATTCCTGTTCAAAGCTGAAAATGCAGCTGTATTTGACAGATGACAGATGTAGGTTGCTAGTGACAAAATATTAGCTTTCAGTGCGGTACGATCGCTTTGTAAATTACGTTTAATTAAAAAGTGTTTCAACTCTCCCGGCTCTCCCCTACAGCTCTTCTGATGGGGCTGTCGTGTTACACCTGAAAAAAAAACAGAAGAAGGTTGGGAACCAATGCTCTTCTGTGTAGAACACTCGATAAGTTTGAAATATACAGTTTGTTGTTAAAAATTCGGCCAAAACCGAACGCTACCAAAGAGAAGTAACGAGGCGAAACTCGAGAAAAAGATGCGAACAACATCGCCGCTGTTAAGACATTTGTACCACCGGGATACATTGGTACAGATGACAGATCAGAGAGTATGCAGGACACTTTATTACAGACGGAATACTCGACACAATACGCGAGCTCTGCCTGCTACAGATACTAGCACCTCAGCCAGCCATGTAGCTGGATGCCGCTAGCCGGTGTGCGGAAAAGCGGGACGAGGGCGAGGGGCAGGAGTTCCAGCTAGGTGAAAAGCTAACGCCACCTGTCCCATCCATCCTGCTGGCAAGTGTCCGCTCATTAGACAACAAACAGGACTACATCCAACTTCAATGAAACTCCCAACTTGAGTTCAGAGACTGCTGTGTTTTTGTTTTTGTGGAAATATGGCTGAACAACTGCTCTGTCGCCGGGTAAGAGTCGTGGAGCTGGGCTGTGTTAACACGGACTGGTTTAGAAATGGCGTGCTTATCCAACTACTGCTAACTGCTGGTGGAGTTTGTGATTGTTTAATGCCGACCATTCGACACTCCACGCTCATTCACGTCTGTGTTTATACTCGGTGTTTACAGCCCACCAAGCGCTAATGCTAGCACCGGTATGCGTTACCGGAACTTTACGGAACCTATAATGTGCGTGCACTAAAGGTAGCCTGTTTCGTATGTCGTTTTTATATAATGTCGTTTTTATATTTATTAAATGTGTAACACCACGAGTCACGGTGAAATGTTTCGTGTATATGGTCGAAATGACAATAAAACACACTTTTGACTTGACTCTGTAAGCGGTAAGCGTGGCCTCGTAGTGAAGCGAAGCAAGTGCATTCTGGGATTTGGTGTATTTCATCCACATGAGCCAAAAACACGTTTTCATTTCTCGGCCTAGAAGTCACCAGTTTCTAAATGTTTTTCACATTTCTTCATTTAAAGATATATTCATCTTTCCAGTAGTGAAATATCCCTTTTAAAAATAAAAAAAGATAAAAGATGGGAGTAGAGGGTGGGAGTAGAGTTTGGTTCAGGGTTCGGCAGAATCTTAACCAGTGGGTTCGGTATTCGGCAGAACCCCAAAAATCTGGTTTCAGTGCATCCCTACTAGAGTCCTCTTGGGAACGCTCCCAACCAACAGTCTATCCCGCGTAACATACTTGTTCATAATTTATTTACGCGCCAAGCTTCCCCTGGACTCCGCTGTGTGTTTTACTGCATGTGTGGAGGTATTTGACAAGTATTTTCTTCTACCGCAGTCTGCTCGTGAACAAGACCAGCAAGGCTATGTATCCAGTACAGAATGTGCAATAGTGGGTGATTACACCTCATACTTACATAAACATTTGCTGTGTGGTCAACCCAATCATGAACAAGAGGGGCGGGGCCGTCAAAATGCTGCTCTGTGGACCAGTTAGAGCATCTCGGTCAATACTGGCATTTAAAAGCCAGTACAGATGGTAATGTAACAATACTCTGCTTTAAACAGGGCTCTGAGCCACATTTCTTAATCAGCCCCTGAGATAGTTTTGGCAAAATCAGTTTCCAGTCCTTTTTGGGTACAACTTACAAAATTGGTTAACTTTTTTCTGCAACACACGCACGCACACACATGCACGCTCGCACACACACATACTCACACACACTCCCAGCTCTCTATACTTCAGTGCATCGCTCTCTCCTCTCATACCTCTCCTTCCCTGCCCTTTCCTGACGCCTGCTTCCTACCTTCCCTCACTCTCTCTCCCCGTTCTACCCTTGCTCTTGTCTGCTCCCTCCCTCCTTCTCTCCTCTCTCCCCCTTTTCTCTTTATTAATTTATTGGGTTGTTATTCTCCTTGCCTGGCTCTGCTAATGAAGGCAGGATGCAGATGAGGGCGAAGGTCGTCTCCGTAGCGATCGACCCCATCGCCCTGCAGTATGGCACTCTGACTGGCACAGGTCAGTGGCAGCTGTCAATCAACACACATGCACATTCACATGCACGCATGCACTCACACACACTATCACTCAAATAAATGCATACACAAAGATATGAGCTATTACAATTAACAGTTCTTAATTAGCCATACAAATTTGGATGCTTTGGAGCACAAACTTTGACAGTCTCTTATAGTGGTTTTGATTTATAACCCCTTGTGATGTAGTAGGCAGTAACATCCAACCCCTGATCAGAATTGTCTGTGAAATTGTGAGCAGCTACACCAGTGATTGTTCCCTCTCAGAGTTTTGCATTTTGTAAATAATTTTTCAAGGCCTGAGGATCTAAAACTGTCCAGAATTTAACCAGAAGTTTAAAAAAGTAGAAGTCTATTTTTATTTTGGGTAGCTTATTAGGTAAACCTAGCTGTCCTCTATTTAGTCTACCCTCTTTGATATAGGTAGGGTGGACAGTGAGACAGTGTGCTTCAAAACACATGGGATGAACAGTGTATGTAACTTTATACAATCCAACAACACCACAAACTAAAGCCTCTAAAATGATCATAAAGTTCACACAATCAACACATCTGTAATACAACATAACCTTCATTGAAGTAGAATAGAGCTGTTGTATTAGACTGAATTAGTTTTAACTAATACATTGACTGAAAGTATTATGTAATGTTCTGTCAGTTGGTCGTTCCACATCTTTGATCCAGACTGATATATCTCAACAACTATTGGATGGCTCGCTATGACATTTTCTACAGAAAATCATGGTGCCCAAAGTATGAATATTAAAGGCTTTGGTGATCCCCTGAATTTTTCCTCTAGCGCCACCATTAGGTTGACATTTCTGGTTTTGAGGAATATGCCTTAACTTCTATAGTATTGGATGGATTGCCATTATATTTGGTGTTGACATTCATGTACCTTTCCGTGAGGAATTGTTGTCACTTTTTTTATCTAGTACAATCATCAGGTCAGTATTTCAGTTCAGTCCAATAATTTGGTTTAAGGCAAAATAGCTGCAAAACTAATGAGATTTCCATCATCCTCTGCTAATTTGTGTTTGGTGCCAATTAGCAAATGTTGCATTGTTGTTAGCATGCTTACACGCTAAAGTAAGATGATGAACCTGGCAAACATTATACCTGCTAAACTTGTCATTGTGAGCATGTTAGCATGTTGTTTCTTCCTTTTCTATCTTGTTAAAGCGTAACTCTCACCAAAATGCAACCAAGGGTCTTTTTGTGAATGTACCCGAGTCAAACTTTAGTTTAAAAGCACAATTAGGATGGAAGCACCACTTTTAAGATTTACCGTATACTCGAGTTAACGCTTTAATCATATTTGGACCCTTAAGGGGGTCCTGATCCCCAAGATGCAAACCACTGCCATATAGCACATATAATGTTTCCAAAAGGCATAACTCCAAAACGTACACACACGAATACACAGCCAGTCTTTCATGTAACACACATTAGCGTGTTAGCGTGTCCACAGGTTGAGGTGTTGAAGTGTCTAACCCCTGCCCTGTCGTTCGTTGGCCTCGACATGGTGAAGACCTCTGAATTGCTTCTCCCCATTTTCCAGTACTTGTAGCATTTACAACCTCTGCTCTTCATCACAGCATGTCAAGAGATTGTGTGTGTGTGTGTGTGTGTGTGTGTGTGTGTGTGTGTGCGCACACGTGCGTTTGCGTGTGTGCACGCGTAAATGTTTGTAAATGCACTCTGCATTCAGACATTCTGTATGCATGTCAATTTTGTTCGTGGTTATTGTTGTGGGGTATTTGTGTGCTCAGCCATGTTCTTGAGTGTGTTCACCTATATCTGGGTGCCTGAATGTGCATGAGACACAGCACACACACACACACACACACACACACACACACACACACACACACACACACACACACACACACACATCTCTATTAGCAGTATAGTAGTGTTAACAGTGTTATGCCATGCGTGAACCTCCCCACCTTTCCCTCATATCTATGCAAAGCTGGGGTCCTGTCAATCAGTCACCTTGGTGACATAGAGCCCCACCTCCCCAATTAGAGCTGACAGGGCAGGATTAGGAGGGGGGCGGGCCCCCGCCGACCTGCCTACGTGTCAATCACGCGCCGGGCATCCACACGCCTGTTTACTGTCAGATCCCATCTCCGTCTGTCAGACTGCACGGCAACCGTCGTCCAGGGAGGAGAGGAGGAGGGTGGGGGGAGGTGGAGAGGGGGGAGGAGGAGATCTGATCAGAATTAACTATGCTTCTCCCCACAGACCAGCCGTGCTTTTAATTCATGAAAGGGATGAGAGAAAAGTGGGAAGAGAGGGAGTGATAGAGGGAGGAGAGCATTTAAAACCCAGAGCAGGGCCTTCTTTAGAAGTTTTCAGAGTGATGTTTCTTCTCTCCCTGACAATCACTTTTCTTCTCCTGCTGACTCTCTCTCTCTCTCTCTCTCTCTCTCTCTCTCTCTCTCACTAGACTTCTTTCAGAGGTGTGATTCATGCCGCCTTAAAGCTGCTACAATTCATCAACAGCCTTCCTCTCTTTCCCTCTCTCACTGAAGTTGTTATTTGACCCCGGTTTTTTAAAGTCGCACAAATATGTATTAGTGTTTCTTTTAGTTAGAGAGTTAAGGTCAATTTATTTAGTTCTGCACATGCTCATGCAAATTTGTGTCTCTGTTTCAGTACGTGTCTGGGGATGAGGGTCCTGTCTACACACCTACAGTATGTGAATGCATAATGTTGTTATGCTTCTCAGACTGTGTTCTTTAAAGCCGTGTCGTGTGTGTGTGTGTGTGTATGTGTGTGTGTGTGTGTGTGTGTGTGTGTGTGTGTGTTCGTGGCTCCGTGGTCCCTGGTGTATGTGTGTGTGCATTTCTTCTTTTTTAGGGTCCCTGGTGGTGGCCTCACTTTGACCCTGGTGCCCTCACTCTAATCCTTTAGCAAATGAGGGCTGTGTGTGGGGGGTGTTTGGGGCTCTGCGCCAAGCCACAGTTTTAGTATTTTCGAGGACCAGAGTGAAGGTCCTGGGGTTATGAGGGATGAAGAAGAGGGAAACAATAGATTGTGCTGGAAGAAAAGATAAGGATTTGTCAAAATTGTGTTGGCCACCAGTGGTCATATGGGATTGTCTCATTACCTCCACCAAAGAGCGTATGTTTTTTGTCCCATCATATTTGTTTGTTTTTAATTAGCAGGATCAAAATTTACTAGATGTATTGCCATTGGTAGAAAGTATAGTCCAAAAAGCCAAAAAGCTTCACTATGTTGCCATTTATAAACCACTTGGCCTAGCCTATTTTCTTTGCCTCAACAGAACACTTAATTTCATCCAATCTTCAATCCATAATACAAAATACATAATGTATTTGGAAGATGCTAAAAAAAAGTTAGAAAGCCAGACATGGCCGAGGTTATCTTAACTGCCTTAAGTCTTGAACCCATCGTGCAATTGCAACCACATCTAGATAAAATGTGAACCTCTTAACTCCAAGCAATCCTGCAAAATTTGATGGCTTATCATTTATAGGTGGCACTACTGTAAATTATACTTTTAATTGGCCTTAAAGGAGAACTCCGGCCAATTTTTACGTTAATCTTGCTAAATATAACTATGCTAGACCTGTCTATAGCAAAAACAATTAGCGCAACAGCAGCTACCTAGACGGAGCTGCTGCAGCTAACTTAGCCAACTTAGCCACTTAGCTAAACGGCAGTTATGGGGGCATAAATGAAATAGTGCCTTTGTGTATCTTAACAGACATGAAATGCAATTAAAATGTCTGTGTAACACGAACAGGGCCCTTACATGACAACAAGATGCGTTTTCAACATTCACCTACTCTGTTAGCTGCTAGCTAGCTAGCTGTCGTCTGGGACGAGAGTGTTCAGTCAGGCTTCAGTAATAATCATCATGCAGCAGTTCCGTGTGTATTTGTAGCATATATATGGATATATATGATATATATGCATTTGATGTGCGATCCATCTGGTGTTGGAGACTGTAGTATTCTCTGCTGTGGGGATCGTTGTGGTAGTTTCCGACCTTCGGCCTTGCTTCTGCTTCCTGCACGCCCTCCTCGCTTGCCGCGGCTGACAACAATCGCGAGAGCGCCCGCTGGTCTGGAGGATGTCCTCCGGAGGTCTTACTTGGCTTAATTCATCGTTGTACAACAAAGAGTTAAACCTTCGATAAGAGAATTTGTGGCCACTTGGGAACAGCAGATAAAAAAGTGATGAACACAACATTGACATATTGTCACTTAAGTTGATATGACAAACGTGTTAGCAAACATTCACTCATTTACTGTCCAGCAGTTACAGAGCATTCATTTTGAGTTGTGTTTCTGATCACCTGGTAAACGTAAGTCCTGAAGAGCTGCAGATTATGGTGATTATATTCTGGAGGTTCATCACTACAAGTGACCTTTTTCACAATGTTTTCACATCGTCGTTAGGAACATTGTCATCAAAATATCGATAATAGCCGCTTTTAAAGAAAACGCATATCGGAATGTCTTATTTAGTTCAGATTTAGATAACATTTTTAGAAACGTGTTCTGTTAATTAAAAATAAATATTAAGAGCATTTTGTGCAGCCTTGGTATGAGCTCCCGGAGTTTTTAGTTGTCTCTATTTCTTGCTTCCACATTGTCTCCTGAATATATATTTTTGCATTTTGTCTGCATGCTTGTGAAGGTGAATTAATAAATGTCAGTTTATTTTGGATACAGGTTGTCAGCCATCATGCAACATGCTGCTGACAGGTATACATGTACCATGCCATTTCTGCTGATAGCTGTATGTTCTTAGTATTTGTTGGTACCCGGCATATGTGGGTTGAACATGTTGGTGTGTGTTTGCATTAGAGATGCGTCGCAGGGTTGAGTCTGAGACGCAGCTCAGGTGTCTGTTGGTGTCTGTTGAACGACCTCGCTGCAGGGAACAGGCTATCAGGCTTAGAGGGAGGCTATCATGTTAATTACTTTACACACACCCTGCCAGCCAAGCGTGCAACCTAACTGCTGAGCTCACACACACACACACACACACACACACACACACACACACACACACACACACACACACACACACACACACACACACACACACACACACACACACACACACACACACACACACAATCACACATGCACCTTGGCACAAACACTTAAGCTCATGCACGTACACACAAGCTCAGCCGTCTTTCTTTCATTTTTGTCGTTTTTCTGTCTTCCCACTCTCGCCGTTTGAAGGCCTTGGACATCAATTCCCTTTTGCTTTCAAGAAAGATTGTTTTATATTCTAATCAATTCAAGTCCGTCCTGTGAAATTAATTGACATTCATTCGATGATTTTAAATTCCTCCGAGACTGTTCTTTTGTTTCAGGCTGTCAGCGAACTGCAAGTGAGATCCGGCTAAATGTTTTGTCATCTCACACTCCAGAGTAAGCCTGCTCCAAAGCGTGAGCCTGAGGTCAGCTTAACCTCCGCACAATCTCGTCTCTCGCCGTCTTTACCGCTCGTGATGCCGGGGGAACGATACAGATTCATGATCAGAAACTTGGGTGAAGCTCATTCTTCAGTAGCAGCCTTCACATGTCTCCTCAGGAGGTTGTTTTTTTTTCAGAATCATGTCCGTTGTCTTGAATGGTGTGTCCAGCGCTCTCAGGCCAGGGAAACAGAGGAGTGGTAATGGCTGGGGGGGGGTTGATGCCTTTAGTTAAATGATTCTGGCACACAGAGGGATTGCTTTGGGAAGTTGTCATCCATCATCATTTTAGAATGACTCAAAGCAGCCCCCTGCTTTTGGGGTTATGGTCTGGGATCCATGATTGATGTGGTGGATGTGTGTGTTTTGAGGGACGAGTCAAAAAGAGACTGTGTATTTGTGTGCTAAAAAGAATTAAAGATAAAAAATGTCTATAGCTGTTTATCTTTGAAGAAGCTCTGATTTCTTGCACATCTCTTCCCCATTTTGTATGTGAGTGCCTGTTCATGTGCCTGGATGCACTCCCGTGTGTACATTATTGTATTTCTTTAAGCTGAAGCACTTTGTCTGTATTTGCCTTTCTCCCTCTTCCTTTTCCCAGGTTCAAGTCTCACCTAAGTTAATTCTTCAATTAGTGTGATCCCGATATTCAGGAGAGATCATGGAGGGAGCCTTGCAAATCGATGTCCAATTAGCACAGGCTCCCTAACCCAGAGGAGAGGGGGACACCCGTTGTGGTCATCTTTAGAGAACAGGAGGTCCAGGTGGGGTCTGGAGTTGAAGGTAGAGGTTTAGAGGAGAAGAGATTATTTAAAAAAAAAATAAGGAGAAAAGGAGAGGAAGCATTAAAGAGGGATGAAAAGTGGGTGAGAAGAAAGCATTCAAGGTCTCTAAGTGGGTGGAGGTGAGGAGGGACCATCGGGGTCTGAGGAGGTGGGGGTGTAGATGTTAGATGCTCAGTCAAGCTGTGTGAGGACAGTGTAATTAATCCATTGAAGATGTCTGATTGCAGATGACTTTGGGAATACCAGAGTGGTGGCTGGGTCTCGGGGAAAGGGGGGAGGGCAGGAACAAGATGGATGCAGGGATGCGAGGAGTGGAAAAGCGGAAGGGCAAACAGAGGGAGAGAGTGAGATTAATTGAGACAAGGGAGATACAGTACCTTTTTAAATGAGAAGGATGAGTTTCAGTGACAATGTAAGAAAAGGAAAGAAGGGAGGGGGGGGGAAGAAAGAATTGATCATGTCCGGGTTAGGTCGAACCATCACTCACAGCACTGTAGGGATAAAGACCTCCACCAGATGTATTTAAAGAAAGAATCACAAGGCTTGCTAACTCATCCCTGAGTTTCTCACTGCTAAAACACTCTCTCACGAGACAAATGAGTCTCTATGCTGTTCTAATGCTAATATGCTTTTAAGGCACTATTAGCCGGCAGAGTTTCGCTTTTATTTAATGGACTATTCATTTGTTTGAATGCATTTTCTCTCGGTGGATACTCTACAGAGTTGGCTTGGCTTTGGCTCAGCTCCTGAACGGCACATGATTTACTTACCCACAGCTATTTGGAGGCTAAGCCTTTATAATCTAATTGAATTTGATAAAGCAGAGTAATCATCAGAGTATTATGGCGAGTACTCATCATACTGATATGGTAATGTTGTCGTGATTAAATGTTTTCATTAAGGGTTGTCTGAATGTGTTTTAAACCTACATTGTGTCATTTTTTTGAGTTGATTCTTAGCAAAAAAAAACTTAGTTCTTTCACAAATATGTGCTCATTCATGTGTAATTACTTCCACCAACTTATCCAAGTATTCTTGTAAGCGTAGAATCTGCCATTTAGAGTCATTCAGAATACATGAGAGCAACTCGCTCGAATGACGCAGCCATGTAGCGCCTCCATCTTTAAAATACATTAGCCGAAGAGGGACTTACCTCCGCATTTCGCCCTCTTACACCTAGTGGCACCGTGACGAATGAAAGGGAGATTACTCGCCAGGGAAGCAAAAAAGAGAACTAAAACGACAACGCGACAGGCAAAGCAACAAGACCAAAGTTAAGATTGGAGTGGCTGGAACAGCTGCGTCTAAACGATGGAGATACTAAGAGCTGATTTCGGGTTCGGCCACCGTAGGATTTAAAATGTGCTCGGAATGGGAAGGGCTAGAAAGTCATATTCAGTTGGTTGTCATATGCAATTTCACCGCTAGATGGGAGAAATTCTTACACAATGTAGCTTTAATCTGCATTCACTTTGTTGTGGTACGCAGTTGATGGCAGAGCAAATGTTCATTGTTTTCAGCAAGAGATTGACAGTAAAGCATGCTGGATATTCACAAGGCGCTACCTTTCACACATGCAGGTTGAAAATGCTGACAAAAGTTGAATTCTCTAAGTGTTTGACTTCTTTCATGGCAGAGAACACAGACTGGATCTTGACAAGTCGAAAAAGAGCCCTTTTTCCTCTCTTGACAATTCAAGTCAAATGGGTGCACACACATGTACAAAGAGTGCAGTCTGTATATGACAGTGACACATTTTTGTTTTGGCTCTGTACTGGCTTTATTTTTTATTTGTTTATATTTTCATTCTTATGTTGTGTCTGCCTCTGTTCTATGCCTATCTATCGCTTTAACTATTATTGTAAAGCACCTTGTGACGTTAAGAATTTCAGTCTGATTGAAGCTGCTTTCAACTTTAACTTTAGTGTTTGCATTCATATCAGATGAGTAGTGTAGCAACTGTAGCCCTTTTTATACATAGTTGCTAAAGACGTTGGTACATGTTAAAATACAGTACATCTAACTAAAATGGAAAGAGTCTGTCTGCTCTTCGATTCTTTCGACAACTATGTAGTGTATTGAGAGGGGGCCCTCAACTGTTTGCCCTCCATCGATCACTACAGTACATTCAAGAACAGATGAAGACAGAGAAACTGGAGCTGTTACATTGTAGCTAACTCAAATAATTCAAGCATCAGTAATGTAACTTTTAGAAGGAACGCTTCTCTTCCCAGAAATAACCTGTCCCAAATAGCTAGCTGTTAGAAAATGATGTTTATACACTAGCATTGCTAGGGGATGTAACTATGTCATGGCAGGTCTATTGCTCAGGACCCGAGGAAGTAGAGTGTTGAGTGCGAAGTTGTTTGGATGAGCCCTTCTGGAGAAAGTTGCAAGCAGCAATACCGTTATAAATAAAATCATCATATTAATATTCGTGTCCAAGTCTTTGCAGTCAATAACAACTTATAGACCTCAGCATCCACTTCATATCATCCCTAGTGATGCTCTACCAGAGCTGTACTGTAACCAGCTTGCATTTAGCCTCATTTTCACCCATCAGTCCAGTCCAGTTCAGTTGTTACAAATTTAGAATGGCTATTTTTGCATTTCCATTGTCAAAAGTTGTGAATGGCACCAATAGAGCCGCTCCATTCCATCCTGTTTTTTCGTTACCCCTCTGTTGAGGTACTGTACATAGCACACTGATCCCATACTAAAAGACTAGAAGGCTAGAAACGCTGCAGTCCGCGATTGGTGCAGACATTCCTCTGCATCGTCGGTGAAGAGGAAATACAGCAAGAGCTAAATGGAACAGTGAGGAATAAAAAGCTTTTTCAGCTTGTTTCTCAGCACATGGCTGTCCACTGCTCTTATCATCCGATAACAACCCTGCATACGTTTAAGAGTACCCTCTGCGGTGGAAACACAGTTAGTGTTTAGGTTTGTGTCCTTACTTGTTACCTACGGTTCTAAAGGTACTATACTAAAAGTGTTTGTGTTTGCTTCAGGGTGTTCTGCAGCTGACTAGCTGGGCCAGTCAATACTTTTCCACTGTTTGCCCCACTAACTCCTCGTTTGCCTTGTCTGTATATTTATATTCATTGTCCGGTTCTTAGACTGTTCACCTAATATGAATGTAAACAACCTTCAAATGTAAAAGCTGAAGGTCAGCACTTGAACCTCATTTCAAATCCAATTCGGACTACATATCCTAAACATTGTAATCACTGCCCTGCTACTTATGGACCACACAGTGCATGTGTCCACTTGCTGGCATCTTCTAATTAAAATAAGGTTGTATTATGAACATCTTTTTCTTCAGACCGTTGTACAGTCTGAGAGAAGGAGATGAGATTTCATGTTTTGGTTTGGCTTCACTTTCTTTCATGTATTCATTTACAGAAGGAATTACATTTAATAATTAATGCAAAAATGCAACCTTTAATGCATTCAATGAATAATTGAAAACGAACATGATGCTATTTAATGGATTGCTTTTTATGTATCTGCATGGGTGGAATGGTCAAGGCCTGTGTTTATTAAAATCGCCATGGCAACAACGAGGGCGTTTTGCACTTAGCTAGCATCCTGCAACGCTGACCGTCATTACATTAAATTTAATTTTAAATTCAGATTAACCCACACAATTTGTCTATATTACATTTAGCATTTTAATGGAATTATCTAATGAGGTGATTGTATAGGAAAATGTATTGTGAAACAGTGTCTGTGCAAACGTCTTTGATAGCAACAAAGTAACAATCGTGCACAAAATGCTTGTTTGTGCATGCGTGAATCAGTATTTATGTACTGCATATCTGCCATTATTGATAGATAAATCTGTTAAGGTACTTAAGAAAAACATAAGTGCACACACATACCTGCCAACATCATGATACACTACATAGCTTCATGACTCACTTCTGGCTCGAGCCGGTTTTCTCAGTAGTGAACAGTATCATTTCTAGGGGAGACTGTGAGGACCACGAGGCCTTGAATGAAAATAATGGGAAGAGAAACGGTGGCAAAATGGAAAATTAGTGCAGAGAAAGGTGAACAGAAAGATGACAGTCTGAGATAGAGTGATAGGTAGATACAGGAAGACTGCAGAGAAAATTGTCCAGAGTGTAGAAAAACAGTGACAGGCAGTGGCAGAGTGGAGGGAGAAATGTAACAGACTCGGGGAGAGCGAGGGAGAGAGAGAGACAGGCAGAGACAGACAGAGCGAGAGATAGACAGTGACAGAGGGAGAGATAGACGAGCCGTGTGAGGATGCAGAGAGTGTCCCCCTCTCTCGGCTGCTGCCAGAGGCAAACAGACAGCCTCTCTGCTGGTGGAATGCTAATGCAACAAGCTGCTCCTCTCTTGTCTTCCCTCCCTTCTTCACCTTTCTTCTTCTTTAACTCTCCTCTGTGCAGAAAGTTTAGAGACTATAGACACAAGCATCGACTTTTATAATTGAGACCCCCGCGCTTTTATATTATGTGATCAGTCTGCGCATGTTGGTTCTGCAAATCAGGCGGGTGTCTTCTCATCAGATAATGACTTTAATGGGATATTAGGTAGGTGTAGGTGTGTGTGTGTGTGTGTGTGTGTTGAGGAGAATCTTAGATGAGTTATTATTTGACCTCTCTCCTGCACCCAGCCCCCAAGTCTTATACCGACATCATGTTTGTCTGCAGCTCAGTAGCTATGGCTACTGCGGTGTCAGTGGGGGGTCGGGTCGCCATGTCAGGGGCCAATAGAAGGTCAGTCAGTCGACCTCTCTCTGTCTGTGTCACAGTTGGCTGGCCTCTGACCCCCCCGCACCCCCCCCCCCCCCCCCCCCCCCCCCCAAGCCAAAAGAGAGACACAAAGCAGTTGTTCAGGGACGACAAATGTGTCCTGGCTTTATCGTCCAGGCAGGTTGTTAACTTCCATCATTTAAGACATTCACATCACATCACACCGAGAAACGCCCGCAAGAAAAGACAGTGGTTATTTTCCCTCTTGAACTCCGTCACATTTTCCTGCTGTGGCGACAGTCATCAGTTCTCAACTTCAGGCAGGACATAACCTTGAGTGGAGCAAGCCGACTGAGCCTGTCTCCCACCCCCCGCCCAGTATATGTATGTCTGTCTGTCTGTCTGTCTGTCTGTCTACCTACATGGAGATGGCAGCTTCTGAGAAATGGCAGCACACTCTGAAGTGTGATCCATTTAGATAGTGGCAGGGTTCTCTCCCTGCGCACATGCATGCACACTTACGCTAAACACACACCATGCAACAAACAAACACGGTTGTGCTCGCTAACACACAAACCTGTGCGCACGCAGATACAAAGAAACAGATCTCTCTTCTCTCTACACACACACACACACAAACACACACACACACACACACACACGCACAGCAGTCTCTTGACATACACTTGCTTGGTTGACAAGTCATCTCAGATAAGCTTGAGTGACAGGTAGGGAGTGTTGACTACTAGTGTGTGTAGAACACTCTGGTAGATATTGCCACCTTATGATTATTGTATTATGCAGTGTTTACTTAATCAGATTTGTATAATTCACTTAAATAACAGGTATCCGTTTCTAACAGATGTTGGGCAGATATTTATTTTCCATTTTGATCTTTATGTGAAATTCATCTTGTATTGAGTATTTTCTTTTTTTAAGAGGCTGCCTCCCTCTGTTCCATTTCGGTTGTTAATTTCCCTGCCACATTTTTCTATCTCTGTTCAAACATATTGCACTGCCTTTGTCATCTAGAGAGAATCTTGTCACTTTTTTGGCAGCAGATGTATGTTCAAGCTATATTTTGAGGATTCAGGCCTTGACTCCCTCCACTCCCTATATATCCCCAGGCCTCCCCGTGCTCCATTCCTCTATTTTCTTATCTACTTTCTTCTCCTACTTGCTCCTCTATGTCATTGCCAAATCTCTCCTGTCGGCTCCTCTCTGTCTTCTCCTCTCCCTCCCTCCTACCTCTCTCTGTTTCTTTTACACACCCTGTTCTCTCTCTATCAGTCTCTCTATTCTGTGACTGCTCTGGCTGGTCCCCCTGTGGCACACCGTGTCGTGTCCCTAATTTATTTATAATTAGTGCTCTTTGTCGCGATGCGCGGGGAATGTTAAAGTACACGCCACCGCGCTCTGGGCACAAATGGGCTGGTGTTCCTCCATCCTCTCCGCCCGCCCCAACTGCCCAACCGACACGGCCACTGGGATGGACAGACCTCACATCCCAAACCCAGACACAGACTCTTCAAATTATAATAACTCCATAAAGAAGAAGGCTGTGCACTGCAAGGAACCTGCCTCTTGTCAAGTCTATAACCGAGTCCTCAAACACTTATTTTGTTAGAACAAGTTAGTGCAAATCATTCAGTAATGCATTTCTAGAAGTGAGTGTCTGTATCAAGAAAGGAAAAGGCAGTTTTCTGCACTAGAATCAAGAAAAATGCAACTTTATGGAAATATACTTGAAACAAAGTGTAAAAAAAAAAACTTCAGTCTTGCAGATTTTTTCACCTCTTTTAAGCAAATAAGGCTTTAAGACAAACATGATTTAATAATTAAGAGAGTTTACACCCTGGCTGACACCTGCTGAGATACAGATACACATTGTCAGTGCGCTCACCTGTGCAACGCCTGAATGCAAAACAGAATAACAAGATGGGACAACATGTAATCTGAAAGTGTAATTTATTAAATATCCTGTTGAATTTTAATGGCCATCACTTGTAAAGTTGAGTTGTTTTGGGGGTTTGAGCTGCTGAAAAAAAACAAGATATTTTTATCACACCACATTAATGTCAATGCTGTCTTTACACATAACGTACATGAGCAGGAATGACGGCGTTGACAGGACTCGCTGAGTGTGTGTGTGATCAGCCAGGAAGCGCTTTTGTCCTTGGGCTGAGAGGGCACCTGGCTGCTCTTCCCGTCCTTGTGATCTCTCTGTTCCCTCTCTCTCGTGCCGCTCTATCCCTTCTCTATCTGTCTCTTCCTCTCTTCTCTCAGCTCCAATCCCTTCATCCCCCCATCTTGCGCTCTCCCTCTCCTCTGCCCAAGGCGATGCCGTCCTGCAGGCTTTGATCAGGGGGCCAGGGAGGAGAGAGGAAGTGGGTCAGAAAGTTGTGCTGGAGACTGCAGGAGAACAAGGCTGGAATATCGAGTAGGTGAGGCTGGGAGAGGGAGAGATGGGGTAATCTAGTGAGAAAGTGATAGAGTGAGAGAGAGGGTGAGATAGTGGGGGAAACGAAGAGGGAGAGAGCGGGGGTGAAATGGGGCAACCGAGGGAGGGAGGGAGGGGGGGGGGGGGCTGCCTGAACTAAAAGAGTAGAAGGAGATAAAAAGAAAATGAAGAGCGCAACAGGAGGAGATAGAGGAGAAGGACGTGGGAAAGGAGAGGTGTCTTCATTTACTGAGAGGAAAAAAAAGACAACACATTTGTCTTGAACGTGATGCTCAGCATTTAAACAGCAGGTTGGAGGATAAGGCCCTGTTTTAACTAATCTACACAGTGCAGGACAGATAGTTCAGCTCAGTGTGTTTGCCTTCGCATCGGCCATGTGTGTGTGTGTGTGTGTGTGTGTGTGTGTGTGTGTGTGTGCGTGTGCAGTATAGCGCTTGACTGTGGCTCTTTGTTTTGTTTTTTTAAGATCATTAAGATGCATGGTTTATTAATATTCAGATCAAACCATTAATATTCGCACAGTGTTTCTGCTCTCCTTGTGTCGTCAGCTCACCTGGGACTGGGGAGGGCAGAGGGGGAAAGAATGGAGCATTGAGGTGGGGGGGGGGGGGATATGGGAGCAGGGGGGGAGAAGATGGAGTGATTTAGATGGACTTCTGGAGATGAGGGGAGCAGAAGGTACAGTAGAGGTGGTGGAGGTCCTGTGAGGGGTCGGGTGTATTGTGATGGGCAATCTGGCCATCCGTGGCTGTGGGGCGGGGGGGGGGGGGGGGGGGGGGGGGTTTGTGAGTGTTTCGAGTGTTTCGAGGGTCCACCACTGGGACTGTGAGGTGAGAGGGGTGAGGGATTTTAGGGGGAAGCACAGGGGGTTTGGTTTTGGAGTAATTGGGCCAATGGGAGGCTAACCACACACACACACACACACACACACACACACACACACACACACACACACACACACACACACACACACACACACACATTTAACAACATACACCTTCCTTATATTTCTACCCACATGCAAATGTTAATGTACACAAACACTAATTGCACACACACACACACACACACACACACACACACACACACACACACACACACACACACACACACACACACACACACACACACACAGAACCTTCATATAGTCTCATTTTGGGCTGCAACCGATTGTTTTCATTTTCGGTTAATTACTTTCCCAAAAATCATTGAACGAATTGGTCTGAAATGTTTTTGTCTGGCCAATAGTCCCAATCCTAAAAAGATAATTAATTTATAGCAATATGTAATGATGCTGCAACCTGTAACTGTAGTTTTACTTTAGTTTGATAAATGACCTTTACTGCAATTAATCGATTATCAAAATTCTATATATCTTCAGTCTGTCTAATAAATGATTCACTCATTGTTTCAGCTCCACTCACATTCATATGAATACATGCACTTCTTTGCTTCCTGTATGCCTACATGCGCACGCACACACACACACACACACACACACACACACACACACACACACACACACACACACACACACACACACACACACACACACACACACACACACACACACACACACACACACACATACACACAAGCTCTCCAGTCCGCTACAGATACACTCAGGCATGCACGAAAGCGGACAGCAAATTAAAGTGGTAATTACTTTTAAGCCCAGAAAGGTGAAGGATTGTATGGCAGGGAGCAATGGGTCACTGTTGAATAGAGAATAGCAGAGCAGGCAGACAGTATGAAAGGCAGATATGCATCTCAATGAAATATGGAGGAGCATTCTCAACAAAAGGCGAAATGGCTCCTTAATGGCCACATGCCCTCAAAGAATTATTGTCTGATAGATTTGGAATATTATCTACTCTATGGCAGTTATCTTTAAACACCCTTTTGTACTTATCATCTGTGTGCGCTGCTGAGGCTAAGGTGAAGAAAACATTGTGTTTTAATAGTCTTAAATACTACACTGACAGCCATGGAAGAAAGTATTTCATTTCTTGACAAGCGGATGTCAGAAAAAAAACAAATTATTTTTAATGTTGCAGAGATGACTGCATCATATCAATACCATCAATAGTCTTCATTATTTCAGATTTGTATCAAGGTTACGCTTCCTTCTGATTTAAGGGTATATCAGTAATTTATCCTGGCTTTTACGTCCTGGTACAGGTCAAGCTAAAACAATACTGGATCCACATAGTATTGTGTATCCATATGCAGGATAATGCAACCTGCTGGTGTCTTTTTGGTCTAACAAGTGCTTCCCAGGCCAAGTACAACTACTACACTGATTTTGATGTGTAAAATTGGCAGATTTTCCCTTTAAGTTACCTCTGTGGAAATATACCAATTACTAATTGACTATCAAGAACAAATCATCTCTTAGGTATTTAAGTGTTAGAATAATATTGGGGGAAAGTGGCCAACTTAAACTTGTGGGATGAGAACATAGTCATCATTTTCTTCAGCGTTCACTTCTGTATGTTGAATGTTGCCCAAAGAATCATTATTGTCCAAAAAAGGAAGACTATCTATCTATTTGTGATATGTTGACAGCATTTTCTTCTTTGTGTGGTCTGTACATTCAGTTTACCGTATGTTAAAATGAAATATCAATATGTATAGGTCTGATGTAGCCTGGTCTATTTTGGGAAGTATTTTAGCAGAGCAACTTCATTTCCATTCACTGCACAAACAGTGTGTTTTAGGTGTAAGAGTCTGCCAGTTTTCACCGTGTTTACTTAACACAGAAATCTGAAGTACATAGAAAGCAGTAGTTCAGAAGACACATACTGTAGTAAATCTGATCAAATCTTGAACATTAAACCGTCAAATGTTGTTTGTTACATTTAGGATTACTGACCTCAGTTAAAGTGTAGCTTAAAGCTCTCCATTTTTTGTGCTTGAGTAAACGCTCGTCACCTATGAACACTGTAAAAACGACATCTCATGGTCTTGCCAGCTCGGGCGTCATTACTGTATAACTTAAGTTTTTTTTTGTTAAACATCTGCTTCCAATATTAAAAATGAACATTTACACTCAATTTCCATTCATTCTTTAAAGCTCAGTTTAATTCTTTGTCCAGAATTTTGAGCTGAGCAATAGTGTATACAGAAGTTGAAATTAGCTTTACCTGCTCCAGCAACAATTAATAATAATTTGAAAAGGGCTATTCTGCAGAATCAGTACTGTTACTTTTAAGTATATTTTGCTGGTATTACTTATATGCTTGTACTTAAAAATGATTTTACATGGAGGACTTGTAATGGTGTATTTTCCATGTGGTATTGCCAATTTATTGAAGTTAAAGATCTAAGTATTTCTTCCAGTACAGTACAGTATCTTAACCCTTTTTGAACTGTGTTTCTGAAAAAGGCAGTGTTCTGTCGCTACGTTGAACTGACCACAGTCGATAGCATGTGTAGACAGGCGGAGAAACAAGGCCAGACAAGGGTGTGACTGTCTCGCCGACTGCAACAATCGTCACACGCTATTCCACATGCGTGTGCAGACACACACACACACACCCACACACAAACACACACACACTGACTAAGGATTTTTACTCTTATTTACACACTCGATTGAATTACATTTCTCATCCATCAGGCCGGGTTAATTCTCCAGCCTGAGGTTGTAGTTTTTGTTACTTCCAGGAGCACCTTGATTTGTGAAGGGAACACCTGTAATACTGCTCCGCGAGGCAAGCCTCCGGTACTAAACTAAGCCTGTGAGGGCTCAAACACACGCTGACACACACACACACACACACACACGCACACACGCACACACACACACACACACACACACACACACACACACACACACACGTAATACATCCATGACACACGCACACACAGAGTCAGATATTCCCTGGCTGCAAGTCTCCTTCAAGGACGCCTGGGGAAGACTTGGAGGACAAAATCACACACTCCCTCTCCCAGTGTCTCAGACGCGCTGCACTTCTAATGCAGACAGAAAGCCTCCTCCAAAGAGACTAGTCACACTCAAACTTAAACTCTCCTGCGCAGACACACGCTTACACACTTAAACGCACAAATACCCTGAAAGGCCCTTCCACCATCCGTGTGAGAGAAGCAGGACAATTTTCTGTCTGTGCCGTTTCTCTTATTGT
The DNA here is from genome assembly GCA_023631565.1 of Gymnocephalus cernua. Lineage (NCBI taxonomy): Eukaryota > Metazoa > Chordata > Actinopteri > Perciformes > Percidae > Gymnocephalus > Gymnocephalus cernua. The sequence continues at coordinate 17,948,467 of CM042430.1, forward strand.
CGCTGTCTCCTGCTCTCAGCTGTGTGTGTGTGTGTGTGTGTGTGTGTGTGTGTGTGTGTGTGTGTGTGTGTGTATGTGTGTGTGTGTGTGTGCGTGTGTGTGTGTGGGGAGGGGGCTCACTGGAACTCTTTGACGACCTCATTCACTCCCGTCTTCTCCCCCTCGGCTGCACCATAGCCGACATGCCCAACAATGAGTCGGGAGGGTGGGGGTCGCACAAAAAACACTGAATGCGTCTTCATTTGCCTGAACTTTTCACACGTCTTTTTCCTTTTGTTGCTAGCCGCCCGTTCACTACAGTGCAAAGAGCCCGCTCAGCCTGTTTCCGCTGGCAAGACAGCCCACCAAAGCAGCACTTTACCCCTCCTCTGTCACCCCTCTCCCCTCCTTCCCACAATGTTAAGCCCATTTTTTGCTTGACATAATCTGAAATGGTACTTAAGTGAATTTATGTCTACCTCAGTGCATTAACTTTTGCTATTTCCTCCTTTATGTTGCTGTTTTTTTTTTTTTGTAGTGGGTGCAGCGACTGGAGGGAGCAAGAGGGAGGGAGAGATTTGAAACTCAGACCACGGAGTAGACAGCCTATCAGTATTCAGTAGAGAAAGTGAGTGATGAAGGCAGAGAGAGAGAGACGGAGAAAGAGAGATGGGGAGAGTGAGAGAGAGAGCGAGAGAGAGGGATGAGGAGGGGGTGATGTATCAATATTCTGAGTAGTGTTTGAGGGCAAGGGGAACGAACAGAGGAAAGGGGGAAGGAGGGAGGGAGATTGGTGGGAGAGAGAGTACTTGAGTGAGTCTCTGTGTGATTATTTGTTCACGTATGCACGTATGTATGTGTGTGTGTGTGTGTGTGTGTGTGTGTGTGTGTGTGTGTGTGTGTGTGTGGGTCTGAACACATGTTGACTATAGGTTGTACATACAGTCAGTGGAGGAATGTAACGAAATACATTTACCTAAGCACTGTACAATTTGGAGGTACTTGTACTTTTCTTGAGTATTTATCGACTATTTTAGAGTGGGAAGCCATTTATTAGCAGAGCTTATGTTAAATTCATTTCATTTGAAACTACTTCCTCCATCACTATGAGAAGCAAACATTTTTTTAATTCTCAAGTAGCACCCAGAAAATGTTGCCTCCGACAGACTCATCTCATTATCAAACATTTTCCCCAAGATGTTATCTAAAGTTTTGCCTTGTGTGATTAAAGAGGACCAACCAGGCTTCATTAAAGGTCGCGGCTCATGTGTTCATATCAGAAGATTACTAAACGTTTCAGATATGTTAGCAGCAAGCAGTTTTTTTGGTAGTTTTCCTCTGTAGATGCGTATGTGCGTGCGTGTGTGTGTACGTGTGCGACATAACCCACTCTTTAAGAGTTGACAACTAATCGATTAAACGATTAATCGTTGCAGCTCTGATGTATTTAATATATACGGTCCAGAACAATAAGGTTCATCTGAGTGCCATCAGACAAGGGTGCCCACTGTCTCTACTGCTGTTTGCACCTGCAGTCAAGCCGTTAGCTGAAGATATAATTGTTTGCGTCAGAAGCAAAGGCAGAAAGTGTGACATTGTTATAGATTATGGATGGATGGATCAACAAATTGTATGACTGTGACATAGGGCTGACGCCTCCAGGTTGGTTGGTCGATTGGTTGGTTGATTTGGTCTTGTACGTCCAAATCCTCATTGGTCGGACAATCGCTGCTGTTACCCTAACCCGATCTTTCTTAACCTTTCTAAATAGCTGCCTAAATCTAACCAATCCTTAACAATAGTGGTGGCATTGTTGGTTAATTTGGATGGGAGAACTGTAATTTCAGTGTTTTCATGGATGAATGAATTGGACCTTGAACAGATCAGAAAACAGTTGATATGAGTTGTGACTGGAACAGTTTTGTATTGGTGGCTGACAAACGATATCAGACTTCCCAAAGGCCGTCAGACATGGGTCGTTTTGGACGACAAAGACAAATGTTTTCATTTCGTTTGGAGGAGTTGTTGGATGGAAAAATATGTTACCCACAAGTTTAAACATTTACTTTTATGGTTACAACACTTTTCTTTGGTAAAGGGTAGGTTAAGGTAAGTCTCCAGGAATTAATGTAAGTCAACTTGATGTCCTCCTAAGTGACAAAAACAGGTGTGGGTGTGGGTGTGGGTGTGGGGGTGGGTTTGGGTGGGTGTGGGTGGGTGTACTTGCACGGGACAGGAGTCACAGTTTCCAATATGTGTGGATGTGATGGAATCTCCCACTTGTTTCAGTCATCCCTCCTCTCCATCTCTCTCTCTCTCTCTCTCTCGTTTACTCTGGCTGCTAATCAGCATTTGAAAGGCAGCTTTGACAGTGAGAAAGAAAGTGAGGGGGGCGCAGGGAGGTGGGGGTAAACGAAAGCATGAGACACAGTGAGTTAGGAGCGGGAGCCAGAGAGAGTCTGAGGCGAGGGGCTGTACAAGCATGCCTTTTATATTTACTAGTGACTGAGAGGGAGGGAGAGAGAGGGAGCAGCTGAAGGCAGAGACAACTGGTGTGCACGGCTTTCCCAAGAGGAAATGAAAAGAAAGAAGCTCAGCGAGGAGAGTGAATGAGGGAGAGAGGAAGGGTGGGAGGGAGCATGCCGGCTGGAGAGAGGGAGAGAGAGAGAGAGAGAGAGAGAGAGAGAGAGAGAGACGTAGTGAGGGAGCGAGAGCGAGAAAGAGATTCTCACACTGGCTGTGTCCTAATCCGAGTCCATCTCCAAGAAGCAGCGGAGCAGAGTGTTGGTGAAGTGAGTCTGAGAGCCAAGGAGAGCTACATCAGCTAGCTCCATTCACACACACACAAACACACTCTCTCTCTTCCTCTCTTTCTTGCTCTCTTTCTCTCTCTTTCTCACACACACACACACGCACACACACACTCTTTTGCAACGGGAGTCCACGATGTGTCCGGCTGCACTGCCACGGCTTTTGTGAAAGTGAGGGGATTGACGTTGCCCCCGTCCCAGCCCCCTTGGCTCACACACACAGTGTTTGTTTGCTGTGTTTAAGCTCGAGGTGGTGTGGTGGGGGGGCACCTCCAGGGCAGAGCAGGGGCTCCGGAGAGGAGGAGAAGAAGAAGAAGAAGAAGAAGAAGAAGAAGAAGAAGAATTAGAGGAGGAAGAGGAGGAGGAAGACAAAGTGGATCAGATCAACAGCAGCAGACTGGAAACGCTTGAAATGCATGTCAGGTGAGTAGATAATGGATCTAACAACTTGCGGTCAACACACACACACACACACGCACATGCATGAGCGTACACACACGTTCTCACTCGCTTGCTTGATTTTCTCACACGCTGGACAAACGCGCAGTTATAAAGTTGTCACCTTTTGTCACATTTTTGCTTTTAGTTTAAAATGATGTGTCTGTCTATTGTCACATCTGTTGAAAATGTTGATAAAGATGAAATTATGTGGAAAAAAAGTTATATTGTAAATAACTTGTTAAATTTGCACCCAACATAGTTTTTCTGTTTCCCCGAGATAAAATATCAGGATGTATGCAGCGATGTTAACTTTTTTTCTGAGTGTAATTAAACGGAACGGTAATATTACAGATCTATTGACGCATTAGCAATTAGTAGAAAGGGATTTTTTTTTTTAATTATAAAATGAAGAATGAGGAGTTTTGTTTTAAAATGGCCTTTACCTCTACTTACCGTTGTCTCTTTTTACTGTACATTTGATTAGAGACAATTATTTTGGTATAAAAGCATACATTTTATCTATATCTATTATAAATGAATATTGATGTATAATTTAATCACATCATTAGACTAAATATGTGCTCTTCCTTGAAAGCATCAAGCAACACTTCAACTGCAAATCTTTGCTTCTCAGATGAGCCAAATAATTGTTAAGTTTATTTTACTTTGCTGAAAGACCGCAATAATACAAGCCCACCACTTTCTGATAAATTGTGTGTGTGCATGCGTGTGTGTTTGCATGTGTGGTGGAGGTTGAGATATCTCGGCAGAGAGTGAACGTCTGCGTGTCCGTCTCCACCTGCAGAGGCAGAATTGGTCACAGTTTACTGGCTTAGTAACATTCGGTGCCTTCGGGGTGTTTGCAGCAGGTGGTCCAAATTGTCAGAATGACTGTGACAAACCAACAGTGTTCGCCGCTGCTCTAAGTAAAGTAAATAACACTGAACCATCACATAGTGATTTCAGGTTCGTTTTTTTCTCTCTCTCTTTTTTTTTTTTTTTTCACAACTTGGAGTTATTGTGGTAGGAGGCTCGTCACTCGAAGTAAAAGTCCAAATAGCTGGAAGTTATTTCACGTAGGACAAACGTGTGTGAAGGCATGGGTGTGTGCAAATGTGTTTGTAGGATTTCCTGCAAGATTCCCTGTTCGTGTGTGTACATCAGTGTCTGTCCACGTGTGGACTTTTACCCCCCTGAATGTTTCTCCAAATTCCGTGCTATAAATTCTGCTGTGTTTCTTACCTCGCCAGCTGCATCATTTGCAGAAGCACCTGCTGAGATACCAGGTGCTTCCGATAAATTCAAACCAAATAACTACCTGCAGTACAGAGTCACTCTTTCGGGTGTCAAAGTGTTTTTTATTACCACATTGTAAAAAGGGTTACTAAAAAAAAAAAAAAAAAAAAGCAAGCAATTTTTTTTCCTTCTAACTTTTTTAAATGTCTGCTGTACTGTCGGCATTGCTTCAATAAAGATTGGACACAGCAGCAACGTACATATGTTGCAACACTGACACGAAAACAGAAATGAGAACAGGGTCAGACCGTGTCATCACCATCTGTGGTACAGTTCATACCCTGGCCCACTGAGCCACTAAGCCTCTCCCTCCGGTGCAGGATGCTTTGGTCGTGACCCACGTTTAGGCCTTTTTTTTATTAGACCCAGAAGCGGGTTTCTTCTCTGGCTTTGGGGGTTTAAGGAGCTGCGGTTCATGCCAGCTGACGACCGTGTGACAGACCCTGACTCGGATTACTTTGTGAACGTGAGAATGTTGGCAACAAAGTGTCCCGTTTGAAGACAAAAACAAAGTTGAAAAGAATTCACAGTAATAAACGGTAGGTGTCAAAGAACAACTACCTTTTATCGCTGTGATTTCATGGCATTCATTCAAAAAAAAGGTGGCAGGCAGCCACTTCTATTTCGCTATATCAGTAATGTACCAATGCTCTATTTTGGTAGACAGCAGGGAGTCACTTTTGATGACTTATTGACAAGTTCTCAGGTAGACGGACACCTCACCTCTCCCTCTCTTCTTCCTCTTTCTATTCCTCTCTTGATATTTTTGTCTCTCTCTGTTGCTCTCTTACACACACACACACACACACACTAAGGTGGTCGGTGTCTAGTGTGTTGACAGACAGCCGCTCACACACGTCTTTCTCTTGCTGTGCGTGCATGCGTGTGTGTGTGTGTGTGTGTGTGTGTGTGTGTGTGTGTGTGTGTGTGAGTGAGGAGCATTGACAGACAGTGTGTGAGTCTGTGACAGAGGGTGTCAGCGCAGTGTCAGGGAGATGTGTTTAGTGTCACACTCTGCTGACCTGATCTCCGGTTGGACTGTCCACTCCGGCCCCGCTGTGGCTCCTTACATAACCCCCGCTGTCATTCACACGCCAGCCTGAAGGGATCCACCAGGCTACACACGCACGCACGCACGCACACACACACACACACACACACACACACACACACACACACACACACACACACACACACACACACACACACACACACACACACATGCAGTTACCAAGTAACGTGCACACAATGTATAGGCATCCACACTCACAGTCACTTTTCCTCTAAATCGAACGTCAGATCAGGTGCAAATCTTTCTAATCTCTTTCATGTCTTTCGTGTTCTCTAATTTGTGCCGTGATGTTACATAAATTAACAATATATCTGGAAATATTTAATCAAAGCATTAAGTTCCGAGCAGTGTGTGGGACTGCAGTATGAGGCCAGTTGGTATCTTGGTTTCCCCAGTGTGCTGCAAGACACCTACACAACTTGTGCAACTCTTTTCAAGAGTTTGACTCTGCTCTGAGCTCTGACATTTGCACCATGCTAATTGATGTGTCTGTATTAGCATGTGTACATCTCTCTGTGCTGGTGTGCAGAATGAGAGTGTGCTTTCAAGTCCTGCTATTCAGTACACAGAGAGTGAGTGACCCTGTGTGCTTTGGCCTGTGGTTATTTGGAGGTCAGTGCTGATGTGGTCTCTGCCTGCAGGAGTGGATTTACCATCCTCTGCCTTATAGAGACCTACATTCACTTAGCCAGCTCTTCCACAGTCAGAGGGTGAAGTTTCTGCCGTTTTTATACCTTTTTCTGTGCATTCACCAATAACTTTTGCAATTTCTGGGTGCACTGTACATGAATATTGAAAGTATTCTCTTTACATTGTGGCCACATCAGCATTCCTTTTGTGAAAGTTTACTTTCCTGTAAGTCCCCCTTTAGTCACCTTTAGCCCGCCCTTACATGAAGTTCGGAGTATTTAACCTCAGAATAGATTGCAGCTATTATTTTGACCCAGGATTTTCTCTTTCAAGCAGATATAATAAGGGTCAGGGACGTTTAACTTCACGGTGGTTTTACTTTATGCATTACTTTTTCTTGCTATTTAGATTCTCAAAGTTATCTACTGGAGGTGTTTTGTACTTTATTTGTATTTAGACAGTTTAGCTGCTCTCGTGAACCATTTACAATTGTAGCTCTTCATATTGAAGTTGAAATGTTATCCCTATCATGCTATCACTCTTACTGTTGATCCTGCGTTTCTTTATGCTCTTTTACTAAGAGGGGAAACTAACCCCAGAATGTTCTTCTGATACAGCATTTAAGATGGAATATTTTGTACAATCAATTGTACATATGTAACATACATGTCTATTTTAATTTGGATCATTTTGTAGATCCGGTCGATCCAGAAGCGACAAATAAGACCGTGTTACTTCTTTAAGTTCTAAAGAAGTCACATTGTTGCTGAAAATGTCAGTTTGTGGGATAAAGTCAGCATCCTTCTTTAAGTTATTGTACTCGTGCTGATTAAATCTTTGTCATTACTTTTAATACTGAGCGAGAAATGATATTGTGTATTTGAGAAAAATCACTGGAGAGCAATCTTTAGGGAATAGGTAGTTTTTCTGGTAAATATATGGGAATCTGCGCTGATACTTTCAACTTCATATTTATTACAGCACAGGTGAACTGGAGCCTTTCTTTTGTGTATACTCAGGCCAAGGTAGATGGTAATTATGTCAGGCATGGATTGGATTCTGCGTAGCTCCACGCCCGTAAGGAGTGGACATCAAAGCAACGCTCACCAAAGCACTCTGTAATAAAAGAGGAGGAGGAGAAAGCTATTGATTACCAAGGGTGAACATTAGCAAATCTCTTTCTCTCTCCTTTTTCATCTATGTCTTCATCTGTCCATCATTTCTCTCTCTCTCTCTCTCTCTCTTACCATCTGATTTGCCTCCCTCTGCCTCAACTTATGCTCTCTCCCTCCCCCATCCGCCCTCCATCCACCCCTCTCCCCCTCTCTAATCATTTATTTATCGTTGATCTCTTTATTCTTTATTCTTCCAGTTTAGGGACGGTCCGAACTGTGACTGTACAATGCTGGTTCACTCACACAGGCTGTTGTCATCATTCCTTTACACCCTTTCCGAACCCTCCTCTTCCTCCTCATCAGCGCAGAGATACCTGGGAGCGGGCGGGGTCACTCTGGTCCAATCTAACGCTGTATTGATTCCATTAGATAATTAATGACCCAGGCAAGGGCCAGGGAGGAGCAAAGAGGGGGTTCGGAGAGATGCGGGGGGTGGTGGTGATGATGGGGGAGGCGAAGGGGGTGGGAGTGGGGGGGGGGGGGACGCCAAGGCCCTTGAGAGTTGGAGAGAACCTTGGATTGGGAATGATCCAGAGTGGTCAAGGTCAACCGCAGCCGGCGCTCCCATACGGAAGCAGAATGCCGAGTGAGTCAGAATATGGAATACTGATAGAAGGAGAGTGTGTGTGTGTGTGTGTGGGGGGGGGGGGGGGAGGGTGGAGATCTTCATGTCCAGCGGCTGTCGATTGATCAGCGGCTGAAAAATTGTACATTAAAAAGTCTTTTGACTTCCAAATCCTGAGGTCCAACCAGGGCCGTAATGCATGATAAGTAGTTTTCAGCCCTCCAACCAGAATACCAAACTTCATCTCCCTGGACGCCCCAGACACTCATTTACAACTACTCAACAACATGAAAGGCAAGATAGAAAACTAGCTACATCAAATATTCTGTTCATGTTATTTCCAACCATGTTTTCTACATCTTCCATGATATTGAACGTTCTCTGTTTGATGAAATGTTATTCACAGGAATATCTTACATCGCCGTTGTATGTGTACTCCACTTTTACTTTTAGTGAGAGATAAGTAAAGACAGGTGGGGGTTGGAAGAAGAGAGGAGAGCTGTCGTCAGTAAGATTTGTATTTGAGTAAACACTGAAAAATGACCACAATAATTCCTATGCACAGTTTTGATGACATCGTGGAAACTAATGCCAGATTTTGGAATATTTTGGATGGTGTTTCTTTGGCTTTTATTCAATTAAGAGTTGACAGGAAACAAGTGGACTTAGAGGGGCCGGAGGACCTTTTTCTCAAATACAGTTTGATTAGCGAGCACTGCTGAAAGGCACGTCGCAAATGGTGACAGCGTCATATTTCATACATGGCTGTCACTTACTTACAAATTGCAGATGAATAAGCCCTACAAGGCTCTTGCATGCTCATGTATGGATTGCGGAGTATGGAGTTTGTTTTGATTTAGTGATACGTGTCAGACAAGTAATATGAGAGAAAATCTAAAATTGCAGCTTGCATGTTGCAAATTTGGTGAAAGAGGCCCCAGAAACATTACACTCAAAAGGAAACACATCCAATGTATTTTTTTCACTTTGCTAACTCGAAGGGACAAAAGATACACAAATGTTTTTTCCTAAAATCAAGTTTTGATCTTTCTCAGATTAATACGCCTTCAGAATTTGGAGCTGGAACTAGTCTCCCTTTCCCTGTGTTGTAAACTGTACATTGCATAGCCTTGGTCCTGCTCGTTACCTTTGCATTGTCGCACCGTGCACGTCGTCTCCAGTGGGCTGTGAGAGCTCCTCTGCCTCCACTTTTACAGTCTTGGCCAGCCTCTGTATTGGGCCCCAGGGGTTGGGAAGATGAGGCATAAAACAGCCATGGCTCTACCTAGGGGAGCTGGTGGCATGGCAGTGTGGCTATTGTCTGCCTGCGTGCTGTTTGACTTAAATGTGTTCATTTGCCTGATGCCCCTGACTCCCTACGGGGAGGGGCGGCTCTGGGAGAGGAGGGGCACGCTAACGAACCTCTGACAGCTGGAGGCCCTAATTAAACGTCCCTGCTGAAAATAAACAGAACGGGAGCCAAGCTAGCTGCCAGAGAGAAACGCACGGCAAACAGCGGCTGTGAACGCTCGCCGCAGTGGCCTCCGCTCTGTTGCTGTTGAGACCGTGCCAAGAGAGCAGGGCTCTATAGGGTAGGGGTCTCCAACACACACACACACACACACATATACACCACACTTATGAATATGTAGCACTGCAGTAACACATTGCGAGTACCTGCGGTCACACTTGATACAAGTTGATCTCTACAGCTGTGGGCGCAGTATATTTTTTACTCTCAGTGCTCTCAGAAGTCCCACTTTCCTTTTCTATATATTTCCCACTGTGCCATTACAGAATAAGTCGACTCAGCTCTATTGAGCAGATTGTTTCACACTCAGTCTAGATGACACTTCTGACATTCAGCCTGTTGTGCTGCTAGCTAGCCGGAGCATTAGCAGTCAAAGTGGCGGGGTCCATTTGGGTGAGTGCATTAATGGGCCGCCCAACCTGCGACAAGGTTATGAGGTTGATTGAATAATTACTGTGGAGGCCCCTGTCCATTACGCCCCTGTGTCTGCCCAGATAGAGGGAGACGTAGAGAGAGATGGAGAGATAGTTTGAGACAGAGAGATGGAGGTAGAGATTAGATAAGCACAGATAGGGTCAATTAAGAGATAAACATTCAGGTATAGGATGGAAAAAGGCTGCATGTGTGTTTGTGAGGCAGTGAAAATTTGAGAGAAAATTGTTTCTCCTTTTGATCTCTACGAGGCCTAATTTGGCATATAGTGCATTTATCCAGGTGAGATAGAGAAGGTGACAAAGGTGAAGTTGTTAGACAGAGGTGTGCTGCCCTCTCCTCGACCCTTTCTTCTCTTCACCAGACTGTCTGAAAAGAGGACTGTCAATGTTGCAGGCTGGAAGCTCGAGAGAAAGAAATATAGGTTTCCTATAGTTGAATGAAGCCTTAGCCTTAAACATAAGCCTTGGACAAAATATTCTGTCAATGTAAAGGCCCTGGGAAGAGGTTAAATCTAGGGCTGGAATATTAACCAGATTGATCCAGTCTCTTACTTATATGGCAATCAATTTTGAAGTAAATATATATCTCATATAATACAACTTTAGAGAGCCACAACAACTACTGATCTCTAACCACACATTCACCATTCAATCAGTCAGCAGTTCATTCCAGAAGTCCAGAAACTTAAATTAGTCATACTGTAATTAATAATGCACTGATGTATTTTTGCAAAAATATTTTGTGTTTATCTATGGCAGTTTATTGTGATACAGATTTTACTTTATATATCGCTCAGCCCAAATTATCTCCTAGTGTAGCACAGATACAAGTTCTTGGTACTTTTTAGCCAGCATTGCTATCGGGGTGGCAATGGCGCTCGGTCGGTCCTCCACTTTGCTCCAGTATGAAGTTTTTCATCTATTGCCATGAAATGTGTAGACGATGTACAGATATCCATCAGATATCCTGACTTTTCCTGTAGCGCAATCATCAGGTCAAATTTAGTCCAATACTTTGGTTTACTGCTGTGCCTTAGTACAGCCTCACAGAGCTGCTGGGATAGCTGTAGACTCTCAGTCTTGTTTAGTGAGCGTTGAGCTTTGAGTACACTTTCTAAGCAAAATGAATGCATTCTGATCAAACATTGCATTGTGGAAGGAGATACTGGGAGGTAGATAGTCACATACCCTCCTCTTCAGTTTCCAGTAATCTTTCTATCACTGACCTCGGACCATTTTAGCAATAGAAAGTGTACATTTTTGCTAAACTATCTCCGCCTAAAAACTACCAAAGGTAAGTGAATAACCCAATCTCTCCTTTCAACAACTATTCTCTGTGTCGAATCCCTCATCGACTCTGCTGCCTTTGAAACTGCTCCACGAAGTTTTCATGCATACATTATGTTGGCTGTTTCAGCCCAGATTTGTGAAATGATATCTGCCAAACCTGCCTAGCTTCTGCTGACCTCCCTTAGCCAAGGTCAGCATAGCCATGCTCAAACTTGAGACATAATCCATTTTCTACTGCCCCAGCAAAGCTCTACTGACTTGATTGTGCTGACCCAGCCGGGCCAAAGACAGAGAGAGTTAAAGAGTGAGAGGCAGTAAGAGAGAGAGAGAGTGAGAGGGCATCTCAGGCCCAAGGGCATGACACCGCGGTGCTCGGGGCCACACTAGCCCTTTAAATGTCAACACAGCACAGAGGAGAGGGAGGGGAGAGAAACGGGAGAGAAACGGGTGAGGAGCGGCACTCTGTTTGAGGACAGTGAGGAATATTGGCAACTTCCAGGATAGGAGGGTAGTGCTGGAGACAGGCAAAAGGCAGAAATAGATGTGGAGGAGTGGGCAGTGGACAGCCTGTGCTGCGTCTTTGGAGATGTTTGCTTTAAACTTCAGTCGCAGACAAGTTTGAATAATCTCTCAGGGATGAGGGGAGACATTTGGAGATCTGTGATTTTCAGCTTAATGGTGACATCAAAGGAGTCTCAGTGTTTTGGCTTATGTCTATTACCTTGGTAACAATCTCTGACCTTTATGTGGGGAAGTACATGCAGTACCTAATTGCTCTCTCTGTCTCGACCTCATCACCTTCTTTCTTTCTCTCTCTCTCTCTCTCTCTCTCTCTCTCTCTCTCTCTCTCTCTGTCTGTCTGATTGATAAAGTAAGAAATCATAAGATAGGGTTTCAGCCAGGCATTTTAATGCAAATTGTATTCTTTCAAATTATAGTAAAAGGGCTGAATGGAAACTGCAAATGGAAATAAAATGTCATCATTTGTCTTTATTTGAAAAAAGGCTGCATGCTCGCTCCTAGCTTTAAAAGCATTTCGTTGAAAAATACAATATGCAATATATTGTAATGGAAACACGATTGCTAATTAAACAGTTAAAGGTTCCCTAAAAATTGTTATATATTTGACATCCCAAAAATGCCTTATGTGCTGTCACCTGGAAACGTTTAAGCAGTTCATGACTATTTTATGGCTGTTATTGGTGAATGATTCAATGACTCTTTTTCCCTTCTTTTCCTCTTTTTTTCTTTTTGTTTCTCCTCTGCTGTCTCTCGTGGATCTCCAGGTCTGAGTCCATCACATCCTCAACCAATCAGAGCCTTCGTTAACAGCAGCGTCGGCACGTGATTGGGAGAAGGATGGCAACCATGCCGTTTGTCAGTGAGGGGAAGTGTGTGAGTGTGGAGTGGGATTTCCTACAAGGACTACTGGCCAAGCCTCCCACCCTTCCCTGGTAAGACACACACACACACACACACACACACACACACACACACACACACACACACACACACACACACACACACACACACACACACACACACACACACACACACACACACACACACAGAGTCTGATACTGCATAAGCCTGCGTGCATGCCCATGAATTAATCTTTGGAAGGTGAAATCCATGCATTAACACCCTTGCACACGGTGACAGCCTGAAGAAGAATTTCCTATCAATGAAACACAATCTGGAAGACATAAGTCTGATCTCCTCAATGCTACATATAACCCGTATTGTTGCTCACCTGCCAATCCTGTCAGAGCTGTGAATCCCCTCCCCTTAGTGGGAGATTAAATACATTTGGCTGGAATTATTAATGGGCAGTCATTTACAGGCGGATATAAAAACTAAGCAGAATCAATGTGTGTGTATTGATTGTTCTCTGTGGCTGGGGTCGAGACAGTATAATAATGAGATGTTACAGAGGGCTGGCAGCATGAGTCCACAACACAAACACGCACACACATAGAGAAACACACCGTTTTCACTTATTAGGAAATAGCAGGGAGAAATACAACAGCTGTGTCAGCTGATTAAGATATAAACATATGTACACACACTATGTCCAGCCTTCTCTTTGTTCTGTTCTTTCTTTTGCTCACACATGCATCGAGACACGCACACGCACACACACACGCACACGCACACGCACACACACACACACACACACACACACACACACACACACACACACACACACACACACACACACACCACTGGTGGTCTTTCTTAGGATGAGAATCAACAACACAGACACGAGGGAGAAAGGCTGGTTCTTCTTTAGCTTTCATTCTCACTCTATCTCTCACACACACACACACACACACACACACACACACACACACACACACACACACACACACACACACACACACACACACACACACACACACTTTATTCCAGCGCAGCACCAACACAAATTGTGAAGTGACTGTGACAACATAATTCCACCACTCAGGCCCCATTGAGGAGAGTCAATACCCAATCAGAGAGACAAGCTACCTGAGCCCCGGCCCCCCTCTGTCACTCTGCCCCTCCCTCTCCTATTGATCCCTCAATCACGGCTTCAGCTCACTAGCTCGGGACCAGATGAGAGAGAGGGAGAGAGGGTGAGAGCGAGGGGTTGGAGGGAGGAAGGGAGGGCAGCAAGAGATTGTGTGTGTGTGTGTGTGTGTGTGTGTGTGTGTGTGTGTGTGTGTGTGTGTGTGTGTGTGTGTGTGTGTTCACATATGGATTGTGGAGCAAATGGCATTATTAGGACTCTGCTCTGCCAGAGAGAAGAAGGGAGTTTTTCTGTAATTACCAGGCCAATCTGCAAGAGATGGGTCAGAAGGGCGATTGTTTCACTTGAATTGCAGGAGCCATTACCATTATATGTACTTTATTTATGAAATGGGTTTTCTGGATTGATGCTCAGGTCATTTATACATAGCATGAAACAATCAACAGGTGGTCAGTAAATGGCTATTATGTGAAACCCCTTACCAGTTTCTCCCACAACAACAGTGCTGATCCAGACAATGTTCTCTGCCCTCCTCTTCTTTTCTCTCATCCGTGCATTCATCTTTTCTTCCATTAATACCCCTTCCCCTTGTTCACCTCTCAGTCTCCAGAATCTGCGTAAAGAGAAGTCTCGCAATGCGGCTCGTTCACGGCGGGGGAAGGAGAATTTCGAATTCTTTGAGCTGGCCAAGATGCTGCCTCTGCCGGGGGCCATCACCAGCCAGCTGGACAAGGCCTCAGTCATCCGGCTGACCATCAGCTACCTGCACATGCGAGCCTTTGCCAGCCAGGGAGACCCGCCCTGGAGCCCTCTGATGGAGGGAGACATCAACTGCAGCAAAGGTGAGGAACAACTGTAAAGAAATACTACCAAGTAAACAAAATTGCGTCAATCCATGCCACGACCAGGATCATTTGTATCTAATCTTTCCATTGACTTTGTATGCAGTCGAGCCACCACTAAAATTTGATTTGCATTCTTTGTGAACGCCCAGTTGGTCCTACTGTAGCTACTATTGAGGCCACTGAGGTCATGTCCTTGGTACTTCCTCTGATAATCTGAGGTTTTAGCAAATTGTAGTATCAATTAAATTTGTTTTTAAATTAATTAAAACCTGGGGAAGTAAACATTCTGCATTCCAGTATATTTTGAGACTAAATATACTTAAAGTTGATACATTTTGGCACCGGATCTTCATTCCTGGCAGCCTGGAGGGCCTGTTGGGTAATTAAAATTCAGTGAATAATTGCATAAAAATATAAAAATCCAAATAATAAAAAATAATGAATGCCTTTTATTGTCTGGTCAAACTTTACTTGGGGTAGGGGAGACTTCCAGGCTCAAATATGTTTTTATAATCTGTTAAATACTTAAACTTTTCATGAACTTTGACAATGGCAGCGTGCACATATTCAGAGGTAAATGAAACATGGTTGTGACGGATCATTTCTCGGCTCAGTATTCACGCAGTTCAGTCTATAAGAAAATTATACAGCCGAGAAAAATATGCTGATGTTTGTTGCCAATGGACAGAAACTGCTGAAATCCATGCATCCATCTCACATCTCTATTTCAATCAAAAGCAATCCTCAGCAGTCTGATCTGCCCACTTACTCCCGCCCACAGAGACACTCCACGCCACAAAAATCCAGTACTCTGTTAATAATTACATGTGCTGTGTGTAATGGCACACAAACACGTGTCCAATCACAAGCCTGTAAACATACATGTGCGTATAATAATACAAGACTTTCCATAGGCTAGTGTGAGTTGAAATGTATGTGTTGTGTGAGTGTGTGTTTGTGTGTGTGTGATATAGATGATACACAAAGAGGGAGGAAACTATTGGTGCGATTTGTAATTACAGAAATTAACTATATAACGAGGACAGTGTAATTATACAGCCTGTCTAATTGCTACTATTACTGAGGGGAAACGATGCAGCTACAGTGCAATTAGAGGTGTGTGTGTGTGTGTGTGTGTGTGTGTGTGTGTGTGTGTGTGTGTGTGTGTGTGTTCATGCCTGTTCTTGTCTAATTTGGGGAAATCTGAGCAAAAAGCCTGTTAACAGCATGTTTATGTGTGACTGTGAGGGGGTTGCTTTACCACAATATATACCACACATTCCTGATAAGATATGATGGTTTTAGTAGTACAGTACAGTACAGTGTTATATATTTTTATAAATATAACAAAGTGCTTGTGTTAAAAACTGGGGGTGTGGAGTTTAAAAGACATGGCATTTACCAGACAGGGATTCTGTAATGGAAATGGCTGCATTATGGGAAATGTAGGATCCAGTGTTTTCAGAGATTGGACCATTCCAGGGACTAAAAGTCAGAATATCTCTGCCTCTAAACGGAATGAAGCTGCTATTCATTTTATTATTTACACCTGTGCTTTTCTACTGACGTGACATGTCAAAATATCTTACGTGAAAAAGGTGCATTGGCGTCCATTGTCACATGCACTGTATCACTTTATGTACATTGATAAGGTACGTAGGTTTTGTTTGGTATACTAATTGCAAAAACATTACAGGACACTATGACAACAAGTGTATACTGTAAACAGTGAGTAGGTAGCATGGACCTGAGAAAAAGCATAATCTCATTAAGCTCCTGGTACCCATGTTTGACACTTGACCCTTTTCAATATTCAGTGCTACATACACTTCAGTCGGTTCTTAGAAACTATTGAGGTTCAATACCCAGCCAAGTATCTGACCATTTAAAGGCGGTTTGGTAATGTTGAAAAGATAGCAAGATTTGACTGTAGCATCTCCTCGGGGCTCATTCACCAGTAAGCTAACACCTATTATTATTTTCATACCGAATGATCAAAACAAACTACTGTTAGCAGTGTGGTGACGACGTGCATTGAGCTCAAATTCGTACACGGGAGGGGCTAGGCATTTCATTGGTTCTTTCCAAGCTGACCGCGAGGCAGTGATTGGTGGGCGTTTTTACAGGATTGCATCTTTTTTCCTTCCTTTTCAGAGCCCGTAAGTTATTTATTGCTGTCCGGGTGAAAAGACCATTTCAAACAATTTATAAAAAAAAAAGTGTATATTGAAAATAGTTACCAGCCCTGCCTTCAATAGCAATACCTCACTGTAAACCAAAAGTATCCCACTCAGAGATCTCATATTGTATAATGCATTCATCTTGAGCCCTAATCTATTGCCACAGTATTAGAAAATATGCGTTATTATTTGTGAACCCATTGCAATCCATTGATTTTTAATCAGCTATGCAGCGCTGCACAATCTGAATGTCTGAGTAATATCCTTGCACTATAACACTTACTCCCAGCCGCGGCCTTGACTTAGCTCTGCACATTGTGAATTGTTTTGCCTCAGTATTCCAGGCTTTCCTTTGGCCTTGATAGAAAATACCTGTTTAGAAAAGTAGGTGTGCAGGTAGCCGTGCTGTGCATGAACTGGAAGTGTGGTAGGAAGACAAATGCAGGGTATGCTGCTTACACAAAAATGAGAAGCACTTCTCGTACAGATGTGAACCATAACTGTAAATATATAGAATCCTGCAGCAGCTCCTCGAAGGTCATAGAAGATTGTGAGGCAATTGAAAAACACAATGAATCGCGTGTCAGCTACAGGCGGTATTACAGTCTGAATTATCCGGAACATTTCTTCCACTAGGTCGGGATCTGGTACCTTGCGTATTTTATTAAATGTTTGGAGATTTTTACAAGCAGGTCACACAGTCTCAGTAGGGCCAAGGCTGAAAATGCAATGCTAATTTGGACATCAGTTTGAACAAGTCTACCCACAATGCATTGGCAGGGTTTTAAGTGTGATGCATGACTTTAATTCCGTTAGTGGAATGTGGTCAGAGATCCAGCTGAAAGGGAGAGGAGGACAGAGAGAAGGGGAAGGGACAAATGTAGAAGGAATAAAGAGAAAAAGAGGAGAGGAAGGAGAGGAGTGTGAAGGGAGAAGGGGTGGGGGGTGGCGGCTTGCATTCCTCCGCTCTCCCTCTTGTCCGAGGGCTTTTGGACGGGCGAGGGCCAGCGGCGAGGGAAGGAAGGTGGAGGGTGGAGGAGAGGAATGGAGGGAAGGGGAGGGGCTGGTGTGGCTTTTGTCTGCTTCCCACGTTTCAAAGCCAGTCTTGAAAAATGAATAGACAGAGGAAAATCAATTGCATGACCTTCACAGAGAGAGAGAGAGAGAGAGAGAGAGAGAGAGAGAGAGAGAGCGGGAGAGGGGGGAAAGAAGGAGGAGAGAGACAGATTATGGAAGGAGGGAGCAAACGAAAAGGAAAGGCTGAAGGGAGGAAAAGTAAAATGACCCATGATAGTCATTCTCATTCAGTGTGTGTGTTTCACTGTTTGTGTGTGTGTGTGTGTGTGTGTGTGTGTGTGTCTCAGCGCATTGAAGGACTCAACCCTTTTATTAGAAATCATTTATTTTTTCAAAACCTCTCTATATTGAGTACATTTTGCTTTGGGGGCCAGTTTGTTTTTCTATTTACCTGCCTTTTTAAATGTCCTGTTAAAGGACGATTCCAGTTTATTTTAACCAGAGCCTGTGATAACATTGAATTTACCACACTAATTGCTGAGATTTGGTTACAGCAGCAACACTGATAAAAAAATAAAAATAGAAAATAAAAAGATCAGTCTGACGGGGCAAGAAACACAAGTGAACGGAGAATGAGACTTCATTAGTTGGTGGTAAAACCAAAAATAAGCAGTAATAAACCATCATTGGACAGGAAATCAGTGTGCACACAAGCATGGATGGATTACTGAACAGGCCTGCCGGGCACAGGCCCAGGGGCACCCCTCGGCTTCACCTGCAAAATGTCACTTGAAGAGACGCATACCGACGACAAAGGAACAAAAAATGACTACCAAGTGATACAAAACAACCACAAAGAGACAAAGAACAATCACACAGAGACACAAAAAGACCCCAAAGAGACACAAAACGGCTACAAAGAGACACAAATCAACAACAACCACAACAACAACAACAACAAGAGAGGCAAAAGAATCCCATTGTAATAATGGTAATAACTTTTAACGTTTGCCTTTGTGTTTTTTCTTTTTTAAATAAGTTGGAGGTTTGGCTTAAACCTTTAAAGTGTATTTACCCCCTGGGTCACTGTAGGGTGTGATCAGAAGTATGCTCTATTGTAGAGCTGAAGATCTTTGCCCGAACCTTCATCTCTACAATAGAGCATACTTCTGATTCTGACTTCTTAATTTCTATCATCTTACACAGGCTCGGGCCGGAGCGGTCAGGTGATGTGTTTCGATTAGCGTGAAAATAAATGCTGAGGAGGTAAAACGGAGGCTGGCTTCTGGAGGACTTATTTTATTTCTTTGTTCCAACTTCCAAGTGGCCTATAGCCTACGTTAGTCATGAATAAATGATGTTAAAGCATGTATAAATGACTCATTCTTGACAAAGGGCAAAAGAGCTCTGTGCGTGCGCACATTTGAATACAGCTCCACTCTATTGCCTCTGTGACCACGCCCAACAGTGATGTCACCGTGTACTGCCACACCCCTGTCTCTCCACAAATCTGTGGCAACTCAACCTTTAGCAGGTGCAATACGACAGCTGGAGAACTTCTCAGTCTTTTACAAGGTACAGTACAATGACAACTCACTGCCAGCAACAGGGCCAGCAAGTGTTTTACTGTCTCTGTTAGTGAGGTCAAACACACCTCCCTCCTCCCCAGCATTGGTGACATTGACTTTCATTCCGCCTCCACTCACTCCCTCCCTCTCTCTCTCGTCTCCTTTCTTTCATTGCCTCTGTCTCCCTCGCCTCCCCTCTGTCTCACCCACCTTTTCGCGTTCTCCCTGCATCTGCCTCCCCTCTAATTCACGGCGTTTAAAGCAGCCGGGGCTTTTAAGGGAAGTTAATTGCACTCAAATTATGTTCGACCGCAAAAGGAGTGAGGGAGCGACAGAGGAGAGATGGAGAGATAGAGGGAAGAAGGGAGGGATTGATGTCAGAGTGAGAAGATAATTGCGTCAGAGAGGGACGCTGCGATTAGGGTCACTCTTTCTCTCTCTGTCTGTCGAACAGCCGAAACGTCACATTCGGATGGTAGTAAACAACTTGGCAGGTGATCAGGCTCTTGTTTTGAAAGGGTGAAACTACGGCAGCGGAGCCAAACTTGAGAGACAAAGACGGATAAGAAGACAGAGAGAGGACGCTAGATGGAAAGAAAGAGGGGTTCACTGCGTCTGTTATCCATTTGGTTCCCATGGTTACATCCTAACCTGGTTTAAAAGGTTGACACTGTGGGGGTGGAAAGGAAGATGTGCGCGTATATGGTTATGTGCATGGAGGTAGGGGGATGTTTAGGTGTGTGTGGCCATCACTCGTGGACTTAACTGGGACTAAATTATATATTAGACAGAGGTATAATG
This sequence comes from Gymnocephalus cernua, assembly GCA_023631565.1. Classification (NCBI taxonomy): domain Eukaryota; kingdom Metazoa; phylum Chordata; class Actinopteri; order Perciformes; family Percidae; genus Gymnocephalus; species Gymnocephalus cernua. Next base: position 17,968,613 of record CM042430.1, read on the forward strand.
AAAATCATTCAAATGAAATTTCTATCTTTTCTTCTTGTGGAGCGCTGGGGAGACCCCGAGAATTGACCTGCGAGTCAGACTATAATTAACGTGTGCGATCGCGCCCCATCCTCTTCTGTCTCCTATTCCCACAATGAAATTAAACCTTGCAGCAGAGTCCTGGGAAGCTAATGAAATGGGAGTGTGACAGAAAGAAGCGATCAAAGAGCTCAGGTGCACACATGGGTCTGTTTCCAGGTCTGTACACGAGCATGTACATATTACATGCATGTACACAAGGTGAATGTATATTCACATAAACCATTTTAAAGGATAATTCCAGGTTATTGGAGTATTATTTTCTTGTTTTTGTCCACTATTTCTATGATAACATTGTAGTCACCATAGTAATTACTGAGAATTGGGAAGATGACAACAATGCTACAACAAAGTCAGACAGGGCAGGCGATGAGTCATTGGACACTCAGACAGGTTGTAAACAACAACAGTTTAGCCTAAATACCTGACCACTATTTGGAGGTAAAATCGAGTTGGTGATAATCCCTTATTGCCCAGTAGTCACCGGTACAAAGTTCTGGCACACTTATTCTCAGTACTGTCACTTTCTATTGAATGTAGGTACTTATAGTGTATTTGCTGTAGGTTTTGGGCCAAAAAGGTCTGATTAATGTGTAAACAAGCCGCAAAAGGAAAAGAAATATATAACTGTGTGAGGTAAAACGTGTAGTTCAGTCTGAAAGCTGCTGAAAAGGAGCTTTGATTTCCACTAGTGCCTCCAAAATCCTGACAGGTCTGTTCCGTAAGTGGTCTTTTCAGAGGGTGTGGGTGTCATGACTAACTATTACATGGAAGTATTACATGATTCAATTAAGTAATAACCCATATCACATATTTTACTCTTAAATTCAAGGTACCTTGTGGAGTTTTTGACCACAAGGCAGCAAAGAAGAAAACCACAAGCTAGCAAACACGGATGTAAATAATGCACTTCATTCATTAGAATTGGCTTTGCACATTTATTACGAGGAAGGACATGAATTTAACACAGATATACCTAGCGTTCAATATGTTCAGAAAGACCTGATAGGCCTACGCAAGCTGAAATAGTTTCAAAAAGTGTAACGGTGTTTATTATATTACAAAAATATAGGCAAAACCTTATCAAAAGTGCAACTTTTAACATCACAGAACAAGGGGTTCAGCATGTAAACAGCTTATTTGTCAGGGACATTTCCAGTAGTGCAGGTTTAAATTAGCTAAGACATCAAGAACAATATGTAAACAAATATTCAACGGAGGTGAGTCGGGAGATTTGACGTATTGCCGCCTTTAGCAGCAACTTTTTTCCTGCACGTTCTGCAGACAGGATAACTATCTTCAATCAACTGTCCTTCGACATTCTTATAATAACCAAAATATGCCCATGCTTCAGGCTTAGTCCTCTTAGAGGGCTGATAAATGTCCTGAGCGCTGTCATCTCCTCCTTCTTCCGTCATGATTCCAACTTCAAGAAACAAACGTTGTAGGCTACGCAGTGCGCCTGCGCGGCAACTTCAGGAGACGCGGATGAAGCTGGGAAGGATTAAACACACAGTTTCCACACCGTGGTAATCCACCGTGATAATGTTATTTTAAATGAAATTGTTACTGTCAACATTTTTATTGTGGTTTATCGTTACACCGGTAGTCGTTACATCCCTAGTTCCAATTCATGCACTGCTTGTTGCACAAGAAAACTGTTTGCACTTACGACTACGATAAGTACGGTAGGTCAAATTTAAACTAGGAGGTAAAGTGTGATGGGACAGTTTGGGTAATCATTTTATCGCTTGTCTTTGTTTTCTCTTTCAAATAAGTTTGGCTACTTTGGGTGTTTGTTTAGAAGCTGTATGATTGTGTTTCTTGACCCATCTGACAACGTGTTAGTGATAATGCAGCATTCGTAGATCTCAGTGATGAACTCTGTGATTGCAGTGACAGTTTTACCCGGGGAATGATAGACAAAACTATACAAACTTAAGAATGCACAGTTTTTTTTTTTTCTTTTTATCAAATAAGGGATCATTACCAACATTTTGGGTGTACTTATTGGCAGTTTTAACAACAAAAAAACATGTTGTTTACTGTAGATAATCTGGCTACACTGTTGGTTTGTCTGATTTTCAGGAAAAGGGGGGAGGAGGGTAAAACTACCAAATAAGATCCGAGTTGTACAATCCGAAATGTTCCTTTAAATGATTTTGAACGATGATTTATTTTCAACCACTAAATGAGTTGAATTAAACAAGATATTATAGTAGGAATAATATATAGGGAGCAAACAGAACCATGCATTGACCCCACTCTCTTACACACACACACACACACACACACACACACACACACACACACACACACACACACACACACACACACACACACACACACACACACCATAGAAGTAGGGGTTCACAGCACCACTACAGAAAGATCTTTGTTCTCAGAGTGAGATACGAACACCGCTGTGAGACTCTCTCTCTTCACATCACGTTTGTACACACACACACACACACACACACACACACACACACACACACACACACACACACACACACACACACACACACACACACACACACACACACACCAGGTCCACTGTTTTGGTTTCCTGGCTTCCCTATTGTACTCTGGCAGTCTTTAATAAATGGTCCTCTGTGTATTTGTGTGTGTGAGTGTGTAGACTCATCCGTCAGCCCTCCCAGCCTCATGTCACATCCAGCGTTTCCTTCGCCCCGCTGACACTACTCAGCACTACTGATTGCCCGCCATCACCTTCACTCCTCTAGGGATCTGTGACATGTAACTCAAGGCATGCACACACACTCTATGCATTTCTTTCCAATTGTGAGGCATGCACAAACTAACATCACACTGTGTGTGTATATCCTTTTTGATTCTCATATGGTCATGATGGGGGTTGCTTCCTTTAGACTCCCCAGCGCTGCAGCTCCATCGCAGCCCCACAAGGGAGCCTGATAGGCAGGCAGAGAGCGAGATCCATCCCCATCCCCCTCCAGGCATGGACTGGCTAGGCTGAAGGGTCCCAGCACCAGACCCCCTTTCATAGCCCTGAATGGACTTGCCTTATTTATATTCACACACTGTCACACAGGGGGACCCCAATCTCACAATGCCACTGTGGCTTTGTCCGACAACTCTGTATTTGTGTGTGCGTGTGCGTGTGCGTGTGCGTGTGCGTGTGCGTGTGTATGTGTGTGTGTGTGTGTGTGTGTGTGTGTATGTTTAATCGGAGGGCATGTTGTCACTGTGTATACTGTGCATGAGAATTCATTGCTGTGTGTATTCCTAAAGTGTGTGTGTGTCCATAGCTCTAATGGAATGCCTCCCTCCTCTATTCACTGAACCCACATCACAAGCAGGCAGCTGTGTGTGTGTGTGTGTGTGTGTGTGTGTGTGTGTGTGTGTGTGTGTGTGTGTGTGTGTGTGTGTGTGTGTGTTTCGACCCTCCCTCTGTGTTCAGTTGTAACCCAGAGCAGCGCTTTCATTTTCCTGTCATAACGTGTATTGATTTCCCTCAGCCTTGCAGCGACACACACACAGATATCTGATGATCCCTAAAGTCACACGCACACACACATGCACACATTCATATGCTCTTGTACACACACATTTCGCGTATACATACATAGTTTGTCTCTGCCGGATAAGGAACATTGTGTTTAAAAGCAGCCCTGTTGGAGTGAGATTACTTCTCACGTATGGTCGCCACTTTTGCAATCACACACTCGCAGGTGCACACACGCACACCGTCACCTACTCTTTTTGACATAAATCAGTAAATACGACTGATTGCTAAATTAATCTTCCACGTCACTGCAGCCCCTCGCGCCCTGGTTTGCTTGGGAGAAAGGGCTCACTCTCGGCTTCCTTAGTGTTTTCTCATTTTCCCTGCCGTACCCTCTCTGCTCCTTTCATACCTATCGTCACCCCCCCCTCCCCTACCTAACCACCTCCAACTCTATTTGTATTGTAATTGCCTTAGTAAACAGCACCACTTTGGCACTGAAGCAGCTCTGATAGCTTGTGTTTGGGATGCATTAATAGTGGCGATGCAGACACCATGAGTGTGTGTGTTTGCATGTCTGGCAACAATTGAGTGGTGCGCGTCACATAGCAACCCCTCCTTATGCTCAGTTTTTCAGACACGCAACCGTTTCGGTCGATTCCTCTGTTTGTAAGTTTTGCTTTTCATTTCAGTGCAGATTTAAATACTTCACAGAGATGCAACGTTGAACACTGATGAACAAGTCATGTTTACCGATCATTTTGTATATTATAAATATTTCATAGCTTTATTAACCCAATCTGAAAGTTTATAAATATCACCTTCCTGAGCCTGAAAAGTCTCTGTAAATGTCCACAGAATTACAATACACCATCAAAAAAAATCTTGATACATTTTGTTTTACAGCACAGCAAAAATCTTTCATAGATATGTGGATATTTTAAATTTAACTCCAAATGTCTTGTCTCTACAGTGCAGCACGCTGCAGTTGGACAGATATTGTCTCAAATCTATACTTGCATAATAAAAAGTGTATCTGAGGGGCAAGTGCGACAAATTAAAAATATAAACAGTCCCATCATAGTGGCACTTTCTTATCGTCATTCTCAAAGCTTTTTGCACATGTAGTATGAAGTAAATGTGGATGTTAGTCAGTGTCTCATGTGTGTCTGTCTACTTTCTCTCTGCAGTAAGACGATCATCTCATTCTCTGGCCACTGACATGTTTGAGCAGCACCTGGGGGCGCACCTCCTGCAGGTAACGACCACAGCACCCACACCCACCTTCTTCTTCTTGAATGATTATTATGATATCATGTAACTACATGTGTTTACATTCTGTATTTGAGATGTTCTAGTGGGTTTGTGAGATCTTCTCGTCGTCAACGTCCTATGAAAATCATGTCTCCAAAAGATGTCAAACTGCCTTGTTTTCAGCTTTGCAAATATTTCGGATAGTCCAGTGGGTTCTCAAATGGTTTATTTAGCTTGAGAAGTAGGAGAATTTGTTTTTCAGAATGGATCACAAGGTCAGTTTAATCCAGTATTTTCCTTGACAGACAAGCACATTTGTCTGTGTGTCCGAGCTTGTGTGCGATCGCAGTATCATACCTCAGTCTCTCAGAAGTACATTTCCAAGCAATCTCCTATCGCATGCTCTCACATCCGCACACATTGACACCCACACATCTCATAGACCTCAGATGCTCGGACGATATTGCTGGCTGCCAAAGAATGCCTCCCTTTGCACTGACAGATGAATGTAGCCTGAGGGGGATTCTGGGGCACAAGGACTGCAGGGATGATGGAGACAAAGACTCGGAGGAGGTGTGAAGAAGGTAACACTGTAGGTTGTAGTTGAGACGAAGAGGATTCTGAGGGAGGAGGGGAGATGGTTGGAAGAGCAACCAGAGCAGAGAGGGGAAAAGAAAAACTTAAAGGATCTCAATGCCTTATGTGCTATGCAAATCTCTTTTTGAATTGCCTTGTTGTTGAGAGGTGCTATACAAATACATTTAGTAGGAAACAGGTAGGAGTGGGAACAGGTAGAGAGAGACAAAAAAAACGACGGGAATCTAGGCTGAGAATTTAGAAGTGAGAAGGTGGTGGTAAAACAAAGAAACGTTACATATGTCTGCTCTCCTCTGGCATTTTAAAGAGGAAAGGAGGCTTAGGGAACGACGCTGATAGAAATCAAATTAACGCTCCAGAAAAACTGTATGATTCTTTCCTCCCAGCCGTCCTCCCGCCGTAATAGCCTGATAATTGCACTTTAGTTCTCCGACATTCAGGCGGCTGGTTTCTCCTCGCCGCAATACACGACACCCCACACCCCATCCGCACATTTGCATACTGGATGTGTCAGTTGCATAAATTACCGCTGCCACTTTAAGCACTGGGCCGCCAAAATAGCAATCATTCTTCTAGAGCAAAGTGGCCCTGGTCTGTTTGTGTGTGTGTGTATGTGTGTGTGTGAGGCTGAGGCTGTGTCTGCTCACTCCTGGATGCTTGTTATGACGATTAATATTATTCTCTGAAGCAGTCCTCTCTAATGGCCTGGCTGTATACCTTTCACTTCTCATTAGAATCACTGCAGGCTGTAATGACTGTAGTTCTATCTGTGTCTGTACCAGTGTCTGTGTGTGTGTGTGTGTGTGTGTGTGTGTGTGTGTGTGTGTGTGTGTGTGTGTGTGTGTGTGTGTGTGTGTGTGTGTGTGTGTGTGTGTGTGTGTGTGTGTGTGTGTGTGTGTGTGTGTGTGTGTGTGTGTGTGTGTGTGTGTGTGTGTGTGTGTGGCCGGACATCCAGGATGAAGTCTGGTTCTGAGTTTATTACAGTTGATTGAAACAACTCTGGTCTATAAGCTCAGTTTCACATGTCTCATTGCTTTATTTGTTTATGTAATGTGTGTGTGTGCGCACATGTGGCATTTTTGTCTCTGCTGCTTTTTATGTGTTTAGTTATGCAGGCCTTGTTGACAGATGTTGTGTGTAGCTGCAGCTTGCATCTATGGGAGTTGTTGCATGCCTGTTCACATTGTGTGTGTGTGTGTGTGTGTGTGTGTGTGTGTGTGTGTGTGTGTGTGTGTGTGTGTGTGTGTGTGTGTGTGTGTGTGTGTGTGTGTGTGTGTGTGTGTGTGTGTGTGTGTGTGTATACACGTGTGAGTATGATTGTGTGTGTGCCTGTGAATTGAGAGAAGAGGCCGAGGGTTGACGGGCTGTTTGTTCTCTAGCTCATTGTAATTTGTTCGATACACACTAATTGCTCTAATTTGTCTGTCTTGTTTCTGTTTGCCTTTATGTGTGTGTGTGTGTGTGTGTGTGTGTGTGTGTGTGTGTGTGTGTGTGTGTGTGTGTGTGTGTGCGTGTGCGCACGCACAGTCTCTGGATGGCTTTGTGTTCGTGGTCAGTCAGGAGGGACGTTTTCTCTACATCTCAGAGACAGTTTCTATCTACCTGGGACTCTCACAGGTAAGATGACCTCATTGCACACACACACACACACACACACACACACACACACACACACACACACACACACACACACACAGAGAATAATCCTTTGTATACAAGCGCATTTGCACATGTGCCTATCTTCTGCTTATGCTTTTATACCCCGTGTGTGTGTGTGTGTGTGTGTGTGTGTGTGTGTGTGTGTGTGTGTGTGTGTGTGTGTGTGTGTGTGTGTGTGTGTGTGTGTGTGTGTGTGTGTGTGCGTGTGTGTGTGTCTGTGTGCGCGCGTGTGTGTGAGTGTGTGTGTGTGTGTGTGAATATCTTTGACTGCACTCTTTGCGCTCATCTCTGGAGTGCAACTCTCACGGGGGCAATGCTACTCCCTCTCTCTACCGCCCTCTCTCCCTCGCCAGGTGCTCACCTCTGTTGATTGCCTGTGGCCTCTTGTACTGTGAATGTTAAGTCCTGCCATTTTGCCCAGATGCATAAATAATAACAGTAATTACTGGCCCAGCAATCAAAGTGTCGCCCCAGCGCGCTGGGCCTGTCTAGGGGAACAAATCGATAGGCATCTTAAAAGCCACATTGATTGTAGGGAGGGGGAAAAACACCAAGGGGGATGGGAAGATAGATAGAGACAGCCGGAGAGAGAAAGAGAGGGGGAGGAAAGGAGGAGAGGTGTGGTAAGAGAGAGATGTTTCGAAGTAAGAAGAATCCGTACAGCATGAGAGAGAGAGAGAAAGTTAGTGCTACAATAACAGAAGTATCTGAGTGTTTTTTTAAATGTGGAAATGTGCAGTGATTGAGTGTCTGCCCTTGGCAACATTGAAGGAAAAGTTTGGATTTTTAATACCACACTCACATGCTATATGTACATTGAAAGAGTAATTGGTCACTGTTATCATTTCCCCCTGGCTGCGAGGCGGCCACCTCCGAACACGACTGCAGTGGACAAAATCCACAGTCCTCGCTCTGTTTAGAAATGCTTTGTAAAGTAGAGTCAAGTGGGCATCTGATAAAGTTACTGTCATTTTAGTATGAAATGACTGTAATGTATGAATATAATATGGGCAGTGCTTCCTTGCCGAGTCATGGCAGAGGGATGCTTCCTGCTGGCTGCATGTATTTTTGTTCCCTGGACACCACGCAGACGTAATGTGACTACAGGGACCAAGTGAATACCCACTTGATTTGTCTAACTCAGACTGCCAAAGCCTTTTATATTATTTTTAGCTGAACTTTAAAATGCATTTTTGCATAAGGACTGCAGAACCTTTTGATTTGGTTTATAGTTCAGCGTTGAATTTCACCCATTGATTGCACCCTTGCAACACCACATGGATGTATTGTTCAGGCCATGTTGTTCTTTAATTGTATTCCCAACTGTAACTGTGTTATCTGTGTTTGCATGCTATGATATAGCACAACAATGGGAAGGTCTGCATTGTCTCATTACTGACTAAGAGACTACTGCAAGTACTACTACGTGAAATCACCGTTTTTGCGTTCCTTTATTACGGAGGATGCAAAGCAGACATCGCTGTGAGCAAGCTTGCTCCTGGGATGTCCTTGTTCAGCTGCTGCCTTAAAGAGTAACTTAACACACCAGGGTGAAAAGCAATGTTTTGCCGTCCTCTTCAGTTCAGAGTTTCAAACCTGTTTAATCTCTAAATACACCCGGCATCACTGATAATAATCTTACCATTTGCGTTCGTTTTCTTTTCCAAATAAGTGTGGGGTTTGTTCAAACAGTAGCTTACAGTGTGGTCGGGTGTGGTCAGAGATGTGCCCTGTTGCATCTGTAACCACACCCAACAGGGATGTCACGGTGTACTGACACATCCTGGAGTACACCTGTACATCACCACAGGAAGGTGAGAAAATAAACCCAGGAGGGCGACAAAAACAACATTTCCACAGGGTGTTAAGTTACTCTTGAATATGGTATTCACAATCTCCACCAGTATAGGAAACACCCTGAAACACAAGCTGACTAATGACAGTTCTTGCAATCCCTGTGTGGTATCTTTAAAGCCACCATAGCTCTTAATGTGTACTTACAATTTTGAGGAGGGGCTCGGCAGCAACGTGCGTTGGCTGCTTATTAGAACGAGTCACAGGGGGAAGAGATCTCTTCACAGCCAGTATGGAGACGATAGTAACTCTTCTAATATACATATGGGCATGCGAGTATTGTATTATGTACAACAGACTTGGGGGGGAAAAAAAACACAAACCTATCCTGTTTGAATGGAGAGACCAGGATAAGAGTTGTTTGTCCTGCCATGGAGTTTCTGGGGTCTTCACTTTGCACAAAAAATAAATAAATACATAAGAAAGATAGAGTGGAAGAAGACATAACAAAATGGAAGATACAGAGAGACAATGAGAAACATAGCGAACCAGACAGACAATTAGGAGAAAGAAAGAAAACAAAGGAGTGGAATAGGGGTGAGGATGAGAGACAGTGGTAAAGAGGAGAGAGAGAGAGAGAGAGAGAGAGTCTGAGTGTGTAAATAGAGTTTAAATGTGCAGTAGGAATGAAATTCGCCTTGGGATTGCCTAGGTAAACAAGACAGCCGAGGCTTTGGTGGAGATGCTAATAAAACAGAGCTGTTCTTATCAGCTGAGCAGATGGCCTAACCCATCACATCTACTCAAACAGGGCCTGAGCCATCAGCATTCTAATGAAATTATTTATGATCGAAGATTACGTTCAAAACCTTGAACATACAGCGCCACATTTACCTTCCTGAAAAGATGAAAGCAGGCGGGGATCGAAGGGTTTTATGATGAGAAAGAGAGACAGCCAGAAAGGGCAGATGGAGTTTGGTGTTTAGGCGATGAGTTAGGGAGTAGATAGTGTGTTTATGGACACACACAACGAGAAAGAAAGAGATACAAAAAGAGAGAAAGGAAAGGTTGGAGGGAGGGAGAGGACAAAAACACTTCAATATACTTTGTTGGCGAGTGGAGGCGGACACAAGGGAGAGAGGAAGGACAGGCAAACAAACGATGTTCTGAGTGAAAAAGTGTAACTGGTGGTTTGTTTTAGAGGGCATGTCGCCCCTGAGGACCGCCCCTGCCCTGCCGTCTCCTGTCCCCCTCCCCGTCTGACCCCTCTGCCCTGGCTTACACCCTGGGCTTCTCCCCCGACAGGGGGGTTGCTTAGCCGGCTTAGCCCAGGTCAGGCACCTTGACCAAGGGCACAGCCTTCCGCCCACTCCCCTGGTGCCGGCAGGTATCATTTTTCTTCTCCCCGGGTCTCCAGGCCAGAATCACAGGGATAAACCTGGGAATGCCACGAAGCAGATGAGGAGAGAGGGGTTGAGAAGTAAGTAGAGGAGAAAAGAAAAGAATTGATGGAGTAGAGGAAGAGGAGACAAAGGTTGGCGAAGATGAGGAATTGGAGGGAGGAGAGATGGAAAGGACGGAGATGTAGGAGAAGGGGCTGGGAGGAGAAAGGAAAGGAATAAATGGGGTAAAGAGAAGGGAGGAAGGATGGTGGATTAAGGGAGGAGAGAATTGATCTGGGAATGGTTAGTATGCAGCCCCCCTGCTCCCCCTCCCCCCTCTCCCCCTCCCTCCCTCCCTCCCTCCCTCCCTCCTCTCCTCTCCCATCAGTCAGTGAGGGCTGAGGGCTGAGAGTGTGTTGTGGACCACTGCCCGGATGCCTCATACATATTAAAGCCCCCTGCTATTATTTATATCATGTCTCTCCTTCCCCTGCTTGCTGCCCTCCTCCTCCCCACATCATTCCCAACGCACTGCCATACATACATGCACGTGCGCACACACACACACACACACACACACACACACACACACACACACACACACACACACAGACACACAGGTTCATGCAGGTGCACTGACAGACACCTACTCACACAAACAATGACACACAATAACGCGTGGAGACACAAAAACAGACTAGTCTAGTCACATACGCAGAAAAACAGGCGCGCCGTGTGCTCGCATATACGCACAAACACACACACTCAAGAGAGATTTGAATGATCTCAGTCTCTCCTCACGTCTTTCCTTCGCGCCACATTCCATACCTGTTTTTATGTCCGAGCCCGACTCATCCTCTCAATCGCTCCGTCTTCTTCTCATTTCTGTCTGATCTTTTTTCAATCGCTCCCTTTTGCCTGTGATGGAGTGATATTACTCGGATAGGTCTTAAGCCTGGTAAAGCCCTTAAGGACCTGTTTGCCTCTCTACCTTGTTTTCCAATACCACAGGGCCAGGGGATTGTGTCTCAGATGGCTGGTCCAGTGTTCAGAGCGGAGGTACATTTAGTCCTTGTTTAAAAAACGACAAGAATTCCCTTTGCAGAGGAATCGCTATTCATACAACACAGACACCTTGACCACAGATAGATAGATAGATAGATAGATAGATAGATAGATAGATAGATAGATAGATAGATAGATAGATAGATAGATAGATAGATAGATAGATAGATAGATAGATAGATAGAATCAGTAATGCCTAAAGCAAGGTTCATCCACAGTTTTACAAACCAGACCCAGTCCATTTACTTGTCAAATGCCCAGCATCTTAATGCCTAGAAACTCATAGTTTTTAAACATTAATGGATGAGTTTTGATGTCAGAATCAAAAGGAATGCGGCAGAAAAACCCAGCACCTAGTAATTACACTGCTGATGTTATATCTGCTTAATGAAGAGAAGAGGGATACAAAAACAACCCAGTTATCCTGTAGATTCAGGCTGTTGTGAAGTATTCCATGCATCCCCTTTTAATATACAGGGTATTTTTTTAAGGGCCCTAAACATTACGGACCATTACATTTAAAAGATGTTTTATGAAATGAAAAATAATTTGCAGATATATACGTTTTGTTAAGAGAGAGTTACAGCTCTGACTTTGTCCTCCTTTTTCATACAATCACTAAATTTGATTGATGAAATATGCTATCTATGGTTAAACACTGTAATAGCAGCTTCATACAACTGGAAGCAGCTATAATACATCTTTTTATGATAACATTGTGTCAAACGAGAGTGCGGAAGGGGTCGCTCGTAGTGATTAACCTGCAGAGAATCATCACCTGAGTCTGCAGCTCCCCTCGACTTTACCGAGTTTTATAGTGAGTTTCAGCTCGTTGTTTTGCTGTCCACCTGCAACTTTACTGTTTTCGCCCTCAGCGCTCTCATAGGGTCATGCTTGGCACCAAACAGCAGACAGACACAGTTAGTCACTAACTGGTGAACAAAGTGGAGCATTTAGAAGCTAGAGAGACCAAATATATAGAGACCAAAAACGGAACTAAAAGGGGAGTAAATATTATACTAAGATTCAGCAATTGGCCAGAAACACAACTTCAAATCAATGATAATGTTGCTCCGTAACTGCTAGATGTTTGAATAAGCAAATGTTTGCGACTTAAAAGGCGATGATATGTCAATGTTGTGTTCATATGCAGGTCACAGTGAAACTTCACTTCAGAAATGTATCTGTGAGTGTAAGTGAAAATGGAATATGTGGACAGGGTATAGTTACAAAATAAATTTAAATCAACGCCCCCAGAGTTCAAGATAAGGCATGAAAATGATTTTTACAGGAAGAGAAAAGAGAGATTTTAATATAAAAAAAATATATACTTCAAACTAAAATTATTTTAACATATATTTAGCATATAACAAGAGATGAACACAGGGAAATAGGATTATAACTTCACTGGGTTTTTTAACTGGTAAAGACATATGCCCTCTGTGTTCAGTATTTGAATTGATGAGGCCTTCATAACAGCGCGTCTAGTGGCGTAGATGCATACATTATTCATTATCATACATTTTTACACTTCTCTTTCCCTGTGTTTCTTGTCTTTATCTCTATTGTTTCTTTAAAATAATGGAGAAAAAAAACAATCTTATTTGCATTTTGACCTAAAGAGATATCTAAATAGGTTCATATATTTAGGTAAGTCTGGTAGTAGCACATCTTTTCATTATGTAGGGAAATTGCTCCATATGGTGCCTATCAAATTTAGTATTTAATTATATGTTGGTTGCAAATTAGAGGAAAAAAAAAACAGGACATCCCTCAAGAGATTAAGCCCTACATGTCTGGGGCTAAGAACCTCTAACCCCTACCGCTTATCCTGCCTCACTCGGTGGGGTTTCCTCCATCTTCGCCCCACTCCGTTCACTCATCTTCCACCTCATTCCTCCGCTCCCGCCTTCCCTGTTCCCGCTCCTTCCTCTCCTCCGGCTGTGATGTCCTTGAGGGCCTGCTGAAGCTCCCATAAAGCCTGCAGTAAATGGCTCTAATCCTGTAATAAATGGCTGTGTCCTACAGACAAGGGTGTGAGGCTGCTGGAGCCATGGTTTTATCAGATGGAATGGTATTGGCACACACACGCACAGACACACACGCACGTTCACATATGTAATAGAAGCCACATTAATGTGTGGAAGCATGCATAGGCTTCCCTCCCCCCCCCCCACCCCCCCACCCCCTTTCTGTTTTTCACACACACACACACACACACACACACTCATTCATTTATACAGCTTCAGATGGAATCACACCTGCTCCGATTGTGCTGCTTTTATGGATGTCATGCAAGAGCAGCGCCATTATTACCTTTAAATGATTAGAGATGCGACTATGATGCATTATGATGATAGGATCATATAGAGCTGTATGAGCTGTTGCGTTGCTCTTTATGCCTGCCGGGATAGACTGTAACTGAATGAAGGAGCAGGGAGGGACACGGGGAATAAGAAGAATAGTAATGTGACCTTTAGAGATACTTGGAGTTCACCTGTTTTTAATCAGCAAATACAATTGATTTTCATCTCCCCTGGTTTTATTTGTGTAATACTGTAGTCACTTGGTCCTCTGAGACTGAACTTAAGTGTGTGTGTGTGTGTGTGTGTGTGTGTGTGTGTGTGTGTGTGTGTGTGTGTGTGTGTGTGTGTGTGTGTGTGTGTGTGTGTGTGTGTGTGTGTGTGTGTGTGTGTGAATGTCTTACAACCTCCACACTTCTTGTTGAGTTGTAACCCAGGGCAGTGCTTCCATTTTCCTGCCATAACATGCATTGTTTTTTCGTGTGTGTGGGCGCTCATGTGCAGTAAGCTTCAGTTTTTGATCAGCGTGTGTGTTTCTCTTCAGGTGGAACTGACCGGCAGCAGTGTGTTTGACTACATCCACCCAGCGGACCACGTCGAGATGGCCGAGCGGCTGGGAATCAGGCCGCATCTGAGGGCCGAGGCCGGCTGCCACACGGGCCCCGAGAGCGCTTCCAGCTCTGCGTCCACCTCCTCCCTGGCTGGTACCCCTGAACCCGGTACTATTTATACTGTCAATTTATAGAGAGAAAACTGAAAGAAGTAAAAAAAAAAAAAAAAAGAAATCCTCAATGTGCATCATCACAACAACAAAAACAAAAGTAATTGAATTAATGACAAATTCTGTAGGATGGATGTTTGTTTTATATGTTTACCTCTTCTTCTCTCATCCTCGACAGCTCCGTCTAGTCCTCATTCTCCTGCTGATGATCCTCCCGACCGTGGCTACTTCATCCGCATGAAGTCCACGCTCACCAAAAGAGGCCTGCACGTCAAGTCGTCTGGATACAAGGTACAACTGTCTGAGGAAATAATTCCTCATAATTTGAAAACATACCTTGTATTATGCTTACTTTCCTATTAACCTGCTTGATCTTTGGGATGGTAAAATAACGAGGAGAGCCTTGTCATTTTGTTTTGCACGGCCATTGTTTCATAGCACTGTCAAGATGGTCGTTTTCAGTGTGTTTTATGGCTGTGACCTTATATCACACTGGGCCGCTGCACATAACTTTACTGCATTCACTGCTGTAAAACTGCTGCTGCATTCTTTAGCTTAGAATCTGACTTTGTATTGTGTTTATGTTAAACATATCTATATATAGTTGTGAATGTTATATTCCCTCTGTTGTTGCTATTATTTTCTACATTCTGAGTTGTGTAAGTGTCTTGCAAAGCAAAGAATGTGCTTCTGTGGAAGAAATACATAACTGATGTCTTCTGTTTGTCAGGTAATCCATGTGACGGGACGAATCCGCTGCCGCCCTGCACTCGTGCCGGGCTCTGCGCGCTCAGTGCGTCGACCGTTGGGTTTAGTCGCACTGGCACACACCCTTCCTCCCTCCACGCTTAATGAAGTCCGCATGGAGAGCCAAATGTTTGTCTTCCGTGTGAACATGGACCTACAGGTCACATATTGTGAGAACAGGTAAGGGTGTTGTCTGTGTTTAGAAGTTTAGCGGTATGGACATTGAATACATACAAATAAGTATATTTTGTCTTTACAGGATCTCAGAGTATATGGATCTGACTCCAGCAGAGGTAGTGGGACACACCTGTTACCACTTCATCCATGTAGAAGACCTGGAAAATATCCGGCAGAGCCATGAGGACTGTGAGTCACTTCCATATGCATATGTAGTACACGAAATTCATCCCCACCCCCCTTATTCTACATAGTGTCTGAACTTCAGAAAGAGCCTGTTGAAATTTCATTCTGTCCTGTTGCGATAGGCGCCCTCTGCTGCCATCATCATGAACTGCCAGAGCAATAACGGTCTTCTTCTCTGTCCTCTCCCGTGTTCTGTTATCTTTCCATCTTCCGCCCGTCTCCTCTTAGTGCTGAGGAAAGGTCAGGTGGTGACTGGTTACTACCGTTGGCTCCAGAGGAGAGGAGGCTACCTGTGGATCCAGTCCAGTGCCACCGTCTCCATCAACCACAAAGCTCCACATGAACGCAACGTCATCTGGGTCAACTACATCCTGAGGTCAGTACAACCACAGCCTGTCCTCCAAGACTGCTGATATGAACCAAGTTTATGTATGAAGGCACCATACTGGTGTACAGATATTATTTGAAGGGATAGATGAAGAAATGCAAAGGGATTATTGGAAGAGTTTCACCTGCTCCAAAGTATGGGAAAACTGAAGATCTCTAAATAGTGACATTAAAAGCAAAGCCCATTAGCAGTTATTTGACATTTTTATATTGAAGATAACAAACAATTATTCTAAATTATAATTATATATATATATATATATATATATATATATATATATATATATATTTTTTTTTTTTTTTTTTTTTTTTTTTTTTTTTTTTTGCTGCCCTAACAGATCAGATCACAGAACAGGTCTAGTTAATTAATTGATTTAATTGATGACTGATTGTCCAGTTAAAATGAAGCAGGTTCTTCTTATCATGTTAGTGAGATAATTAAATTTTACAGTTTTACGAGCTTTGACAGTGCATAATGTTGTGATAGATTTTTGTCAGTTTTTTGTAAAATGATTTATAAAAAATAATAATCAGCTGTCTGTAAACAGCAATGCAGCATTACTTTACTCATTATTTAATGTTACATTACATTAAATTGGATTTAAGAAGGCTTTTATTAAGGAACATTCAAGACTCTGCACCTTTGTTTCACATTACCCTTTAAATGTCGTATTACTTTTGTTTAAGGCTTTATTTATTTACTCCACAGACAAAGCAACTGCAGTAACCTCGACAAAATATGCTTTCCCCTCATTTCCCTCTAGTACACACACACACACACACACACATTCACCCAGACACTGATGCAAATATACACAGACGTTACATGAACACATAGTACACACACAAACACAGTACATAGCACAGCGGCAGAGCAGTCAGACAAAAACAAGAGGAGTAGGCTGAATTTCAATGCTAATTGGACTGAAGCTATATAATTACAACAAATGGATGTCAGAATTTTGGGGCTGAATGGTGTTTTAGTTAATTAGTGCTGTAATTACAAGAGCTCATTAACTTCTCCAACAGCCTCCTCCTTGTCTGAGCTTAACTGTGTATGTAGGCTGTAAGGTGGGCTGCTGAGTGGGGCTGTGTGTGTGTGTGTTTGTGTGTGTGTGTGTGTGTGTGTGTGTGTGTGTGTGTGTGTGTGTGTGTGTGTGTGTGTGTGTGTGTGTGTGTGTGTGTGTGTGTGTGTGTGTGTGTGTGTGTGTGTGTGTGTGTGTGCGCGTGTGTGTGTGCGCGTGTGTGTGTGTGTCTTGAAGAGCTGGGTCTGCCTATCTGTCTGCTTGCGCGTGTCGGTGCTTGTGTATTTGTGATAAGGGCTGTTGTTGGAGAACTGGGTGGATGTGTTAGGTAGAGGTTAGAAGGGTTTGAGGCAGTTTGGCTATTGGAGGTTGTTATTAGGCTGATTATATGTTGTTTCCATCTCTAAGTATTCACTCAAATCAGCACGGCACTAGAGTTTTTTTTATTTTTTATTTTTTTATAAAGCTGTAAATGGCCTTTAAGTGGTACATGATCATTTGTGTATACGTCCACATTTCTTTCCCTCCCTCTTTCCTTTTCCATCCATCTATCATCCATGCAGTCGAACAGAGATGCCTGACACTCCCCTGGATATACTGCAGCTGCCAGAGAATGTAAGAGCAGAGCGACTTCAAGTTAGCTCGTCCCCCACCGACAGCTCCCCTCAGGCCCGAGGTAGGTATTAGTAACTTCCCATGATGCCCGCTGACACACAGAAACACCTGCCTGTGCTTCTTTTTTATCATAAAAATCTCCCTTCCTCCTCAGGCACGCAGCCATTGAAGAGCTCATTGGGGAAGAGTGACCTCGACAGTAAAGGCAGAGAGAAATTCCCCCCCACTGCCATCCAATCAGAAGAAAGGAGGAAGCGCCTGCTGAGGTCTGACCCCGAGGGTGCTCCTCCCGAAACCCGTCGCAGACTGGAGGAGCTCCGTCACGCAGAGGAGAGTGTATCAGCCTCCTCTGACCTGGCGAGCGAAAGCGAGGGGGAGGAAGAGGAAGAGACAGAGTGGGACCAGGGGGGAGACAGTGACAGATTGAAACAGGAAGACACTGGAGGAGGTAAACAGAGTAGGGGAGGAGAGACCCCCACTAGAGGGGAGAGGGGGAGCAGGGTGCACAACGGCCGGGCTGTGATCCAGCAACTGAAGAGCGTAGTGACCCCGTCTCCCCTGGCTGGCAGCCCCGGCATCAAGACTGAACACGAAGCCCTGACCACCGGGGGGCGCTGGGGGTCACACACACAAACCTCCACCTCCCACACACACACCAGCCAGCCCCAACCCTCACATGCACACACACCCTCCAGCAGCCTCAACGGCGACAGCCCCACCACCCCAATCCCCGACTCTTCTTCCAGCAGTGAGGCCCCCCCAAAAGGGTTGTTCACTCCCCCGTCCCCGGCTCTGTCCCCCGCCATGTCCGTGTCCTCCCCGCTGCCCCGAGAGGACAGGGTTGTGTCTGGGGTGGTCAGTCGGAGCAGTGGCGGTGCAGGTAGCACTCCTGACTTTGAGCTGCTCCAGAGACTGGCTGCAGGCGGCGCAGCAGGGCGGGTCCTCTTCCACCCCCTCGCCCTCGCCCCGCAGGGCCCTCAGAGCCTCTACGCTCCCAGCACTATCCGCTACGCTCCACCTGAGCTGCCCCCCTCCCACCACCACGGCTTAGAACACAGCGATGGCCTGCAGCTACGCTCGGACCACCACAAGGGACCCCCGCCAGCCTTCTTCCCCCACCTACAGCGGTTGGCTGGCTTGCCACCCTTCAGTGGTTTCTCCCCGTCTGACAGCCCTTTCTCCTCCGGCCTGCCCTTCTGTATGAATGGACTGAGGGGGGCTGCAGGCTCCGAGGAGGACTGAGACTCAGACAGGAGGAGGTGAGAGGAGAAGATAAAAAGGAAGGACGGAGCAGAGAGACAGACCAGAAAGAGAGACGTTGTAAAGGGCAGGAGAGACAGAAGTGGCAGGACATTAAGCCTCTGAGGACATTACTAATTGGACGATGCGTTGAATAACTGCGATTTAAAATATGTGACAAGTCGCTGCCATAGGGAATTATTGCGTCTGCCCATTGTGGACAAGTGACAGTGACTCTCAGAGAAAACAGGACATGGAAACTTTTGACTGGTTGTCCCTCAAGACTTTTCGTCTCAACAATTATGAACTCCGCTCTGTGTCTTCCTCTAGATGACTGTGTTGATTTCTGTCTCTTCCACTCAGAGAAGCCATATTGTATATAGAGACAAAACCATAAAGACCCTCAGCTCAAATCCTCCTCACTGTCACTCCAATTAACCCAATTAACCCTAAAGCCAGTAGAAAGAGATGGACAGTCTTGTCCGTAGGAATGAAAGCGACTTTGGAATATACATTTTTATTATTGCAGTATTATACAAATCATCTCTTACACTGAGATCCAGGTGAGAATTTGATTATAGGGTTCAAAATACACAGAGAAAGCTCTCTGGTGTTTTTGTATTGAGATTTAAAATGATAATGATAAAAAGAAATCCAAGTATTCATCAGCCATACTTAAAGCACACTGTTGGGACAAAAGTATGAATAATGTAGTCCCAGACATTCCATTATATATAAGGGAAGAAAATGCAATGCAGACAGGATGCTATTTCTGTTGTTTGTTTATCAGAAGATTGTTTGTTTAACTGAGTATTAATTATAGTATATGCTGTATGATTGTGTTTGTGTATGAAAGCCATATTCATGTATTTTTCTTTTCTTTTTTTTATTGATGATTTTTTTGTCACCAGATAAAAGGGGGAGGTAGGTGAAAGTTGTGTCTAGACAAACAAACGTTCTATTGGAGGTACAATATCATCCAAACACCTTTTTTTTAATTATTCTCTTAAAAAAAATATTTCTGAAAATGTTTTTAGGAGGGGAAATGGTGCTGGACACAAGTGTTTGTCATCATTTAAACCTCTGTTTTTCTGAGCACTTACTGAAATTTGTTCTGGTGTGAACTCAAAGCACTTCATCACTTAGCACTCACTCACACAGTGTAGTAGAGGGGATAAATGGTCATTCAAAAAGGCAGATAAATAAACAGACCACCGGTGGTCGTTAAAAGACGACCATGAGGGGTCAATAAAAATAACCTTGGAGTTATGCTGATTTTGGTTTCAGTTCAACTCAGTCGACTGGAAGTAAAGTTTGAAATGCAATTTCAGTTTCTCACTAATTGATTGGAATTACTCTTAGGACTGAAAAACAAACAAATACAAAACACTATATACAAAAAAAGAAATAATCTTTATATAATTTTTAATCAGTGCTTTAACTGAAATGAGTCTCAAAACAAGTTGGCAGTTGTCTAAAAGATACTCAGACAATTGAGAATGTTCATTCCAAAATGTGACCCTTTTTGACAAAATGTTGGTATCAATACAGCCAAGAAATTGTGACAGTAACAATTGATATAAATACATCAGATACTTTTCTAGCACTTTGGAATAAAGTCCTTCAAAACTGATCAAAATACACAGATTTGTAAAATCTGTTGAAAGCAGTGTATTCATAATGATCCATAAAGACAGACACCGTATGTACAGTGTTATTGTTTCGCCTCCAAATTGAGATTATGGTCGACTGTCTGATCTGAGGGCTCAGTTTATGTGGAAATCTCTAAAGTTCTGATGTCTGACAGGAAAAAAAAAGAAGAAAAAACATTTTATAATTGTTCAGATCCGACGTGCACTACACACCCATACCGTAGCTGTCACATGCAAATATGTGTGAGCGCACATGTTCTCGGGTGTTTAATGGTATAACGTGTGTATGATTGCGTGCGTGTGCGTTTGCTTGTTCAAGTGTGTATGTTTTTATTTTTTATTTTATTAAATAGCTAACCCCTTGCCCATCACTGTGAATCTAACGTTATCCCCCCCCCCCATCTTTGTGAATACTCCACCCACTCATCAAATAAAATGAACAAATGTAAAAAGAAAACCAGTGATACAGATGACCATAACAATAAAATATTCCAGTAGAGGAGCACAACTCAAGGCGTTGTTGTTTCTTTCTTGTTTCTGTATAGCACATAAACTCAGCAATTAAGATATATTTGAAATGGCATGATCCAATTTATTTTTGACACAGTAAATTAAGGTATCATATGTGATTCAAATGGATAATTTAGGGAACATTTTGTAAGGTAAAAAAGTTTGTTCTACACTACATTTGCATGATGTAGGTTTATTTGTCTTAAAATCAGTTACTTACATCTCCCTCACAAATATTTCAGGCATATAGCAGACATTTATGTACAGCCTTTCACTATACGTGTGAGACTAACATCAATTCTAACAACGCACAGCCAAAATAACAAATACAAATCAGCGGTAGAATAAATATAATAGATGTCTTGTGTCACTGCAGGTCGTTATGTGCCATCTACAAAGCAGGTGGGCGATCTTGCAACACGCAATAAAACACACAATAAAACACAATGGTATTGATTTATTAATAAAACATAAAAGTAAAATGTGGAGCAGGTGAGAGTGACCCTGGCATAAAGCAGGGCGTTGCTCAAGGGTCTTGGATTTAACAAAGACTTAAATTAGTCTGAAGTGAACACAAAAACACAGCGAGTACATGGAGAGCGTCTCACTTATGAGAGACTATATGCGGGCATGCATCAGCGTGTGTGTGTGTTTGTGTGTGTGTGTGAGTGAGTGTACACTGGTGGTTTGCTTGTGTGTCTGTGCGTGTGTGCGTGTGTATCTCCATGAATTTGCGAGTGTGTGTGTGTGTGTGTGTTGTCTGAAGCAGCCCCAGGGAGGGGCTCTGACATTGAAGACGGGTTAAATCCTGTTTTACATTCAAGTGGCAGGCCCTAGTTCATTAGAGTGAGGATCATTCCTCCTCAAGACCAAAGGAAGCGCATACTAAACAAGAGCAGTTGTTGGGGAGAAAATGCCATTGTACGTGCAAAACCGTATGTACTGTATAAGTGTGTGAGTGTGTGTGTGTGTGTGTGCGCTGATGTGCTGGTAACGGAGCTGCACAATAACCTCTGGTTTTGTCTTAATATCTTCTTTTCTGTGGAGTACAGTCTTTATATAGCAAAGTAAAGGTGCGTATTGTACAGTGCACTATTTGTGTCAATGTGTGTGTGTGTGTGTGTGCGTGCGTGCGTGCGTGCACAAGTCATGGCAGCTCTCCTGACTGTTTTCTACTCAGCCTGTCATTGAGTCACCCATATGCCCTCTCTGTCACTAACTTTGATGGCTTATCTTACCCCGTGAATTGGAGTCACGCTCCCGGGGGAAATACCTTAGCACATGTGAATGCATTTGAAAGAGTATAAATATGGGTAGGAACAATAGAGTGAGGGATGGAGGGAGACACCCAGACAGCTTCCACCTGACATGGGCTTACTTCACCTCCATAACTCTCTCTTTCCTGCATTCCACTTCTGCTACTATTTTTTTTTTCTTTTGTCAGTGTTTCCCAACAATCTCCTCTTTCTCCTCTCAGCCAGGAGAAGGCCAATCCATACTTAATGCAGTTCTCAAGGCAGACGCTTTGATCCATACGCATGGCATTTAACACCTGAGAGCAGATGAGCAATCTGCTCTCAAAATAAGCAGAGGTTATGGCTCCTAGTTTCAGCGCTGGGAGTGTAGATGTGCAGCTGAGGTTTAGAGACGAATGAGGTTAGACCTGGACTTTGGAGCTGTGGCTGGCGTTGTGGTTTCAGTAGCTGCTCGGGGTCTGGGGTGGATGGTGTTTGTCAGTGAGGGCGCGTCTCCTGCCTCTGGGCGCCCTGCCCTTTAGACGCGCCAGGCCTCAGGAGCCTCCTGCATGCCAAACAGACCTGTGCAGTCAGATGCAGCCACGGAGGAGAGACGCTGAGAGGAGAGGAGGGAGGGGAGGAGAAGCGAACGTGAGGAGGAGTCAAGAGAGAAAGGACTCGAGGGCGAAAGGGTAGAAGAAGATCTGAGGGAGAGAGTAGAGGAGGGAGGAGATGGGCCTTGAGGGGAGGCGGTAGGGGTGCTGGTCACACTGCAGCAGCCATCTAGACACACCCTGCATGTGAAACACAACTGCACTGAAACGCCCTGGGAATCAGCGAAGGAGAGGCGGGAGGAGAGGAGAGTGAGAGTGAAGGAGAAGAGAGGAAGGAAGAGAGGGTGACTCTGAGGTGAGTCTCAACAGCGGCACTGTGTGTCGATGGACGCGAGATATCACAGACCTTCGCCCTAACCCAGTCAGTGATAGTTATCGCGAACAAAGCCCCCCCATCACCAACACTCCCACACACACACACACAGCAACCACCACATGCTGCTCAGCTCAGTTCATATATTTATGCGTGCTCGCTCGTTATAAAGATGATGCATGTACAGCATGTGTGTGTGGACAGTTTGTAGTAAGGAGAGTTTATACGGACTCTGGCAGCACTTACACACTGAAGTTTTTTGAATTGTTTATTTTTAAAGATGTTTTTACATTTTGTCAGTGTTTTTGATGAGAGTGTGTGTAGGTATTTAATTATGGAGAATGGGTTCTCTGAATGAGTACTTTCAAATCTCCCAACTAATATTGAGGACACTGAGGGTGTGTCTTTTTCAGGGAATTTACTGTTCTGGCTCTGAATGATAAAAAAGAAAGAAGGGTGTGTTGGTGGGACCATGCCAGATTAACTAGTTAGGAGGCTCCTATTGACCCCCACCTTTCTGCTCATTATGTACAGTGAATTCAGAAAGTATTCAGACCCCTTCACGTTTTTCACATTTTGTTAAGTTGCAGCCTTATGCCAAAATTGTTTCCGCCATGATGACAAGGAAAATAGAATTTTTGCAAAAACTGAAATGTCGCATGCTGTAAGTATTCAGTTAAACAGTTAAAGTTTAGCTCAGGTGCCTCCCATTTCTCATTGAGACGGTTCTACACCTTGATTGGAGTCCACCTTCAATTGATTGGACATGATTAGGAAAGGCACACACACCTGTCTACGTAGGGTCTCACAGCTGACAATGCATATCAGAGCGAAAACAAAGCGCAAAGGGGCACAAAGGAAGGCCTCAAAACATTTCTGCTGCATGAGCACAGTGAGCATCCATAATTCTGGAGAAGTTTAAAACAACCAGGACTCTTCCTAGAGCTGGCTGCCCAGTCACACAGCACTCAGGGGAGAAGGGTCTTGGTAAGAGAGGTAACCAAGACCTTGATGGTCACTCTGGCTGAGCTCCAAAGATCCTGTGTGAAGATGGGAGAAAACATCCAGAAGGACAACCATCACTGCAACACTGCCAATCTTGGCTTTTTAACAGAAGACTCTCCTCAGTGAAAGACACATGAAAGCACCTAAAGGACTCTCAGACTGTGAGAAACTTAAGACATTCTCGAGTCTGATGATTCCAAGATTGAACTGTTTGGCCTCAATTCTAAGCATCATGCCTGGAGGAAACCCGGCACCGCTCATCACCTGCGAAATACCATCCCAGCATGAAGCATGGTGGTGGAAGCATCATGGGGACTGGTCACGGTTGAGGGAAAAATGAACAGAGCAAAGTACAAAGAGATCCTTAATGAAAAGCACTGAGGACCTCTGATTGGGACGAAGGTTCATGTTCCAACAGGACAATGACCCTAAGCACACAGTCAAGACAATGCAGGAGTGGCTTAGGGACAATGTGAATGTCCTCAAGTGGTTCAGCAAGAGCCCGGACTGGAACCCAATAAAGCTTCTCTTGAGAGACCTGAAAATGGCTGTCCACCAACGGTCCTCATCCAACAGAGCTTGAGAGGATCTGCGGAGAAGACTGGCAGAAAGTCCCCAGATCCAGGTGTGCAGTTCTTGTCGCGTCATATGCAAGAAGACTCAAAAGCTTTAATTGCTGCCAAAGGCGCTTCAACTTAAATTGTTAAGGGTCTGAATACTTATAATGTGATATTTTATTATTAGTAAATTAGAATCTAAAATGCTGTTTTCTCTTTGCATTTGTAGAGTATCGAGTGTAGATGAAGGTAAAACTTCTCCAAACTCCCCATTGTGTACAATGCACACAGTACACTATAAACGGCAGCTTCATTATATAAGAGATCAAGAAACCAACCAGTACATATATGCAGTAATACTACATTGCCCCAAAAATGTTTGTCCGTTGTGTTAATTTCACTTACACATTTATTCAGGAATGTGCACGATATGAGCATAATATAGACTTCAAATAATTAAGATCAGGTCATAATTCAGGGCGCGCCTTTGGGTACAAATACCAGGACTACTTTGGAATTTATCGAGATTACCTCTAATACATATTTATAGTATATGTTTAAAGGTAATTTGATTTAATATTTTATATAGATATATATAATTATGTGGAGCAGAACCATTTCTTTTTCTTTTTTATCCTGCTTATCTCATCCCTCAGACGTATCTGGGGACCCCTGGGTTGGGAACCACAGGTCCATCTACTGTAAATGTAAAAGCAAATAAAGCACACACAAGTTTTGACTCTGTCAGCACAGATTTCTTCTCGCTTTATTACTGTATGTACACTCCGTTGCACTGAAAGTGGTGCACACAGAAACAATAGTAAACCCAATTTGTGCACACAAACTCAAACTCATCAATGTTCAACCATTCTTTACATTAAAACAGCAACTATAGTGATTATCAGGAGTGAAATCCACTCAAAAGGTAAAATGGGTGTGGTTACAATTAGGTACTGTACATGTACTGTATATCAACAATACAGAGCCAAATGTATAACCACAGAAAAATCTGTGAAAAATACTTTGTCACTATAGTAACTCTTTTGGAAGCAAACAAAAAGTGCTATTGCTTACAAAGAAAATGAAATGTACGTTCACTGATGGAATTTATGTTTTGGCCTGTGTGTTGTTATCAGCTGCCCAGTTTGACAGCCAGGCCGGGTTGCCAGATATACCTGTAAAAACGCTGTAAGTCGGAAAGAGAGGAACTTGAGTTTGCAGTGTATTTAGCGATTGTTGCCATAATTCTAAGGCCAATAAAGTGTGTATTTCAGTCGGGTGGAAAAGGAGTGCAAGGCAGTGGTATTTTATCATAATATATATATATATATATATATATATATATATATATATATATCATAATTCTAAGCCAAGGAAGTGTGTGTGTCAGTTGGGTACAGAGCTCCGCGTGAGCACGGGCTTTACTGACTGTCAATATAGCCAGCATCTAACGTTAGCTACTCCACTGTGCTGTGGAGTAATGTCTGGCTATGTGAGACAAGCGTATAGCAACATTGTTGGATGCTGCGGTCTCAGCCTGGCAACCAACGTGAGCTTCGAGTCTAGGGAGGAGGGGCGGGGGAGACGACTCTCCAGTATTTTGAATTTGTACTGCAGTAACTATTTTAAACACTATCTGTCAGTATTACATATTGGACCTTTAAACCTCCTGTAAAATAAATTATCGTAAGCCCTCATTGATAAAAAAAAAAAAAAAAACACAAACCTGAAGCACGCACATAGTTTGACCATTCTTTCTAGCATTTCACAACCAGCTTGTTTTATTTCAAGACTTTTAAGAAAATTTCAAGTCAATCAGTTTATTATGTTGAACAAGATAAATGGTCTAAAATGATTGCAGACAGCAGTGAAAACTAAACGTATATTAACAGATATGATGTCCTCAGTGAGTCTTTGCAGTGTGCCTGATAAGTCAATACAATTTTCAGTTTGAAAATTTAAGTGAAGCAGCTTTGAATATATCTAAGAAATCTTACAAAAAAGGCTGATTCATTCACCAAAAGTGAATGTAGTCAAACTACCAAATATTCAGTATTTTCTGACCAGTTTTCCAAAAGGTCTAAAAGTTCTTCAGCAAAACAATTTTTACATCAACATAAACAATAAGTCTGTATCATTATAGACTCACAGCCTACACATGAACATGTACGCTGCTTGCACGCATGTGCACACACAAACAAACACATGCATACATACATACAAATAAGGGGAAGCCCTGAATCAAAGCCACACATACGTCCTTTCCATCCAAGATGTCTTACTAACATGTCTACTTGTTCGGCCCCTTGCCATCACTGTCCTCACTGTCGTGATGTCTGCTGTTGTGGGAGCCACGGTAACCCCGGTGTTCGCGCCTCTCGCGGCACTCCCGGCACTCATCCTCATCCTCTCCCTCCTCACCCTCGTGGATGATCTCCACCTCCAGGCGGCCGATGTAGAGAGATACCGCACAGAGCCAGAAGAGGGCGACGCTGCACACCGTGGCGCTCTGGAGCAGCAGCGCTGGCACAGACAGCAGCATCATCCTCCGCAAGGTAAACAGGCTGCCAATGTACGAGGCACCGCCGAACGACACACACACACCTCCCAGGATAAAGAAGGCTGAGGAAAAACAGATTGACATGGTATTATTGGAGAGATCCCAATCATTTTCTCACTGTAATTAAATCTTTTAACATAAAATAGAATATGTCCTTGTCTAAAAAAATATTTTAATAGAATACAAATATACTGTGTATATATAAACCCTTATTTCTACTGCTTTGCCCATGATTTATCTTCAAGAGTGGTAATTCATGTAATTAATCTGACATAATTAACCTTTTTTTGTTTTAATGGTTTTTCACACATTGACGTGCCTCAGACTATTTAATGAAGGTCTTTTGTTTAATAAATGTAACACTCAAAACTGGCGTTTCAGGTAACCATCACATTGGCTACAACTAGATATCAAGGCTCCTTATTAACTCATGATGATTTTAGTCATTAACTATTCATTTGCTGAATCAAAAAAATAAAATCTATTTCAAGGATATCTTAGAAATTGATCTTTAGGGCAAACTATGACCGATACAGATTCTGTAGTTAAATAAAACATTCTAGTTATTTCATGGACACTCATTCATTTTCAAGCCTTCTTCTTTTTCTTAAATCCACTAGTTTTAAAGAATTTAGCACTACAGCATCCCTTTGTTACTAAGCTTGAATCACAAGCTGCTACTGTTTGTTATTGCACTACCATAGAGCTTTGGCTACAAGTGTGCTGATTGGCAGCTCCGCTGTACATAAAACACAGTGCTGGGGCCTGTACCATATCCTGCTTCTCGTCCCACTTCGCTCTGGACAAATGCGATGACTCCGATCCCAGTCGCTAGCAGACCGTTTCTGAACCACGAGAGGAATCCTGCAAAACAGTCAAAGCCAGAAATAATCAGCTGACACATTACAGCCCGAGCAGAGATCTGTGCAGCAGAGCCAGAATCAGTTTACATGCAAACGATGATAGAATGACTGCCATTGTTTTCATTACTGACATGTTTTTCCACAACCTTCCATTAAGTTGGACTATTCTAAGACTTGTAAAACAAAATGTGATACAATAAGCATACCTAGGTCAGAAGCTGTGTCCCTAATGGATGGGTGGGTGCACCTCTCACACCCATCTCCCTTTCTGAGCAAGACATCAGGAGAACTTTCAAGAATGTGAACACCAAGAAAGGGACCTGACGGCATCAGTGGGCGGGGTCCTCAAACTGTGTGCTGACCAACTAGTGCCGGTGTTCACAATGATATTCAGCCTGTCACTGGCTCAGTTTGCCATATCCACGTGCTTCAACAAGTCCACCATCATTCCTGTGCCCAAGAAAATAAGACCAGACTGCCTGAATGACTATCGCCCAGTAGCACTCACCTCTGTAGGGATAAAATGCTTTGAAAGACTGGTCAGGGATTACAACTGCTCTTCACTACCCAGCACAGTGGACCCATTACAGTCTGCCTACCGTCCCAACCGATCAACGGAAGACGCCATGGCAGGCAAGCAAGCACACATCCTCCACACTATCTCACCTGAAAAAGAAAATAAGCTATGTGAGATTGCTGTTCATTGACTACAGTTCAGCACCTCAAGGACCTGGGATTAAACCCCTCACTGTGCATGTGGATCCTTGACTTCTTGCCAGACCGACCACAGAGATGGTGAGGGTGGGCGGACACACCTCTTCCACCCTCATCCTTAACACCGGAGCACCCCAGGGCTGTGTTCTGAGTCCCCTGACATACTCCCGGTACACACACACACACACACACACAACTGTGTAGCCACTTTCGACTCCAACACCACCATCAAGTTCGCTGACGACACAGCTGCAGTGGGCCTGATCACATAGCTCAATCATTCCCTCCACTGGATGATAAATTCTCATTTTTCACAACACAGGTTATGTCATGTTATGTAATACAAGTCTAACTCAATATTGAAACCTACTTGAAACCTTCAAGACATTTTCAATCTCTATAGCTGCACCCAAATAATAATGTCAACCAGGTATTTTCACCATTGGTCAAAAGGTGAATGTGTCCAGAAAGGCAACATAATAAAGTTTCATCCCGGGGCGGGGACGCTTTGCTACTCGTGTATTACTTGCAAGGCAACTGCTAAATGATAGGCCTATCAACGCTGATGTATGAGGTTGAGGGTTTAATCTAGACAAGTTACATTTCCAGCATGACTGTATTCACGTTACCTGTCTCGTGGGACTTTCTCAGCATCTGCAAAAAATAAAGAATACTATCAGCAACATCAACTTCTAATGTAATCAGTGTTGTGAGTTGACTTATAAAATGTAGTCTATCTATTGCAGATTTACAGCGACTGTTTCTCAACAGGAAAGGAAACGAAAGCAAAAGCAGCTGTGACAATTTAAGTTTAAAAGCTCACTCCATGGTCTGAATAAACATTTCCATACCAAAGCGTCCGCCTTGTCGAGGTCTGTGAGCGGGTACTGCTGCTGCTCCGGCCCCCTGCTCTTCACCCACGGTCCCTTGTCTCCGAGCCGCAGCCGGGGCGAGCCGTGCAGCCTCCGCAGCGGGGCTCCGGCGCAGGGAGGCCAGACCAGCTTCACGTTCTGGACAAAGTGGGACACGGCCGGCGGCAACTGCCTTCTCATGAACAAACTCAGGAAAGCCATAACATCACGAGTCCCAGCTAGCTAAAAGAATACTAGCTAAAAGCACAACACGACCCCTGCATGCCCTGTGAACTCTCACCGGCCAACGACAAACCCGGAAGAGTCTCCCGTAAAGCACGATGCCATGAAAAGGTAAGAGGACTTAATTCAGCGCCATCATGCGACTGACGGGTATTAAACACAGTGGAATTATTAGACAAGGTCATTTGAGTTCATTTTAAACGACAGCTGATTTTAATTATTATTTTTTTTTGTATTGTACGTTTGTTTATATCGACATCCCTCCTTTAAATCATATAAAACATGCTATTGCATATATGTAGCCTACCTACGCCACACGAGGGCGTCAGAGTACAAGGCTATGATTTATGGTATGTTCAGATATATTTATTTATAACAGGCCCACAATGCGGACAGGAAACAACCAAATAAAATAATTTCAATTTAAAAAATATAATCAGAGAAAACCGAGGCAAAAGGGATTGGCAAGGCATTAAAATAAAGAAAAGTAGAATAATGCCATAAACATCTAAACATAAAATAGAGCCCATATTTAATACGTTTAGATTGTCTTGTCATAGAGTGGACCCTTTCAACAAAAAAAGCAGGTACTAAAATATATATATAAAAATAATAATTTTAGCGACCTTTTGGACATATTTGAAAAATAAAACTAAATTAAAAATGTAGACTATTTCAATTTGAAGGAACAAGCTGATGCTGAATATAGTGTACAGATGTGACAGTGTCTGAGTGTGCCAAACACCTTCAGAGGAACTTGAAGGGGAAAATCAATAGTTTGTGAGAGATATAGAATATGTATTCTTTCTTAGCAAATCACGTCAGACACATTGTGTGTGTGTGTGTGTGTGTGTGTGTGTGTGTGTGTGTGTGTGTGTGTGTGTGTGTGTGTGTGTGTGTGTGTGTGTGTGTGTGTGTGTGTGTGTGTGTGTGTGTGTGTGTGTTCTTGTTTAACTACATTCGTGGGGTCCAAAAACCGGGAGTCCAGTATACTTGTGGGGTCCGGAGAGTTTTGTCGGGCCAAAATGCTGGACCCCACATGGTTAAAGGGCTGTTTGAGGGTTAAGACTTGGTTTTAGGGTTAGAATTAGGTTATGGTTAGGGTGAGGGTAAAGGTTAAGGTTAGGCATTTAGTTGTGATGGTTAAGATTAGGGTAAGGGGCTAGGGAATGCATTATGTCAATGACGGCCCCACAAAGATAGTGAGACGCACTGTGTGTGTGTGTGTGTGTCCCCTCAGTGAGGATGATAGGGCAGCCTCTTCCTGAGGGTCTTTTGTCTTTTTCGGCCCGCTGGGAACCAGAGAGGCCGCGCCTGTCATACCTGATTGTTTAGTGTGAGGAGCGTACCGAGCTGCAGGGGGATCGCAGATGGGAGTTTTAATTGTGTGTGTGTGTTGACAGTGGGGTCTTTTACAAACAGCCAACTCTTTGATGTGATGCTCTCACGCTACTGTCCCCAACACAATGGGAGACTGATGTTTGTACACACACATGCGTTACACACTCACATGCATGTGCTTACACAACAGTTATCCAGTATATTACATTACATGTATATGACAAATATGACATTTCACATATGCAGCAGCAGCAAAAAGAGACGTCACCTTCACCGATGCACACTCATATGCTTGTATTTATATCTTTATAATACTAAAGGTGCTTGTAAATAATAGTCTTTACACAAATTATTGATATTTTTAATACAGCATATGTGCCATACATACCAGTATGTATTCAAATATATGAACAATAGGTGATGAAACAGTCATATTGTGTATATATTCAAGGAATGATAAAAATACAGTATTGACATGACAATGCAAAATATATGTAGAGCCATTCTATATATGCAAAATGTTGTAATAATTACATATTTTAACATATATCAACTAATGTTCTATGTACCATGAAGGTTTGTTCACTCATTCTCCAAATCCTGACACACTTGAGGTGAAAAAAAAGATTACTGTAATGTGTGTGTGTGTGTGTGTGTGTGTGTGTGTGTGTCTGTGTGTGTTCGTTCAACCTGGGTCTTTTCAAACAGTGTGTTTATCTTAAAAAGGAACACGCCACCGGTTTTTGAAATAGGATTATTCACCGTCTCCCCTAGATTTAGATAGGTGGGTAAATGCATTTTTTTTTGTCTCAGTGCATGCATTGTCTTAGTCCAGCAGCGCCGCCGCTAGTTTAGCTTAGTTTAGTGAATGGAATCCTTTGTTGCCAGATAGCATGTCGTGAGTAAAAGTGAGTCAACAACAACAACAAAAAACCTAATTACTTCTTATGGCCTGCGTATTCACAAGTACAAATAGCAATGCAAGACTAGGTGATTTCCTAGGCAGATATTGACTTGGGACTATATTTGGGGGCGAAGCACTGGTACTTGGGCACAGAGATATCACGCAACACCTGAAAAGTGAGTACATGTCTAATATTGGTCGATCTATCCCGTAAAATAACCATGCGTAATGTTTTACAATAATCACTTACTTGTGGTAGTGTGTGTGTGTGTGTGTGTGTGTGTGTGTGTGTGTGTGTGTGTGTAATCATGAAAGGACATTCAGCACTAAATTTGTTGTTGTTGTTGAATGCTTTACATTGTAGGAGAAAGTGCATCTCTGGTTAGGATCTGTTAGTACCTGGTTAGGATCTGTCTCTGCTTTCTATCTCTGACAGTCTTCTGCTAATTTATAATCTCTTTGTAGGGTTAGGTAACATTCTAATCTACTTTGGCTTTTAGTTTCTTCTTTCCAATGTTCCAGGTTTAGTCTCTCTCCCTCTCTCTCTCTTTCTCTCTCTCTCTCTCTCTCTCTCTCTCTCTCTCTCTCTCTCTCTCTCTCTCTCTCTCTCTCTCTCCAGGCATGACCTTTGCCATTTACATTGTCATGCATCCTAGCCTGGTCCTACCAGACTCTCGTACATTTCATTTGTACAGAGAGTCTGGCCACTCTCCATTGACAAGTGTTAACTTCCTTGACGGCGGATACTCTGCTGAAGTTTAAAACTATTAGATCTGCCCAGAGCCACTCTGTTTGGTCGTGACGTCGGCTTAGCATCGCTAGCGTTCGCCTTAGCCAACTCTTTCACCACTAACGGAGCGAGCTGGAAAATCAAACTCATGGCCACCAACAAAACTCAGCAAAGATTGTTCTTGCTCGGGCTTTAACTTCTGGATATTCGGCAGCGTTGCCACAACAGATCAAATGGCTTCGCTCGCATCTTTCTCCGCCGCCATTACGGAACTACAACTCAAACTAGCGCACGACCTCAGCGTCATTGTTCTCAGCCACTCCCTCTGTTCGCTGATTGGACCGGTAAAGATTTGACCAGAGAAAACCCAACAATATACAGTGCTCAGCATAAGTGAATACACCCATGCTAACATTCCCATAGAGGCAGGCATAATTAAAATAGCCCCACATCATCACATACCCTTCACCATACCTAAAGATTGGCATTGGGTGCTTTCCATAAGATCATCTCTCAATGCAAATCAAACCAGCTATTAGGCTAAGTGAAATAAAACCATGCCAATCTCTAGGTATGGTGAAAGGTATGTGATGATGTGGGGCTATTTTAATTCCAAAGGCCAAGGGAACTTTATCAGGATGCATAGTATCCTGGATCCATGAAATAACTGGCCTTTAACAATAAAAATCTGCCTGCCTCTATGGGAATTTAACATAGGGGTGTACTGACTTATGCCCCCTGTATTTTAAGGAAGAACATTTATGTATTTACGATACATTATTCATTCACAAAGAAAAGTGGTGTCCTTAAAGGTTGGATTTTTCCTAATTGTTTTAATTAAGGCATTAAGGTCAATTTCCAAACGATGATTTTTTTTATTCCTCTTTGTAGTCAACTTTAGCATGGGTGTATTCACTTATGCTGAGCACTGTACCGCAAACCCAGACAGAGTACTGAAGGAAAATGAAAATTGAGCAGAAGTACGTAGGAGGGCGGAGCCAGGCTACATGCATCCAGCAACATCAGCCGTTTATTCTTAATCTTGCCAGCACATGTTAAATGCATAAAACTCTGACGTATAACCTGAATGTGCAGGCTTGACACACACACACACACACACACACACACACACACACACACACACACACACACACACACACACACACACACACACACACAATAATATTTTTTACAATAACAGTTTCACGTACATCTAGACAAGAATTGCTGAATGTTGTTAATGGCCTTCTCTCAGTCAGAAAGCACAGCAAATGACAAAGTAAGCAAGTTCATTTAAAGGCCTGGACTTTCTGTTAACTCTTCGTTATCCTCTCTACTTGAATCCTGCGGTGTCAACAGAAAAGAGGAAAGAGAGATAGATAGAGAGAGGAGGAGGAGGAGGAGGAGATGTGTGTACGTGCAGAGCTGCACTAGTCTGTGTACAGAGATTCCAGCCAGCTGTGCTGGGAGCACTGACCTTGGCAAAGAGTACACTGTTTTTCAGTCTCTGGCACAAACAAGCATTGAATACAAGTGTCAACTGATCAGCAGACAAACGAATAACTGACATTATTTAAAGGAGAGGCATTACAGCTCAAGATGTTAGTGAACTGCATGAATACATACAAACTTAAAACAAACTAAAACCTGTTAAATACACAGGTATACCATTTTTATCTAATGTGATATATGTCATATCATATTTCCTTGTATTGTAAGTTATCTTTTAGGGACAATCCCATAATTTACCAACACTACAGGATACAGGATGGGAAGCTGTCTGGGTTATTTAATGTTGCAGGTGTGTGAATGTTGTTTTTTCCTTTAATTATAGTACAGGTTTTGTTTTGATCTCCTGGTATGTGGAAGCCCTGATTTATATTGAGGTCACTTGTTTTCTCTGATCATAACTCTAATGTCCATTACATTGTTAATGCATACATCACGGGCTATTGGTTTGCACGTGTGTGCTTATATCACCACCTATGTCTGCTGTAATCATGTTAAAATTATATTCCAGGCTTTTAAAGGAATACGCCACCGTTTGTTGAAATAGGGCTTATCACGGTCTCCTCTAGATGTAGATAGGTGGGCAAACGCATTTTTTGTCTCAGTGCATGCATTGTCTCAGTCCAACGGAGCCGGCGTTAGCTTAGCTTAGCATAGTGAATGGAATCCTTTGTTGCCGTTAGCATGTTGCGAGTAAAAGTGAGCCAACAACAACAACAACAAAACAACCTAATTACTTCTTGTGGCCTGCGTATTCACAACAAGTACAAATAGCAACGCAAAATGAGACTAGATGATTTCTTAGGCATATATTGATTTGGAACTATATTGGGTGGAAGTAGCCTACAGCCAAAGCACTGCTACATTGGCACAGAGATCACGCAGCTGTTATGGCCGAGGCTCTGACCCAAAACACAGAGAATCACATGCAGACACAGTGGGGGAAGCACGAGGAAATACAGGAAAGTACTGACGTGAACAAACAAGGTAGCTATCACACTGGGAGCCAAGTTACCACATTGGTCGCTGTAAGGATCTGGCGCCGAAGATGAGTTCCACCCAGGTGTAAATACTGCAGCAGTTAGTTGAATCAACTAGGCCAGGGGTCTTCAACGGTTTTTAGCCAAGGACCCCTTAACTGGAAGAGAGACGAAGCAGGGACCCCCTACTACATATATTGTATAACATGTTGCATATTAAACTGGGCCTACAATAACTTGTAGGGCGGTCTAAAGCCTTTATATACATAGCTTTTTGCATAGAATACTAGGCTATTAAAATAGTTGCTGGAATGATT
The DNA here is from genome assembly GCA_023631565.1 of Gymnocephalus cernua. Taxonomy (NCBI): domain Eukaryota; kingdom Metazoa; phylum Chordata; class Actinopteri; order Perciformes; family Percidae; genus Gymnocephalus; species Gymnocephalus cernua. Next base: position 18,004,227 of record CM042430.1, read on the forward strand.
TTATGAATCATGTTTTAATGTTAAACATGTGGCACAGTGAATCCTTAGGAATAACTGTATCTGTGGATGGCCTACTTTACCTATAGGCTAGTTTGCTAATAATATGTTGGATTATTTATTTTAGGACATTTCTAATTTTTGAAAAAAACGTAACCATAATTTGGAGGCCCCCCTGCATTGACTCTGAGGACCCTCTAGGGGTCAGGGACCCCCTGTTGAAGATCCCTGAACTAGGCTACAGCTGTGCAGGCAGGTAGATCGCCTGGCCACGGCCCTTGACCTACTTTCAGGACGCGACAGCAACACACACAGGACGGAGAGAATAGCTGCCCCCATAACAGCAGCACCTGAAACCCCCCGACTTTTGTCAACATACCAGCGTGAATATAGCTGGCTATTTTTCCTACAGTAGACAGTGAATGGTAATGAACATGGCGGATTTTGTGAGAGACGAAGAGGATGACTTCTCAGACAGTCAAGACACAGAAGCATACCTCTATGAACCAGACTTTTCAGAAGAGGAGCTGCGTGCTTTGGGAATAGATCGAGAGGAGGAGGAGGAGGTAGCGATCGCTGAACAGCCTGAGGACGTGAGGATGAAAGCCAACACGATCTGGTGGTGTGAGTGTGCGGGAATATGCCAACATATGCCAACTGAAATAGAGTGTCTGTGATGTGGCGAGTGGGACAACTTACCGCCGGACAAGATGAGCATGCTGCCCGCAGTTATGTCACAGCTACCGAGGATTTCTCAGTGTTGATCCATCCTGCAGTCCTCAACATTTTTTTCCAGTGTGATAAAGTCAACTGGGAAAAACGCAGAATGGCCCCAATAAACAGCTGTCCACAGAGCAAGTGATTACTGTAAACATGACGCATGGTTATTTTACGGGATAGAGCAACCCATATTAGACCTGTACTCACACAGAGTTGCTGCATGATATCTCTGCGCCAAGTAAGCAGTGCTTCGGCTGTAGGCTACTTCCACCCAATATAGTCCCAAATCAATATATGCCTAGGAAATCACCTAGTCTTATTTTGGGTTGCTATTTGTACTTGTTGTGAATACACAGGCCACAAGAAGTAATTAGGTTGTTTTGTTGTTGTTGGCTCACTTTTACTCACGACATGCTAACGGCTACAAAGGATACCATTCACTACGCTAAGCCAGAGACAAGAGACAATGCATGCACTGAGACAAAAAATGCGTTTGCCCACCGATCTACATCTAGAGGAGACTGTGATGAGCCCTATTTCAGCAAACGGTGGCGTATTCCTTTAATATGTTGTGGGCTTCAAACACTACCTTGGGCAATGCAGAAACTTAGTGCATATTCTCCACTACAGTTATAGCCAAACAATGAATCATCATTCATCTCTCACTGCTATGAAAACAATGGTATCATTCTTACAGTAATGCCATATTCTGTTTGCTTGGCAGTGGTAAAATTTGGAGGAATGTGTTAGTTCTTGTCAACTCACTTGTGTAAGCTGTATGACTTGAGAATAAAGTCATTCTGGAAAATGGTGGTGGTAAGAATGTCCTTTGTTTCCTTTAAGCACACTACCTTTTACTGATTTCTTCACACTAGGGTTAATCTTCGGCCAACTGTGTTCTCCGCAGAGTCGCGCTAAACTTCCTGGTCACATTTAGATTTTCAAGTCAAGACCAATAGAAATCTGAAAAATTCAAACATACAGTACATGGTTCACATCCTCGTTGGGCTGGTCTCAGATGTGCTCCATTAACAATAAAATGGCAATAAAATGAACTTTGATCTATACACTGGTGTTTACAGCCTTCGTTATGGTAACCTGTTGTAGTCATGTGGCAGATGTGCTGAGATGATGAACAGAAACATGATCTACTGACCACAGATTAAACATTTCCTTATTCCCTAAAGCCAAACGATGTGTTATTCTTCATGATGGCCCTACAATGTGTTCCTATATTTCTTGCACCCACCCACAAACCCAGTGGAAGTATTATACAGCTACTGTGTGACAGCTTTGTTTCATGACCATTTCAATTAACCATTGTTAGTTTCCTGTGGAATTCCTTTACCAATTTAGAGTTTTCCTTTACTCAGTTAATTAAGATGGGACCATAAATCTAATCAGATTCACGTCATGAAGTATTGCACAAATACACAGTCCCTCAATGGTATAATAAAATCCAGAATTACTCTACAGTACTCTGACTGTGTAACAGTATTTGCTCGGTTGAGTTCAATGACTCAACAAGCATGCAGTCAGACATGATCGACACAGCTCAACACATTTAATCCCATCTCTTCCTTCTCTTCTGCTTCACTACTCAATGTTGTTTATCTTCTTCCCCATGAAGAGTGCCAAATGGAATAGTCCCACATTTTGGGAAATACATTTGCTTTCTTGCTGAGCGTTAGATGAGAAGATTGATACCACTCTGAAGCTACAGTACAGCAGGTCGGTTAGCTTAGTTTAGCACAAAGACGGGAAACAAAAGGAAACAGCTAGCCTGGATCTGTCAAAAGGCATAGCTCACTAATTACCAAGTTTTATCTCATATCATTCATTTGTACAAAAACTGTAAAAATGACAATTTTTGTTTTTGTGGGGGTTATGTGCAAGTTAGTCTATATCGACGACGATTAATTTAGGGGATTGCTCCAGTGCCGCCAGAAGATCCGCTGGATGTCCCTCATTTTCGGCCGGATGTCCCTCACCTTAAGCTTTCTTTGTGTTGGCATTCTAAACTCCGGTGGATTTATGAGGACTATGGTTCACTGCTCCTCAGATCTCTGCAGGGTAAATCCAGACAGCTAGCTAGACTATCTGTCCAATCTGAGTTTTCTGTTGCACGACTAAAACAACTTTTGAATGTCCACGTGTTCCACTGAAACAAGTTCCTTCCCAAGGCTATTTTGCAGAGGCACCGTAATGGCGTCCAGCGCTTAGTGCTGCCCAAGACGATTGTGATTGGTTTAGTCTCGCTTTGCCAGACCTTCCTCCAACGCGGCGCTGCCTAGTCCACACAGCATTCCGGGATGGGAGATTAACGTGCTCTGGTTTATTGGCATTTCTTTAAACCAATCACAATAGTCTTGGGTGGTGCTAGGCACTGGGAAAAACTGCGGTGCCGCTGCAAAATAGCTTTGGGAAGGAACTTGTTTTGGTGGAACATGTGTACGTTTTAGTCATGCAACAGAAACTCCGATTGGACAGATAGTCTAGCTAGCTGTCTGGATTTACCCTGCAGAGATCTGAGAAAAGGTTAGCCATAGTCCTCATAAGTCAACCAGAGTTTAAAATGCCAACACAAAGGAAACCCAAGGCAACGGATATCCGGCCTAAATGAGTGAAATCCGGCAGAATTTCTGGCGGGAATGGAGCAATCCCGGAAGTGGAACGTCAAGGATATAGACTATGATTGGTTTAAAGAAATGCCAATAATCCAGAGCATGTTTTTATCCTATAAAAGTGCTGTGCAGACTAGCCAGACCTTCCTCCACAGCGCTGTTGAGGGAGGCCTGGCAATGCGAGACTAATGTGCAAGTGAAGTGACGTCCTCCACCTGTTCTCTGGCAACCTCACAGTAACGACAAAACTCTTGGCAAGAAAGCGAATGAACGATTTTCCCAAAATGACAAACTATTCCTTCGATTTTACCTGATAGTAACCCACTGTTTTTACATACAAAAGTTTAGTTTAGTTTAAACTTTATTTGTCCCCGTAGGGCAATTGGTTCTGCAGCAAGACATAGACACAGGACAGACACAAATGCAAGACCAAAATACATAAAATACTTAAGTTACAGGCTCTGATTGTACACCAGGGTAGTTGAGAAGATAAATAAATTAAATAAATAAGCCTAGGTGCTACAGAATAAAATAAAATGTTCCATTTCTAAAATAGAATAAATAGACAAATAGGCTTCCAATTCGACGGCCATATGTTGAGAGAACCATCTGACAATATTTATCATGAAAATAATATATCAACACAGGGGAACATTTCCATACCAATCACCATTTCATCAACAACATCGTCAACATCCATCATACTATCCATGTTTTAACAACCCCATCCCTATTTAATTGTTAAGTCTATCTACACCTCCAAAGTATGTATGAGCCTTCATGAAATGTACATTGTTATGCATGTATATATGTGGTGTGTACAGCATTATGTATTAGTTGCATTACTTACCTGTAAATGCCTGTGAATGATATGTTTATAGTATCTTATGTGCTCTAAAGCCTCATTGTGGGTGACAGCTTATACTGAAGATGATCTCGATCAGCATTTACATATACAGCATACTTGTATGAGTGGTAGGCCGGCCCCCAGCATGGCATCACATGGCTGCTCTCCAGGAGGGGAGTGGTGGCCTAGAGGTTAAAGAAGCGAGAGGTTGCCGGTTCTATCCCCAGACCGACAGGATTAAATCTGGGTGGGGAAAGTGAAAGAGCAGCGCTTGTCCCTCCCTCTTTACCACCACTGAAGTGCCCTTGAGCAAGGCCCTTAACCCCAACCGCTCCAGTGGAGCTGCTCAGTGGCCAGCAGATCAGACTGTGGTTGTACTGGGCAGCTTCCAGGTATGAATGTGTAACTGTGTGAATGTGACAGGTCCAACCATAGATTGAGACAGGGCTGCACTGGAAGCAGCAGATGGATATGGCATGACAATGTTGTGTGACTAATCCCTCAGGGTGAGGCGCTAAATCCACCATCCCAACCCCAGGCCTGGCTTTATAACAGCACATTACCTCACTTCCTCCTGCAACACAAACGTATAGATGGACAATAATGTATAATGTAAGCAAAGCTAAGCAAGCCTATAGTTTAATGCTGAGGTCAGAGAAGGTCTGACGCCATGCGTTCAGCAACAGACTCACTCAGTCCCAATACTGATATGAATACAAACAGCTTACTGTCACTGCCCTATAATTAATACATATATCAGATAAGATAGAACTTGATTTAGTCTAAGGGAAACAGTTGAAATACATATAGGGCTGGGCAATAAAAATAGAAAGTATCTTGGTTTGTCAGGCATTCATTGAATTATCTCATCTGTCAAAATTTTCAAAAATATTTTTTGTTGCAATTTAAAATAACTTATAGTGTTCATTCAACAAACAATACAGATACGAATTGTTACACAGGAAGCAAAATGCAACACAATCCGAGGGAGAAAAAAATGTAATATTTCAATATACAGTATAATATGCTGATATTAACAGCTTTCAATGCAGGACTTGGATGGAGTATTATACTAATTATATAATTACACTGTAGCTATTATAGCCTGCTAAACTGCCAAATAAAAGTAGTATGCTAGGCTATTATATATAGGGGACTGCAGTGCAATGATTATAGGCCTACAGTAGGTGTAACTTGAATATATTACATGTATTGTCTTATTCGCAGAAACTGGTAGGGGAGCCCTTTATGTGACTTAACTTACATACCTAAGAAGTTTATTATGAAAGCCTAAATAGGAGTCAAAGCAATCGTTTCATTAAAAGTATTTTCTTATTACGCTGTGGAGGTTTCTGTCAGTGCAGTTGAAGGTCGGCCGTGGCAGAGATCGCATGGCTTCATGGAGAGAGAGAGAGAGAGAGAGAGAGAGAGAGAGAGAGAGAGAGAGAGAGAGAGAGAGAGAGAGAGCGCGGGAGAAAGTGGGGGCACTCGCCGACACAACGGAGCACTTTTTTTTGGGCGATTGAGAGGACCTCTTGTGGCTCCGAGCATCTCCCTCCGTCCCTCGGTTGAGTTTAATGTCAGGCGTTGGTTGCCCGTCACCCCCCGGATTTTATTTATAACCGACAAGAAAATTGGATGGGACGCGCACACGGGCAAGACAATCCCGGAAATAGCATGCGTACTCTCAGTCTGTCACGTACGCTCACTGTGGATTTACATTGCTACAGGCTGCATTAGGTAAGCAGCGTTTAAACATGTTTGACATTACAGCTGTACATTTAGGCTAATGTATTTCACACTCTGAATTGTGTGTTCCAACTGAATGAATACATTGCTGTTGGTATAGGCTACTTATATTCTTTTTAAGGAGGGACCTGATCATAAGTTGGTAATAGCTGATAAAGACGATAGCCTAAATCTATAGGCTGTCTTCTTGGTGACACGTCTCTAAATTCAGTGTAAATGACTTGTCAGTAAAAGTGAGTTTTTGTTAGCCTTTATTTCTCTTCTTTTTTTACTTACTTACTCGGCTATAGCTGCAAAATAGCTATACTACATAATTATGTTATTTTGTTATATTCTTTCCCCTATAGGCTATTTAAGGCTAAATGCATTATACAATATAGGCTAAATACTACTTATTCACAGCACACTGTGACAAGTTGTCTGCACTGTGCTATTATTAAGCCTAAAGTGTATCATTTTACTCCACAGATATCCTGCACAGCCTCAACATGTTTATTAAACGGATAAAAACAAATACTCAGCTTGAGAGTACTAAATGAGAGTAACTGGTGAAATAAAGGCAAGTGGAAGAGGACTTGGACATGCAACTTCTAGTGGCTGTGGCAAAGGTCCTCTCCATCAGAGAAAGCAGCAGCTCAGCTAGAAAATGAAGCGAGGACGTGAGCTACGTGCGCATCCAGCAGATGACGAGGTGAAATGGAGAGCTTGGGACACACGGACCTTTTAAACCCAAGCTCTTCCCGCGGATCCGTCGCTGTTTCAGCCTCGAAGGAGAGACGGACGAGCGGCCAGCAGAGCGTCTTCGGAGCGGCAGAGATTCACCACACACACCGATCGGACATGGGGCTTAACGGCTTCTGCGCGGCGCCGGTCGGGAGTCCAACGGCCGCGGAGTTACTCGCGGGTCTGGCCTCTCAGACCGACTCCCCTGCAATCACAACCCCGACGAAGCAGTCCAAAACCGGCGTGCCGCTCTACAATGGCGGGGTGGTGTCTCCATCTGCCACCGTGGAGGGAAGCCACACAGGCGTTTTGGCTCACACGCCAAACGCTTATCCGGTACAAATCAAGGGGGTGGCGGGGGTAACAGGCGGCCCTATGTACCCCCTCACCAGCAGAGCGCATCTGGCGGAGAACGGAGACCGGACAGCTCATGAGAAGTGTCCTTTAGTGACGAGGAGGATCAATGGTGACCTGAAGGCCAGACAGGTGCAACAACAGAAACGCAGAGCTGGGGAGAACCGGGACATGGGGTCAGGAACTCCTAACAATCTCATAATGGGGTCACCGGGGTTAGGAAGTTCTGTGGACCCGGTTTTTGCTGCGGGAGACTCAGACTCTAAGTGGAGAAGGTTGGCAGATGGAAGTGCGGCTCACAAGTCTTCAGAGGCCCCCAGAGTGGCCCGAGCAGTTGCCCCGCTTATGGTCACAGTCAACTGCAGCAACAGTTCTCTTAGCAACCAAATGACTATCAATCATGTGCAGTGTGTCAATCCCCAAACTCCTTTAACCCAACATACTAACCAGCACAATGGACATAAAGTGGCCTCTTCAGGCCCGCCAGCTGCACCCAGCCAGACCTCCCACGTCGAGGCTAAGTGCATCCCGACCCCACCACACACTGCAGGGGCTGGCTGGTCAGCAGAGCATATAGCCCAGCAGTACATCATCCCCTGCATGAAGTACTATGGCATCTGTGTGAAGGATAACTTCCTGAGCCCTCAGCTGGGCGACAGGGTCCTGGAGGAGGTGGAGGTCCTAAACCGCAGTGGGAAATTTCGGGGCGGGCAGCTGGTGAGCCAGAAGAGCATTCCCTCTCGGAGCATCCGGGGAGACCAGATCGCCTGGGTTGAGGGACGAGAGCCCGGGTGCGAGAGCATCGGGGCGCTGATGGCTTACATTGATGAGGCCGTCATGTACAGCGCTGCCAATGGACAGCTGGGGGACTGTGTCATCAATGGACGCACTAAGGTGAGATGAGGAACAATGTGGGGTCAGGTGAGAGGATGTCAGGCAGGGGTATGTCAGAGACAACACAGGCTACAAACGAGCCACTCAGTCTGATGACAGCATTACATTTTGCGCAAGTTGAGGGTTGTGTCATATCTGATCTGCTCTATCTCTCTTCTTTAATGCAGACATGCAGGCAGGCAAACACACACACGCACGCGCACGCACGCACGCACGCACGCACGCACACTCACTCACTCACTCACTCACTCACTCACTCACTCACTCACTCACCTACTTACACCACAGTTGGAGAGCGAGCTGAGCATCGGTTAGGATGAGCCCTTCTGTGTTTCTGGCACATGTGAGTTTGATAAGGGGGCTGCGGGTTGAGCCTTCACCCTAAACTGGCCCTGTGCCTGGGTATAGAACCTGCCTAAGTCTGCCCCTGTCCCTACCTTCATACCACTGGTACCCAGAAGAAGAAACAACTCTGTATCTCCTCTGCCATCACTTTATCTTGGACTTTGAAGACAACTTTTTGTTAGTCAGTGTCCCGTTCTGACTGAAGTCTGGTTTATTCTCCATCCCGAATCTAGGTGTACACTACAGTCTTTGCTGTTTTCCCCAGTGACATTGAAATGCAATAGAGTGTAAAACACTCTCACATTAAGTGACTTGTTATTCAGGCTTTCTGTCTGTCTGTCTCTGTCTGTCTGTCTATCTGTCTCTCCATTTCATGCCAGTCCAAACTGTTCCCCAACAATTCAGCTTGTTCACTCAAGATTTACAATATAACAGATCCAGACAATGCAGATTGGTGTGGTTTGAAACATTTGAACGAGAAATGAGACTGTTGAGTAAATGTTTAGAAATATACATACATCATTTTTATAGCAAAGTGGCCATTATTCATATTAAACCACACACGTGAGGATTTGTCTAAAACCATCTCCATCTGTGTTTTTCTGTGTACCCGTCTCCATGTTTGATAATACTCATCTACAGCACTCTCTTCGCAATGCATTGGCCTCACAACCTTGTTCACCCCATCTGTGCAACACCACACATGGCACCTTTCCCTCTGTGCACGTCATTTTCCAAGATTGTGCAAATTTGCAGTTTAGAGTGCAAGATACTTGGAACCTCTGCCTACTTATGAGTTGCATTCTACTGCGCACAAATACCGTCTCACTTAGTAAAAAATAATATAAAAACCCTCTTTATCTGTTGACACACTGAGCTGCAGCTTCCTTTCATGACTGAAGTGGATTTAATCTGTGAAATCAAAAACCCATCAAAGCTGTCGTCTCGATTCACCTGCCTGTTCTGAAGAAGAGGCGGCTTCATTTAGTTAAAAAAAAAAATAACACTTGAGCTTTGCAGCTTCATTAATACTTAAATATGAAGTGAATATAAAATATATTGCTCTGCATGTTTCTTTTATTGTATCACTCAGCTTGGCACTTGTATGAGGCTTGAAAACAGTCAAGAGAAGTGGTCTCCTGGGAAGGAACAGGATTTTAGAACAAGAGGAGATAATTCTGGGGTTGCTAAATTTGTATAGATGGGGCCAGCTTTGTTAGATTGCACTGTTGTTTATATAGCTCTGCCTTCGAGAAGCTTCTCAGGATGTAATGTTGTGTTTAGCTATTGCTAACGAAGTTATTAATTTTCTCTTATTTGGCATGGCGATGACTGAGTGATTTCCAGGTAAAAAATTGCCAAACACCAATTAGCCAGATCTCTCCGTTTAACCGTGGTATAGTAAAAAAAAAAAAAGAAGAGATTTCAACGCTGCAAAGTACAAAATGTCCTGGCTGGTGTTCCTGTAGAGGAGGGCAGGAGACAGCTTAGTGATAGATGCAATGATGGACTGTGCATGAGAGAAAGAGAGAGGAAGTGATAGGAAAAGAAAAGAGGAGGATCAGGGTGGAGTACATCCAGACAGAAGGTCACTGCGTCTTTTCTGTCGTCCTAATCCCAAAACCTTTTTGTTTTTCTACCTGCTCCTTCATTTTTTTTTCACTTTCCTTGTCTTTTATTCTGACCTCCTTTTCCTTTCCCCTGTCCTTTACTTCACTGTTTTTCTCCTTCGTCTTATCAACCCCCTTATTTGCTACTTGGACAAAATATTTCCCAGCCGTTACCTTGGTAACAGGCCCATACAGAGCAGAGCTCTGCATTGTGTATGAAAGAGATGTACTAGGAGAGAGGGACTGGCAATGCCCAAAATAATGAGACCTAGAGTAGAGAGGATTAGAGTGTTAACAATGGAATGGTGATTTAATTGAAACAGTGAAGGGTTAAGGTAGGGGAAGTCTCGTGTTGTGGGGTAAAAGAGAAACAACTTGGTGCAGGGAATGTGTCACATGAAGGGGGAGGGGATAGACTGGAAGTGAGAGTGGAAGGAGCTGGGGGAGCAAGGAGTGGGAGGATAGTGTTGAGCGAGTGAGAAGGGGCGATGCAGCAGAAGCTTGGGCATAAAGAGAACGTCTCCTGCAGCAGTGTGTCCTCAGATGCCCCTCTTGTAGAGCTCAGAGAGACAGTGTAGTTCCGGAAGTAAAATCTGATTCATTTTCTCCATAAGGATTTTGATTATCAGCCACAAAGTCTAAACCAGAGATCTTCAACGGGGGGAGTCCTCAGAGTTACTGCAGGGGGGGGACCAAATTACTGTTAATTTTTTAAAAGTTTTTTTCAAAAACCAAATTGTCTTACGTGAATCAGACTTATTACTAGCAAAGACAAATCAGCCTATTTGTGAAAAACAGCAACATTACAGCAACCTCTCCGGGAACCATCACCTTATCGTGGTGGAGAGGTTTGGGTGTCCCTATGAACCTGAGGGCTGTGTTGTCTGGAGCTTTGTGCTCCTGGTAGGGTCTCCCATGGCAAAGTGGTCTCAGGTGAGGGGCCAGACGAAGAATGGTTCAAAAGACCCTATGAAAAAACGAGGAAGGGATAGAGAGACCCTGCCCGGAGGAAGCCCGGGGCCCCCGTCTGGAGCCAGGCCCAGAGGGAGGGCTCGTCAGCGAGCGTCTGGTGGCCGGGTTTGCCACGGAGCCCGGCCGGGCACAGCCCGAAAAAGCTACGTGGCACCTATCTCTCCAGCCCATGGGCCCACCAGCTGTGGGAGGAACCGCTGGGGTCGGGTGCGCTGCCACACGGGTGGCGGTGAAGGTCAGGGGCCTCGACGGACCAGACCCGGGCAGCAGAGGCTGGCTCTGGGGACATGGAATGTCACCTCGCTGTGGGGGAAGGAGCCGGAACTTGTGCGTGAGGTGGAGCGCTACCAGTTGGATCTGGTGGGGCTTACCTCTACGCATAGTCTCGGTTCTGGAACCGTACTCCTGGAGAGGGGTTGGACTCTTTTCTTCTCCGGAGTTGCCCAGGGTGTGAGGCGCCAGGCGGGTGTGGGGATACTCACAAGTCCCCGGCTGAGCGCCGCAACGTTGGAGTTTACCCCGGTGGACGAGAGGGTCGCCTCCCTACGCCTGCGGGTTGTTGGGGGGAAAACTCTGACTGTTGTTTGTGCATATGCACCAAACAAGAGTTCAGAGTATTCGGCCTTCTTGGAGACCTTGAATGGAGTCCTGTATGGGGCTCCGGAGGGGGACTCCATAGTCCTGCTGGGGGACTTCAACGCACATGTGGGCAATGACGGAGACACATGGAGAGGCGTGATTGGGAGGAACGGCCTCCCTGATCTAAACCAGAGTGGTTGTCTGTTATTGGACTTCTGTGCTAGTCATGGATTGTCTATAACAAACACCATGTTCGAACATAGGGATGCTCATAAGTGTACTTGGTACCAGAGCACCCTAGGCCGAAGGTCAATGATCGATTTTATAATCGTTTCATCTGATTTGAGGCCGTATGTTTTGGACACTCGGGTGAAGAGAGGGGCGGAGCTGTCAACTGATCACCATCTGGTGGTGAGTTGGGTCAGGGGGTGGGGGAAGACTCTGGACAGACCTGGTAAGCCCAAACGGGTGGTGCGGGTAAATTGGGAACGTCTGGAGGAAGCTCCTGTCCGACAGACCTTCAACTCACACCTCCGGCGGAGCTTTTCGTGCATCCCTGTGGAGGCTGGGGGCATTGAACCTGAGTGGACAATGTTCAAAGTTTCCATTGCTGAAGCTGCGGCAGGGAGCTGTGGTCTTAGGGTCTTAGGTGCCTCAAGGGGCGGTAACCCTCGAACACCGTGGTGGACACCGGTGGTCAGGGAAGCCGTCCGACTGAAGAAGGAGTCTTTCCGGGATATGTTATCCCAGAGGACTCCGGAGGCAGTTGCAAGGTACCGAAGGGCCCGAAGGACTGCAGCCTCTGCCGTGAAAGAGGCAAAGCAGCGGGTGTGGGAGAAGTTCGGAGAAGACATGGAGAAGGACTTTTGGTCGGCACCAAGGCGCTTCTGGAAAACCGTCCGCCACCTCAGAAGGGGGAAGCGGGGAACCATCCAAGCTGTGTACAGTAAGGATGGGACGTTGTTGACCTCAACTGAGGAGGTAATAGGGCGGTGGAAGGAGCACTTTGAGGAACTCCTAAATCCAGCTGATGCGCCCTCTTTGTTAGAGGCAGAGCTGGAGGATGACGGGGGATTGTCGTCAATTTCCCTGGTGGAGGTCACTGAGGTAGTCAAACAACTCCACAGTGGCAAAGCCCCAGGGATTGATGAGATCCGTCCAGAAATGTTGAAAGCTCTGGGTGTGGAGGGGCTGTCTTGGTTGACACGCCTACTCAACATTGCGTGGAAGTCTGGGACAGTGCCAAAGGAGTGGCAGACCGGGGTGGTGGTTCCCCTCTTCAAAAAGGGGGACCAGAGGGTGTGTACCAATTACAGGGGTATCACACTTCTCAGCCTCCCTGGTAAAGTCTACTCCAAGGTGCTGGAAAGGAGGGTTCGGCCGATAGTCGAACCTCAGGTTGAAGAGGAACAATGCGGATTCCGTCCTGGTCGTGGAACAACGGATCAGCTCTTTACTCTAGCAAGGATCCTGGAGGGAGCCTGGGAGTATGCCCATCCAGTCTACATGTGTTTTGTGGATCTGGAGAAGGCATATGACCGGGTCCCCCGGGAGACTTTGTGGGAGGTGCTGCGGGAGTATGGGGTGAGGCGGTCCCTTCTCAGGGCCATCCAATCTCTGTATGACCAAAGCGAGAGCTGTGTCCGGGTTCTCGGCAGTAAGTCGGACACGTTTCAGGTGAGGGTTGGCCTCCGCCAGGGTTGCGCTTTGTCACCAATCCTGTTCGTAGTATTTATGGACAGGATATCGAGGCGTAGTCGTGGTAGGGAGGGGTTGCAGTTCGGTGGGCTCGGGATCTCATCGCTGCTCTTTGCAGATGATGTGGTCCTGATGGCATCATCGGCCTGTGACCTTCAGCACTCACTGGATCGGTTTGCAGCCGAGTGTGAAGTGGCTGGGATGAGGATCAGCACCTCTAAATCTGAGGCCATGGTTCTCAGCAGGAAACCGATGGAGTGCCTTCTCCAGGTAGGGAATGAGTCCTTACCCCAAGTGAAGGAGTTTAAGTACCTTGGGGTCTTGTTCGCGAGTGAGGGGACAATGGAGCGGGAGATTGGTCGGAGAATCGGCGCAGCGTGGGCGGTATTACATTCAGTTTATCGCACCGTTGTGACGAAAAGAGAGCTGAGCCGGAAGGCAAAGCTCTCGATCTACCGGTCAGTTTTCGTTCCTACCCTCACCTATGGTCATGAAGGTTGGGTCATGACCGAAAGAACGAGATCCAGGGTACAAGCGGCCGAAATGGGTTTCCTCAGGAGGGTGGCTGGCGTCTCCCTTAGAGATAGGGTGAGAAGCTCAGTCATCCGTGAGGAGCTCGGAGTAGAGCCGCTGCTCCTTCACGTCGAAAGGAGCCAGTTGAGGTGGTTCGGGCATCTGGTAAGGATGCCCCCTGGGCGCCTCCCTAGGGAGGTGTTCCAGGCACGTCCAGCTGGGAGGAGGCCTCGGGGAAGACCCAGGACTAGGTGGAGGGATTACATCTCCAACCTGGCCTGGGAACGCCTCGGGATCCCCCAGTCAGAGCTGGTTAATGTGGCTCGGGAAAGGGAAGTTTGGGGTCCCCTTCTGGAGCTGCTCCCCCCGCGACCCGACCACGGATAAGCGGACGACGATGGATGGATGGATGGAGCAACATTACATTACTGTCCTATAGGTAATGTAGTCACCAAGGTAGCCATCCACAGATCCAGTTAATTAAAACATGATTTATAAACATTAAAACATGATTTATAAAATAATACCAACAGCTAGGCCTATGTATTCTATGCACTAAAAATGTATGTATAAAGGCTTTACGCCACCCACACATTATTTTAGTCCTAGTTTAATATGCAACATAATTTTATACAATATATGTAGTAGGGGGTCCCTAATTCCGTGTCTCTCAGTTAAGGGGTCCTCGGCTTAAAAAAACGTTGAAGACCCCTGGTCTAAACCATCTAAGGAAGACTTATCACGAGCTAAGAGATTGTGAAATGAAGGTTTATGCCCCTATAGAAGCCAGAAGTCCATAGATATCAACCTTGTTTTAAGAAAAACGTGTTTTATTCGCGATGTCATGGAGAAGTACTACACTACCCACAATCCTAAGCGTAACAGCCATGTCTCTGATTGGTGGAGCTCGGAAATGTTAACCGCACCAGCGAACCCGCGAATGGCTATAGCAAGCTGCTACCATTAATGTCTGTGATCGTTTCTGTACACAGTCTTGTACCTTTGCCTTTTTTTGTTGTTGTTGCAGTTTTCAAAACGTTCTTTTGCACCAAATCAAATGTGTTACGGTCCTGATTTATCTTGTAGCTGGTTGGCTTGAAGGCTTAGTTAAAACTCTTTATATGTGCATTTAATGAAACGCCAGTGGAGATATTGAATGGTGAAAATCAAAATTTTTAAATGTTAGACATTTTTCACTATATTCTGACATTTTACAGACTAAATAGTGAATCGATCAATTGTGAAAAATAACACTCAGATTAATAAATAATGAAAATAATCGTTAGTTGCAGTCCTAAAATGTACTTCGCACTTTTCAAGTTAGAATTAGTATAAGGTATGGACACACGCACACGCACACGCACACACACACACACACACACACACTCACACTCACCCTCACCCACTTACACCACAGTGTGTTTGTGTGTTTTGTCTAAGTGTTTCTCTAATGTTCAGAGGTGACTCATGCATAATGAGTGCCATTAGTGCCAAAGCAGAACTGACTCATAGGGGCTGGGCAAATGTTCCAACTTTTGTTTTGTTTTATGTTCACATAAAATATAACCACTATAATATGTAAAAACAAAAAAAATAGATGACTGCTGAATATTTGATTATGCTTCTAATTCAACAATCTACTCCTTATTAAAGGTACAGATAGCAGCGCCTTCTCCAAATATGGTGAGTGCCTAAAACAGCAAACAGGGCAGAAACTTCCAAGTACTTCAGCTTTTTCATTTATCAGAGCAAACAATGCACTACTGACCTATGGACATCACACACACGCACATGCGCGCGCACACACACACACACACACACACACACACACGCACACACACGCAGATATCACTCTAGTTGGTGTGACTCAGCATTAACTGCCGATACTTTGTAACCTCTTACAGTAAACACAGATCAGTTGAAGCCAGTCCAGCATTGTTTATTCTGCAGTTCATCCATAAATCAAAGGATATAAGGTTATTATGTCCTCAGAAACCATTATCCAGCCAGGAACACAGCACAGATATAAGCTGGGAGGGACAAAGCAGTTTATCGTGATTCAGTTGAATTCATCCTTCCCTTTTCTCAAATCCAATCTGGTAGACACTATTAATAATAACGGAACGTGATTAACATCGTACGTTGTCTCGTCCAGACTGCTTGTGATTCATCAGCTATGGAAATTAAGCAAGATGGCTGTGCTGCTTTGACAGTTATTGAGTCAAGGGGTTTCAACCCCTCGTGCTGAAATATGCTTAAGCAAGACCCTGGCCACTCCCAACATGGACTCTCATACTGTGATGTGAGATTCCCAGAAGGGCTCTGGGTTGTCCCACTGTGAAATTGAGAGGAGTTTGAGGACTCTCTTGCAGACTTTTTGAGCCTGTCAACACACACTTCTCATAAGTTTGCTTGAAGAAATGATTGCTTTGTCTAGCTCTTTATTCTGAAATTCATGATCAAGTTGATTTGTTTTTGTCTGATTTGATCGAACAATAATATGTAGTAGTTGTCTTTATATATATATATATATATATATATATATATATATATATATATATAAAAAGAGCAATAAACACTGCTGTTTTAAAGTGGACATGACTGGACCAGAGATTCTCTTCCAGCTCCAGAGCTGCTGGTCTGTAGTTGACCCTGTACTCTACGTAAGGGGTTAATTACAAGATAATGTAGGTTACCTATGGAGGTTAGTATACTATACTAAAATTATACTATACTAAAATTAAAATAGTTTGTCCATAGAAATGAGTAACCATATTGTATGATCTGTACATAATCAAATCCTTCACCTCTCTTCTTTCTGTCTGTATTTGCATTTCATACATCATCTTCTCTCTACTTGCACATGCAAGAATAGCACGTGTGAGCTACATTAAATATAGTTTCTTTGTCAGTGTCATTCCAATTGATTATTTCAGCTGTCAGTGACCGACACCAAGTCATGGCGAGCCGCCGGCTCATTTTCTTTTAGCAGCACAGCAATCCCTGGCTTTATGTTACCGTAATTAAAAATGATCACGATGTGTTCGACACAATGTGGTATAGACATTTTTAATGTGGGAGAAAAGTGCGCTGGTATCAAATTGGAGATTAGATATCCACAGATACCCTAAATTGAGGAATTGGAATTAGTATCAGGAGGGGGGGGGGGAAAAAACATTTTTGTTTGCTAAATTCTCTTCAGTGTTTTTGATCATCAGAATACCAGCAACGTCCTTCTCTCTGTTTTACCGTTCTTCCCCTCACTCTTTCTCCTTGACAAGCAGTACTCGTGTGCCGTGTTTGTTCAAGCTTAACTATCCGCTCACCCCTCCTCACCCCTCTCTCTACCATCACTCCTCTTATCAGAATATGCATGCAGCGTTGGAGTTTATTTTTGTTCCTTGTCCACGACAGCCTGTTCTGACTGGCCGGCCGTCACCTTGGCAGCTCAGGTATCTATACCCAGTGATGCCATTAGGCCATTAATGGTGGTGCATGGCAGACAGGTGGTTGGTGCCAATTAGACTTTCACTCACAGTGGGCACAGATCTTGGCAGAGATGAAAGAGTGAGCAGGACAGAAACGACAGATAGGATCAAGACGTGTTGTGTCACGCTGTGTGACTGAGCGTTTGTGTGTGTAAGCTACTGACGGAAGGAGATTGTAACTGTGCATATGTATGTGAAACTGGTTTGAATACCAGTAAAGTGTTTGTAAAGCCCAGAGTTGGTGGAGAATAAATAACATAAACCTCCATCTAAATGATATGCCTGTCTTGTGCAAGCTTTGATATAGACGTGTGTGTGTGTGTGTGTGTGTGTGTGTGTGTTGTGTTTATGCTGCAGGCTTGGGCTGAGCTGTCTGGTCTGGCATATTAAATGTTTATCGTGGTTAATTACAGTTGTTAAGACTGGAACCATGTTGATAAAAGCTGTGTACTGGGAAAACACACTTCCTTGAATAAATGCAAATAAACACTCATCCTTATGTGTATAGAGAAAATCCATCCTTGAACACAGAATTATTTGCATTACATTTCATAAAAGATTAATGTGCACGAGAAACAAACAAGACCCACTCTTTACAACATTGCTCCATAGCGCTACTAATGGTCAAAAACTCGGGGTAGCTTTATCTGTGCTGTTGCTTTAATATGAAAAACACGCGCACACACACACACACACACACACACACACACACACACACACACACACACACACACACACACACACATGAAGAGACCAAATGACGAATGTTTTCCAAAATTAAAGGAACTTCTAATTACTCTAAATCGCATTTGGATTACAATCATGTTTCTAATGATCATGATCAACACATATTTTTCTTGTGTACATTGACGTTGACGCAGCAGGTCTGCTTGTCTGCCGGAGCTCCGGAGCAAAAGGTCCTGAGGTTAATGAGCTCTGGCTGCGCGAGTTAGTCAGTAATGAGAGCTGACAACGGCGACTGAACATAGTCACACAACCAAACTCACTTGGCTGTGAATGCGGAGAGAAACACCTCATGTTCCTCTTGTGGGGGGGAGCACGCTGCCCTCCCCACAAGAGGAGGTCGGGGAGGGCAGTGCGCTCTCTGACCGAAGCCCTCATGCACAACACATCACTTTTATTTGAGTTTCGAAAATAACACGAGAACAGGTGCGTTTGTCTTAGAAATCTGTGCGAGCGCTGTCTGATCTCCTCAGGGTTAAGACTCTCACACTGTAGCACAAGGGCTTACAAGATAGCGTGTCAGGAGAGTTAAATCGATAGCGCAGCAGTGCAGAACCTGTTAGTCATAAATGATAGTGTCCATGAACGGAGCTGAAGTGATGCAGTGACTCCTGATATTGTAACTTTTGCTTCCCATGTAGAACAATATAAGTCAAGACAGTGACACTATCCTCTGTTGTCAGCCTGGAGAGATAAAAGAGAGGTTATTACTCGACACGCTGCCAACTATCATCACCTGGAATCTCTCTCCGTCGGCATAGGCTGATCAGTCAGTCAGTGACTCGGCTGTAGACGTTTCCTGCTCTGTCTCAGCAGAGCAGGAAAATACTGAACCTTTGTTACAGCCGCTGGGAGACAGTTTGGAAACTATTTACACAACTCCGGCCTGAAACATGAGCTGATGGTACGTCATAGTGACACGGGCTGCTTAGCGCAATTTCACCCCCTGCAGTACATTTACAGTGCTAAGATCCCATGGTGGCCCCGGTCTGGAATGCACATTGACTGAAGAGCTCTCACGCAGGTCTCGGTTCCCTCGCACTCCCCAGAGAAAGCAGCGCTCTCCTGCTTCACAGCCCCCAACACATAGACGTCACGCGGGGGAAATACCAGCGCGAGACCATTGTTTGAACGTGGATATTCTATCTGTAGATCATTTTGTTGCTGGAAAAAAAACAGCTGACACAATTCTCTGCTCCTTCTCCCTCTCGTGACTGCGTTTCACAAATTACATCATGGGATATTGTATTAAGTGTGCAAAAAGTCCACCTGGAAAACCGTTTACAATGGAGCAGTGGAAGAGCCAAATGGCGAGAGAGAATAAATACCTTAGGTCACTCTGCCATCTTATCCAGCACGTGTTGTCAAAACAAAAAAAATGTTTTGTCATGCTGCATCTAGTGTTTTTGTTTACAGTCTAAGGTGGACAGAAATGCACAGCTAACAATCCCATTCCTTCTGTTTTAGGCGATGGTCGCTTGTTACCCAGGGAACGGGGCAGGGTACGTCCGCCATGTTGACAACCCTAACGGTGACGGACGCTGCATCACGTGTATCTACTATCTCAACAAGAACTGGGATGCCAAGGTACATTCATAACATCAATATTCATTTAATTTAGAAAAGAATTGCTTTTTAAAAACACTTTAAAACATGAGTACATCACAGAGTAAATAAGGATCATTACAAAAATGATGTATTTCCAGCACAGTCAAAAAAAAAAACACCTAATACGGACAGGCTGAAATGTATGTACATTGAGTGACTGTGTTATGTGGGCGTTTGTAGAATCAAGGAGGATTGCTACAGATCTACCCTGAAGGCAAAAATGTGGTAGCCAGCATCGAACCTTTGTTTGACCGGCTGCTCATCTTCTGGTCGGACCGCAGGAACCCACACGAAGTCAAGCCAGCCTACGCCACTCGGTCAGTAACTCATAAACATGCTATACACGCATATAAAGTTATGTTATGTTTTTTATTTATTTTATTTCATACACCATGTTCATTATAATGTAAATACAATGATGCAGATGAATTATTTAACAGTTTGCACTGGAGAGTAGATTTTTTATACATTTTGAATTAATGAGCCAAGCAGGTTAAATAGTGTGCGCGCGCGCGCGCGCACACACACACACACACACACACACACACACACACACACACACACACACACACACACACACACACACACACACACACACACACACACACACACACACACACTTCTTTTTCCCCTTTCCTGTTCTCCTCTCTTCTCAAGGGATGCTTGCTTTTAATTAATTTAACTCACACACATACAGTTATTTACATCATAGCACCAAAAGCACTTGACACAAACTCTTTTTACTCCTGCATTTCCTCTTCTCTACTCCTCTCCATCTGACTACTGGGGGGGGGGGGGGGGGGGGGCGAGGTGGAGCCGGAGCCGGAGGCAGGAAGTATGTGTTTCCTGAGGGGGTCGGTGGGAAGTAGAGGGGAGGAAGGTTCGATTGCAGGACTCGTGCTGGAGAGGCACAGACATAAGAGACAGGAATAAACAACACAGCCCCACCGGAGAGACTAGAAACTGTAGAAATTAACCCTCTGCTGCCCTGGACAGCTGCTGCCGTCTGCTTTTCGCTGTCATGCAAGATATTGTTTTGTAATCTGTTGTCTCTCGCTGGTTCAAAAATGGCCTTTCAAAGACCAATTTTTTGGGCATTTTTCAAGGGCAATTTGGTCCTTATCACATACAGTTTTTCAATCACTGCTAAGCACTAAATATACTACACCTAAACAGAAACATTTGACCAAATGAACTGTAAATAAACTGTTTTTACTTATCAATTCAGGGCATTTTAGGGACTTAATGTCTTACGTCACAGCCATTTCATGGACCTTTCATTGGCAGTTTGCTTAAATTTAAGCCCAGTTTATTTTTTCTCTAGAAAACAGCTAATTTTGAGTTTGATATTGTAGTGACAAAAGAGATTATCTCTTGTCGTGGTATTATTAAGATCTCTTTGTCCTTTTTGTGTTTTACAGCTATGCCATCACAGTCTGGTACTTTGATGCCAAAGAGAGAGCTGAAGCTAAAGAAAAGTACAGATTGGGTAAGCTTTCTTTTCTTTAGTCGTAGTTCAATGTCCGTTTCACTTTTTCTTTCCTAGCTTGATTATGCATTGTATCACCTCTGGTTATATTTGGTGCAACTTAATATTGTATGCAATTAACATGCTCTTTCTCTATCTCTTGTGTAGCATCAGGACAGAAAGGTGTTCAAGTGCCTGTCACCCAAAACAGCAGGACATAAATCTCATCTAATCACTGGAGAGCACTCCGAAAGAATTATGTGCCTTCCTGAACTGCTAATGGACGTTGCGATCAAAAAGGGGAGACACTGGTAAACTGTCAGTCATCAGTGCAGTTCCATGCCACTCTTACAGTGTCAGTTGTCGGATTCTCGCCACAGGCTGCGATGTCATGTTTCTCCGCCATGCGATCGGGCTGCTGATCAAAGACGCGGCAGATATAGAGCACAACAGACTCCATTTTATGGCAGAGGTGAGATCATAATTACGCGCCGTGGCTAAAGAAGAAGACAATAACTTTGACGTCTCGCTGACTAATGTATGAAGACCTCAAGCTGAAAAGAAACGGAATTGTTAATTTATTTAGTTTTTCTTTTTTTTCTTGCCTGTTCGGTTATAAGTGATGTTGTGATGTATTGAGAAATCATTGTTTTACTCTGCTCTTGTGTCATTTTCAATTCGAACACAAGGAGCATTGATGATGAATCAGTGGGCAGACATTGGGGGAAAAGGTGCGCAAGGGGTAGAAATCAATGGCGTTGTCCCTGGAATGACTTATTTCCCTTTGTCTCATGATGTGGGAAAGTCGTGTGTAAAAACAGAGGCACAGAAAAGAGAAAAGTTGCCCTTTGGCACTCATGCAGTCAGTCCAGGTTAAAGCACTAGCTAACCCTAAACATTACAGGGACACACACTTGAAAACTTGCATGAGGAGAACTCTATACTGTAGTTTGACTCTATATAGCACACTAAGTAGTTCAGTAAGTGTTTCTGGACTTCTTTATTCAGTATTAGGCTAGGACTAAAATATATTTTGCAACAATCTCAAAATGATAGTGTGACACAATCGCTGAATAATCCAGCATGGACGTTTCTATCTTCTCTGTCGATACAATGCGTGAGCTGCACTTTTTTTTTTAACGTAACTCATGTGCAGTGCTCTCTGTATGACACGGCTCACAATTGAGACAAGAGGAAAGCTTTCCAGTGATGGGGGTAAAAACAGGGTTTGATGAAACGGTGTGTGTGTGTGTGTGTGTGTGTGTGTGTGTGTGTGTGTGTGTGTGTGTGTGTGTGTGTGTGTGTGTGTGTGTGTGTGTGTGTTCGCTCATTAGCCTGTATGCACATTCAGCCTGACAAGATGGAAACAGTATGTCTCAGCAGTGCAGCGTGGACACTTGTCGGACAAACCTTCTGCCCAAACAAAAGACCATCTACTTTATAAAGCACAGAGTTAAGCATACACTGTATGTGAACTGCAGGGTCAAACTACTGCGTTCTCATGTGTGGGATTGAGTGTTTGTGTGTTAAAGTGTACTTGCACATGTACCGTATGTGACAATTTTCACTGTCTCAAAGAGAGTAGCTAAATTGTCTGCAGATTGGTTAAGAAGAAGGTTATTTAAAAAAAAAAAAGCACTTTATTGTTTAAAATGCCATGCGATAATGATAGAAAAAATATAACTAAAATGTAGATTAATGCCTTCATGCTGGGGATAATATGGTCATTCAAATGCAATAGAAACTAAAACAATGAGAACAAAGTGAACTTGTTTGCCTTTTTTTAAAATTTTGGAATATTTAATTAAACCTGTCTGTTTTTGTAAACAAATAATTTTGTTATTGATTTACTGGGACAAAATCCCAGCTGAATCCCAGTTTTATTCAGCTAGGGATTTATGAGCAAGGGAGCTGCACAAGACACATCAAAATAAACTAAAATCAGTCTAGAGCTGGGCAATATATCGATATTATATCAATATCGTGATATGAGACTAGATATTGTCTTAGATTTTGGATATCGTAATATGGCATAAGTGTTGTCTTTTCCTGGTTTTAAAGGCTGCATCACAGTAAAGTGATGTCATTTTCTGACCTTACCAGACTGTTGTAACTGTTCTATTATTTGCCTTTACCCACTTAATCATTATATCCACATTACTGATGATTATTTATCTAAAAGCTCATTGTGTTAATATTTTGTGAAAGCACAAATAGTCAACACTACAATATCGTTGCGGTATTGATATCGAGGTATTTGGTCAAAAATATCGTGATATTTGATTTCTCCATATCGCCCAGCCCTAAATCAGTCTCAGTCATTCGCTACGTGAGGGATCAAATTACAGAAAACTTATTGCAGGGTATACTTTGATGAATATCACCACCAAGTCCATCTGTCTATTTGTATATGACATATGCCTTAAATAAACAACATTTTAGTATGTTAGAAGAGTAATCAGTCATCAGTTGTCAAAATGGCAAACTATTTCAGTTTCAATCATTCTAGTTTTACTGTGAAGGAAAGAACACCAAAGCTCTTGTGTAATTATGTCCTAATTTGAGAGACAAAGAGCACACGAAATAAGCAGAAAGTTAGTTTTATACAGTAAAAAAGGTTATTAATAAAACTTGTGCTTTGTGAATTTTTGTGCAGGACACAGATACACTCGACAGGAGGCATGTTAAACATAATAATCAAACAACTGGCATAAAAGATAGAAGTCTTAAATGATATGAATTGTTCTATAAATGCCTTGAAAATGTACCGAATCATGTACAGTACTCGATGAATAGCACATTATCCAGTTTTTAACATGCTGAGATGTTGACTTATTTTTCAAAGTAAAAAACAACCCTTAATAGGAGTCTGCATCGTCTCCACGTGACACAAAGAAATTTGGGTATTCCCGGGAACTTCAACACAGATAGCACAGACAAAAAGTACAATAAGCAGAATAGCATTTTCCAAATCTATGGGATCTTGTTGGATTCAAGGTCAAATTGAAATGATTAATTAAAGTGCAACCCACCATTGAATCAAAATAAAACTTTCCTCTTATTTGAGAAATACACATGT
Organism: Gymnocephalus cernua; assembly: GCA_023631565.1. Lineage (NCBI taxonomy): Eukaryota > Metazoa > Chordata > Actinopteri > Perciformes > Percidae > Gymnocephalus > Gymnocephalus cernua. Next base: position 18,028,239 of record CM042430.1, read on the forward strand.
GACCCATTTCAACTCCACTCCTCAAAGGAAGAGGAAGAATCGCAATTGGAATCAGAATCGTTAAAATCCAAACCATGCCCAACCTAATTGAGGATGATTATTCAAAAGATCTTCGTGGCATTACTGCAAAGAAGATCAAAGACGCAAAATGTATTGAAAACAAGCACAAAGTGACTTTTAAAATGTCTCAACACCACTGTCATACATGTGGATGATAACTGAATTATACAAGACGTCATGCATGTGTGTACAAATAACAACGTCACTTGAGACACAGCCATCTTCTAACTGTATACAAACTGGGAATTATATTCTCAGAAAGGGAAGCAGTGCTACTTGGGCGGAGTAATACGCTTGCAGCTCTGCTGAGCGCTACTTGGGCGGAGTGATATGCTTGCAGCTCTGCTCAGAGCGTATCACTCCGCCCAAGTAGCACTTCTTCTCTTTATGAGAATATAGTTCCCAGTTTGTATACAGTTAGAAGATGGCTGTGTCTCATGTGACGTTATTTGTACACGCTGTGACTATACAAATCACAACATGTAAATAGGAACATGTTGCCGTTACTTTGTCACTTACTCGGAGCAGTAGGCTAGTTGGAGCCGGTTACCTCTAGGATCTGTGCTAGGCTAAGCTAACGGTGGAGTCGTCAGACAGAGTTACGACACGCACGGAGATGAGAAGGGTATGTATCGACTTGTCTAACTGTCGGGGTTACGGTGAATAAGCTAATGTCCCAATAAGTCGGCGTGTTCCTTTAATACATAAAAAACATAAGTGAGTCCCTACCATAGATAGGGGAGAGTGGGGACAGGTGTAGCAGTTGCAACATTGCTGATTTCTCCAATAAGGAATGAGCTAGAGTCATGACACTCCTACTGCACATGCTCAGTAGGCCCCTCCTTCTTTCTGTAAGTTAACATCTACATGTCATCATTCCTTCTGGGAGAACTGAAATTCAAGGCGAAAAAGTAACTTTTTTTAAGACCAGATTTTTTGTCATACTGTCTAAACTGTTTAAGTATTGATCTTTATCATTATATAATTTGAATGTGCAGTTTCTTAGCTCTTAACAGACTTAGGTACCATGTGTTAAAGCTAATGTGTTAGGCTAGCATCGCTAGTTTGAAGATGGCTGCCAGGGGGGGAAGACTGTCCCCATATGCAACTGTCCACACATGGTGTTGCAACTGTCCCTCATGACAACAATAATGACAATTAGATAAAATTGATTAAAAAAAAAGGCAATTCATTGGTTTGATAACTCTGGTCTCAAATAAACAAAAACAATTTTTATAAAAATTATATTATAATAGTAATAGTTTTATTACATCTAAATGACTGTTGCAACTTCCACTCGGTACTGTTGCAAGTTGCAACATTTTTCAGGGTCCATTTAAGTACAAATTACTTCCATATTATCATGTACACCTGTTGCAGCAGTATGGGCAGGTAGGTGATAGGTTTAATATATAATTTGTTTGTCTCTCTAACACAAACGGTCGCTGAGAAACTGAAGGAAATGTAAAAAGTGTTGCAACCGGCCCCACTCTCCCCTATAAAAACAATTGTTTTAGATCTATTAGTTTTGCAGTTTAGTGTCCCAAATTCCACTATGGCCACGGCAAGACCCGTGGTTGGTCGGGGTTTATAATGCATCCATAACTTACACATCCAGCCGACATGGAGCAACAGCATCAGCCCATTGGAGTCGTCTTTTTTGGCCACCTGACGAATGTAAGTCCAATTTTCACTCTCCTTTCATCTCGGGTTTGGTCTCAAAGTATCTGCTGCCGCTATGTTAGCTATAGCTGTTCGACATTAACAGCTAACGTTGCTAAACTATTAGTCAGCTGTTTGGTGCTGGGTAGGTAACGGTAATTTAGCATACTGGGTATATATTAACGTAAACAGACTGCAGACTAGACCATATGGTGAATTTGCAGACCATAAAGCCCAAAACAATTAAATTGAAGATGTTAAAAAGTAAACCAACAGTCATCTAGCTACGTCACCCCTTTCACATTACTCACCTGAAACAATCAATTAAGCGGTTAGTCAGTCAACAGGAAACTCACTATCAACAATTAGGAATTGATTAAATGTTCGAGTCATTTAGCTAAGCAAAAACAAATGAAGTTAATTTGAAGCCGATACATTAACGTTATTCCCACATGTTGCTACTGTTTATTGACTGAGCCATTATTCAATCAACCTGCCTTACCATGCCAACCTTAGCCCTATTACTCATAGTTTTATAATGTAATCTTAATATAAAGTAAATTGAAGCTTTTTAGGACTGTGTCTCTGTTTACTTTGTTTTGGCTAACGTCAGTAACATAACATTACAGACACAATCACATACACAGATCTGACCCTCGCAGTCATCACCCTCAGGACAACATAACATACAACCCTACTAAAATAAATGGTCCCTTAAAATACACTCGCATAGAAGAACAGATGGTGTTCATTAGTGTATTTACACACATACATGGGACATAAACCAACTATCTCAAGGGAGTACAAGTGCAAGTTAACAGTCTGGAACAAATTGTAAATAAACTGCAGGGTCAGACAAACACACACTGAGGCAATGCACCTTGTGACTATGGCTTCCTCCTGTACTTTGCACACTCCTGGAGTCTGACCGGAAATATGAACTATACAAGACGCTTTGTCATAGTCCAAGGGGACTAATATGCTTCTGTTTGGTTGTAGTTCCTGTATAACGTGGGTGTTTGTGCGAGTTGGTTTGTTCAAATACAGTATAGTATAGTCAAATGTTTTTCAAATACTAGTTCTGATGTGATACCTGAGTGTTGGTATCAATACTAATAACTTTTTTCAATACCTTATCTTGAGAATGGTATGTTTCTTGTTTTTTTTATTGGAAAAGAAACGGGCCAAACTTCTCAAATGATAATTGATGATGATAACACTTCGATGAAAATTAGGAACTACTGTATCAAGAACAAGTACACAAGAGCTTTCAGTAGGCCTACTTGACAGTTTTAGATAGTCAAGTGCTATGGACACATTTATGTCTGCTTTAAGCTCCCATATTTAATGCAATTATAAATATTCATCAAAATGTACCAGATCAACTCAGCTAAAAATGTATGCTGAATAAACATTCTATGTTCTTAGAATACAAGTGGCTTTCTACTTTGTCTTTTAAGGTCAGCATAGTGAAACCCTTGCTGCTGTTCTGCCAATGGCCAAACTCTGTAGTAGGGCTGGGTATCGTTAACATGTTTTCAATACCGATATACCGGTTCTTAAATGATACCAATTATATAAAACAAAGACAAATTACAACATTACGGCACAAATCTTTTAATTTATTTTTCAAATCCTACTACGTGAACCCGTCTCTGCGTAACGTGGAGTTTTTCCTGCCTGCCTCTACGACGTGTAACGCTAAACAGCCAATCAGCAGCATTATTAGATCTTGGTAGGAGCATGCTGCGTGCTTACTGGCTCACTGAAGCTGAGGAGATTTACTCCTTAGGTATTGAAATTGGGTATTGAATGATGAGGCATTTTTTTCCCGATACTCGATACTTCAAAGGCAATTCGACCGGTACCTTAAAAGTATTGAATTTGGTACCCAGCCCTACTCTGTAGTAATAACAAGGGAGATTCAAGATGAGGAGCCTTTGCTCATACATTTGCTGCAAAGGCCGGAGTGGGTGAGTTTCCTGTAAGCCATTGAACTTCAACATTTTTTTAAGCAAAATACCCCTTAACTGAAAGAGAGATGGAGCCGGGACCCCTTACTAAATGTATGGTATAAAATTAAGTTGCATAGTAAACTGGGCCTACCACATGTAGCATGGCCTAAAGCCTTTAATCATACCTTTTTAGTGCATAGAATACTAAGCTATTAAAATAATAATTCATGTTTTAGGCCAGTAAGCCTATCAAGTTTTTTTTTTTTTTCACAAATAGGCTGATTAATATATGCGGTTACTCTGAGGACCCCCTAGGGGTCCTGGACTCCCTGTTGAAGTTCTCTGCTGAAAGGGTATATTGTATTGGCTAAATATTTAAATGACCCCAGGCTACTTAAGTACCAGGAGGGTTAACCAACGGTATTGTCACACAATTCATTTTTATTGTCATTATTTTTTTAAGGGATTTATATCTGACTGGAGGGGGGGTTTTTTAGACAGCTACATGGCAAAATATCTGTTTGTTGCTGTCATTTCTCTCCACCTTGTGGCTTTTTTCCTTCATAGCAGTTTAGGTGTAATTGTACCTGTAGTGTTGTGTGTGACCACCAGAGGTCAGAGCGTAACATGAAAAGTCTTCATGTGTTCGTGTTCCTGAATTGTGAATGGTACTCTTTGTGGAGTTTGACTTAAATGTATGCTTTGCAAGGAATTTGTCCTTCTCTCTGCTTCCATTTTTATCTGGACTGTATGGATTGTGATGGAACACACACACACGTATACAGCACGTGGGACGTTAGCAGGTGCAGTCAAAAGCATGTGCACTCACGCAATGGAAACACATTCTGTACATGCTTGGCGCCCTATAACTCCACAGTATATTATATATGGCGTCCTGCCTTTTCTGTCAAGAAGCATGACATCACATGGAAGTAAATGTTTTTCTTTATTGGGGTCTTCACTGGGGTCTGAGATTTTATTTTTGCACTGAAGTCACAATGATGCAATCCTTCCAGACTATTACTCTTAACTATAAATAGTTGACTATGTACATACACACACTGCTATTCTGTGCCTGGGTGAGCAAATAGTGACTGTTGGTTCCATTCCTGAACAAGTCACTCTCTCTCTAATACAGGTTTTGTGTGACTACATCCTCTTGCAGCAATTTTCCTACAAACTTGTTTTTCTTATTCTTTTATTTAGACATGTTCCAATACTCTCACACGCTATTTTCAAAAAACTAAACTTCTTAAGTTTCATTATGTCCTGTTTTGTCTGTCTTTGTCCATATTTTCTCATTATTTGTCCATTTCACACACTTTGCATTTGGGTCCAGTCATTTTCCAGTGCAGATTTTAGAGTTAACATCATCATCATCATCATCAAGGGGCTATTGTAGGTAGCCTCAACAGTAGATTTCTTTTTATCCTTACTAGGATTTATTTGCAGTTTTAAGGGGAAATGTACATAAAATGTCATTTTATTCAAATTTCTTTATAATTGTTTCCCTGGTCCATAGGCGCCGATACATACATACATACAGACACACATACATACATAAAATACTGAGCACCCACGTGTGCCAGACTGCCAGTAGGCTACATTCATTTAAAACTAAGCAGTTGGTGCTAAGTAGAGCGTCTGTCATACTGTGATTGGTGTGACCCCCCCCCCCCCCCCCCATCACCCCACTATACAGTACGCACATGTGCATTAGGTAATCAGAGTGAGACTAAAATGGACAGATTTGTCATTAAAAAAGCAAAACCTAATGATGCAATCGACATCCACCACCAGTGCAGAGAGTTTTTGTTTAGGCCTAGGCTACTAGACAGGTGGCATTGATTCTTAATTTCCCACGAAACTGATCGCGGCTGCGTGTCCGTTAAACATTTCATCTCCAATCCTATCTGTATTTGTGAGAAGTGGCGCTGTCCTGAGTTGAAAGATAGCCTACTTTACGGCTTTATTATCGAGTTAATAGGTGTGTGTGTTCGTGTCGGTTGCTGTCCATTTTCTAAGGTTCTGAAATGCAAAATTTTTTCATTACTTTTTGTTTTTAAAGGGCTTGTGCCCGTGAGCACCCACGGAGGAAAACATAAATCGCCGCCTATGCCCTGGTCTCAGTATACTGTTGCCATTGTTGGCTAACAGTAAACAGAACACAGATGTTGGCATCACGATTCTTGTAATATAGAAAATTAGATAGTTGAAAGAGTTTGTTTTAGGAAATAAAGGTACATTAGAAGTTGAACATAACAATCCCTCTAGCACCACAATAAGCCAAAATATCACATTATGACCAGAACCGTTTCAACAAACGGTTTCACACCAGGGTTGACCTATTATGGTTTATCAAGTACATTTGTAAGGCTTTATTTGCTTTTACCGAAAAATAATGTTATGGTGACAACACAGAACAGGACGTAGTGAGCCATACCTCCACATCGACACTCCCAGTCGTGATCACTGTTACTGTTTTTATGTCTGTCTAGTTGTCTTTTTCTCCAGGTCTTAGTCCTGAATATTTTTTAGGCATATGTGTGGTTTTTGTGTGTATACGATCGATTCTGAATGATGAGTGGGCATTCTTGTCTTTATTGAGGAAATAGCGTCCACATATTAAAACAAACATCAAAGCAAAAAGTTTGCTTTGGAATGCTCTTCCTGAAACACCACCTGTGTGTGTGTGTGTGTGTGTGTGTGTGTGTGTGTGTGTGTGTGTGTGTGTGTGTGTGTGTGTGTGTGTGTGTGTGTGTGTGTGTGTGTGTGTGTGTGTACACGGAACATACAAAAAAAAAACATAAAATGCAAACTTTGATGAGATATAATGTGAACTATGGGATATATTCTGTTTTTTTGTGAAAATCCACTTTAAAACATTTATAATTCCTATGAGATTGTTCATTGCTGATCAAAGAACAGTCTCAGGGTTTAAGGCACTTTGACCTATGGGAGTTGCATCTGACTTTTAAGTCAGTTTAAAGCTCCAAATTGAACTACCAAACATATGAGAAATTTGACTGTAGTAGAATATGCACACCTGCTTGATGTGATTTGATGAGAGGAACCCGTATCGAGAGGAACTTCATAATGCATCTAGAGTTATGAGTCACATCTACGTTTTTGAATCATTTACAATCCTGTAGCCCTGTCCCAGTATCAGCCATAACTACAACAGATAGGCTAACTCCTAAAATAACATTAAAATACAATTAGGCCTATATATAGTAAAGATATCTCCTGCTTCCTTTTACCTGGCTCAAAAGGCTAGATACTAACAAAGGCTTTTTTGGTGTAACAAAGAAGTCTGTGACCCATCAGAATGTGTTACTGTAGCGCCGTCTACCTGCCGTAAATCATTCTGTGACTGTGCGGGAAAAATCAAACACGGGCAGAGGCCTTACTAAAAACTATAAAAATGGCGTTCTTTTCACTGTTAGTCTTGTTTGCTGTTACAGGTCATTTAAAGGAACACGCCGACTTATTGGGACTTTGTCTTACTCACCGTATCCCCAAGAGTTAGACAAGTCGATACATACCCTTCTCATCTCCGTGCATGTTGCAACTCTGTCTGACGGCTCCACCATTAGCTTAGCCTAGCACAGATCCTGGAGGTAACCGCTTCCAACTAGCCTACTGCTTCGAATAAGTGACAAAATAACGCCAACATGTTCCTATTTACGTGTTGTGATTTGTATAGTCACAGGGTGTACAAATAACAAGTTCACTATGCTTTTACTATCTAGTAATTGTTGACTCCATTACTCCAACTCTGAGCAAACTCCAGGCGAACTCTCTGCTCCTCACCATGGGGCTTCAGTTGGTGCTAGCAAATCACTCCGCCCAAGTAACAGAAGTAGCAGCCTTTCTGAGAATATAGTTCCCAATTTATATACGGTTAGAAGATGGCTGTGTCCCATGTAACCTTGTTATTTGTACATGCTGTGACTATACAAATCACAACATGTAAATAGGAACATGTTGCCGTTATTTTTTACTTATTCGGAGCAGTAGGCTAGTTAGAGCCGGTTACCTCCAGGATCTGTGCTAGGCTAAGCTAGCGCTGGGGGCGACAGAGCTACAACACGCACGGAGATGAGAAGGGTATGTATGGACTAGTCTAACTCTGGGGGTTACGGTGAATAAGCTAAAGTCCCAATAAGTCAGCGTGTTCCTTTAAGACCACCAAAATGACAGCGCTTCAGAAACATTTAGGCTACATAATAGTCACTTTAAGTTTCACATTGAGACATCAGTGGCAGTTGATGTAATAGATTTGTCTTTTGTTCCCCTCAATTTCATGTTCCCTGACCTTTGTGCCAAGGAACACTAGGTTTTCTTGGTAATCCAATATAAATATGACACTTTCAATTCTGCTTTACCAGTCAAAAATGGTTTTTCCTTTAAAGGAAGGAGGCTGGTGGCTTTGAAGCAGTTCAGACTGACATATATATACGTTGTTTTAAAGTTTGCATGTCTTATAAGATCTTTCTACAAAAACAACTGCTCAGCAATATAGCTGCAATAATTACTATATTAAATGATTAGGTGATCAACAAAATAATTAATCTGCAACTATTATGAAAATTTTATAATTATTTTAGTAATTCTTTTGTAGCCCTGCTATAACCACTGCCTGTTTCCCAGCTATGTAACTCACATTATACCTCAATAGCCTCCTTCTGCATTTATATTTGTCCATCCAGTAATGTGTATTACGGAGCCCCTAAGGGGACATGAGTAAAAAAAAAAAGTTTAGTTTCATGTGCTCACATGAAACTTGCATGTGCTCACGCGAAACCTTTTCATGTGCGCACATGAAAGTTTCACGTGAGCACATGAAAGCTGTATGTAGCCGAAAGTTTCAGGTGAGCACATGAAAGTTTCAGGTGAGCACATGAAAGTTTCACGTGAGCACATGAAAGTTTTGTGTGAGCACATGAAACTAAACTTATTTTTTTTTTTTTTGCTCATGTCCCCTTAGGGGCTCCGTAGTGTATCCCGGACTCGTTTTTTGCCATGCTTATTCTGGAGTAGACCCTTTTTCAACCGGTTTTCAAACTGATATACCATAGTAGCAAAGCAAAGGTCTTTTTCAAAAGGGAAGCATACAAATTGAAAATTACAATAGGGCGTAGCAAGCATCCACACCTAGGGGACGCCGCAGGTAACTGAGAGTAGCCAGTATGATGCCGTTACCAACAGAGACAGAACTGCTTTTTTGACAGGAATGATGAGAATCACTCCAAGGCCTCAAATCAATCAATTACAATTTTGTGATCACTCATTTAAAAATACTTTAAGAATGAAGCTTCCATGAGTATTCTGCCACTTTATGGCTGGTGGCTTCCGTACTATATTATAGCATAACTTGGCATTTGTGTTTTCCATGGCAGTTATGCATAAATGACAGGGCGGGCATCATTTGAATTGTATTATTGACAAATATTACCATCTTCAATGAAGTGTGTGTCTGTTGCAGTCAAATCAATGTCTTTATCCGTATATTTAGGGCACATTTGCTATGTTGTGTATTGGTGATGATGGTGTCTATGTTTGGAGAACTGCTGACAAGACTTTCATTTTTAGTCAAACGATGTGGCGGGTGTGTCTAACGGTGATTTCATCAATTTCCATTAAATCCTTTTATTTTAAGTATTTCTAGTTTCTCTTTGAGAGATCAGTGGCAATAGACACACAAACAGTGTTTCCTTTTGTACCAAAGGAACATTGTGTCCTTCTGGCCTTTAAGCAAAAACATGTAATTATGGCTGACTCTCATCACTCTTAAACAAACAATATTGTGATCATGTCCTCCTGTAGAGAGACAAACGCATCAGCTGTAAATCAAGGCACGAAAACACCTGCAACAATGTTTAAATGTTATTCCTCCCATTTCCAAGCTGAAATGGCAAGATTATGTCTTTCGTGCTCAGAATATACAGCACTGCCTTTAACATGTCCTCTACTCCTCTAAGGTCACATCTGTAGTTGCCATGGTGATGGATCTTGTACCCAGCATGCCTCAGAAAATTAGGTGATTTCTGATGGTTGTTACCATCTCTCCTGGGCTGTATATCTGTTATAGTTAAATTGATTCACATATCCTCATATGTGGAACACACACACACACAATATGGCTGAATCTACTAAGATTGTATTTTGTATGTGTGATGTGACACACATTTAAGATCTGACTAGGTAGTTGTTTTTGTTTTTTTTAGATACATTGTGTGTGTGCGTGCGCATGCTCGTGTGGATGCGTGCATGTGTGTAGAATGACAGACATAGTTAAGGATGGTTGGCTAGACAGACTTTATACATGGATGTGTATGTGTCTTTGTGTCCAGTGGAGCCACGCAATGTGACTGTTCTCACGGGATGGGGTGTGTCTGAGCACCTATCCCAGGGCCATCTCCAACACAGGGGAAGGCTTAGACCGTCTGACCCCTCTGTCTGACCTCTGCCCAGTCCTCCACCAGGCCCCCTGAGCCCTGCCTCTGCTGGCGTCTGTCTGTGCAAGCCCCCTCAGCAAGATTCTTTCAGGTCTGATTTATAATAAAAAAAAAACAGTGGGAGATAGTTTTGTCTTGTGTGCACCAATTTCTGAAAGATTGCAGTATCAGCCGTACATTCATCAGTCACAGGGCATTGTTTTGACAAGTTTGGTTTGCCGTTTTGCTTCCACTTCCACAGTCAAAGCCAAATGCATCACTATTAAGCCGTGCTAGCGGCATGGCTCTAGGGATGGCAATGTCGGTCTTTTGGTTGGTCAGACCACTTTGGTTCAGGCTGAAATGTGTCAACTAGAGCTGCAGCTCTTAGTCAATTAACTGACATACAATTACTTGTAAACTATTTTAATAATCAGTTAATCGTTGAACTCATTTGAGTCTTTTGATTGTTTCAGGTTCTTGGATGAAGGAATTTGCATGTAGCTCAAAGCAACTCTGCAGTTTCAAAGAGCCATGAGCATAGCTGCACTGCAGAACAAATTATCCGAGTTCATGACATATTGCTGCATTAAGTTCCTACTGCATCAGCTGGTTCCTCTTAGGCCAGGTATGTAAGTATGTAATGCTATGTAAGGCACACAAAATAGGAGGATTAGGGCAGTAAGAAACTGGGACAGAGGAAGAAGATAATGCAGACACAGTGACTACCTGCACAGTGGCTATTAAATATGAAGGCTAGTAGAGTTGGAAGAAGCATTTTCATGCCAGCTGTTCAGATCAGATTTGTCGGGTGACAGCAGGATATTGTCAGTGGGAGCAGGAGCAGTTTATAACCGACATGGCAGCGCTGTGCTTCATTCAATCTACTATTGCAGCTAACAGTCAGAGCCAACGGGCATTATCGGCTACAGTAAGGGGATTAGGCTGCCATGTGGGTTCACGCACTGAGAGGGAGAGGGGAGGAGAGGCAGCGAGAGACTGTAGTGAAACGTATGGGGGAGGACCAATGGTGAATCTGGAGATTAAGGAAGTACAGATTAAGAGATTTTATTCCTTTTGCATGCTCACTGCACTCTCCATAACAGGAAAATTCCAGTGAAAACAAGCACAAGGCGAATCTAGCTTTCAGTTTATTACTGGGGAAATTATTGCTAGTGTTTGTGTAGCATGTTAGCATAAAGACCTCCAACTGTGTTTTCATTTAGAGCAGAATCCTTTAATAGCGCTGACTACTGGAACTATATTAAACTGGCTCAGCAATTGCCATCAGGGTATTGGTTTACAGCCTTCCATCCTCAATATTGACGGACTAAGATGCTAGTCTGTATGTACTGAGGGATTTATAAAGAGTATAAGCAAGAATGAGAAACTATTCCAATTATTAGGGATCCAGGGGCAGGAGAAGAGGAGATAATCAAATATAAGACGTGACTGACCCCCGACCCTGGCTTACCCTATGCAATGCAATATAATAGAATAGAATAGACTTTCAAGGTAATGAAATAGATACACTTGGAGAGTCCTTGGTTGTTATTGCAACATAGAACCTCTTCCCTGCTAATAGCAGCTCTCCCCTGAGGTGTTGATGGCATCATCATCGCCATGGAAGCACTGACATTTTCACCTCAGGATCTATATGTAGATACCGCCTCCTGCCTTGTGAGATGCATCTGTGCCGCTGCCATTTTGGGATGGACATCTGACCTGCTTGATCATAAAGACTCCTAGAAAAAGACAGACTTCTTGTGTGACTTTTGTGCTGCTTTTGGATGTTCATGTGTAAGAAATGCCAAACTAAGCAACATGGAATAACATTTTACAATATTTTAATGTTTGTTTTAATGTTTTAAACATGTTTACAGCCTGGTACCAAAACCGGTTACGGTGTCTATAGGTAATTTAACCTTTCATTACAACTGTACGGGGGGGTGAATTTTTATATAACTCACCCGTCTAAATAATATTAAGGCTAAAAGCTGTGTACTGTTATTATCTACACAAGATAAGGTAATTTGTTATGAAAACTCACATTTTTTTAATTTATTTAAATTGTATTCATCCTGTATCATACATGTATGGCATTTGTAGCAAAGCAAACCGCTTGGAAATCGGTTGGAAATTCAGCAAGAAGTGATGATTTTAATTGTGGCCTTAATAGACATACATGCATTAGGAGGCGCAGCATGTCCATCCCAAAATGGCGGCCGCATTGACGTATTGCAACAATGAACAGCAGCAGCCAATGTGGTATCTATATACTCAAGATCAACCATATTCTTTTAACTTTGCTGCTGAATAACTTTCTTGTTAGTCAACACTGATTAAATCAGTTATTAAATGGTCATACCTTCATTCCACCAATTTCATTTAGCTTACTACTAGCATTGGTTGTAAGGTTGTTCACTTTAGAATTTATGCATGTAGGTATTAACCTGCCTCTAGGGCTGGGCAATATATCGATATTATATCGATATCAAAATATTAGGCTAGATATCGTGTTAAATTTTGGATATCGTAATATCGTAATATAAGTGTCTTTTCCTGGTTTTAAATGCTGCATTACAGTAAAGTGATGTCATTTTCTGAACTTACCAGATGGTTTCTAGCTGTTCTATTCTTTGCCTTAAACCACTTAGTCTTTTCTTCCACATTACTGATGATTATGTATCAAAAATGTCATTGTGTAAATATTTTGTGAAAGCACCAATTGTCAACCCTACAATATCGATATTGAGATATTTGGTCAGAAATATTGTGATATTTAATTTTCTCCATATCGCCCTGCTCTACGTGCCTCCATGTGTTGGGACAATACTTTTGTGAAGGCCAGGTGAAGGACAACAGCCCCGCCAAACCCAGCAGCAGTAACCCTCCTGAGAGGAGGAGTAAACAAGGTGGTCACACCTCCAACTCTCTTTCAAATCTTGTGTAAACTTTCCTATACCTCTGAGTGACCTCTACTTGGGACAGGACCAGTTACAGCCAGCTACTTCTCATGTAAACATCTATACACATTACAGGCTCATATACTGACAGGCATACATATGGCAACAGGCATAGTACACATAGTGTTCATACAACATAGATAAGCAGTACATGTAACAGTTCATATAAGTTCATATAATGTCAACAGCTGCAAACACAACTCTGTGGTGGTGGTCATAGTTACCTCATTTTCATATTGCTAAAATGTACTTTAGATTGAGTTAAGTCGTAACTTAAAGGTACACTGTGTATTTTATTAGCTAAAATCAATGTCTTCATTCATAAATATGTCCTCATTGGTATAAAATTACCTCTGCCAATGATCTGACTTATCCTCGTAAGCAAAGAATTTCTTATCTGTATTTACATTGGACGGGCAAGTCCAAGGAGGCTTCCATGTCATTCCGCCATTTTGAAAAACTGTAATCATTGAGAGGGACATAAAGCACTAGCCTAGCTGTCTAGCTAATCCACAACGCGTTTTTCGTTCAGAGCCAGCGTCACGTGACTGAAACCAGCTGAAACGGAGAAGGAGATCAGTGAGAGGTGCTTGTCACTGCCCCGGCAAATTTGAAAGCCTGCACTGCACTTTGGTTCATAATGGAGGATCATACTTATGCCGAGCCACAGGAGAAGGAATCCTCGTCGCCAAAAAAGCGAAAATTGGAAGACATGTTGTCATAGCTTCTTGGTACATAACGGCTACCGTAGTTGCAACACGCATTTGAAAAAGCGAGGCGCTAGAGAGCACTATTCGTTTGAATGCAAAATACAATTGAGAGAAATTCCTACACAGTGTACCTTTACTACTAGTATACATGTAGTAGTTGTGTGAGTTATGTGAGTAGTTAACTAACTACTTTTCACACATGTTCATAAGGGTGTTCAATGAAATTGGGGGGGCTCAACCTTTTGACTAAACTGCACTCAGTGAACCTGACTTCATACTAGAGTGCAGCTGGCTTCACCTCACTCCTGGGGTGTTTTTTCTAGAAGCCATATCACATATCAGGAAATGACAGTTTGCAAGCTACAGGGAAACTGAATAACTTCCCATCGTCTTCTCATGGGTAAACCTATTAAATTGTAAATTGTGTTACATTGTCATATCAATAATGCGTTATTTCCATGTAGGCTTTTCTATATTGTCATAGTTTAATCCAAAAAGGTTAATACAAAAATCAAAACATCTAAAACTGTGATATCCTCAAGCCAGCTTAAGTCCATTTGCAATAATCTTCACCAATGGAAGTAGTTTCAGTTGCCTTGTGTTAAATAGATGGACCGTTTGGATACTTGATAGGGCAGAGCCTCGGCTTTCCCCGACATGTACCAAATATTTTAGTTGCCCTCTAGTAGCCTCCCATTTTATGGGCAAATTGAAGCGGGATCTACAGAGAACACATACTTTCTGTGTTCTGCAACCTGTATACACACAAAAATATTCATGACTAGCTAGAGCATGTGCAGTCTACATGGGAAGAGAGCAGAGAAGTACAGGTCTCTATTTTAATGCAACTCTAACAATGAGTCAGCAATATAGGTTGTCACTGCTTCATGTTTTATCACAAAGGACAAATACTCCCCCATCAAGGGCACAGTCCATAGCATTAAACCTTTAAACCCTTAAAAGTTGGGAATTTCTCAGAACAAATGTGTTTTAGGAGACTTTCTTGACATTTCGGACTTAAAAGAAGCCAGAAAAAGTGGCATGAGAAACCGAACAATCATGTCTTTTCCCTCAGTTCTTTTTGTTCTTCGGCCCAGTCCTTATCTACACAAAGAAAGCCAGTGAACGAGAACAAAGTGGGAGGTAGAAAACGAGAGACAGAGAGAGGGGGTGCTGGTGAAAAGAAGAAACTCTGAGCTCCTTCATGCCATACAGTATCGTATGACTTCCAAAGCAGGACTGTGGGTATAGGAGCCCGGGAAAGGGGGAGGCATGGTGAGAAGGGCGTGTTGATCTCAGCAAATCAGAGCATTCGCTCGCTCAGTCTGGCGTGTCCTTCCCAGGCCTGATTGTTCCATGCAAATGTCCTGTGGGAAGATTTTGTTCTGCGTGTTTTTAGTCCACAGATTGTGTGCACCCCCCACCCCTTCCCCAAGTGCTGGCACCTTAATCTGCTGATACAGAAATAAACCATCTATTTATATGTTATACAAACTAAACTTCCATCTGCATGTTACACAGCAGAAGTAAAACGTACATCTTTAGAACTGGCTGACAAGACCAGCTTGACTGAACCAAATGAGTGGAGAGGTGTTCCAGGGTGTAACAGTAACAAGGCTGCTAACTGTCCTGACTTGATGGATAAATGCAGTACGTGAATTATTTCATCACAGTAACAAGTATGAATGGCTTCTGTTGTTTTTTTCCCCTTGCAGCCTGCCGTTGGACAGATAACAATACCCGAGCTAGGATCGATGCACTGTTTGTGTCCTAGAGTTGGATACATGTGAGGAATGTTAAATGACCGCTTGCATCTCACCCCTGGGTCTGAACTTTAGTGTGGCCATATATACCTGTAAGTTCCTCCCCTTGACTCACAGGGGATGGGACGAGTGAATCACATGATTTTCCAATTTCCAAATGCATCTAAACTGCTACCCCTGATGAAATATGGAAAGAATGAAAACAAAAAGCAGTAAAGTCTCATGATAAAAAGTTAGCTGTGTGCATGACTGTGCAGTATAGCACTGAGCCTGCATGGACGAAAACAAGACCCAGCAGATTGCTCTCCTCTCTGTGTGTTATTGATTGACCTCAGCCTACTGCTGGTCATTTATTCAGATGCACACAGTGACACAAACATGTACACATTTACACAGTGTGGTAGTGACATGCGTGCACATGTACTGCTTGTATTGTTTATTGTCCTTCTTTTACAGTGGCACAGAGGGAATGTTGATGGCCATCTGTGTCCTGGTGCAGTGGCAGGGTTTTGACCAGCCTTGGCTAAACAGACTAGAATATATGACCTCCACTAGGTAACTCACTCTACCTATTAAAGATAAAGAGAGAGGAAGCATGCATGCAGAAATATCAAATTACTCACTGTGAGGAGAGGCAGGACAAATGAAGACTCATTTCCATTTGCCCTGGTCCTTTATTTTTTATCAGAAGCATTGAGGAGGATTTTCTGTAGATATAATTAATTCAATGGTTAACAAGAATGCAAAATTACAGTACGCTGTACTCTAGATCTCATTACTTCTGTGTGTGTGTGTGTGTGTGTGTGTGTGTGTGTGTGTAAGCATACAGTGTCAGCTTTCAAAATCTACAACATTCACAGATTAACTAGCAACTGCCGGTCAGACTTAAAATATATTACCTAAGGGTACAAAACACACTGTTGGCATTTCACAGTAACGGTGCCTTAGAGCTAAAAACAAGCCAAAGGAAAGTTGTGTAGCAGTGCAGGGTTAAACATTTAAAGCCAGTGTGTGGTGAACAAAAACAGATTTCTAACACATGGTGCAGTTTAAACAGGTTTCTCTTAAATAGTTGCCTCGTGTGGATGTATGCAGTGTGTAAATAATTAACCCAAAGTGTTTGTGAACGGGGGAGGGCCGTGTGAGAAAGAATATGTGTAAAAAAAGATGCACAGCTATATGACACTTTGGATATAACTTGTATTATAAAGGGCAAACAACAGATCAATTTAATTGCTGTACTGTAATTAAGTTTTAGCAAACTTCAGGCATTGAACTTCTCAATTATCAATAAATGAATCATTAAAAGCCAACATATTTAGCGTAGGCGTTATTTGTCCCTTTGTAAGCAGGGGTTAAAGACACTCATGACTAATGTTTTATCAAATCCTTTACTAAAGGTTGTTTGAGTTCTGTTTCTGTGCATATGGTTGATATTGGTATTTTTGTAATAATAGCAAGCATGTTCTATGAGGGCAAACAGCACTAAATGATAATAAATGATAAAGACAGTAAGTAATTTAGATGAGATTATTTACATCGAAATGTAGTCCCCGGATGCTGTATGTATAGCTGTCCACTGCTCCTAATACTTAGGATGGGTTAAATGCAGTAATAGAATTCCACTCCATTGTACTGTGTGTGTGTGTGTGTGTGACGATTAAAAATAAAGTTTGATCCTTTGATCCTTTTTTTTTATCTATACAGGAAGTCAGTCGGGTTCTGAAAGGTAAGCTGTAACAGGCACAGGGGGATGTTTGTAGGCAGGGCATGCGAGTCTGATTACACAGTGTAAATCCGTAAATAATTTCAGGGAGGCCCCTCCTGATCACATAAGGCTCTACGAGATCAGACAGGGTTTAGGGGCCTTCCCGTCACCTCTGGACTACAGGGACAGCAGTGGTGCTGAATCTAGACACGCTGTGTTTTCATGACTCAGCACATTCCTTGTCTATCATGTGGTTTATATCTTCTGTGGAAGCTTTTTTTTTGTAGAATTCTTACAAAATGTCCTTGGATGGGAACTTGCGGTCAGTGAAAGTCTTTTTTGTACTGCACTTCGGCCCTGCTACATGACAACAGTAGAATTTAATTACTGGATGGTACATTCAGATGTGGTATTACATTTTCTTTGTCTCCACCCTTCTAATTTCTTTATTGTCAGTCTTGCCGTCTCTTACCTGTTGTTCTCACGCTACCTGAGACAGCTGTGTTTTGTTGTCTGCCAGGTTCTTTTTTTTCCCGTGTCCCAGTTACAAAGGTCACATGATGCTTGTGCTGCATGCCTGTGTACAGGTACTTCACCAAGCAGTGACCTTACCAGTTCAAATAGTTAAAATACTTCACTGTAGATTAAGAATTAGCACCTTTTGGATTTTGTGATCAACTGTGGGATAAGTTTTGAGGGGAAAAAAGGAACAAAGCAGGGGAAATTTGATCTTTTCAGATTTTACCTTTGCATTGTTATACGCTTCCTTATATGCTATTTTGCTTTGCAGAACAATCTGTATTTTTATTTAATGAGTTTCTATGATGGTGCATGGAGAAAACCTGTGAATACCTTATATGAATTATATCATAAGAAGAGTCTACAGCCTTGCTAGCAGCATGCTAACACGCTCACAAAAACAACGCTAACATGCTGATGTTTATAATGTTCACCATCTTAACTTGGTAGGATGCTAACATGCTTGCATTGGCACTAAAAACAAAGTGCAGCTGAGGTTGATATATATAATATCTGGTCATTTGCCAAACTATTGGACAAATTCAACTTTAGCTGTGATGAAGACGCTAAACGAAAAGTCAGGGAATCAACAAAGTTAGTCCAATTAATCTTGAGGGGGACAATTTTATGACTAATGATTTAATAGTTGTTACATATCACTTAAAACCAAAAATATGAAGCTGCGCAAGCAGTGTAAGTGCCATTCACATATACAGTGAAACAGAAATGAAGAGGTCAGTTAGACTGAGGCTAAGGCTTCACGATAAATATACATGTAGAGAATATTTAAACCAATAATCAAACATGTTGCCATGGGAATGTGTGCTCATGTCCACAGCATGCTCTAGGCTGTCAATAGCATTGATTGAAGACTCCTGACTGTATTGTTTTGTCGTTCTTGTTGTAAAAGATCTGCGTTTAGAAGACCAGTTACATTTTAAGATGTTAAATAACAGCAACAACTCATCTCGTCAGCATGTGCAGCTTGTGTGTGTGTGTGTGTGTGTGTGTGTGTGTGTGTGTGTGTGTGTGTGTGTGTGTGCAGCGTGTGTTTTTATAGATGGGGCCTACTTTAGAAAAACTCTCTCGGCTCTCATGTGCCCGCGGGTTTGGCTATTGAAGTTATCCTTTCTCACAGAGTAATGCACTATTTCGCAGAATCACAGCGATTCCTCCGATCATTCACGCAGTCAGAGGGAACAAGGAATAATCTTGAGATAACAAACTGAGCACTGAGAGGACGGCTTCCTATCCGCCTGAGTTCTGGTCCTGTGGGCATTCTTTGGTGTTAAAGGTGCTTTTCCCACAAAGTTCTACCAGCAGGACCCAGGAGGGGTTTAGATTGTTGTTTGAGTGTAAGCTAACTCCAGGCTTTCTTGGAGCCCTACACACACATTTGAAGCTAACGGACTGTTAGTCCTTAGTATTTCAGACAATGAGAGTCTGTCTCGTGTTACAATTTGATACGTATCCAGACAAAAACTGCAGAGTGGTAGCCAAGAAACCATGGTTTCCAGAAGATTTGAAACAGCTCTTTGACGGTTTCCATCCCAAAACTTCACTCCCGCTCACTTTCATTCTTATTTTTGCCACCACTCTTCCCTGAAAATGATCATAATGAAAGGATGTGGTGTATTGCCTGTTTCCTTGGCTCTCTAATGATTGGATAAGACCCAATTGTAGTCGAAAGTATGCAGAGCCCTGCTCCTCAGTTATTATTTGTCATTCAAACATACCAGATGTTAGATTAATTGTATATATGCTTGTAGTTCCACACCCTTTGATGTTATAACTACAACAATAATGGCATTCTTTGTTGAATTGGTACTTGGGAGGGGAGCAAATAAACACACACAGAGGAGGGAGGTATCATCAAAGTCTCCACAGCTGTATAGGCAAAGCCTCCGCTAACCCAGTTTAACTGCTACTCTAATAAAAGGGAGTAGTCATTTTTTTGATTCTTAACTGTAGCTTAGATTTTTTTCTTTTTCAATAATTTTCCTCACTTTAAAATTCTCATTCAGCTTCAGGATTTATTCATTATATTTATGATCAAGGTCATTATCAAGTTGCATGCAGTCATGTTTTTCACTGCATGGTGCAAAACTTAATTCCAGTTAGTTTACATCAAGCAAAAAAATGAAATGCTGCTCAATCATGGGAACATGTGGCGATAGCTGTTGTTTGTATTAAATAGCATTTGTGCTTGTGGTTTGATGTACTGTATAGGCCTACTACATCTAAATATGAAAATGCTACTAACATCCATAGGTTTGCTGGGAGGCAAAACTCTACTTTTGTCTACCAAGTCTCAAACTACATTAGGCTATATTTATTATGTTCTATCAGTAATTTTCCCAGAACATCTGCTTATCTCAATGTAGTCTACAACTCCTGCACCATATAGGGCAAAATAAACATGATTATTGAGATAGGTGAGGCAGTGTAGCATTACTTTGTAGTCTAAGAGAATAAAAATGTTTTGTGCCAAAATGTAGCCCTAAATAAACTGAATATGAATTTCTAAAACTAGCCTATATTTGATTTTGGCACACAAAAAAGGGTGTAATGTACAGCAATAGTTATTCTTTGTGTCATGCACATAAAAGTGCCCAGCCCACCTGGATTTTCAAGACACCAGTAACCATTAAAATAACATGGTGTAACAGTATTGATAACAAAGACTTTGACTTATGTCCTTTAAACTTTACAAACAAAATGCAGCCAGAAGAAGTCATCACAGATGAAAAACATTATACTAAAAAAAGAACAGCCCTTAATTCTTCATATAATGAGCAATTAAGTCTAACCTAAAGCCTTCCTGTAATGGTAATGTCCCTGCCCACACTGCCGAAACTTCAACAGACAATCTTGTGTTAATTAAAAAATACCATATAGCCTACATACCAAGGACTTAAAATAAACACGCCTAGCAGTATTTTTTAGTTTTGTTTTTAACGAACGTAATGGAACATTAGCCTAATTGGAATGTCCTGTATTTGAACACGCCCAGCTCCACGTCACAGGACTGGGGGTTGCCTTTCCGGGCCAGCCGGTTAGATAAGTAGCATACACGGCGGAGCAAAGCTGGAGCAACGTGCGTTAGTGTGAGGGAAGCTGGCAGTTTAGTGCTAGTAATATTAAAACAAATATTCCCACCACAGTAACAATAGTTTTTGAGACAAATATTAGTGCTCTTAGGATAAATTTCAGGGCAACTCTAAACGCGCGCAATGGCTGATAAGATGGGCATGGAGGAAGCGAAGGCATCCAACGGCGAGGCGCACCTCGATGAGACGCTGGCCAACGGAACGGACAGCCCGAAGGACGGCAGCCAGCCCCCGCTGTCCCAGCGGGTGAAGAGGATAGTGATGGCCAACTTGCTGGTGATTCTCACCGTGGCCGGGGTCATCATCGGTGTTTTTATTGGACTTGGTGTGCGCAACGCGACGTTGACCAGGACCCAGATCATCTACGTCGGCTTCCCCGGTGAGATTCTCATCCGGCTGCTGAAGATGATCATCATTCCCCTGGTGGTGTGCAGTCTAGTGTCCGGGGCGGCCAGCATCGACCCTAAAGCCCTGGGCAAACTCGGCGGCTGGGCTATGCTCTTCTTCCTAGTCACCACCTTAATTGCGTCGTCCATCGGGGTCGTGATGGCTTTCATCTTAAACCCGGGGTCGGGGTCAGTGGCCAAGCCCAAAATGCAAGGTTTGGACGACGACGTGCCTGTCGCCAAAGAAGTGATAGACTCCTTCTTAGATTTGATAAGGTAAATTAATCCCCCCCCTCAGCACTGTCTCAGCTTCTGAGCCCATACACACGCACACACACACACACACACTCGCTGGGAAAGTATTTCATATTATGATGTGTAATTTTTTAGGAATGTAGGCCTAATGGTTCTCCTCCCCGGGGACACAAGCTGACAAGGTGTCAAACCTGTTACTAGTACACACGTTTACTTAGCTTAAAGGACACAGGACACTATTTACCTTTTTTCCAGCCCGGTTGGTTTTAGACACCCAGAGAGAAAAGTACTGTAGGCTATGTACTGACCACTGGATAGATAGTAGCCAAATTAGACGTGTAGCTTAGTTCACCCACAGGAAGGTGTGCTGTAATGACAGCAGGCCGTTGCATCAGCTCACTCGTGTCCCCGGAGGGTTACCTCCCCGCGACAGAGCGCCATGCCGCTACCGTTCTTTTCGAATGAACAAAACGTAACTTACTAATTGTATTTTATTTCAAATGTTTATGTCTTTATAATATTGACATGTGGAGTCTTAACTACACGTGCGTGACACGTTTCCAGCATGAGTTGAGCTGTGTGGTGAAACTCTTCCTGTCGGGAAAACACCGTTTGTAAAAAAGAAAAAAAGAAGAAGAAAAAAAAATGTATAAACAGAGCTCTGCTCTTCTAATTTTACTCCGGTTGGGTGTTTTAAGATGACATCGTGGGATTTCCAATGTACCGGATGTAGTTTTCATACAATTTAAAGTAGGTTACAGACACGTGGTAAAGAGAAAAGTGGTGTCACATCTCACTGATGTCAGAAGGCTGGCTCAGTGCATTTAGCACCGCAGCCTTTAATTTGGTAACCTTAATTAAAGACGGAGTGTGAGTGAGTGTGATCCATTCTACACCAGGCGCTTTAAACTTGCCTATTTGTGAATCAGTAGGCCTATAGGTCACACTGTCTTTTTTTTAAATTGATTTTATCAATGTGTCACATTCATGGGGCACTCATGTGACATTTGCCACCTCATCTAAGTTACTGAGGATTAAAGGGAAGCAACAGTGCTCAATGTGGGCAAACAATAGACTCAAGAGACTGAAATAGTGAGCTGGCAACACCTTCTGACACCTCATCACGTTTCAAATTTGAACTAACACGTCATACACAACATGTTACATGAAGTAGCCTAGTTGGCGATCCTGTTTTACCCAAAAACGTATAGATGCACAGATGGCATTGCTTATCTGAGCCAACAGCTATTCAGCAGATTAGTGTTCTATAAGGTTAAAGGGTATTGGACCGTAACCTTTGTAAACACACTACGACACTACGACACAATGTCATAGTGTGAGCAGAAGAGACCTGTGATGTTATCACTTATAAAGATAAGAAACTGGACTGTATTCATTCAGACAAATACAAAGACAAATACAGCCCCCCCACACACACACACACACACACACACACACACACACACACACACACACACACGAGATGTGAACGGGTCTGGATGTTTCACATTAACAGTCCCCGTTAACAAATTTGGGACTCTATTGCATATTTTTGTCTGTTTTTTAGTTTAAGCATTCTTTGCAGCGTTCAGTGCTGTTTTACATTAATTATGGAATTGTGTACTATGAAAGCCAGACTCTTTCACCCTCTTTTCACTTCCAGTAGTGTGACCTGGCAACATGTCCTAAAAAACGTATCATGCTGCTCACAGCCATTAGACATGCAAGAGTAACGGGGCAAAACCTAACCACTCACAGATTAGAGGCCCCTTGCACAACAGTGTCTACATTGCAACCCAGTGATCTGGTATACAAAACTCAGATGGGTTATTTAGGAATTTTTGACTGACTTTGTTCATGTTTTAACATTTAGGATGAAAAGCAATTGTGTTTACTTCTAGAATCATTACAGCGGTCCAGTTAATTGTTAACTGATGTACCTGAATGCATATTTGTCCAGATTTATTTACTGCAGTTGGCTGCTGTTTACTGCATTTTTCTTTTCTTTCTTTAAAGTGATGTTCATCTTGTGCAGGACACAAGCCACCACTGCAAATGCACACACACCCTTCCACATTATCCTAATCGGACAGCAGGCAAAATCCGTGCCTCTCATTAGAGCGATCCCTCTCAGTTGGTGCCCTAGTTAGTTTTGCCAACAAAGACAGCGTGGGACTTTGACTGTAGAGCTGGTCATCAAAGCGTAAAAAGGCCTAGTCACTGTTCATAGACACACACTCTATTAAAGGCATCTAAGCTATGTTATCTGCCGTTGTCCACGCAGTAAAGTAAAAGACACTAGTCAGCCTAGAGATGCATGTATTGGGTTAAACTCTGACTGGAGCCACTCCTACACATCCTTGTTGAAATAATCTCGCCCTTTTGTTTGTTTTCCTACTTTAAACCATATGGCCTCTTACAATCACAGATGACACAGCTATATCAGTCAGTGCTAGGGTCACCTGTGGATTTATTGACCACATACAGTCAGTGTTTTCCCTATGTTTGTGAAAGACGTAGGTGCATATTGGCGGAGGGTTTAGGAGTCCTTCCTCAACAAAATGTTAAGTTTTTCAATAAAAAAAAAAATGCAATTTCACATCATTTTGGACCAATTTTGCAACCATTTGTTTCTAAAATGTTTGTAAAGCTAGAGAAGATAAAAACATTAATAATACTCAAAACTCATTTAGACAAAACTTGCTAAAGAAGTCCACTGGGGACCAACTACAATCCTTAGATGTGAGAAAAGTCACGTAGTTAGTTTTGATGCTCACATTGATTTTACATTCATTCGGCTTAGGTGGTGCCCAAAACGGCTTGGGTGCTGCACCTTAACCTTATAAAGGTAGGGGAAACCCAAGGTAATACAATGTGAACAGAATGGGAGCATGTTTAAGTCAATCTGCCCCATCAAGAACTAGAATCGTTGTTCTTTTGGTAGGAAACTAAACATGTATAAGCTTATTTCACTTAGACCTGCGTGAGGTGTTCCCTGCTTGTTGCTAGATCCTGGTGTAACAAGATGCCTCAAACAATCAGCAGCCGGTCATAAAAGAAACACCCACCCACCTAATGGTGTTTGACCGTGTGTGTATTGTTGTCTTACCACTCTATTATCTTCGGTTGTGCAATAATCAGGTCAAGTTTATTTACAGAGTCAAAACATCACGTTTGTCTTTAGAGGATTTTACAATATGTACAGAGTATGAGAGCCTCTCCTAGACTATTGATGTGAGTAAAGGAAAAACTCCACAAAACCAGAATGAACATAACCTTTTATATGGATTACTGAACATACCATACATTTAGCATAGCGTGCATATTTAAAGGGTGCCATGTGCGTTGGTATCCGACGCTGAGAGGCGTTAGGAAGTGATGTTTAGGTGCTTCTTGTGAAAACTAAAACGGCTGCACTGGAGAAAGTGAATTCTTTGTGGCTGTCAGGGAATACCCCCAAAAAGTGACTTTGAGTCTATGAAAAGCGCTATATAAATTAAATGTATTGTTATTTAAAGTGTACACATTTACGTATTTTCTTTCATTAGAATTGGGTTTTGTACCAGAAATGAAGTAGTACAACAAAAACAAGGAAGTAAAAGTGGAGCCATTCAGGTTTCAGCTCTGCAAATTCTATGCAAGGTTAGAGAATTAAAATATGAAACAACATGGATTGGAGGCGTGTGTGTGCATGTCCATATGGAGATAGATAGATAGATAGATAGATAGATAGATAGATAGATAGATAGATAGATAGATAGATAGACTATATCTCTCCATATGTTAAATCAATTTGGCCCAATGGTACTAAAGTGACATAATGCAATAGTGTCTCTTCTCCAGTCATGCTATCAGTTGAAAAAAATTTGAATAATACGACTTCATTTGAATATCCAAATAAAGTATAATTTCAAGCCTGGCAGTCTTTTTGTCTTTGCAGCACAACCAGAATTCAGCCTGTGATCAAGTTGCATTTTCCATGCTGCGCTGTCACACAGTCACATGATGTTTGATTCTGAAACATTATGGTTCCAATGAAAGGGAATGAATAGTTGGAAAGAGCTTGTGAAGTTAATGCCTTATTACTCTAAACTTCTTTAGAGATTTAATATGCAGTTGGACCTATGTACTAACGTGTGTGTGTGTGTGTCCTACTTGTTAGTGGAGAATGAATAAAACAACAGCAATTAGAAGTGGGGGCAGAGTGAAAAAAAAGAGATTAATAGTTAAATTCGCTCAGCTATTTCCACATGATCAATCTTGTGATTCCATCTGAACCATCACTGATGCCCAGAGGGTGTAGCCCCTCTGTCTGCAACAGAAAGATCAAAAGTGAGGCTATGAAATAGGACTATACTTTGTAGTGTGGGTTGTCAAACATTTCCGACGTTAACTGTCCATTCACACAAGTGGTCATGGGGTTGTTTATGATCTTGTGTATGTGTGCTGATGACGAAAAGATCAAATAAGGCCCAAGCACTTGACTTGTATTCTGCTCTTCAGTTCCCAAACATGTGATTTCGCTCCCTTCATTAACAGCCACATTTTTCATTGCCACATTTTTCATTGGATTTCCCCAAGGCATCTAGTACACACTGAGGAAAATAATTGAAAGTATTGTTGAATTGTATGTTGTTGTTTTTTTCCTTCGCTCTCCACAGAAACCTCTTTCCCTCCAACTTGGTGTCTGCTGCTTTTCAATCAGTAAGTACTGCATCTCGATACTATGATTATGATTGGAAATTGTATATATTAAATCTTTAGATAAGATGACTGAGTGTACTTAACTAACTGGGCAACACTTTCTTACCTATCCAGTATGCAACCACCTACAAGCTGGTTACCAAGAATGGCACAGATGGAACCCTCAATGTCACAGTGGAGAAGGTGAGCAAAGTGAATGGCACATAAAATAGACCACAAATACACTAAGGTCACTATATTGTTATGTCTCTAGAGTGAAGACTGGTGTGGATCGGTGTGTTCTGACTGTGTTCTTCATGTGTCTCTAGGTGCCATTTGGAATGGACCAGGATGGCATGAATATTCTTGGTCTGGTAGTGTTTGCCATCGTGTTTGGTGTGGCTTTGAGGAAGCTGGGAGAGGAAGGAGAGATCCTCATCAAGTTCTTCAACTCCTTCAACGAGGCTACCATGGTTCTGGTCTCCTGGATCATGTGGTAAGAAAGACCAGCATGTTTCTGGGTTAGGAGGAATTTGAATAAAATCAGTATGAAGCTCCATGTTAAATATTCTTGATCCTTGAATACGGGAGACTTTTACTTTGCGCTATGTTTCGAGAACCCTAATTATCTAATGATCGGTCTTCAACTTTTTCTGCACGTCCTGTCTCTCTACAGGTATGCCCCTCTTGGTATCATGTTCCTTGTAGCCGGCAAGATTGTTGAGATGGAGAATGTTGGCGAACTATTTGCCAGTCTGGGAAAATATATAGCCTGCTGTATCATCGGACATGCCATCCATGGCCTTCTCGTGCTGCCTGGCATTTACTTCATCATTACGAGGAAGAACCCATACACCTTCCTCTGGGGGATATTCACAGCTCTGGCAACCGCCTTCGGAACAAGCTCCAGGTAATAAACTCTCTGCTGTTCACTTCTCTGACTCTCCCGCACACACACTTGTTTGTTCTTTCTGGTTGTTAAATATTTAATACTGAGGCTCTTCTGTTCTAAAACACACACACACATACATACCTTTTGCTGACATACACTCACACATTCCTTGTGTCTTAGCTCTGCCACTCTGCCCCTGATGATGAAGTGTGTGGAGGAAAATAACGGCGTATCCAAGCACATCAGCCGCTTCATCCTGCCCATCGGAGCGACGGTCAACATGGACGGAGCTGCTCTCTTCCAGTGTGTGGCTGCCGTTTTCATCGCTCAGCTGAATGGCATGTCCCTTAACTTCGTCCAAGTCATTACCATCCTGTAAGTCCCGAAACACATGCCCAGTTACACAACTGCATTAAATACTATGTCTGGTTGTACATACTATGTCTGGTTGTACAATCACCTCACTTATCTGGTTGTTCAATACAGTCGGTATACAATGATGTATGTATGTATGTATGTATGTATGTATGTATGTATACACACACACAATTTAATGTTTGTAAAAAATTAGGTCCGTCAAAATAGCGCGTTCATTTCGATTAATTAATCTGAGAAAAACAAATGTGTTAAAAAAATAGATTAACGCAGATTAATCCATTCCATATTGACCTTTCACCCAGAGCTGTTCTAGCCACCATTTGACTGTAAAATGAAGGAGGGAGCACGTGACGCTAGTTTCTTTAACTGTCTATGGTTAACACTACACTCACCAGCAGGTAACGTTAGCCTACCGCTAGCTAGCAGCTGGATTAAACATGGTCAAAATGCTGACAGCTAACGCTAAACGTTGTAAAGTTTGACTGTTTCTGCCGTTGTCGGAAAAACAGACGGAGACGGTGCGTTCAATGAAACTGGTAACCTACAGCCTCGCGGTGCATTCGTAGTTATTGTAAAATACCCTTTTGAATTTATTTCTTCAGCATATTAGGTCATATTGTTGATTGTTACGGTCATTATTTGAACAGTGAAAACAATAATAAAAAGAGTTTTTTTTAACTTTTAATGTCACTAATGCTGATTATACATTGATTCATTTGAATTGAAATATTTAAAATACTTTCACAGCAAAAATTATGTATGCGATTTAATTTAGATTAATTAATCACAGAGTCTGTAATTCATTCGATTTCATTTTTTTAATCGATTTGACAGCCCTAGTAAAAATGCTGTGTGAAAATGTACTCTGCTCTAACTGTGTCATCTTCCCTCCAAATGTGTTAGTGTGACAGCTACAGCATCCAGTGTTGGAGCAGCTGGTATACCTGCTGCTGGTGTGTTGACCCTAGCCATCATCCTGGAGGCAGTAGGACTGCCCACCAATGACATCTCTCTCATCCTGGCTGTTGACTGGCTTGTGTGAGTACTAAACCTATTTGTATTTTATGTGGACATAGAGCACGACAGCCGAGCAGCAGTTATGACATACTCCGCATAATGTATTCCCAATTTACTATGCTCCCTGACAAAATTGGCGTCTGAGGCAGTTATTTAAATATCATAATATTAAAATTCATTCTGTCTTTCTTTAGTGACCGTACCTGCACAATGGTGAATGTCGAGGGCGATGCCTTTGGAGCCGGGCTCTTGCAGTACTTTGTGGACCGCACGCCCAAAGGAGAGGAGGGAGCAGAGCTGAGCGAGGTCAGGCTGGGGGGAGACTCATCAGCTCCCGCCCCCGAGCACTCGCCGCTTATTAAGAAGCGAGGCGGGTGGGATGGTGCCGAAGGTGCTAAGCAGGCTCTGTCTGGTGAAACAGAGTCTGTCATGTAATCCAGCTGCTGACAAACGCGCTTAGTTGACACTCCTACAAACTTAAGGTTCAAACCCCCTTTTCTCTTTTTCCTGCCCTGAAGAAAAGAGGATGGGCATGCCCACTGTGATTCAATGGAAAGCTCTCTTTCCTCAACGCTATTCTAGGCAATTGGGGGAGGGGAAATCAAGGGGGAATTAAAAAATGCATATTATTTTAATCTTATGTTTTCTTGTTGATGGACAGTATTGTACATTAGTCTGGCTACTAATGGTGCATTTGGTCCTCGTCAATTTTAAAGTCGGAATTTTTACAATGTCACCAAGTTGTGTAAACCAGCTGTTTGCCATATACTGTACATCCACTGGGATGTCAAGAGGCTGGACCAGTGACCCTCTGCCAGATGTCGGTGAAGGCAGATCTAATGTTAATAAATACAAGAAATGTTATGTTAATTTATGATGGATAAATGGAAGTTACGTGGATGTATTTACCTATTGGCCCCCTGTTACCAATTTGTACACTACTGGCATTTACTACGTTGTCAGGAACTTTGTGGTGGAAAACATGAAAATGTCCGACCCTAAAATTTGATGAGGACCACAACACTGCTTGCTACACCTGGTCTGCATTAGCAGACAAAGTTTTTCATACTCTTCATCTGGAATTCAATACCTTTTTTTATTTATTTTTTTTGTTAGGGCCACCTTTTTGTTTTTTGTTCAACTTTGTCAGAATTCAATCTTCTTGTATAGGAAAAGAATCATATGAAATTAATCATCATATGCTTTGGATATGAACATACATTGTTTGTATTTTTGTTGTACATAGTTATGGCCACTTTCATGTATCTTGTAGTTGATTTAGTTGATTTGTCATACAGTATGTAAAGCATATGGCACTAGTTTAACTATATTCCATATACTGTGCGTGAAAATGGCTGATAATGTCTGTATGACAAAAGGCACTTGTTTTGTTTTTTCTTTTGAGTGGTGGGTAGAAGGCTGTTAGTAGCCTGTTCTAATGTTAACAAACTGAACTTAACCAGACAGTTGGTGGAAACGTGGCTTTATTGTATCTGAGGTTATTCCATGCCAATGGTTCTCTTATGTACAAAGCCTTTCTCATTGTGAGGAAAAAGCAGTAACACAATATAGGAAATTATACTCTCAATAACGTCCCAAATCTAAATATAGTAACTTTTTCTCAAGGACTCACGATGTCAACGTGCTTGGATACAGGTTGACCTACGAGCATTTCTGCCTCTTCTAATGGACATCAGTGCAATGGCAGGCAACCTAACCTCAGGTTTAACTATGGCTTGAAGTCTGTCCTTTTTTTAAATGCTTCTTAATATTCATGAGACCAAAAAACACACACCGACTTAGCAAAACAAGGAAGGAGACCGATGAACTCCGGGTAACACTGAATGACATTTCCAAGGAGATGCGTTTTTGTTTTGTTTTTTTTAACCTACATTTTACTCATGTTGTTGCTTCCAACATCTAAGCAAGGGATTTTAAAGCACAGTCTGTAAGGACAATCTGTTTGGTTTGTATAAAGTGTGGTGTGACTTTAAGTGATGTGAAAGTAACAAGTCCTTCCACTACAAGGATGTCTTTACGTTGACAGAATAGCAGCAGTGGAATGCTAGTGCGTTTTGACTGTTGAGGCCTGAACACTGAATGTCTCCACTTAACCCCATTCATGTTTTGGCTGTGATGACCATAAACATGAAATACTAGTTACGTGGGCTTTAGACCTCCCTGTATGTCTTTGTTGATGCATCAGAATATTTTGTTAATATTTATTTCTAAAATCCAAAGGCATTTTTAACCAATGTTTTGACATGTTAGTAACTCCAAATTTGTTTGACAGCTAAGTCTTTTGATAACTGGTTGATATATATATATTTTTTTATTATTATTTTGAACTTATGGGGGAGAGTCTCAGCTGTGTACAAAGTGCCTCCGTTTGGGGAATCTTTTGTAATTTTCTTTTGCAGTTTTGGCAGTGAGCATGAAGGAAACTTTGAGACTGGAGAATGTGTGACATAGCAGGGGGGAGTTGTATTGGCTGCACACTGTTTTCAAATGCAACATGTATGCAATATATGTGTGCAACATATACCATATGCTATGTATGTATGCATATGTGTGATTAACTGTACAGTTGCACTATTTAATGTTTATCTCCTCCATCCATATCATCTTTAACCGTTTAAAGCTTTAGTGCGTAACTTTTTGATATTAATGAACGTCTGTTACATTAAGCCGTTGCCAAATGAGCTGCTACGAAGCTAATTAAGACTATCAGCTCCACACAACTCTCTCTGGATTTCTCAGTATGGCTATGTTCAGAAGATTGTGGCGTCCGGTGACTTTCCTGCGCAGAAACTCGAGTGAAGATAATTAACTCTTCTGAAGAGTCAGTCATGTTTTTTTAATCTCCATGTCCTCCTTGGCTACTAGCAACCGTGTGCGGGGGCGGCGGTGCGCAGTCACGGAAGGCTTGTATCATGTGGACGCGCCGACAGTTTTGTTGTCATTACTTAGAATTCCTCACGGGGGCAGCAGAAACTACGCACTCTAGCTTTAAAGTTCTACCAAATGACTGGGAAATATGGTACTTATGTTGTATATACAAAATGTCTCAAGTCTGTAGTCTTTATCGGCTTTATATAGTATTAGTTATTCAGTGTTTCCATGATGGTCATCTATGAAGTCATTGCAGGCCTGAGGCCTCATCATTTTTAATTTAATGTCCTCAGAGTTCTAAAATGTTAACCATTGCCTCAAACAACTACTGTGCTTTAGTTTATATTTGATGTTTTATGGTGAAAAGTTGTAACGATGTTCTCATTCCTTTCTGAGATCTTTCACAATATGAATGTCTTGTCTGGTCCGAGCATAGCATTTGTTTGTACGCACATGGTAGTTGTGATTTTATTACATTGGGGCTATCTTTTCATGTCTGAATTTACTGTCTTTAGGGTTTAAACAATAAAGGCCTTTTTTTTATTATTTGGCTGTGTCTTTCGGCTGTTTGTTGGAACCTTTGTTTTGTTTAAGCCCTACTTTCTGCACTAGCTGTGAGCACTGCGTCAGGAAATTAAAAAACACTGCATGAGAACTCCATAGTAGAGCTGCACGATATGAGGAAAATATGCGATAACGTTGAATATAGCGATAACAAGATTCCTTGCGATAGATATTTAAGTGTATTTAGTTCTGCATTTCTGATGCTTTCAGTATTCTGCTAAAATGCAACACTTTTATTTAACAAATTGATCCTTGAGTTGAATATAAAGGGCATCACAAAAAAGGCGAGTTTTCTACTGAGATTCTTTCAACTAGTGAGTGTCTTTCGCAATGTGTCCCAGCCTTTCGCAATGTTTATTGCGCCAGTTAATATTGCGATGAGGATAAAAAGATATGTGCAGCCTTACTCCAAAGCCACATTATGTTACAGTCACTTCCAGATGCCATACTGTAGCAGCATGCAAGAGGAGAAACCTATTTAAAATGCACGACGATCCTTTTGTTTTTGCATCCAAAAAAAACTACACAGCCTCTCAGCGATATAGATGCTGATCTAATTACAAGGCCATACATGAATGATGTTGGTTATGCAATGATAAGAGGAATGCAAATACACCTTGGGGAATAGAATATGTGTGGACTCAACCGGCTAAAGACAAGTATTGTTAAATACGGCCATTTGTTCTTGAGTAGGATAAGGAAGCTAGTTTACATCACTGGACCAGTCTAATAAACAAGCAAACTGCCTTCCTGTTGGTCCTGTCGTAAAACACTCCAACCCACCCACCTCCGGCTTCTGCCATATGGCTAAAGAATCCCATAATGCTGTTCGGTGAACACAACTTAGTGCAGAAGCTTAGGAGTTACAAAGGCCATAGAATAATTAGGTGTATTCTGCCACCTAGTGTTCAAAAGAAATTGCAACCGGGGCACCCTGGTAGCACACCTGGTTGAGGGTGCGACCCATATACTAAGTCTCAGTCCTTTCCGCAGTGGCCCAGGTTTAACCCCGACTTGCCCCCCCCCCCTTTCCTGTCTTCAGCTAGTCTATCAAATAAAGGCCCAAAAAGCCCAATAAATAATCTTTCAAAAAAGACATGCAAACAAATATTACACATTTACTGTATTTACAATGGATTTGACAACAATCCTCAAAAGAAATGAATAAAACGATCTCTGTTACAACTCTTTTATTTTACCTCGATACATCACACACAAGTAACACTACAGGAAGCATGTCGTACCGAGAGAAGCTGGTGCGTTTTCATGTGCAACTTCTCTTTTAAATATTTTTCTTTGAATAATTTACTGAATTGAAATGCAATTTCAGTTACATAATGGGTGCTCAGTAGTAACACACATGCTTGAGCTAAGGGTTAATATTTAATAACACATTCAGTCAACGTTTTATGGTTTTTACTGAATACTAAGGCCTGATAGAGCAACATTTCATCCTCGCCATATGTAATTAATGGATGAATGACAGTGTGGTTCTCATTTTACCACATGGAAATGTAATCACCGCGCTACAGCTGTCAGGTACCAAATGACATCGATATGCAGTAACATTCATTTCAAAACTGTGCAAAACTGAAAGAACCAGTGCAAATCGATGCAACATAAAACACCTATTGAACACAAATAATTCTTAAATCCTGCTTAAGATAATGTACACTGTAGCTTTCAATATCATTTAAAAGTATGTATCATCTTTACAGCAGTCATATTTTTACTGCACTTTACTGTACAACACATACAAATTTCGTACACCATGTAGTAAAACCAGTCTTTGACTCTTGAAGATGTACCCGATGTAAACGCACTAACTTATGATTTAAATCTTTCAAGCGTTCATGCCTGTTGCAAACAAAATCTTACCACTTTGACAAAGAATAAACGCAATCCAAGGTTAGACTCTACATCCAAATACTGATAATAGAGAAGATTTGACCAGGCATGAGATTATACTGGTGATATACAGTAGATGTGGTTAAATTAACAGAAAATGCATTCATTTTAGCACCACATTGGTTTCCAGGCATCATCTTTTAGGCTGTTTAAAAGGCAAAAAGTTCTGTGTAAACAAATAACTCTATCATCTCATAATTTGCTTCTGTCCAGCCTCTTTTTTGTGGGGTTGGGATACTGGGGGTTCTCAATAACCCCCTCTCCAAACTTCAGCTCCAAGAAGGATCGGTGGTTGTTGGGGCTGTAGGCAGAGATGCCGGCAAAGGACATGGGTACTAGCGGCTGCAGGAAGTGCTCTGGGAACTCCACGTCTTGTTTGTGCTCTGTCCATGTGTCTTTGGTCATGACGCCATTACGTGCATAGAACGGCCACAGGTCAACATGCAGGTGGTTGGCCTCGCTGTACTGGACTCTGTAGAAGTCTCCTTCCACGGCGCGTTCCCAGACATAGCCGTTGGCATCCACGAGAGAGCCTGAGTCCAGGTTCTTCAAGTGATCACAGTTGGGTACATCCTCCAGGTAGATGCCCAGGTCCACATCATAATCCCATGGGATGATGTCCTGATGGCGGACAGCGCCCAGCAGAGTCCCCCCCTCTAGCCAGTAGCGCACACCAGACGTCTCCAGGATATTGATTACATACTTGGTGGTTTCCCTGAGAGCTCGCAGACAGCAGGGAGGTGTCCAGCGATCCAGATAAAGGTAGTCTGGAGTGTCATCCTGCACAGTGCCAAAGCAGCGAGGCGTCTCTTTACTGCAGCCATACCACTGTTCCTTCCCATCAGGCAGCAGGAGACGCTTCAGACCAAAGCTCCTCATGAGCTTCCCTGTGGCCTCCTTCAGTCGAGTTTCGGCCTTCCACTGGTTGTGAGCGGAGCTGAAGAGGGGCCGGTGGTTTGCGGCGAAACAGGGGCTCTCCAGCAGCTTGACCTTCCAGCCTCTCAAAGCAGTCTGGACGAAGAGCGAGGAGAAGAGGGGCCGCCCCAGAGGGACAGAGAGGTTGAAAAGATCCTCAGTGCGAATGAGGACAACCGCATCTCCTTGTAAAGCCGTACACACACTCCCGCTGCTCCCAGACGCAGCCGGTGAGTAGGTGGCTGTCCACTCTCTGAGGTTCACCCGCAGGTGGAGACACTGCACGGCAGATCGAGCCAGCACGGGTGCAGCTACCAGCCTCACAGGCCCCCCACCCTCGCCTTCCAACTCCCTGATCAGCCTCTCGATAGCCCGAGGTTGTTCCAACTCCACCCCATCAGGCACCAGCAGCACAAACTCTGTCTGGACGTGGAACTCTGGCCTGTGAGCTTGTGGTGGCTGGTCCGGGCTGGGGGAGAGCACTAGAAGACGCGCCCCGTCTG
The DNA here is from genome assembly GCA_023631565.1 of Gymnocephalus cernua. NCBI lineage: Eukaryota > Metazoa > Chordata > Actinopteri > Perciformes > Percidae > Gymnocephalus > Gymnocephalus cernua. The sequence continues at coordinate 18,063,525 of CM042430.1, forward strand.
GAAGCACCAGGGGAGGGTACGGAGACGTGTCAGCCACAGCCAAGAAGGGAAGCTCAGACCTCTGGCTGAGGAAGGAATTAGCCACATCCCCGACATAATTCTCAAAGTTTTCAAACTCCCGAAGAAGAACAGTCACACGTGGGCCACGATTGTGTCCCTCACCTCCAATCCCTCCAGGCTCACCTCCAGCTCCTACAAGTAGCCCTAGGCCTGCCCCCAGGCCAGAGGCTGGTAGGGCAGCCCTCCTCGTGCCCCTGCCAAGATCCTTCCTCTTATCCATCATTTGCTGCTGGGCCCGAGACACATAGTAGAGAATGAGGAGGTTGAGGATGATGGCGCCAGTTAACAGGCCCTGGCAGAGACTGATACGCATGGCAACTGATGTTTACTTTCCAGTTTCTCTCAGGAGAATAAGTTTCAATTAAGAAATCCAATAGTGGGTCTTAGGTCCCAATTCGTGTAATAGTAGAGGAATGAGAGAAAAACACAACCTGTGAAAGACAGAAAAAACTTGCTTTTAATCCCACAGTCTTATATGTACAGTACATAACAGCTGTATGAATATACCTTGACTGTATAATTCATTCTCATGCTACTTTAAAAAGGACTACTTCGTTTTGAAAAAAACTGGCAGTGCACTGAATTATCCTAGCCATTTCCTTTTATAAATAAAATGTATCTAGCAGCATTACCAACCAATAAAAACAAACTCACCTTAATTTGGATGGATCTATTTTATTCATTACAAGGCAATCATTCGCAGCCCATCACATCATGGATTAGCCATGTTTTCAGAAGCATTAGCAACGTAATGTCCAGTAACCTTGTTGTACTATATTTGGTTTTCATGGTGGTCCATCTCAGCCAGCTCTCGTAGCATAGCAGTAAAAACCTGGCTGAATCCGTAGCAACAAACACAGAGATGAATCTGCATTGTTACCTAATGTTTGTGCGGTTGTGGTTGAAATCGAGTCTCCACCATTTTAAAAAGAAATCTACAACTGTGTGCGCACAAATCGCATCAGAGTATTTCATTACTTCGCTCAAGCTCATCCCTGAAACCAACTACACGAATTTACCATTAAGCTATCACGCTTTGCCGTCTGTGTTGCCCGCAGCAACAACCATAGAAAGGCTTCCGACTTGGATCCTTCAAAATAAAAGCACCACATTAAAAAAATGTAAAAAATTAAATAAAACATGTAAAATGTATTCTTGAACTATTATTTAATCTCTACCATTTTAAAAGAAAAAGAGTAGGCCTACCATATTGCCATTTTGAGATATATCGATGAACATCTCTCTCTGCAGCTGGCATTGCACAACATATCTGGTACCATTTGTTAAAAAAAACATCAAAACAACAACAACTATATAAGAAATGTGTGATAAAATATTCACACTTCCATACAGGAAATAAAACGTAGATGGATAAAACTAAGAATGGTTGTATGTGGCTGATTTGGTTTGTTATCTTGGACAATCTACCTTTTAATGTCTTTACTTAAAAGCACAAGGATGCCAAGGGACTCACCTCTCAAAGAACTCAATGCTGAAATGTTCAACCAGCATCTGTACTGTTGATTTTCTACCTCGCACCATTGCAATATTTAAGTTATTGCGTATTATGTAATTATTATATGCACAGTATATTCCCATCTGGTTAAAATGGGAATATAATAATGTATCTACAAAATGCTTCTGGATAATTAAATTCAAGTTCGTTTTATTAAAGTCCATATGATTATAGATCTGCTGCAACAAAACTGATTTATCATGCCCACCCGGAGGGACATATGGCAGAAAAAAAATCAGTCGACCTGTGTCGTGGAGACTTCAAACCGGAAACAGAGTTGTGGATCAAATGTCAAATGTTGGCTAACTTTACCGTCCTGAAACATCCATGCTCACAAAATGGCAGGAAATGAACTCCCCTAGCGACATGTTCATTGTGTATTACTGCAAACATGGCCCTTTATTTGTCGCCGACATTGGGCATTTTCAATAGCAAACGCAAAGAGGAGGAAACAAATCCGGGATGTACAAAATAAGAGCAGCCAACCACATTTTAAGACTTGTTTTGAGTGATAGAGATTTAATAGCCATATATTGATGTTACTTTAGCAAACGTTTTCAAGTAAGAATATATGTTAAACACGGCATATTGGTGACTAAATAGGCCACGAGGTTAAACATATGTAGCTTGATTATCGTGTTATATTTTGAAGGTTTGGAAGCGGAAGTGTTGTATTTTGCTAACCGAATAGTAATTTTGCTCTGTGCGTGAGAGAAAGGGAAGAAAAGGGGTAGTCTAATAGCGAAGTGCAGCTGGGTTGGAAGAAGGGTACGAGGTACTTTTTTTATTATTATTATTGTCCGTACACTCTGCCCGTTTCCACCTCTTTATCCTGGCGAAAGGTTGAACGGTTAAAATGGAGGCGGATAGATCCGGCGGAGGACCAAACCCGAACTCCGGAGGCGGCGGCAGCGGATCGGGGCGCAACCCAAACGGGCCCAAAGCAGCACCGGGCCAGCCGACATCAGCTTCGGCGACCGGAGCGTTGGCAGCAGCCGTGGCCATGGCCGGATCGTCGCAGGCTCGTGAGCTACAGGACGGGGACTCGGGTATGACGCTTCCTGGGATCCTTCACTTCATCCAGTACGAGTGGGGACGCTTCCAGGCCGAGAAATACCGCTGGGAGGCTGAGAGAGACGAACTCAGGGTAACGTTAAATGTGTTTATCATTTAGCCTGTGTTTGCAACGTTAACGCCGAATAAAGGCCAGAACTGTTATTGCAGGAGCTTTGTGACAGTAACGTTACACATGCCCTACAATCAGTCAGTTGCAGGATGCCAGAATGCTAACGAGCTAACATTACACCCTATATTGTATTGACCAGGATGTATCTAGAGAGTAACGTTATATGACAAAGATGGGACTCTATGACCTCCAGCTGATGATCACCTACTGTAAAGCCAAAGTCAAACAGCCACCAGTAGGTTTTAAGCATACAATAATAGCTTTTAAATGACCATATAACCAGTTATATTCCACTCACAAAAGCCTACAAAAGCAAGCAAGTTATCCAGCAAATAAAAAAGGTATGTAAACAGAGTTTAGGTGTGGCTACCTTACAGTGTCTCTTTGATATCACTGCAGGTGCATACATCAAAAACATCCCTGTACCAGACTCATTTTAAGATGGACCGCATTTTAGCATTTATGTGGAAACCTAGTTTGTAAGTTGACAAGTGTCAGGTTTTCATATCTTTCAAATAGTCACACAGCTGTGAGTTCCCTTTTGAAATCATAGTATTTGATAATCCTAGTAATTTAAGCGTCAGTTGACAAAGGGGTGTCCCTACTTAAGGAAATTCCCCATTAAAATAAGGAATAATTTCATGTTCCTTGAGGCATAATATTTTGTAGTAAAAGTGTATATCTGTGTAGCTGGTGGCGTTGAAAGAAAATCCACGTTTTGAATTAGAGCCTGTCACACAGATGGGTGAGTCAGTGGTGTGGTAGATGGATAATGGCATGCAGTTATGTTTGTCAGTATCATTTATACTTTTTCTTTGTCTTATTATTGTAAGTTAAGTACCATGCTATCTACAAGTAAACGTGTAGGCTAAGTCCTGACTGAACGTAAAAAATATGACCTGCCACTTACAAACACATATATGTGCCGTTTGCCTTTTAGGTTGGAGAAGTGAGCATGTGTCCTTAAAGGTCATCAATTTGAGTCTCTGAAAATGACAAAAAAATATATATGTGAATGTGTGAGCCAATGCCATAGAATTGCCCTTGAGCATGGCATGAGTCTCCTAATGGTCCCAGTTATTCAGAGACTGGCAGCAGAAGACAGAGGTTGTACTATGCAACATTCCTACATGCATGCGTGTAACTGTGTGAGGCAGAGCATTGCTGGGCATGATTGTGCTCACTCATCAAATTGTTCCAGGATTAAGGCAGGTTAGGAAAACATGCACACATTCAAAGACCTTTTCACTCTGCGTTTGGATTGAAGGGATAAACAGTTCACCTTTTCCCTCATAAACCCTTATAGTATGTGGTATTCCTCCTCTAACCACAATTTGCTTGTAATTAGGATTAACTATCTTCTGGAGTTCATGAGCTTGACAAAACCACAAAAAAAAAAAAAAAAAATCATATCATTGCCTCTCCTCACTCTGCTTCTCACTTTGCCCCCATCTCAAACCTATGTAGCTATAAATAGGAGCCTTTCGATAAAAAATGGATGAACAATAACAAACTGGTTGTGTCCACTGCTTTTATAGTCATGTGTGGAGAAGAGTGGGAGGGAAAGGCAGAAGCGGGCCATCGCTATGTCCAACACGCCATTAGTGCTTGTTATGGAACTTTGTTTGCGTGTGCGTATTTGCTGCACATGGTCTGGTTTCACGGGTACAATTAGCACCACGTCCTGTGCTGAGAGAGAAAAGGAGGGTAGCTGGAGTGCCAGGCTGAAGAATTGACCTAGCTTACATTTTAACACCCACAGGCCACAGGCCTCCGGCTTTTGTTGCCAGCATGCTGGCAGGGCTCTGTAAATGCCAGTTAGCGCGCCCTCCCGGCCATGTCCTATGCACTTAGCACCATACTGTACATGTGTTCATAGTCTGCTCACATGTCGACTACACATGACATTTTTAACTGTTATGGCATTCGTAAGGCTAACAAGGAATGCCAAAATGCCAGCAGCAGCAAAACCGTCACCAATATTTAAGATGGCACAACACTATCATCTTACGAGTATATGACTCTTTGTGCAACCACGAGGATGTCTGTCTGTAGCATAGCGTGTCTCTGTGAGACTGTAACACATGTGCTTTCTCTGTAAGTGTGTTTCTGGTGTGAAAGGCCACCTGTGGTGTTGTGTCTCCAGTGACATGCCAGGAATGAAGGCCCTCCCCATGCTGGGCAAGGTGGGACGTCCCAGCACGACTATGGGACAGCAGCACAGGGGACAGGTGGCGGCGGCTTTGTCTCGCTGTCCTTCAGACACACCAGAAGCTTTTTCCAGTGTATTCTATCAAATTACACTACTCCTGCACTGTCTGAACAAGCTTGTTGTTGCCAGATCCTCATTATAAATTAATAGTCAAACAGACTGTGCAGCAGACATCGAACCAAGTCACTACTCTTCTTCTACAGGGAAAAGGGCAGACATTTACCTGTTCTTCCTTGTATTATTTTCATTTTCAGCTATTTAAGTTTTATAAGCCGTGGCAGTAGTTGTGTGGAATAGATTACTGGTGACCCAGATTACATCACTTCCTGTTGAGTGTGGCCCTATGGGCCCCTGGGTACACATTTCTAATCAATAGCTCTGCGCTGTCAGCCATGACACATATGACATTCATATACTACTGCATTGCATTATTACAGTGTGTGCCTCCAACCCAGACACTTGCGATGCTCCTGTTTTATACGTACTGATATGTTTTTAGGATGTTACCTTTCTTTTTATCTGTCTGTAATTCTCTCCTTCGTATTGTACTTCTCAGTTTATTTCCAAGCTCTTCCCTTGAAATCTTGACACTCTCATAATTTATGTCCTCTCTTATTCAAACACATTCATGCATGCAGTATTTTGTGCTTCCCAGTGCTTATCTAGCATCTTCTAATCAAACATAGGCAGCAAGCCCAACTTTTTAGGATGTCGTACTTGAGCTAAATACCACACAAACTCTGACACGCTCCATCAAAGCAAGCTGTCACAGAATCGTTCATTGCTCTACTTGTTGGCTCATGGGTTCTCTCATGGGGATGAAGGGATGAGAAGATGGAGGGTGGCCAGTGGAGGAGGAAAGCTGCCCTTGACCCTGTTCTGCAGCTAGTAGAGGGGGGGGGGGGGGGGGGGGGCTGACAGAAAAGGCTAAATGTGTCAGCTCTCCATGCTACAACAAACTCTGGAAAGGTCCGCAGCAGTTGGCCACACAGAGGAAAACCCACCCACAGGAAAGAGAGATCAGATGGCACGGCAGGTTTGCTCGCAACAAGGTTCCTTTGTACTTTGCTAGTTTTGTTAATTTACCAACATAATACAGTGAAAATAACTGCAGTGTCGACGTTAACAGGGCTATATCAAATCACACCACAAAGACACGTATCATTTTCTTACTCCTTGATATGGGGTTTTATAATACTTTATAAATACTGTGATGTCTTTTGACCTGCTGCTCCATCTTGGGCTCTTACTGTATTTAAGGTGTCAGTCACTTGATAAGAACACCTTGTCTGTCTGAACCAGACACAGAGCAGAATGATACAGACCAGTGAAAGCTAAAAAAAAACAAAAAACAATACAAATGTGTATTAATACTGGTAGATAGTTCTTTGTTAATTCACACACCTTGATGGGGGCGTTTAGTTTTGGGACCTTAACTGTTGAAAGCTGTATTTGTTCTTGTCCATATAATAGCAAATGTGTGCTGCCTACCACTGTCAAAGAGAAATACTGTATAAAGGAAGTGCAAGTAAAACCAGGTCAGAGCCAAAGAATGTGTAGTTAAGTAATAGATAAAGAATGACGTACAGCAATAAACCCCTTTGACACACTTATCCCTCTGTTTTGGCTACCTGTACGTATCAGGAAAAGGCAACTCTTACAGTGTGCATTCATTGTCATGTTAGTATTTAAATGTGCGTTTGTTTGTACACATGCAGCCGTGGCTCTATCTTGGGCCGACAAAGCAGTGTCAGGGATTTAAGGTTGCGGGCAATCCCGGGAACCTGTCCTTCTAGGAACACAGTGTGACACTGGCGCGCAGGGGCGTGATGGTTATCTCTGCGTGTGAGCAGGTTGTAGCTCGTCTGTGTGTGAGTAGGAGTAGAAACTTCGCCCTGCCCCTAATGATGAAGTAGACGCATTCCTTTTTAGAGGTGGAAATTACAAAGCACTTTGCTGATTCGTATTAGTGTTAAGATTTTCAGTCACCGACTATTGACTTTGTTTGTTTAATTGAGCAGAGCGATTGTTCAAAGGTACATCAGTAAACGATCACATGCCTGTTCATACTAGGGTGACGTTACTGTGACTGTCCTAAGTAAGCTGCCGTTGCTTCAAGCTCTTTGTTTCGTTCAGTGGGATATAGGCCTATACAAGAGCTGTTTATAAGGTGACAAGCTTAGAATTCACTTATCTGCCGCTAGTTGTCACACCATTAGTTTTGGTCACGGTCTTTCTCTAAGTTTTTAACCAGGACTGTGTATCAATGCTGAGCTGACAATGATGGGTTTTTTTTCACCCACCAAAAAGAAGAAGAAACACTTTATTAATCCCTCAATGGGAAGTAAAAAAAAATGGTACTTATTACTGTAAATTACACACATTACACACATTACACACAAGACACATTCATGCATAAAGAGGTGTCAGAGCGAAGGGGCTGCCACATAGGCGGCGCTCCAAGCGGTTGGGGGTTCGGTGCCCTGCTCATAGGCATCCAAGTCAGTACACTGAGGATCCTGTGTTTAAATATTTGTTTATTTGTGTACAGAGGACCTCATGTTCCACCCTGCACCTTCTTGAATTTGACTGATTTTACCCAAGTTGGCTCTACTTGACCCACAGCAGGCCACAGTATTAGAACAGTTCTTTGTCATTGTTGGGGATGCTAGGTCAAGCTTGAATGACACCCTTATTGAAAGAAGCAAATATTTTGCCATTTCACTTTGAAGATGTCATTTTATTGTGAACTAACATGTTCCATGGGGTTTCAACCATTAACAGTACTCGGTGTATAATGTACAGGCTGTTTTGTGATATCTAAATGTCCCACACTCTGACACTGCCCAGCTAGCAAAACAGTTAAGCTCTTCTTGTACTTTAGCATGTTAGCATTTACATCTGATTATGTCGCACTGGAACAAGAGTTTCTGCTTGTGTAAAATGTACAAATACAGTATTGCATGTACCATTACAAAACACAACAACTGCACAATTACTACTTGTGTGCAGCTGGAAATGTGCAGCTAACTAGCTGTTGCAGCTAACCCTATGCAAGCTGCTTTTATCAACTACATAACCACACCAAATGACATGCTAATGCAAAGCTGTTTAAAGGCTAAGCAGATTTTTGAGTTTTACTAGTCCTTCCTGGCTTGTTAAAGGTGCTCTAAGCGATGTTGGGTGACATTACTTCTTGTTGACGTTCAAAGTATTTTCAAACAAAACGAGGCTAGCTCACCCCTCCCTCATCACCTCATCCCTCCCTTCTGTGCTTCCGCGCACGAACAACCCCAACCCCCCACCCCAAAATCCATCTTGTCGGTTATTGGCTGGAACGCTGGAACACTGTTTGTTATGCTTTGTGGTGCAGGTTAGCACAGATTGTTGTTGTTGGCGGCGTTTGTGAAGCCTGGGCTGTCTACAGAGACCGTGTTTTTTTTACAGTGTGTTCAGGGGACAGGCAGCTAGCAGATAGTGAGGAGATGTTTGCTGTATGTGACAAAAAATGTTGTAGCCTAAAAAATGTGTGACATCGCTTAAAGCACCTTTTTAAATGAATGCTGTGCTTTTTTACCTATCCTTTCTTTGCTCCGTATACATAAACACCGTTGATTCATGTGTTATTTTTTACATATTTTAGGAACTGATGTGCTCCTCATCGGTTTGGCCAAGTATAAACTACATTAAAGGTGCAATATGTAAACTGACAGCTAGTGTTTAAAATAGTTACTGCAGTACAAATTCAAAATACTGGAGAGAGTTGTCCGTGCTCACACGGAGCTCTGTAGTCTGTACCCAACTGACAGATACACTTTTTCGGTTTAGAATTACGGTAGGAACCGCTAAAAATAACACTACCTAGCCGTCCTCTTCACCCGACTGAACACACTTTATTGGCTTAGAATTACGGCAACAATCGCTAAACACACTGCAAACTCATGGTCCTCTCTTCCCGATTTACAGCCCCCTTTCTTGGCTTACAGGACAGAATATGTCAGGACAGAATATGTCAGCCTGGGATCTGCCAGGTCCCGAACAGCTCCGGTCACTTGTGGTGTCCCCCAAGGATCTATCCTGGGACCCCTGCTTTTTATTCTGTACATGCTGCCACTGGGTCGTGTCATCAGCCGACACGGCATCTCTTTTCACTGTTATGCTGATGACACTCAGTTATACCTGCGAACCGATTCATGCTCCACCCCGGTCCTTTCACCATCACTGGCCCCCTCATCATCAGCTGCTCCCTCTTCACCATCATCTTTTGTCCTCTCAAACTGCCTGGAGGAGATTAGGGCTTGGATGAGTCAAAATTTCCTCCAGCTGAACACTTCCAAAACTGAAGCCATACAAATCGGCACCCCTCATCAGGTCCAGTCATCCCTCATAACCACTATCTCTTTCTCCGGTCAAGACATCCCCCTCTCAACTACTGTCACCAACCTCGGTGTGAAGCTGGACCCACAACTGACCTTTGCAAACCACATTAATTATCTGTACAAAACCTGCTTTTTTCATATCAGAAACATTTCAAAACTCCGCCCCTTCCTAAGTTTTTCTGACGCAGAAAAACTCATCCACGCACTAATCTCCTCCAGGCTGGACAACTGTAACAGCCTGCTCATCGGTATACCAAATAAACACCTTCAGAAACTTCAATTCATTCAGAACTGTGCTGCCCGAACTCTGATGAAAATTCGCAAATACGAACACATCACTCCCATTCTTCAGAACCTTCATTGGCTCCCCATAACCTCAAGAATTCAATACAAGATTGCCCTCATCACCCACCATTGCATCTACAACAACGCCCCGCAATACCTCAAAGACCTCATTAGCCCGCACTCATCTACCCGTAACCTCCGGTCCCAAAGCACAAACCTCCTCCATCAGCCCCGCTCAAGACTCCGCACCATGGGAGATCGAGCTTTCTCCGTCACTGCCCCTCGCATCTGGAACTCCCTCCCTGAACATCTCAGAAAACCACAGTCTGTGGACAGTTTTAAAAAACAGCTTAAAACTGTTCTGTTCAGGCAGGCGTTCTTAAGTTGTTCGTAGCCTTTGCGGATTTTAATTTGCTCTCCACTGCTCGTTTAGCTGTTTTTCTTTCGAATGCGTATTTTCTGTATGTATTTTATTGATTGTATATGTTTTCTGTTGTTTTCTATTATCCATGTGTTTTGATGTGGTTTCTGTAGCACTTTGAGATTTTCTTATGAAAAGTGCTCTACAAATAAAATTTATTATTATTATTATTATTAAAATAACTCACTGTTGTCGGCTACGGCTGCTGAACAGGCTACATTTTATAAACAACTGTCACCCGCTTGCCTTGTCCTCCGGTAACGTTAGCTAGCAGTTAGCAGGGTTAGCATGGCGCCGTTAGCCAGGACCAGTTGGGGTTACTTTACTGGCTGTGTCTCAGTTGTTTTTGCAAGTAACCACCTTGGGTACTCTAGCTATATAATTCAATGTGAGTACATGAATTTTGAAATGACATAAAATGCCCGTCCCTTGTAGCCGTGATAAATTAGCCTGAAGCTAATGCGAAGCTACCTGTTCAGGAGGAAATTAGCCAACTCTGCGTCCTTTTGGGCTCTAAGCTGTCTCCATCTTTTAAATACATCTCCAATATTAACCTGGGGTTTGTTATGCCTCTGGTCACACAACTATTAGAAACATGCCGTTTTTTTTATGTCGGGTAGAATCTATCTCCGTTGATCCCGTTGATACGTTTGCTACATTCATGGCTGTACTAACGTTACAGCTGTAGCGCGCTGGGTTTACCTGTTTACAGGTACATCTGGCAACCCGGCCTGGCTGTCAAACTGGGCAGTTGGTAACAACACACAGGTTAAAACACAAACAGAAATTCCGTCATGGAACGGAAATTTCAAAAGGAGAAAATACTGGCATTAGCATTGTTGTCAGAAAAGATAGTGTTTAAACTTAGCATGTTTCCTTAATATCTGATGACACATTGGGGTCATTTTTGGATTTATTACAGTAAATATATTACATATTGGACCTTGTAAGTTATCTATATAGTGCGTGTGTGTGCACTTTCCCGGGTGAATGACTACACTCTCAAGTAGTCCCTGCCCCATGAGATGGTGTTTTTAGACTGTTCTAGTTTTACAAAACTGCATTTGCGTGTGGGAGCAGACTCATGAACACCGACAGTGACGTGCAGAGGAGAAGTGGACTATAAAACAATCGCTAGGCCTATTAATGCTCCAGAACTGCTTGGCACAGAGAGAAAAAAGAGAGGGAGAGGGTGACAATGCAAAACTTTTGTGCAGTCACCTACATGCAAATCCTGAAAGTAGAAACAGAGGTAGGCCTTTTTTTCTCTAACTGGGATCATTGTTGTTTTCTTTTCCACTGGGGTATTTTTCTCCTCTAACCAACAGAGGGCAGGATGTGTGTTGTGAACCACAGTTTTGCTCCAAAACTGACCACTGTGAAGCAATGTGCAAAAACACAGCATGCTTGAAACTTGTATACATCTTTCTCATCCAATCCGGCAGCCCTTTGACATCTTTGTCAAGTGTTGTCGTATGATGCCTTACCCCAAGGGAAGAACTTGTCTAAAGATAGTCCTCGTCAAATCTTGACGTCGTTACTCTGCATTCTCTCATTATCACGTTATTTTTTTCTCTCACAAAAATGGTTTGCCATATGACAAGAATGGGCAACTTCTCTTTCCTCAAGGTAAGAATTTTATCAGCTCAGAGAGGCAGGAAACGGACGGAAAATGCAAGGGGAAGCACACAAAGGAAGGATGTGTCTTAAAAGAGGGTATTTGAATTTGGCCGGCGTGTGTCTTGTTTTTCTTCTGCAGATGCGCACTGAGGCTTTGGTTAGGAGAAGTTAAAAATAAGAGCCCTGTTCCACAACCCTCTACTTATTCCTTTGGGTTCTCAGAGGTCATGTTTGCTATGCTTGTCACATCAAACTTTTGCCTTCACGGTTCACGGTCTTTACTTGTGATCTCTGTTGATATTAAATGCTTTTCTAGCTTTAATTGAGACCGCACAAGCTTTTTGGCCAATTCACTGCAGTTATGGTGGCAATATGAATTGATCTTTGATCATATATTAAGAGTGGTTGCTGTATGTGTCTGTGCCTTTTTTTTGAAGGTTCTTTGTGTGTGTGTGTGTGTGTGTGTGTGTGTGTGTGTGTGTGTGTGTGTGTGTGTGTGTGTGTTAGGCTCAGGTGGCGTTCCTACAGGGTGAGAGGAAAGGGCAGGAGAATATGAAACAGGACCTGGTGAGGCGGATTAAAATGCTGGAGTACGCCCTTAAACAAGAGAGGTAAGCCAAATGCCAGGAAACTCACTGTGTCTGTTATCCACTCAGCCTGCTGTCATTAGGTTTTGCATGCTTGAGGCGTAGTGATTTGATAGTGAAAAGGTTTTCCTGTATTTGTTTGTAATGCTGCCCTCATGTGGTGTTTTGTGGGGTTGCAGGACTAAGCACCAGAAGCTGAAGACAGGAAACGACCAGAGTCCAGGAGACAAGAAACCAGAGACAGAGGCCGACCAGCGTATGTTTAACCAAGCCCATATATATTACTATGTTACCGCTGCTTTATTTTAGAGCAACTCAAAGTTTCTGCTTTTCTCTTTTTCCGCTGTTGCATCACTATTGACCAATCTATTTTCTGTAGTTCCCAATGGGCCAGCTGAGCCAGACTCTGAGCCAGCCAATCAGATGTCCTGGAAGGAGGGTCGTCAGCTACTACGCAAGTAAGGCCTCTCCGTCATCAGCTCGTTTTTTTTTTTTTTATTTAATTTTTTTTTATCTCAGTACCATACAAATGTGTTCCATCGGTACTTTAACGTGAGATGTAGACTAGAAAGATTGGTTTATATGGGTGTGAGTAAATGGTTATGTGCTTTTTCCTGTGAATGTAGATATCTTGAGGAAGTGGGTTATTCAGACACCATCCTGGACATGCGGTCTAAACGTGTGCGCTCGTTGCTCGGGCGGAGCAGCCCCGAGGCTAATGGGCCTCCGCCCAGTGAAACCTGTCCTGAGCCTGAGCCCCGGGCAGGTGGAGAGTCGTTGTTGGTCAGACAGATAGAGGAACAAATCAAGAGGTGAGACTGTGGTGGCTGAAATCATGGCACTTCATATGAGTGAAAGATTGACATTTTCTTTGTTTTAGTTTGTCAGTTGTTGTCAAACTTCTGTTGGCATATATTGACACCATAGGCTTTCAGTCTTGTACCACCCCTTTATAGACATGGCCTTATTTACGTGCCATGCCATAATCTCATTATCTGTTGACAGACATGACCTTTTTTAATATTAATGCTGTTATGGGGCATTTCAGTGCGCACACCCCACTGTACAGAGTGGGTTCTCCACTTAAGACCATCTGACAAAGATGTCTTACACGAAGCAGAGTCTTTACGATGATGTGTATTAGTGAGTGCAATATCGTTATAAACGGTGCTATGCTTAGAAACTAAAACTATACCAGACAAAAAAATGTGCAGGTGACTAAAGTGCAGCTGAGATAATAAGTAGGAGTACTTACTTACTGCAGTGTTAAAGTGCTCATATTATGCTCATTTTCAGGTTCATAATTGTATTTAGAGGTTGTATCAGAATAGGTTTACATGGTTTAATTTTCAAAAAACACCATATTTTTGTTGTACTGCACATTGCTGCAGCTCCTCTTTTCACCCTGTGTGTTGAGCTCTCTGTTTTAGCTACAGAGTGAGACATCGCACTTCTGTACCATATTTGTTGGGAGTCGCACATGCGCACTAAGTACTGCTAGCTAGTCTGAGGTAGTGCCACGCTAGCAGCTAGGCGAGAATTATAACGTGTGTTTCAAAGTGACACACGTTCGTCACGGAAGTAAAGGCTGGACTACAACAGAGCTGTTAGGAGCAGTTTGTGAACAGTGTTTTCTGTTGGAGATGGTAAGTGCCTTTGGGGTGGACTTTTGGGCTTTTTCACTTTGTAAACCTATAACGTGCACAAAAGATATATAACACAATAAAGGAAAGGGGAAAAGCCAAAAAGCATAATATGAGCACTTTAACATTAGACACTTCATCATTGTATCATAAAGCTGCTTTGTGAGTAGCATTTGTCTGTAGCAGAAATGTGAAGACAGTGAAACAATAGCACATCCTAATCTCAAAAGCCAACAGAACAAGATGCTGAAAAGATGTCTAAAACGGAGGGCATCCTCCATCATGACAACATGGTAAGATTATAAAAAAAAAGACATCTATTAAGGTTGTTTATCTGTTATTTTAAAAAAAAATATATATATATACCTGTCAGGCAGTTACATATTTTGCCATGTAAAGATAAAGAAGTGTTAATATTTTAGGATAGAAATATAATTTAATGTTGGTATAGGAAAGTAAAAAAAAAAAAGCACATGAAACTCATAGTTGTTGCACTCATTAAACTTTATTACAATTATAAAATACATATATACAAGATAGTGTAATGTAGACTGCTGTGGCCAAACCTTTTCTAATATGGTATTATATAAGTATAATTGAGGTCATCCTGCCTTCCCCTGCAAGGAATTGTCCTAAAAATCTATTTGAACTCGGCATGGAGAATAATTATGTGTGCATTTGTAGGAACGCGGGCAAGGAAAGCTCTAAGGAAAGTCTGGGCGGCTCGGTGCTCGATAAGATCCCCTTCCTGCATGGCTGTGAGGATGATGACGAAGACGACAGTGACGAGGACGATGACTTCCAAGGCATGGCCACTGACTGCATCGATGGACCGCGCAAGAACAAGAAATCTCGTGTAAAGGTATGATCAACGATAAATGAAATTTAAGATCCCCAGGTCTCAATTTTTTCAGATATTTGCAACTTCGCCATCTGTTAGTGGGGGGTGGGGGGTGGGGGGGGGGGATTGAGCCTGGACAGCCCTCAAGGAGACATGGGAAAGGGATCGGAGTATTACACTGGATGATGAAGAGTGGGACAGAATCTGTAGGAATATTAAAACTATGTCACGCGATGTGAGGGTGCGCCTCATTCAGTTCAAGATTATGCATCACTTCTACAGTATTGGACTCCCTCAGATTGTTTAGAATTTGTCTGAAGGGCACTCCAAATCGTTGGAAATGTAAGACAGAGGACGGCCAATTACTTCATGTCCTATGGTCCTGTGATAAGGTCCAGGAATTTTGGACGGTGATACATGATAACCTATGTCGGATTTCAGGGACCCAGGTTCCATTCAGCCTAAGATCATTTTTTTCTGGGAGATGGGCCAATACTAAGGCGGGATAGATAAGCACACAAGAAGCTGGGGCCAGACTAGTTTAATGATAGCCAGACAGATTCTTCTAAGAGGATGAAAGAATGAAGGGCTGCCGTCAATCCAAGAGTGGGTTTGTGAGATGGCTCGGGTGGCAGCGTTTGAAACGATGTCATACAAACGGTTCGCCAGATTGGATGTCTTCACGGAAAAAAAGAGGAATACTTAAGCTTTCTGGAGGGCTCCTAAGATGAAGCATGGTGTATGTTTTTTTTGCAAATTCTATGTTTTGTGTGTTGTTCTAAAAAGTAAATAAAAATTGTTAATCACAAAAAAACAAAACAAGAAATGAAATCAGGAAGACGAGGGAAAGTGAGGAAACAAACTATAAAAAAAAACGGTAACGGCAACAACTTTTATTCACGCCTAATCCCGTAATCGACCTTCTCTTCTCTTTTCTGGCCTCATGTCCAGATGGGTGCGGAGCCCATGACCACAGACCTGGACCCGGAGGACGAGGAGGACGAAGACGACTCGGAAGATGCCCTCAGTGAATTTGACTTCCTGGGCTCGGGGGAGGATGGGGAGGGGGCGGGAGAGGCCCGGATCTCGGGGGACGGACGGGAGTTAGGTACGCTGTTGCCATAGCAACATCATCAGCACCAGCACTGTCAGAATCACTGCCACCAGTGTATCTGTCTTTTTCGCGCCCCCCTCCCCCCTTCCCCCGCTCACCTTTTTTTTAAATCTTTTACTTCTCATTGTGTCTTGGCATCTCTTCTTGTCAATAAAACCAACCTCTTTTCCCAACCACCTGTCTCTCTGTCCTGTTTCACGAGCTGCTGCCAGTCTGTGACTCTTTAGAGTTCTGTAGCTGTCATCTCTGCCTGTAGATGTATTTTCTGCGGCGCGGGGTCATTTTTTAAAGGTTATCCCGCATGCTGCCTTCTCTTTTTTTTTTTTTTCTAAGTCCACATTTCATCCTTTGAGTCATATTTACACTGATACCCTGTGCTCGTAATTGATTGCATCCTCTCACAAAAAGGATCTTTTAAAAATGTTATGTTTTTGTATTTAAAGAATGAAGTCTATATTTTTGCCTCTGTCTACATTCGTCTGCCTCTCATCTGTCCGTGTGCTGGCCTGTCCGTCCTTCCCTCGCCTCTCTGCATGACTGGATGTTTTGTGTCTCTCTCCTCATGCCGGGTTCAGAAAACCGCAGGAACAAGTTACAAGGCATGATGTCGGACTTCCCCCCTAAACCCACCCCGCCCCCCTCTGTATCGGGACAGGCTCGCCCCGGGGAAGGTAAGACTCCCCTGTCGAAAAAAATAAATAAAGACTATCCTCTACTATCCCACACGCATGATTGTAGCTTAGACATTGACCCACAAATGTAGATGCGGTCTTGTCTCAGTTTTGTTCAATTTTAAAGCCTGCGTAGGGGTAAACTTACAAAACTGCTCCTACACATATAAATATATCCTCTGGTACACAGTGTGGGAGTCAGGAAACAAGATGCCAGAGAGACCTAAAAATAATTCTCTTCATCTCAGCCTGTATTTATAGGGCCATGATGTTTTTGCCGTAACTTTTTTTTTTTTAACCTCCAAACCTGCAGGTGGCGCCCTGGGTTTCTCCTCTGACGTCTTCATTATGGATGCCGTGGGAGGAGGGGACATGAACCTGGGAGAACTGGCTGATCTCACCGTTGCCAATGACAACGATCTCTCCATGGATGTAATTACACATGTGTTCCGGTCAATACATGGCATGTAATCCAGCGTACGCGTAATGTGCACACTTTGAACGTTGACCCTTGTGAAATGTGTGTCACGTCCCAGATGCAGGATAACAGAGATGAGTTCAAGAAGACATGGAACCCTCGTTTCACACTACGCAGCCACTTCGACGCCATCCGCGCTTTGACCTTTCACCCCAGCCAAGCGGTGCTGCTCACGGCCTCTGAGGACGGAACACTAAAACTGTGGAACCTCAACAAGGCCATGCACTCTAAAAAGTGAGAACCTTTTTTAGATCCACAGGGAGTAAAAAGAAATTTAGAGCAAGAAATGTATTGATATAGCACTTTTTTTCATACTTTATAATTCACTCTAAAGGTAGCAAGAGGACGGATAACGGACAAATGTAAAATCAAACGCAGCAAAGAAATAAAACTAAGAAGCAAATTAATAAGAGCGTGTCCCTCCACAGGAACGCAGCGTTGGACGTTGAGCCCATCTACACATTTAGAGCACACAGGTGAGTTGAGATACACATTCACACCTTGTGCACAAACGTGTCACTGACATGCGCAGACGCAGTGCAGCCACTGATGCCTCTCTCTTTCTCTCCAGTGGAGCTGTTCTGTCTCTGACCATGGGCGAGGACGGAGAATCCTGCTACAGCGGGGGTCTAGATGGAACCGTCAGATGTTGGAAGATGCCAGACCTAAATGTGGATCCTTACGATAACTATGGTCAGTCATTCTCAACTGCAGAGTAATAGTAATATTCCAATTTGGAAGAGTGTTCCTTTTTTTTTTTTTTTATTCTTTTTTAATATGTGCGTTTGTCCGTCCAGATCCTGGCATCGAGAGCAGTGTACTAGCCGGCCACGACGACAGCGTGTGGGGTCTGACTTACTCTGCAGTTCACCATCGTCTTGCCTCGTGCTCAGCCGATGGCACCATTCGCGTCTGGGACCCTCAGAACTCGGCTCCCTGCCTGTCAGTCTTCAATAAGGAGAAAGGTAGACGTCTGTGTTGAGTGTGTAGATGTGCTTTTGAGCTTTTGCATTGCGTCCATTTCTCACAACTTCACCGTCTCCTTTCTTCTCCCCAGAGCACGGAACGCCCACCTCAGTAGCCTTTGTGGCCACTGACCCCAACCAGGTGGTGGTGTCATTTGACGCCGGTGAGACGCTGCTCTACGACCTCAACACAGAGCAGAGCATCACCGCGCTAGAGACGCAGACCAAGGATGGTACGTTCTGGACCGTAGTTAGTTTGTAATATTCAGTAGTCTCGCATTGCCAAACCTATCTCCACAGCGCTGCGCACGAGGGTCTGGCTAGTCCACACAGCATTCCGGGATGGTAGGAAAACGTGCTCTGCTTCATTGGCATTTCTTTAAACCAATCACAATCGGCTTGGGCGGCACTAAGCGCCATGCAGAGCAACGGTGCCGCTGCAAAATAGCAATAATATTAAATGAAGTTAACTGTTTACACAATACAGTAAAGTGAGCTATATAAATTAGCTGGATACACGGCTAAATGTAATTTGCTCTCACCAGTGTATCGCCGTGTGTATTTTGTTCACAGCAAATCCCCGCCAATCGGTCCCAAAACATCCCAGTTGGAGAGTAAATGCCGTAAACATATTCTTTGTAAATCTTTACAATCTTTTTTCTGATCGAACCAAGCAGGCCTGCCTTGTTGCACGATCCAAATTTTCCTTAAAACTTGCCCTTTTCAGCGTGTAACGTTGCTCAGAGCTTCGGTTAATGTTGCTCGATCGGACAGGAGTTTAAAGCTAACACAAAGAAAGCGGAAAGTGAGGGACATCCGGCGGAACTTCCGGCGGCACCGTACAATCCCGTAAATAAACCGTCGTCGCTATAGACTAAGTAACAAGTAACATTGCCCGCCTGACATAAGTTAAAAATACTTAGTAGGATGAGTAGGAAAAAATAAAGTGAGCTTCAAATGTAGTTGTTTGTCTTCCTTTGCAGGCAGTGAGCTGATCAACCGCGTGGTCAGTCACCCGTCTGAGCCCGTCTCCATCACTGCACACGAGAACCGCACCATCCGCTTCCTAGACAACAAGACAGGTATCTCCATTTGTTTATTTTTACTCTATCGACTGACACTTTTTTTTTTTTTTTCCTGGAATGTAAATGCGTCATCATGAGCTTGCTTTGTGTGTTTTTGTACAGGTAAAGTTGTCCACTCTATGGTGGCTCACCTGGATGCGGTCACCTGTCTCACTACAGACCCTAAAGGCACTTACCTCATCTCTGGCAGTGAGTACCACTCAGCTGCACCGTGTCCTTAATTACGGGAACATCTTAGAATCGGGCTTCCTCTGAAATAAAGACAATCTATATCATTTTCAAAGTACTGTAAACTGTGATATTATTCCCACTCCTCTGCACACTCTGTCTTCATATAACATCATCGTACCCAGAGAGAGATTTTAATGTTTATACCATCTACTATACAGCATCAAGTGCATGTTTAGATAAAATAAAAACAATCAGACAGCCTCTTTACAGTCTGCAGTCTTGGCTCAAATGACACTATAACCCATTGCATATCAAGCTGTGCATTAAGTCAGTTAGTTGTAAAACAATATAAAGGATTCATTCACATTGCACTCCACCGTGATCTTTTGCCCATCTGTCCCCCTTCAGGCCACGACTGCTCGGTGCGCCTGTGGATGCTGGACAACAGGACGTGCGTGCAGGAGATCACGGCTCACAGGAAGAAGCACGACGAGGCCATTCATGACGTGGCCTTCCACTCTTCACAGCCCTTTATCGCCAGCGCCGGCTCAGATGCACTTGCCAAGATCTTTGTCTGAAAGCACTGTTGCCATTCTGGTGAGATATGGGGGGTATTTTTGTTCAGAAAGCCTGTATTACAAACTAAGGGGTGTGGAGTTTGATAGCAGGCCATTTAACAGGCAGCAAGGGCTTTAATGAAAGACTCTGTAGTTGTATTTGGGGAATTTTATAACTAGGAACTTAAAGTCAGGATATCTCGGCCTCTGCCGCTTCTTTGTTTGTCCATTTTCTTTTGAGAGAAAAGACAATTGCCCGGACTGTCTTATTTGCTTTACTGCAATAAACTTTAATTGTTACAACATTTCGGTCCTTAGACCTTCGCCAGGTAAAACAGCTGTTGTATTGCAAGTGAATAGGACGGTGTGCTGGAATTTTCCTTTCTCTCACCTATGAACATTTCCTCCTACGCACCTGTTCGTAAGATAGTGTAGGTGTGCATGGGCCTTCACAGTCAAGACTTGTCCATTCATTTCTAAGTAAATCTCCAGTGGACCTCAACACATAACCCCTTTTTTAAAAGAATTTTAGATTATTGAATCCACTGAGCTCCACAAAATGGCTTCAGATGATCTATGACATCAGGGACCATGTTGGAAATATGTGTTTACACACAACATGCTATCTGTTGGATGGTTTTGGCTTCTATATCCATAAATTCAATCAATCAATCAATCAATCAATCAGTTGATCAAATCTACTTCTTTGTTAAATCCTCTCTGGCTTAAAATGTCCAATTTATTTCCCCCCCCACTATAAAGCATTACATTCTCCTAAAAATATAATTGTATTTTTTATGTTGTTGTTGTGTGACTTCTTTTATCCTGTTGGATTTTTTACAACTCTAAATAAACAAATAGGGTACGTTTTTATGAATTAAAATGGGACCCAATATGTTTTCCCTTTCATGTCAGTTTCATGAGCAGTTTGTAGCGTCTGTTGGTCTAACTTTGTTTACCTTTACCTTTTTTTTGCCTTTTAGAGTCCAACAAAAACAACTGGGCAAAAAGAGACTGAAGACTACAGTGGACAAATTTCACCTGCTTATATTCACACACACACACACACACACACACACACACACACACACACGTCCTGCACCCCACTGGCTGGGTCATCGCCACAGGACGTCAGCTCCCCTTAGTTCCTCACTGTTCTCTGCTGCCTCAGTGACTTCTTGTAATACTAATCACACTGCTTTTTTTTATATATAAAAAAACAACCCAGTCTGCTCCTTTTTCGAATAATCACGTTTGGAGTTAACACTTTTCTACACTACAATGTTCTGTTTTGCTTCTTTTTTTTTTTCATTCTACCAACACTTATTACAAACCACCGTGTGTGTGTGTTTGTGCGCTTGAACTGCTGACACACTACTCACATTTCCCAGGGAAACCAACGAGGAAACTCTCGCACTGCACAGCACACATGATGCACCACCGCATTTCATTTGAAATCCTTTTTTTTTTTTTTTTTTTTTTTTTTTTATACAAATTGCTTGTGGCTAACATAAGTATAAGTTTTAGGCATGACTAATAACAGTTATTTTTCCCAGTGTCTGCAGAAAACACCTGACCAACCTCTTTATTGGGAATCAATGTATTACATTCCAAAGACTCCAGGTAGAGTGTGTGTGTGTGGTGTCGTATTCTAGGTTGTTGAACTTAGTTGTGTGTGTGATGTGAGGAGGCATTGGACAGTTGCTAACCAGTGTTGAACAAATAGCTTTAATTTCAACTTCATGGCCAAGTCTCATTGAATGTCTGAGAATTATAGCGTCCCCGTGATTCTGCCTCTAGTTGTGTGTGTGTGTGTGTGTGTGTGTGTGTGTGTGATAAAATGTCTCTCTGCTGTACAAGATAAATTAACATATTTCCACAATCATGGTCCATTTCTACAGATGTACAGTTTAAACTCTGGATGCTTTCACCCCAAATTAATTAGCTTAAGATAGATGTGAGAGTGCAGTCAGTCAGTGAAGTCTGGTAGCGAGGGCAGTCTGTGCTCTCAACAAATGACACGCCCTTTGTGTCATTTGATGCTTTTTACTGTACAGAAGGGTGGGTGTGTGTGTGTTTGTGTATGCACTAGTTAAATCACGGTGCTATGAAAGACCTTGTCAGTCTTGAGTCAGAATCAGGGACCTGTTTTGCGTGTGTACGTGTGAGAAAGAGAGACTGTGTTTCTCACTCATCGGGCTATAGAGTGAATCTGATTTTTAAATGACATTTAATCATCGAAATCATTTCATTAACCGCGGTCACATTTCCGAATCGGTCACTGTAATGTCAGCATTGATCGTTTCAGGCTTGTACAGAGCTGATGAGAATTATATTACAGTGAGGACCACTTGGACTGAAAACCCTTGCTCAGATCAGAGCTGTTCGGATCGTCTTTTTTCATTTCATTTTCAAGTCGGTGCCAGTTTGTAGGCGGTGCTCGGTTCTGGCTTGTTGTTATTTATTCAGGCTTTCAAAAAAAAAAAAAAAAGAAGAAGAAAAAAAAGCTTGACATTACCTTCACTTGTGTGTTGAGGCGAGGTTCCCTCATCTTGTTTTTGACGTGCATCAGTTGCACAGTAGCACATTACCCAGAGGGCTGAAGATGTGAAGCTGGTCGCCTCTTTCTGAAGAGGCACGCTGGGAGAAAATGGCCCCATGGGGAGAAAGTGACAGAAGAAAGTCATTTTAAATTCAGCCACTTTTGTCATTTTAAGAAAAAAAAAGAAAGGACTGATTTAAGATCTGTGGTTGTCGGTTGATGTTAGTAGCATGACTCAGCACCTAATCTGTCTTGTTATGGTTCTGCTATTTTGAAAGTAACCCAGAGAATTTGGCTTAGGTGGAAACATTGTTCCTCCTTTCCCAAACACTGGGGACACTAGCAGTCATAGTTTACTGAAGCGGGGTGGTGGACTGTTGTCTGAAATTAGACAAGATCTGGGTGCAAATACATTATTGTACTGCTGCTGGACATAATGTCCTGTTATCACATTTAACTACTATTTGGTTCCACTTTGCACTACATCTAATAGTGGATGCTTCTGGTGAGGAGTGGTTACAGACAGGGTGCAGAAATAATGTTTTTTCGCAGGTATTTATTCTACAATCTGGAGTAAATACTACAAGGTTAGAACGTGCTGTGGCTCAGTTATGTGATAGTGAGAGTAAGAGATGGCCCCTCTCTGAGACTTAAGACAAATCAGTATGACACATCAAAAAAGAAAAGAAGAAATCAAAACAGAGGTTGTAAGTGATGACTAGAGATGCCATTACGTGCTGTAAATGTCCATCATTCCTTGTTTTCTTTCTTGCATTTCTTTTCTTTGATTATGATTATTAAGATGTAAGAATACTGTAGTATCATAAGTGAATCATTCTTCCTTGCTAGGCATAGAACTTGCTTGTGACTGATAATGACAATGTATAACTTGTAAAAAAGCAAAATAATTAAAAAACATGAAAAATGAAGAAAATAAGTTTAAAAAAAAATCTGTTACCAGTCAGAGGCCAAGGTAAAGGACTCTCATTTCTTTGTGTTTTTATTTTTTTATTAGCAATTTATCACTGTGTGATATTTTGTACATCATATTAAGCTGTATTCAAACTATTTCCTCTAACTACAAGGGATAAGAGACCTGCTTTTTATTAATTTTGTTTTATTATATATTTTTGAACTGCATTCTAGCTTGTATCAAATGACTTTCTTTTTTTGTTTACGGGTCCCCTGTTGTATGTCATTAAGGAAGAAAAAAACAAAAAATGAAGATTTTGTACAGTGAATTGAGAGTTGTGTTGTCTTTCTTGCCTTCTAATAAGGGATACTAGCCTGGTTGACACCAGACCCTTCTCAGTTGTAACTGAGAGTTTGTCTGGCCAAGCTTCATTCACAGCGCATTTCCAAAGGGGCGTCACCAACGGACGCCGCTCAAATGCCTCTGGCCGCAATTGGATAGTCCTTCAACCAGTCAGACCAACGATCCGGGTGACGTAGCAGCTACAGCAGCATCAACGAGTTGCTGTGCTTCAGGGGCCGTCATTATCAATGTAAATAAAAAGCTGCTTGCTGTCGCTGCGCTATCGTAAATCGCGTAAAGCCTGCATCAATGGTTGTGATTGGTGCCTCTATTTGGAAAAATTGGAAATGGGCTTGAATGGGCTCTTGGCCAGACTGACTTGTAGCAAATCTCAAATTTGCCGGAAGTTCGTCAGGGTTTTCCCAGGCTAAAGGGATACAAAACTTGCCAAAACAACTGGACCCATGGAAGTATCAGCCTTTACATGTCTAAAAAATACACTGTAGACGTACCCTGATGGATAGTCTATATCCACGACGTTCCACTTCTGGGATTACTCCGTTGCCGCCAGAAATTCTGCCGGCTTTTCGGCTGGATGTCTGTTACCTTCCGCTTTATATGTGTTGAAATTTTAATCACCGATCAGTTTACGAGGACTTTGGTTAACTGCTCCTCAGATCTCTGCAGGGTAAATCCAGACAGACAGCTAGAATCTGTCCAAGCTGAGTTTTCTGTTGCACAACTAAAACAACTTTTGAACGTACACGTTCCACTAAAACAACTTCCTTCCTGAGGCTTTTTTGCAGCGGCACCATGGCTCCGTCTGGCGCTAAGCACCGCCCAAGACAATTGTGATTGGTTTAAAGAAATGGCAATAAACCACAGCACGTTTATCTCCCATCCCAAAATGTTGGGTGGACTAGCCAGACCCTCCTCCACAGTGTTGTGGAGGAAGGTCTGGCAACGCGAGACTACCTGATGGATAAAGGGATACTCCAGCATTTAGTTGAGGAACATTTAAAGGTGCTCTGAGCGATGTTGGGTGATGTCACTTCTTGTTGACGTTCAAAGTATTGTCAAACACAACGGAGGCCAGCTCGCCCCTCCCTCCTCCTCGTCTCGTCCCCTCCCCCTCCCTTCCGCGCACTAACCCTCCCCAACCCCCACCCCCAAATCCTTTTTGTCGGTTATTGGCTGGAACGCTGGAAGACTGTTTATGTTTCGTGGTGCAGGTTGGCGCGGTTTGTTTTTGTTGGCGTTTGTGGAGCCTGGGCTGTCTATAGAGACCGCATTTTTTTACAGTGTGTTCAGGGGACAGGCAGCTAGCAGATAGTGAGGAGATGTTTGCTGTATGTGACAAAAAATGTTGTAGTCTAAAAAACACGACATCGCTTAGAGCACCTTTTAAAGAAACGTAAGTTTTAAGTTTAAAAAAGGATGGTTAAAATTGGTGCATCAAAGACCGGAATTTCATTTTAGTCCTAATATTTGTCAAGTTCCAAAAAGGCTGGATGACACACTTTATATATACTTGCCCTTAATGCACCTTGATAGACTCTTTCATAAGACCATCCATACCTGAAAATGTCCACCTGTCAAACTCCAACCGTTGATATGGTTTTCCTACAAAAAAAATTCTATTACCTTGTTAAAATTCCTAAAACATACTTTTGTTTGTTTTTGTCAGACTACTGTTTCCAAAGTCAAGAATGAACACTCAACATCCTACAGCTGTCCTCACAGCTGAGTAATCCTCATGATGAGTAAACTAATCTTGATTTGTAAAATTGATGGAGTTCCCCTTTAAATACAGCCTTCCAAAATCCCATTTAATAACAAACTAATTTAACTTGGTTTTTAGAGAGCCTATTTTCAGTTTGCCCCATCTC
Source organism: Gymnocephalus cernua (assembly GCA_023631565.1). Lineage (NCBI taxonomy): Eukaryota > Metazoa > Chordata > Actinopteri > Perciformes > Percidae > Gymnocephalus > Gymnocephalus cernua. The sequence continues at coordinate 18,089,002 of CM042430.1, forward strand.
AGTTTAGGCGCTGTCAACTACTTACCAAGATGAATGGATTACATTATCCAACCTACCAGCTTTAACAGTGCTACCCAGTGGTTGACTGTTGACAAAAAGTAGGTTATCTGTATATTTTGGAGCTTTTTCTTCACTACATCATGACATTTTCACTGTATAATTCCAGCACCTGGGTAAGTAAGATTTATCTTTCAGCCTACACACATAAACATATTCAGCAAATGTTAATATTTATTTCCCCCCTTAATGGAACATATTGATATCACCACACGTCACCTGATTGTGTTTGTTTAAACTGTAGTTATGTGTGCATTTGTAATATGAAGCCAAATCTCCAGGTAAAAAAGCAACAAAGCAGCCCTATGGCCTCCTCTCTATTTAGGAATGAATTATTCAATATCCATCTCTACCAAACATTGCCCTCTTGTGGTGGAAAGTAGATCCTAGCAAATGCAATTTACATCTGATGAGTTATTAAGGTCTCAGAGTGCAGTTGGCTGTGGTTAATTCATTTTATTGAATAGGAAATTGTGAGATGGCGTCACAGAGGGAAGCATGATGTGAAGGTAAGATGACAAACTTAATATGGTTAGTGAGTTTTTCCATTACAATGTAGGGAGGTGTTCATGACCAAAGGTGAAAAAGTAATTTTTCATCTGCATGCTTTCAATGTAAGATTAGTGGTGCAGAGTCACAGTCATGCTGATGATTGTGGTAACCCAGCCTAATTTCTAAGCATATTGTGTATCCTGGTGTGTTTAAAGTTACACCCCCCCCCCCCCCCTCCCTTGCCATGAAAGTTCCCCATTTTACTTAAACTTGCGGTCAACTTTGCATGAAAACAACTTTGCAATGGGTGTGGTTCTGTTCTGCAGTCTGGCAGATGTGTGTCTACTAAGAATGCAAAGAGAAAAGGTGTTATAATGGTTATAATGGAAAAATAAGGCACAAAATAGAATTTTATTGAGGGACAGAAAAGGCTAATGCAGTAAGAAGGAGGATGAAAAAGAGATGGGAGGGTTTTTGAGCGTGGAGCTGTCCCCTCAGGCAGTGTAAGAGGATCTTTGCTGGGAGGGAGCAAACAAGACCAAAAAGCCCAAAGCAAGAAAGAGAGACAGAAAAGAGGAGAAGGGAGGAGGGAGAAGCCAGGGAGTCAAAGGGCGGGACTGTTGAGAGGCTATTGGTTTCAGGCTGTGTCAGTCATTTTACTTCCTCCCTGGCTGTGGCAAGCTCACAGATGAGAGGGCAGGAGGGAGGGGGAGAGGGAGGTACCCTCAGACGGCTCTCTCTCTAGTTCTTTCTCTGTGTGTGCTTTTTCACAAAAAAGACTGAACTGGGGCTGAAACTGAAACAGGGCAAGACTCGTAAAAGGAGTGCAGTCTCTTACTCTCCTACATTCTCACAGTTTCCTGTTTAAGGAGGCCATTTTGTAACTCAGCCTGGAGAAGAGGCACAAGAAAGTTTGCCATTGTTTATGTTTGTTCTCTCCCACAGCCTGGAGTTTCACAATCAAGTTTGGACTTTCTCCTCTGCAGAGCAACTTCTTCGGACGAGAGAGGGGAAGGAGGGAAGAAGGTGGATGAGTTCATGAGTCTCTCACACACACTTTGCTCATGCTTGCTTGTCATGCCGGGACAATAACAGGAGTCAGAAGGCGAGAGAGCACGAAAGAAGCAGCAGAAAGGAGGAAAAAAACCCACAGCTTCCTGGATAAGGGTTTCTTCCTTGATCCACTGGGAGGGGGTGGACACAGGACACAGAGGAACCGGGACTCTCTGCTCTGTTTGTGTGTGTGTGTGTGTGTGTGTGTGTGTGTGTGTGTGTGTGTATCCATGTGTCAGTGTATGTACCCCTCTCTCCTCCACTGAGACGGTTTCAATGATTGTGGGTTTTCTGAGAACTGTAGACTGCACCTGGCCGTGTGTTTGTGAGTGTGTATGTTGAGAGCTACAGGCAGCTAAAAAAAACACTCTAAATGGCTAACGCTAGCCCTTGTATGTCCTCAGGAGCCATGGCCCAGGTCTTCTTTCCTCCTGGGGGCTCCTCACCACCAGGCTCAGCAGTGATGCAGCAGGGGATGCCCATATCCATGCCCTCTATGCCCGCTCAGGGTGCTTTTCCTATGATGGACCTGGTACTCGGGCAGGGTCCTGGGGCTGTGATACCTTCACTGCCTCCCACTCCAGCAGGGGTGTCCTTCATCATCCAGATAGGCCTGACCAGAGAATCTGTCCTGATGCCCCAGAGTGCTGACCTGGCCTATGTGAAACAAATTGCCTGCTCCATTGTTGACACCAAGGTAGGAATTACAGTATGTACTGTATGTGTGTGGGCTCATGTGTGCAAAGTGGGAAGGGTGGCTTGTCAGGTTAAACTGAGCGTATTCTTTCTCCAGGTGGATAGCTGTGTATGTATGAGGCTCTCATGCCACACTTGATCTGTTTTAAGCTGTTTGTCAGATGAACAGTTTGGGTTCTTTCTTTATCTTTCACTCTGTTTTTGTGTCTCCAACAAAAACCTTTTTACACACTCTGCCATTCTCATGGGTGAATGAAGGGTTTAAACATGCAAGCAGACACAGCATTTTAACAGACAGCTGTGACGGACTGAGAAAATGTGCAAAATGTCACAATTTTGCTTAACTCTAATTATCAATTAGCAATTATCATTTTTTTCCCCCTCACAGTTGGAGGAGAACACTGTGTTCAATTAGGCTTTGTTATGCCACATCCAGCACCGCAGACTAGTAGAGGGATGTTTGATGCCTCCGTGTTTGAGACAGTTTTCATCTGGCTGTTCATGCATGTGCTGAACATGAAACAGGAAATATAGGTCAATAATTACAGCACTTAACATGAATTCCTATCTTATTGCAAGCCTCAACATGCAGTTTAACAAAAGGAAGTCAATATCCAAATGTTGAGGAGCACCTTAACTTTCCATCAGTTAAGCAGACAGTTAACTGAAGAGCCATGAGCAAATGCAGATCTAATGGGATCTGCATTTGATATAGCCTAATCCCACTGTGCTCCACACCTGTGACCTTTCTTTGTGAATTGTGATGGGTAAAAGTCTCTTTCACTTCCCCTTAGTAGAACACCAGTGGTTTTGCATCTCATGCCTAAAGAACCGATCACACCAGGCCAACGTTCGTCTCTTTGCTGAGCACTATATTGAATTCTTTATTTTTTTTGCTAGTGAGTGATCACTTCTAAGTTATAGCTTTGTATTGCCCAGGATGTCACATGTCTGAAGGACAAGGCCAAGGCCTTGTCCTTCAATCTGTCCAAAGCCTTCACGCTGTCCAAATAATTTGAATTTGAATTTTATTAGTCAGTTTCAAGCACAAACCTTTACTGCCTGGATTTTACTTTTGTGTGTAAAACACCTTTTTGTGTGTGTGTGTGCATATTATTGTCTTAAGTCTTATACAACGGCTTTTTTCTACATTCACAATATATAAATAAACCCAACTTAAATCGCCAGCAGAATTATATTTTATAACCACTCAAACTTTTGCAGCTGTATATATGTGGCATTCCGCATTTTAACTTTATTAAAATATAATGATCAAAATTCACTTTGAATCATTAGTGTACATTTCAAAAACAAACATGGCTAACTAAAAAATAAAAGTTCAAAACAAAAATGAGCTGGGTTGGGGGAGCGGGGAGAAGTAGTGACATCCTCTTTGCAACAGGAAGCAATTAGTGTTATGGGAAATATGGTCTTTACAGTACCTGAAAACTACGAGCACTAAGTCAGACTTTCACCATTCAAATGCAGGAGATAACATTATCCTACATTGGCGTGGTAGTTTGAGCAGGCCATGTGTTTATCTGCCAATTAGGCTTGTAGGTGTTTAGAGTAGTGGATTTCCACAGCTTGCTCAGAGCAGCTTAGCAAAACTCCCCACAAATCTTCCAGGAAATACTGGTAGCTGTCTCCATTCAGCTTACATACTTTGCTAATCTGTTCTTGTGCACAACAGTCTTTGTTTTCCCCTCTCATATAAGTGATTCTCTGGCATATACTTGATTTAATTTAGTAAGATAATTCAGCTGCACTGATGCTGGATCTCTGTACTGAGACTGATTACAAGTGTTTCCACATGATTAGAGCAGATATGGTTGGAGGTGTTGCTTGCAGTCATCAAAATGTAAACATCAGCTGCAACTCTCGGCCTGTCCAGTTCACTTGCAGCTTCATCTTCTTCTCTTCCTCTTTTTTTGTTTTTTCTCTGACAAACCAAAACTCTCCTGTGTAATGCAAGAGAGATTGTTGTTGTTGTTGTTGTTGGGGTTGGGGTTTTGAGGCACTTATGTCTGTCTTTTTCATATTCAGTGAGACTTGTATGCCTTTATTTTACTTTGCCTTGCTTTTTTAGAGCTGTCCTAAAGTTCAAAGTTCCAGATAAAGAACTACAGGTTTACGAACCGTTATGAACCATCCAGTTACCTTTGTGATTCACATGTTGTTGTACATCAGAATCACATGATGGGACCAAAACACAGATGGAAAGCTTTTGAAAGAAATGTGACAAGGAGACAGTGCTGCTTGAAGGCTTTTTGTAGGTGCCTCTACATTCAGATTTAAATTTCTTTTAATACGTTTTTGTTGGTTTGAAAATATGCAAGAAAGAAATTAACTTCATTAAACCTCCTGAAAAACAGTGGTGAAAGAAACAGCTCCTATCTATGAACCAAGAAGGGCAGCAACACCTATGTCCCTCCAAATGCTTAAACCAATCAGCTGGCTGTATGTGTGTGTATGTGTGTGTGTGTGGGGTAAGACAGGAAGTAGAAAGGTCGGTCTAACATGCAGTAAAGTGGCACTAAGGGTAATTAATAAGCAACCTAGGCAACATTGTGTATAATGGCCACAATCCCTCAGTGCTTCTAACATGAAAGGAATGTTGATTCCCCTGCAGAGTTCTTTATCAATGTTGGGTACCAGTACCAGTGTGTGGCTCTAGCTCCACAGCATCTAATTTAGAAAAATACTCACTTGTCTGCAAAAGAAGTGAAATTGGCTTTCTTTTGGTTTTTTTTTTTTCTTCACTCCTTCCTTCCTTCAGCATCTTCTCCTCTTAACGACAGGACACTGTTCAACACGCTGACTAAACTCACAGAACCCTATTTAACAGTGTTTCCCCTATGTTGATTGGCAAGTGGCGCACCGCCACAGTTAAATTTCTGCCGCCACGCCACGGTATCAATGTACAAAACGCCGGTCTATCACCAGTGATTGTCGGAGAATAGCGCGGACGCGTGCTTCACAGGTAGAGCACAAACCCAGCCCCCTGCATTTGCATCTCTATTCACATGCCGGGATTCTTGCCTGTGCCATACATACATGTCATACCTGCCCCCACAGCTAAAAAACAATCCTAGGGGAAACACTGACTATTTTAAATTCAAGAGAATTTGCAACATTTTTATAGGTCTTAAATATGTGAGGCTATATGCTACAAATGTTTTTTTATTTGATGAACAGGTGCAGCCTCAGAAATTATATTATAGCTTTAATAAAAAACTGAAACAAGATGATAAAGAATGATGCAATCAGACAATGTGGAAAAAGATGATTTTCCCAACTTGAAAAACGTTTAAAGGGAAAATGAAAAGAAACCAAAAGTTAAAGGGATAATCAGTTATTTGAAAGTACATAGGTTGATTTAATCAATAATAACACATGTATTTAAGCATTAGGATTGATAGTTTAAAGGTGCCCTGCCACACAAAACCGTTTTACTTGCATTTTTTGAAATATGTTAGTTCCATATGTGTTTGTGTTATGTCGTGAATGTGAACATGAACTGCTACCTCCTCTGTCAGCTCTAGCCACTGAAAAGAAATAAGCAGAGAAATCAGGCCAATTACATAAGCTGGTCAGTCTGACGTCATGTTGCCTGAGCTCATTACTATTCATGAGCTCGCCCAGTTGCGCTGGGTAAAGGATGCTGATAGCCAGGCTCTCATTGGCTAGCTGTTAGCCAATCAGAGTCAATCAGCTTAGCTCGTTGAATATTAATGAGAACTGGCACAAATCGAGCAGAGTCTCGCTGCAGGCTTTCTATACCACGCTAGAATGGCTTGAAACAAGGTAACCAAGGCATTCTTTCCACCAAAAATGTTACAGAGTCCATGGTAGAACTTCAGACATTACCACAAAGTAATGAAATACGTGTGGCAGGGCACCTTTAATAACTGAACCGCAGATTACATTGAGTCTTTCTGAGTGGAGTTTGCACATTCTCCCTGTGTTTCTTTCCATCCAAAAAGATACGTATTAGGATACTCCCGCCATTTATTTTGACCAAGGCCCTGACCTCCGTCAACGATAGCTGTTCACTGCTCCTAAATGGTAATGATGGGTCAAATGCAGACTAAAGCATGAATTTCCCCTCAGGGATGGATAAAAGTATAACATAAACTACTAGACTTCTAGTGTCTGTAATGTCTATTGTTCCAAAGTTCAGTATAAGAAATGGCTGGTATTTCAGTCTTGCTTTTGGTAAAACTAATGCAATCCCTAGGTAGTTGTGTCCAGAGCAATTTTAATTCCTTAATTCCATCGAGGGAATTTTTTTTTAAAAAAAGTACCTTTATTCCCACACGCAGCAATCCCCCAAATCCCCCGCATACAGAATTCCTGCCCTGCTTGGAGCTACAGCTTTAGGTGTGAGATTTGGACAATAGACAGCTTGTCCTGGTCTGGCTAACTGATTGCGACACATGAGTTGGACTGTGTGTGCACGCATGAATGCCTACATTGGTGTGTTTAAAAGGGTATTGAAGGCAGTGTGGTACCCCACACCCCCGCCCACGGTCATCGCTCCCATCCCAGAAAGGGTGAGTCACCGGTTCTGTTTATTCACAGGCTCCCTACTTGTGTTCCATTGACATGTTTTTCCATACACTTCTCTGAGGAGGAGCACATGCTCCCCTGGCTTCAACTTCCAACACCGATGTTAATGGCCATCCTACAGGTCTATAGTCCCCTGATCTGAGCATTAGGCCCAGTCTCTCAGGCCAACAATCAAAATCCACCTTTAGTCACAAACAGTATCTAGATCCCACACTTCTCACACCTTTCTCAAACCTAGGTTGGCTGTATACCTGGCAACTGTGCTTGCCAAAATCCCATTTAGCCGGCCTACCTCAGCTGCCCCAACCCCCTCCTCCTGATGGAACAAGAACTAATAGTGTGGCCTGGAAACCAGAGGTCTGTCTCCATTCAACCATGATGCAGCTCTGATGTATTTGCTCTTTTGTTGGACAGGCCTCTGATCCCCTTCTTTTCTCAGTCGCTATTTCTTTTTCTAATTTCACCTTCCCCCGATCTACAGTGTTCTTATTCTGTAGCTTAAATATTAGACTTTGATGTTTTAATGATTGTCCATATTATGTGAGATGTTTCCTGGAAATATATATAGTCTGAATAGGTTATTTCTTTTTTTATGGGTAATGATAATGTTGGTAAAAATACTACATTAAGAGAAATTCATTTAGCTAATAGAATACTCTCCTCTCCTCTCCCCCTTCCCCCTCTTGTGCCTTACCCTCTCTACCTTCCCTTTAGATCCTGTACTTCCTCTCCTTATCTGCTCATCTCCGGTCTCTTCTGCTTGCCTTATCTTCAACTTCCTCTCACGCTCTGCATCCTCTTCCTCCTCGCATCCCATCTCCCATTCATCCACTTTACTTTTTTTTGTTGCACTCATCCACCGACGGCCACTGCCCTCCCTGTCAGTCTCACCTTTTCTGTAGGTTGTTTTGCCATCTTGAGCACACTTCAAGTAAGTAACTGTAATATAGTGAAATTCACACTTGTCTGGCTGTACGAGGTAGGACATATACAGGTTTGGATAGACTTTCTAGGAAGTGATGAGTCAAAAATCCTGTACTCCCGCTTTACCTCAGCTAGAATGATCCATGTTTTTCGGTAAATATTAGACATTGGTGACAGGTGATGCCAGGCCTTAACACAAGGAGCTACAGAACGATACAGTTAACATACTGTACTGTACGGTCATGTCTGGCTTTGTATTTCCCCCCTTCACCTAGTGCCAAAAGGAGTGTCAGCTCAAGACTTACTAACAACATCAGTCAGTGGGTGTGTTACTTCACGTCAGTGGGTGTGTTACTACGTACGTGTCAGCGTGTGAGAACCTGCTGAGTCCTGTCAGTGTTCGCTGTGGTTCACATTACTGTTCAACACGTCTGCAGACTAATCTGTGATGACACATTTAGCAGCCAGCAAGCTGTGTCAAATTCAGCAGTGGATCCGCAACAATCACACTGATGACAACTAATTTATACTGTAGAAATGACTGAACATTCGACTTGCACTTTCATTTATTTCTTTGTAATGAGAAACTCTCTGATTCGATTAACTGGTGTAAATAAATGAGTATAGATGTTTCTTTTGTTTTTTAGTTAGATGGTTAAAAACACAAAGAAATATCAACACACACACACACACACACACACACACACACACACACACACACACACACACACACACACACACAGCTGTGGCTGAGAGCCCCTGCCCTGGCCATTGTTTCCACCTCCGCTTTGGAAGGGTCTGTTTCTTTATCTCTCTCCCTGGAGAAGCAGTTTGGCCCTGGGAATGGGATCATACACACCACCTCCTGTTTACCTCACTCTCCTGCACATGTATTCTACACACACACACACACACACACACACACACACACACACACACACACACACACACACACACACACACACACACACACACACACACACACACACACACACACACACACACATTGTAAAGTAACGTAACAGTTAACCCTGATTTTCCAGACAAAGGCCAAGTGTGACAGACAAGGTTGTATTGTTTGTATGAAATCAGTTCTGTGATCAGCGCTGCTGTAGGTGAGGACACTGCCTTCATTTCATCCACTGTACTGATCTAATGTCATGGGGAGGGTTACTGCTTGGAGTATTAGGCCATGTCCACATGAAGACGTTAGGATGAAAACGCATCCGTCTTCCCTGGATTCGGTTCAAGAAAATTCACGTCCACATGAATCCATATGTAAATGACTCAACACGCTACTTCATATGCCAGGCCTGTACGCGGCACTGTTATTGCTACAGAAATTAACGAAATGAAGAAGAGCAGTCTTCAGTCACTTCCACTTCCTTTCATAACATGACTAACTAGTTCTCTTAATACATCCATGGACTAGACTTTAATAACTTTCACCACTGCTCGTTATATAAAGGCCACCTAGAAAACGTGTCTTTGTTTACATTCTATCGGACATGATTGCAGCGTGCTAGCTAGCGTGCTAACGTTAGCTCTGCTAGCTAACATCGGCAGTCAAACAAACAAATTATCTGATGTCTTTTTGATAATCTAGCTACACGTTTTTCTTGCGTGGCCTTTCTACAATAAGCCGTGCTAAAAGTTACTATAATCCGTTCAAGGAGGTGATGAGCAGACAGATTAGCTAGCTAGTTGATAAGTTGTCTACTTCCACTTTATAAACAGCATTGCGTCCCTGCTAGAGCGGTCAGCTGGGTTGAAGGCAGTTAGCTGGGTTGCTGAGGTGTGTGGGAATGACATCATCGATACGCACGTATGCGGTTTCGTCGTCCATACGAAGCCAAACGTGAGCCAGTTTTTTTTTTAATTCACCCTAGGACCAGGTTTCAAAAAAGTGCGTTTATGGGCAGTGCGTTTACAGGATTCGTGTGGACAATCGGCCCAAACGATGCAAAAAAAAGTGCGTTTGCATCCAAACGCGTCTTCATGTGGATGGCCTCTTAAAAAGCCTCCTGTATGTGTCGGAGCCACTGGGAAAATACACTCTGCTTATCAGTCCAAACCTTTGTTGGTCAGTGAATGAATGCCAGTCAATTAGCAAGACACCGGCAAGTGGATATACAAGTGAAAGAACAAACCACGCCTTTATCAGGCAGCATGACATTTGATGACTGAGTGAAGATAACACAGCCGCTGACCAAATGCAGCAGTTTTAGCCAAATGCTTCAAACCTCACAAAGGCTACTAAAATCGTACTGCTATAAAGGAATTGGTGTCCATTTCAGGGCTAGACCCACAGCAACATGTATTAGTTTCGCTTACCCATAACAATCTGTCCCTCACTGTGTGTCTCTCTCTTTGCTAGTATTTGCATGGTAGCGGAAAAGCTTTGCATGACTAACTGTGCCTGGTGTCTCCGGGCTGTTGGGGAAGCTTAGTCCGCACAAGAATATTTCAATATTCAAAGCATACACTGTTGGCTGGAGCCCAGTGACAGGGATGTGTATCAGAGTGAGAGAAAAGCGGTGGTGGTGGGATGGTAGATGGGGATTTAAAGGGTTTGAATCTTGAGCACAAGTTGAGATTGTGATCCTGAAATGATCTAGTCTTAGGTCTTACGTTGGTAGTTGTGGCCATTGTTTTTACTGGTAACATTCTACTCACGTATTCTATTCACAACAACATCTCTAAAAAGAAGTCTGAACAAGCAAAGAAAACGATCATTATACAGGTTAGAAGGCAGACAGTAATTATTACTAAAAACGGCTGTTGTAAACACCATCAACATCACAGTTTAGACTGACTTCCTCTTCACCATTAACTTTAGTCTTTCTTTTCTTTTGCAGTTTTTCCTTAGTCATACTAAGAGTCTAAGGGCCGTATTTTAATAGCACAAGCGCACGACGAGTGCAATGTGCACCTGTCATTTTGGTTCATGTGTGTGCAGCAGCGCAAAGAGCAAAAGGGGCTTGGTGAAGAGAATTATAGATCAGAGGGTTTGGTGAGGTGATTCTCAGCCAGTCACATCGCTGGTCTCATTGCTCTAAAACAGCTGTGCCAATCACAGTGATGCGTGACAACAGCAGCTCAACAAATGGAAAGTGGCAAGAAGAGCGGCACACACAGTGCCACACGTCTGCAGCCAGAGGCAGATGGTGTGTGTGTTTTTTTTCATTTAAACTTGTTCAATGATGATAGAAATAAATAACAAAAGATGTTGATGAAGCCGTTTATATGACCGCATCAATCGGTATTTCAGATTTATTGCATGGAGTTTTTCTGTAGCAGCCTGGTTTCATTTGCACATGATTTAATCAAGGTAAACACAGTGGACAGCTGCTGTGTGCTGTGGCACATCTCCAATCAGAGGCTGCAGATTTATCAACACGTCTGTCCTGCTGACTTCAGGTGGTTGCAGGGATTTAACGAACTGCACTTCCTTTTAGGCAAATTTGTGATTTGGGGCTAGATAAATACAATTTATTTGCTCGACTAGACCTTTGATGTACCGTACTTGGCATAGTTTTGTGGACCAAGCAGTGCACACTGTTTTCCTGTGCAATGAGGGATGGTTATGGACATTTTTTCGACACAACTTGTGTGTCTTGCCTAATTAGATTCCATTGTAGTGATGTCGCCGTTTTCCCAGAACAATTATTTTTTTGTACAATGCTTTCATAACCAGTAGAAATGATGGCCAACACTAGTAAAATCAGACCAAAGTTGTAATAAAGCAGAATTACTCTCAAAGGCCGACATGACCAAACATTTTTTTGTCGTTCATGTATTTCAAGGGCCCATTCGGCCTCTCGGACCCCTGCATTCCTTCTCTTGCTCTTAGCAAATGAGACCTTATGATACTAATCTGCAGATTAGCATCGGTAAAAACGGTTTTGTGCCGTAATCCAATTGGGGGCCGCAGAGCTGAGCAGCATTTGGTGGCATGTGGAGAGTTTGTACCAGTTAGAGAGAATTTCTTCTCATGTCAGATAAACTGCCCAACACAGGGTTCTTTGAGAGGAGGGGGAGTGCTGGAGATCAAGGATAAACACATGCACGTACGCACGCACGCACGCACACAGTGACTGCCATTAAACAGCAGTGAACAATAATTACAAGTGAGGCAGATATTGAAGCACAGTAAGATAACAAAGATACAGAGCTACATAGATACAGGTCCCGAAACAATTTGCTGATTGTGTGTGTGTGTGTGTGTGTGTGTGTGTGTGTGTGTGTGTGTGTGTGTGTGTGTGTGTGTGTGTGTGTGAGAGAGAGTTCTTGGGAAGACCGCAGACAATGGGCTCAGTGTGATGGTTAACAGGGTGGATTGGGTTGGTCTGGGCGAGAGTGTGGCCCAGACACATGGTGAGGTGTGTGTGTGTGTGTGTCTGTGTCTGCATTCAGGGGATGCTCAGTTATGAGGGGAAATGGGCAAAACCACAGTCTTACCTCAGTAGATAAACACATGACATCAATATTGAAGACTGGTCAGTGGACGAAGCAACTGGAAAAGTAATGTCTCCATCAGTTAGGCCTTTAGTTCTCAACATGGGGTTGAATATTCACCATCATTACTTTAATTCTGTGTTATGTATTAATCACAATTCCTTTACATACAACATAAGAATAATTAATTAACTCAATTACCACTATTAATACTTAAAGCACAGCTTATACTCTCAGCCCTGTTTCATGCCGTGAGCCCTTTTCATGCAGCTCTCCTTCTCCCCTCCTTGTCGCTCAGGCAATTCATGTGCAGAACAGCCAATAGGAACTCTCTCTCTCTCTCTCTCTCTCTCTCTCTCTCTCTCTCTCTCTCTCTCTCTCTCTCTCTCTCTCTCTCTCTCTCTCTGTCTCTCTCTGTCTCTGTCTCTCTCTGTCTCTGTCTCTCTGTCTCTGGTCATGGCCTAGATTATCGAAGGCCTAGATGCAGAGCCAAGAGGAGGTGTAGAAGTCTAGTTTTCTTGAACTTGAATTGCAATATGCTGAAAGATTATAGTGGAATGTTTGTCCAATGATGAAAACAATAATTTTTTGAACATTTTTGAAACAAATTTTTGCTTAGACAATTGACACCACTCTCATATTTTGTCCATTAAATATCAAGCCAGAACCAGAAGATGCATGGCTTAGCTTAGCACAAGGACTAGAAACGGGGAGAAGCATTTAGCCTGGCTCTGTCCTGTGGTAACAAAATCCATCTCTTGCTTTACAGTTTTTGCCGATTGCTTACACACTGAAATCAAAAGTATTACACAGTTATCAACACCTTACACTCAAGGAGCAAAACGTTGGCCCAGATGTGCACCATTATAAGCAGAATGTCAGCCTCACACTGTTTGGGAAACACTACACACACTATATACATTAGACACAGAAGTATATCATGACGTCACTTCCTTCCAATCCCAAAGCGCTGACTGTCAAATGACCACACCTATGAGCCAACCTGTGAAACACAGCCATCAGGTGCGCAAACACATGATTGCTTTATTATAGCCACACCAATCAGGTTTAAACAATGTAAAAATGCAGCAGGTAAGTCTAGTATTTTCTGTACTGTTTTTTTCAGATCTTTCTTTTTTTTTTACTGTAATTGTAACCTGTACTGGATACAGTATTTTATGTTTGTCTGTTGTTTGCTGAGCTAACAGTGTTAAGCACACTACTGTAGTAGCTGTATGAAAACTGGGACATGTTTTGTTGGGATTCTCCATGTTGACTGATTTGGGTTCAGTCAGGAACACTCTCGTCATAGATTTAACCATTTATTGCAACAAATGGAAATACAGCTATACTTGGCAACGAAGGCTCTGTTCTGATGATGCTCCCTGGATCAGCCAAGCCGCATGCTAAGGGAGCACGCTGCTGAGACCCCCGTGTACACAAGAGCAGGCCCAATTTCAGACATAGTTATGATGACACCCAAAACCGAGAAAGTGGAGGCTGGGGTGGTGGAGGCAAGCTTTGCCAGCAGCAGCGGTGTGAGGCAGCTTTGGAGTAGCAGGAAGCAGAGAGGAATAGGGAGACAGTGATGTGAAAATGTCTGTGATTGGCTGGAATGATAATTCAATTAGTGGGCCTTTGACTTCCGTGTCCTGCATGAACTAACGCAATGCTTAATTATATGGAGAGAAATAAATGATCTTTTCCTCAGTCTGCAGCATTGGTCTTGTGTAGTGATTGGTGAACTTATTGTATATTTTCTCTGTGTACTTCATGTACAGTACTTTAATCACTGAGAAGTAGAATTGCTAAAAGTGTTTTAGGTTAACAACAGCAGTGTGTAACTGGTTCAAACAGAATTAAGTCATATAAAAACGTGTGTTTTTCATATGGTAACAAAATATGTTGCAAGAGTGTTTCATTTTGCTCAGTCATGTAGATGTGGTTGCAGTTAAGCAGAATACTAAAAAGATGATGCAATTGTCTGTGCATACAGTATTTGTGTGGTGCAAAACACAAGATGCAGTATGATTTGCGATGGTGGATTTCCAATTACAATTTTCAGGAGCTTGAAGTGACCGCAACTCGAGCTCCATAAATGTAACCACACATTTTTCATATGACTGAGTTCAGTGTATAGCCTCCAGCATCCCCCCCCCCCTCCCCCCCTTCTTTCAATTAGGATCTAAAGCCATGCCACATATAGGAGAGAGCAGATAAGTAAAAAGAGGGAGAGAAAGAATGCATGTGGAGAGAAGAGGGGAATAGGCATAAAGAAAAGGGGGATGACTCAGAGTGCAGCAATGTGCCTATTGTGGTGTGTGTGTGTCCATGGCATTCTTGGCGCATGGAGAAAGTTCTCCTCATGGCCAAGCGTTTGTGGTTTGATCTCGTTACGGTAGATTTGTTAATCCATCAAGTAGTAGATGATTATTAACCCTGGCAGTAAAGGGATGAAGGGCAGAGTGAATCCGTGAGGTGGTGTGCTGAAAAATAGTTTCTCAATGTGTAACCGTAGCAGGATGTCACCACAGGCCTCTGAAGCACCTGTGTTTTCATAAGTCTTTCTCAGTTTCTATAATTATAACTAATTTGATTATTGCTGTTGGTGTTCCATTAGATCTGAAGGCACCATTACCAATACAGGGAATTTTTCTGATGTGATAGGACTCAGTACAGAGGCAGATGCTTGGGAGACTGGATTGTGTAATCCCTGAGCAGTAATGCAGAGAAGTTAGGCTGCCCTCCTTTCCTCCTATTTCAACATGATTGTCACTGTGAATGAAAACATTCATTTCTGTCAGTTCTGCGGCGACAATTTAGTAATTAAGGTACATGTAACAACTCGCCAAGCTAGTCTGTAATATTCACTCTATCCAGTTTATGGCCCTGAAGGAGTACTGACTTTATCTGATCTTACATTTTCTTACATAAGTTATTTGCTTCTAAGTATGTTGTTTGCACATACTGTATGTGCTTTTAGAAGTTGCACTTTACAAAGACAAACATTTAAGATACATGTTTTTTTTGCTCAACAACAGTGATAGAGTTGGTGAACTGATAAAGAGAACATGTGATGGAAATTAATGATGGAAATAAATATGATAATGAGGGACCTGCTTTTACTTCTTCTTTTGTATCCTGTATTGCTCCAGCAGTAAAACAGCTAAACACCCAGTAGACCTAAATATGCCAAATAAAAATTACCAAATGTAGCTACATTATGTGCCATAACATTGCACATTGCAAGGCAGTAATGGAGTTCTTGTATTGTGTCTTGTTGTAACTTCTTCACCGTTTCTTAAACAGTAGCTTATTGAAACATATGGATTTTCACTTTCTTTTCAGCAACTAACTGAAGATTTATACAATATTTGGATTGCAACACACCTAATATCACTTCAGAAAATATGCCTTTACACGCTTTCTTTTTTAAATTACTTGGGCTGTATCCCTCATAATTTCCTGTCGATTCTCTAACTTTCTTGGCTTAATAAGTTTGTTTCCAACCATCTTTATACCCTTCTTCACTCGTCACCCAGACTTGCCATCTCTTCTCTTATGAAGGCCTGTTTTCTGTCTTTCCTTCTTGTCATGAATCAGTGACTTGTTCATTGCAAAGAGTGGATTGAATCCAAGGTTCCTATCAGCTTACCTGCTCAGAAGCGAGCCAAGGAAAGACAGAGAGGTGGAGGAGGATGGATGGGGGCTGATGGAGACAGGAGCTGCTAGCAACAAAGGCTGGTTCAGAATAGCAGTGCGTGTCTCCTTTATCCCCAGACCCCTCTCTCATGCCTGGTCACGGCTCTCATGTTACCTCCCCGTCCTCCTTGATGCCTGGAGCAGAATGACACGCTTTGTCCCTGTGCTCCTGCTTGAGGCTAAGCCTCTTCCACTTTCTGGCTATGCGCACGCACGCACGCACGCACGCACGCACGCACGCACGCACGCACGCACGCACGCACGCACGCACGCACGCACGCACGCACGCACGCACGCACGCACGCACGCACGCACACTTTTTCAACCACTGTAAAAGGCTCTTTAAGCCTGTCTTTTCTATGAACTTTGTCCATTACAATCAACTGTATGATTGATTGTCTTTTCACTATCATGTACTCTGATCTGAAATCGATCTACCTGCTCTCATAGCATAAATAACATTTCACCATCCCGCCACTTCTTTTCCATTTGAACCTTTAACCACTTATTTTTTATGCATACTGGACTCAAAGGTTCATTGTTTTATTCAGACATGTCAAATTTGCCACGGCCGTGTGTGTGTGTCTGTCTTTTTTTAAATTTAATTATTAGATATGCATGTTTGTGTGTGTGAGTGGTGATGCATTTATGTATTTATGAATACGCTGTTACATTTTGTGTTGTGTGTACACTCCTCCCTCCAGTCGCGCAGGTTTACACAGTTATCTCTGGTATGTAGAAACCAGCAAGTCAGGAATGTAAACCTGATTATATACACACAGAACATCACAGAACAAGAGTCGGGGGAAAAAATAAGTCATGATCATTATTAAGAACAGAGGCCTGTGCTACGAATCAAGATCAACATGCACTGGATTTCTTTCAGTTACCCGCCTTCACTAACCCTAACACCCGCGGTCCAGCAAAAGCTGTGTCACGACGGTGGTTAACAACTAGTTCAATCAACCCAGGGTTTCCCAATCTAGAGACCCACGCATTCACATAAAAGAGGCGGTGTTTGCACAGCATGACCAATCGCAAACATCTACCAGAGCCGCATATTTTACACAAGACGAGCACACTATAATTCTACATAAATATGAAAAACACAGACACGGCTTTACAGGCAAAACGCAATACAGTCGCTGCTTCCTAAAACAGGAAGGAAAGCTGGCAAAAAAATAGCCAACGCTGTAAATGCGTAAATCTCAACGCTTATCAATATCACTTCCCCATCAGTCAGGCACAAGATCTGACCATAATTACACTTGTCCTTTCCATATACTGTCGTTGCTTTAGCCTATTATTTCAGTTGCAACCCAGGCAGTGGTAAGCGACCGTGAGAGCAAATAAAAAATATAAAAACATCATTCAAACCGATGTGCGCATTGCCTCCGCTGAAAATCTACATCTTTCATAAAAATACCCATCAGGGAATGTTAACGGGGCTTGTCACTCTCTAAATGTTTAAACTTTTCTGAGTGCACCTCTCTCTCTCTCTCTCTCTCTCTCTCTCTCTCTCTCTCTCTCTCTCTCTCTCTCTCTCTCTCTCTCTCTCTCTCTCTCTCTCTCTCTCTCTCTCTCTCTCTCTCTCTCTCTCTCTCTCTCTCTCTCTCTCTCTCTCTCTCTCTCTCTGCGCACCAAGATCCGGATCTTCTAAGAACGGTGACGCTGTTATCAATCGAGTATTGATTGGTCAGTAGGCAGTACCTTTACACCAGTTGATCTCTAATCTCCATTAGATGCTCCCGAGATGCTCCCGAGCAGGTTAGGTGTTCAGCATAAGTTACTATGGCGATTGAACCTGGTAACGAGTGATCCACCGTCGTGATACAGAAAACCCTGGGTTGAACCTGAAGTTATCTCGTTAACGCCAAATCTTGCTTCGTAGTACAGGCCTCATGAGGAACTATACCTTTACACACCAACCAATGACCGTCGACTTCAAGCATGGATGTATTAAGAGAACTGCATACAGTGTTCGGCGGGAAGCCCCGTACGTTCCAATGAGAGTGCTCAAAAGCGCATTAAGACAACATGGAGCTCGGATCTTCCGCATTCTTGCCCCATGACGTCACGATGGACACGCGCACTAGCAACAATTTGTTTGCGTTGTCTTAGCAACCGGTAGCAACATGCTCGTTCATGAGCTTCTCTCTCGTGTCTCTTACAAGTGGCGAACTGATGAACTCGCCGTTTTTACTGTCTAAAATATTCACTAATGTTAAACATTGTGTTTTCGTTGTTCCCGATCGTTTACATGCTTAGCTAAATAAACGATAGATGTATTTAGCTAGACAACCAAGGAGATTTAATAATTACCGGTACGTCGTGCTACTAGCTAGCTAGCTAGCTAGCTAGCTAGCTAGCTACTAACTAGCGCTAGG
The DNA here is from genome assembly GCA_023631565.1 of Gymnocephalus cernua. Lineage (NCBI taxonomy): Eukaryota > Metazoa > Chordata > Actinopteri > Perciformes > Percidae > Gymnocephalus > Gymnocephalus cernua. The sequence continues at coordinate 18,107,343 of CM042430.1, forward strand.
AGTTAGCCTGCAGTTTAGTGAACAAAGCTCATCCATGGCTTCATCCTTCATCCACATTACAAGCTTTACAGCATACAGCCCTCGGGTGTATCATAAGAGAGAACCAAGGCAATGTATTCACTAGCTATGTCTGTAGTAACGTTGTGTAGGCATATTGCTAGCTACCCCTGATGTTAGCAACTAGCTAGCTAGCTGATAGCCACGCCAGTTTGGGAAACGCTAATGACGTTACATCCATGTAATGGGCTTTACAGCATACATACATCCCTTGGATGTATCATAACTTCATAAGATAATACCATGGACGTATTCATATAACCATAACACATGGTGAATTACAACCATCAGCTAGCACTATTATTTATTACAGCTAGCTACATGACCTCGGGAGAACAGTCATGTGAGTAGGCGGCGCAGTCCCGTGGGTCTGCTCGCGTCCATTATGCACGTTCATAATTTCTAATTTAATAATTCTGTATTCGCTACTAGTGAATGTTAAAAATTTTAAAAACATGGCATTTTAAACAAGGAACCTTTAAGTGTTCGGACTGGTAAGTTTATATACCCTGAAACAAATTATTCGCTGAAATATAGACGTTTCTTTCGCAATGCAATGTCTATGTGAAAAGTCTTTCAGGGCCATGGAGTGCAGTACCACCCCTATCCGTTAAGCCCATGGTGGCATATAGACTTAGCGCTCCTCCTGGGGGCTTGCTTCAAGGCACCTAACCATTGCCTAATCCTAGTGCGCGCTGCCTGGAAGACGATGTTGGGGGCTTAAAACACCAAACATGTTTAATCCAGGAAGAGCTTTTGCATGTGGTGTTTAATGTCTCTGCCAAGATCATGATCATGCTGAATGGATTCCAATTATTTCCATTGATGAACTATATTCTGCTGCACAAGCTCTCAACTAGCTTTGAACCTCTTGCCACTTGTGTATGTATTCACACATGTTCTCTCCTGTGTGGTTATGTCTGTGTATTGAGTTTGTGTTAGAGTTTAGATTATCTGCCTGAGCCCGAGCCCGCCACTATCCTCGGGCCGGGCCGAGCATTTGTGTTTTTTTAATCATTACTTTATTAGCCTAATTGGGTGGGGAGAAAGCTATGCTTCTCCAGCTTCTCCCGTACCTCTGGGTATATGTCCTGCACTGACTTGAGTGTGAGGTAAATTGTGCTAAATCATGTCTTGCCCATCTGTAGCACTGTCTTCGATAATTGCACAAGCAGGCCAGATTGTTTCAGATATTTCACGAGTCCTTTAGCAGCAGATATGGTCTCTCCTATGGTCTCCGGCGCTTTGTTGGCCAGTGCGTCGGCTTGCAGACCGTGCTGTAGGACAGTATTAATTAGGTGATCGAGACAAGAAAGTCTCCTGTATGGTTCCAGGGCTTTGATTATGTTGCTGCCTTGATCTGTTACCCACAGGTAAAGGAATTGTAGTTGAGAACGTCAGTTATAACGGCCCACGTATTCAAAAATTGTCAGGTTTAAATTGGGCTCGGGCTCATAATTACAGTTAATGTGTCGGGTCGGGTTGGGCTCGGACACTGTGCACGGGCTCGGGTAGGGTCGGGCTTGATTTTTTGGGCCTCATCTAAGCTCTAGTTTGCGTCTATGTGAGGAAAGTTGACGGTGATGAACAGAAAGAAACAGGAAGCCTCCTTCCTGATCATCCACCTCTCTGTTTGTGTTGCAGGCAGCATGACGTTAGATCATGACGTTATCATGAGAGCATGGGGAACTGCACCACGTCACACACCTTTTCAGTTGTCCATCCTTGTGTACACACTTTCTGTGTTAATTCATCCTCATTGGGTTTTCCATCTTTGTGTATGCCAAGCCCAGACGTCATGGGTCTTATTTATTTCCTTGTCCTCCTGGCACAGAGCTGTCACTCACTGCTGTGACTTAATGCTCGCTGTGAGTGTTATGAAGACATGTTCTTGTTTTTGTTTTCTTAAAGCCAGCATGACTCTACAGGTGACTGAGGGCACATGGAGGGCATTTTTGTTCCATCTCTTTGTCAGCGTGTGACCTCACTAGGGTTAAAAATACCTAGTTTGTTCCATTGCTAACAGTGTCAGCACAAAGGGGAAAATTCCTGCGTTGCACCAAGTTGTGAGAGCTAATGAGGGCAGAGCGTTGACGTCTTCGAATGCACGTTGCCGCGGCAACCCCTCATTAAACACTTCATCACTTTCAAAAAAGGTGGGGTGGTTCTTTCTGTGTCCCGTGCCTGACATGTTAAAAAGGACGGAAGTAGTTATGACACGCACACACACACACACACACACACACACACACACACACACACACACACACACACACACACACACACACACACACACACACACACACACACACACAGTACAGGTGCATCACAATCCTCCAGCATGATCCTAGAGATGTGAGTGTGAACATGAGGAGGCTGTATGCTTTGTTACACAGTAAGACGTGGATGTTTAAACAATGTCTGTTGTTTGGAGGGATGCAGCGTGTTTCCTCTTGACTATAAAATGTCTGGATCAGGTTCCTGTTGTGATAGCCAGCTTCTGTTGCAGAAACACATCAGTGTGAAGGACCATGTAGGGCTATAGAGGTCACTCTGTTTACAGAGCTGAGTCACACACAGCACGTTTTGTATTTTATCCATGCAGATTCTCAGTTCATCATGCATTGTCATCATTGGAGTTTGGCCTGATGTGTAACATGCTGCACTATGTATACACAAATCCAGCTCCTGTCATTCTGTATCATCTCAGTCCTCTAGGCGTTAAGCAACAACTGCAAAGAACAAGTTTCATAACTTTAGTTCTCTATACATTCAATGCTGACCATGTCATGGGAAGTCTTTAACTGGTTGGATGGCTCTTAAACCTAATAAATAGTTGATATTGCAGTTTTTTGCAGCAGGATTTCCCTATGACAGCCTCATAATTTCAGAGTGACACTCTCATCTCTCATATCGTGTGTGTGTGTGTGTGTGTGTGTGTGTGTGTGTGTGTGTGTGTGTGTGTGTGTGTGACTGTGTCTGACTGTGTCTGACTGTGGTAACTGCCTTATTGCCTATTTAACATGCCTTTACTCTTCCTCCTCAGACCCACATTGTATTTTTATAGGCATGTTACTTTACACCTTTGAATAGCTATAAACCACATTCTTAAGGTTTCAGTTTCCTGTGTTATGGAGGTAACGGATAACAATAATACTTGTAGTATTGCTAGTGATGACAACTCTACAAAAACAACATTTACTTGGTATATGGTGTGTAGAATGGTACTGAGAACAATATACTGTAGCAGTGAAGGCTCCTGGCCCAAGGCAGTAAGACACGTCCTTTCTTTGTTAGGTCACGGACATTGAGTAGTTTACCTTAATGTGACGTTACAGGTTGTACAAGTTGCTTTTATTTGAGCCATTTTGCTTCCTTACAAGAAGTAAAACTATACGGAGCAAATAACATATGTAAGGTTGCATAAATACCCTTTTTATAAGAGTAATTCCATCAGTCGTTCAACAAAATACAGGCCTGATCTTTACTTTGTTGATGAGTAGCTACTTATATTTGCTGCATGTCTATAAACTGATCCAGCTTTGGTTAGATGGCACTGAAGCTGTTGCAGCAATCTGATTATGAGTGAGTGTGTGTGACTGAGTGTGCGTGCTTGTGTGTCTTGTGCGGCTTGGTGGTCAAAGGTGGCTCATGCTGAGCTGCTGGAGGGGAAGTGATGGGGAGGATGAAAACCAGAAGCAAGCGGCTTTCTCAGCACGACATGAAAGTATTTGTGTTCTTCACACATGTAGCGTCTTTATATATAAAGAGGGTCTATGTTTGGAAGCCGTGCTCCACAGCCGTTTGACAGGCCCTCAAGGTCTAAGTGACTCGACCGACTCAACTGGACAGCGGTTCTGGTGCTTCAGCATCAGTGCTTGTGTAAGGTGATGCTAACCTGTTGCTGAAGCATTGAGAACAACCCTGCGTGCCCCTCCTGCTGTTCCTTTCCTTGCATGTCCTTTCAGTTAAATTTCTTGAGTTTTGTCTTGCTTGTCCTTGGGAAAAATTACAATTAATTTACTTCTCAGAGCACTTAATCATTGCAAGAAGTCAATCTAATGCTTCAAAAATGGCCATGTTTTGCCAGTTTGTCTGCACTTCATGCAAAAAAGATCTCAATCGCTACCTCTGCATCATATGACCAGAGGTGGTTGAAGAGGTGGTAAACAAACCAACAGAATATGAGCACAGAGGATTCGAAATGGCAGCCAGCACTGTAGCATCATGTGTGTGTCTGCGTGTTTGAAAACAATGTTTTTGAGGTCAGATTTCACTCACAAAAGCCTTAATCCATGACATCATGCTGATATGATATGATGAACAATGTTTTGTGTGTGTGTGTGTGTGTGTGTGTGTAGTGTACACACCGAGTGAGTACAACTGTCACTTTTTGTTGCTGTGGGTCTCAGTGTGCTGTTGCTACTGTCAATAACGTCGATATGTTCAACAGTTATCCAGATTACTCAATCAGTCTTTATTAAAAACGCACGCTCACAGAAAAGGATCTAAACACAAAACAAGTGATATAAAACAATTTTTAAAATAACTTCCTGTTAACACCATCAGTCCCACTGTACCACCCACTGTTTAAATGAGGATTGCACATGAAACGATTGGCGTATCTTACAATCCAAGCAACGTGTGCATCAAAGTTCGGATGTGTCCTATTTTTCTTATTGTAATATTGTAATAATATGTAAATATAATGCAGTTGTAAAACCAAAGTGCACCAAAATAATTATTGGTTAGATTACTGTTCTGTAATAAGTTATCATATTTGTCTCCTTCATAGTCATAATAACAATGTAAATTATACATCTAAATTCTACATACTGTACAGCAGACCTATATAAAATCCATAAAATATTTATTATATTATATACTATTTTTTTTTTTTTTTTTTTGACATTGTATTTTTATTGTCTTAACTACAGTGTAAATCACAATGTGGTATTACATTCCTTTAAAGACACTGTAAACATCCCCCCACCCCAACTGCCGAAGAAAAGGAAAGAAGAAAAGAAAAAAAAATAATAAAAAATAAATAAATAAATAAAAAAAAAAAAAAAAAAGGGGGAGGGGGAAAGGAGGCTCTATAAATGAAAGCTGTCAGTGTAAAATTTGTACTTTACTGATAAAGCAGATTATGGAGAAGGGAGTACGGTAAGGTTTTCAAAATAAGTCAGTAAGGGGTCCCAAGTTTTGAAAAACTTCTTAGTCGACCCTCTAAGGAAGAATTTAATCTTTTCAATTTTTAGAAACATCATCATGTCAGATAACCATACGGAGGCCTTTGGCGGTGCTTCTGATTTCCATTCCATCAGTATCCTTCTCCTTGCTATTAAAGTTGCAAAAGCAACTACATTCTCTTTGCTATTGGGCATTACAAAAACTCCACTCCCCTGGACCCCAAATATAGCTGTTATGGGACTAGGTTGTAAATCTAAATCAAAGGCTTCGTTTAGAATTTTAAACACTGATGTCCAGAATTCTCCAAGCCCCGGACACGACCAAAACATATGAGAAAGATCCACTTGGTCCTGTCCACAACGATCACATATGTCGTCTATATTTGAGTATATTTTGGCTAGTTTAGCCTTACTATAATGCATGCGGTGTAGAACTTTAAACTGAATCAAATTTAAACGCGCACAAGAGGAGGTTCCATTCACCCAGCCTAAAGCTCTGTCCCACACCGCGTCTGAGATGTTTGTCCCTAATTCCTCTTCCCATTTTGTTTTAATTCCCTCCATGGACACATTATTAAATGACATAATCAAATTGTAAATGGTAGAAATTTGACCCCTCAAGGTCAGAGGAGTCAACAAAACATCCTCTATATGTGAGGGCTTAGGTAATTGAGGAAATGATGGGGTGTTTGTTTGAATGAAATGGCGAATCTGAAGATATCTGAAAAAGCTAGATCTTGAAATTTGAAATTTGTTTGCCAGTTCAGTGAAACTTGGGAAAACCTTCTCTATGAAAAAGTCTTGACATGTAGTAAGGCCCATGAGTTCCCACTGTTTAAAAGTGTCATCTAGTCTGGAGGCTGGAAAAAGATGATTATTACAGACAGGGTTAAGCATGGAAAGATCAGTTAAATGAAATGCTTGCCTAAATTGCATCCAAATCCTCAATGTTGAACTTACTACTGGGCTAGAGGAAAAGCGTGAGGGGGAGAAGGGGAGTTTTGATGTTAGCAATGCAGCGAGGGATGACAATTTGCTAAACTGGGCCTCTGCCCTGCACCAGTCTGTATTAGGAGCTTGAAACCAAAATAGAACTTTGTGCAAGTTTGCTGCCCAATAATAAAACATGAAATTTGGGAGAGCAAGCCCACCTCTCTGCCTAGGCCTTTCGAAGAATGTTTTACGAAGTCTTGCATTTTTACCTCCCCACAAAAAAACTATTTATTTATTTAAGGGAAGTTTGGGGTCCCCTGCTGGAGCTGCTCCCCCCCCCCCCCCGCAACCCGACACCAGATAAGCGGAAGACAATGGATGGATAGACTATTTATTTATAAAATAAATCTTTAAAAAAACAAATCTTTAAAAAAACAAATCTTTAAAAAAACAAATCTTTAAAAAAACAAATCTTTAAAAAAACAAATCTTTAAAAAAACAAATCTTGACTGCAACTATTGTAAATACTGTGCAATAAATCCAGGGCAGTAACTAATTCTTTTTTATTATCAATTAATGTGGCAATAAGTTTCAATAAAATGTCAAAGAATTGTGAAAAATACTCATCACAATTTCCTACAGCCCAAAGTGATCTCAATGAATTGTTTTGGCCAGGCAGTCCAGAACCCAAAAATGTTCATCCGAGAAGCTTGAAACCATCTAATATTAGGCGTTTTTGCTTGAAAAATGACTGAAACGATTAATTAAACTTTAAAAGGCGCATACAGTAAATAAAAGAAGAACGAAAAACACAGTTTATGCATCGGAACTGAAATAGTTCAGTACGACAAACAAATGGAAATAAAGAATCTTTGAAATCGTCTTTCTCTCGTTGTACTGTGTAGATTTCTAGATCCCTTTTGCTTTATGCGCAGTCTGATCTGATGGAAAATCATTTCATCAAGTCCTGAACAGAACACAGCATCCAGCCTTTGAAGAAAGGTTAGTTAAGTCATTGTCGAGGACAAGCACCACTGGCTGAGCTTAACATTACATCAGCTTGCAAGAGAGGGAGTGGACCACATTGAGGGCAATGTTAGATCAGAAAAGATGACAGAATGCTTTTCTTTATGCATCCTTTTCTCCTTTTGTATGTTGTTCCTTTTCAGAGAGGCTCACAAAACACATACTGTATTGGTAAATTTAAGATTCTACTTTTTGATAACGACAGCTGGACAGCCCAGAAGAATAGTGGGGAGAGGTTAATAAACAAGGCACTGAGGAGGAAATTAAGAGTGATGGGAGAATAAGAGGGAGTGGTTGGGGTAAAGAAAACAGTAGTCCATAATTCATTTCACTCTCAATGGCTTCATTGGCCCGAAGAGCTGCAGGAATAGTGCAGGCAATGCAGGGCAACCTGATCCCTGGTAACCCAAAGAAACCGGCTAGAGACTCAGCCCTGTCTCCAGGCAAACCACACTACATTACACTACAGTGTGATACTACTGCCAGCTCTTTGTCTGCAGACTTTACACACATGCACACACACAATCTCTTGCAACAATAGCTCCTTCCCTCACAGCCAGATATACAGTGTGCACAAAAAATATATATAGAGGTGATTATGTAATTACAAGACAACTAATGTCATTTTTCACCATGTTGACATACAGACAGCAGTAATGTTCAACTTTTGTGCTCTTCCCACCCTGTACTTTCGCTGAGACCTGGGACGGGGAACCAAGAAAAGCAAAAAATGGTAATTTTCTCTGAGGTAACCGTGGTTTTGGGGAGTTGGGATATTGTGCTTTTTCAGTCGAGCTGTAAAGGCTTGTGGTCTGCACAGACGTGGCAACTGCAGTTGCGGTCGGTACATTGTGCATGTTTTGGACAGAAGGCTCAGGATAATATGACTTGCCTTGTTTCTTGAGTTGCTCAGGAAAAGAAGTGAGCAGTAACAGTGTGGGGTTAATAGCAGAGTGGCTGGCATCAAACAGCGGCGTGGGGCTTACAAATGACTTGGGAGTCTCCTCTGATCTGGGCTCTGTGGGTGTTTTGTAATTACAAGTGGCAGCAGTTGGTCTTATTTGTGGCAATCCCAGGTACTGATGCGTGCAGTTATTACATGATTCACTCCTGTCAGAGTCCTTGGTCTGGTCTGGGTATAGTTTGGAGCCTCTTCTTGTAAGTATCTGCATCGTCTAATTTACCCAAAGCCAGAAACATTCATGTGGATGTCTGTTCAGGGTAAAATGGTCTGTTCAACAAGACAAAACAAAAAACATATTTTCTCTTCTACCACTAGTGGTATCTAGACATGCAGATAGTTTTGGTTTTATCTGGCCATCTCTGCCTCCACCCCTGTACAATGGAGATGATTGGAATTTGTGTTGCTCACAGCATTGCAAAATGGCAAAAATTCAACAGCAGCCTCGCTTTATAGAAACAGTGTCCCTGTTACTCTGGATAATCTACGCTAACGCCTCACTAAATCGTTTTTACTGGAACTGCTACCAAAGAAATAGCCCCTTTGAAAACAGTTGACAGTGTGTTTAATGGATTGTTCAGAGTTGTGGGTAGTCAGAGAGCCCAACTCGAGTCATCGCTTGTCACTCTCTCTCGCCCCTTTAATCATGGCGGTGTACTTAAAGCCATCAGTGCTCTGCTCACTCTTTCCCTGCTGACCCGAAAGCTATTCTGATGTATAGCTTACCTCCACCCCAGCATCCCCCATAGGCCCAAGAGGGAACGACATTATCATTACTCCCTGCTGAGCTGAGCTTAGTGCTTCTTTGTGGGGTGCGACGAGGTCAGAGGCTAGACGTCAAACATTAATGCTTAACATTCACTCACAATCTATTCCACATGAGTTGACTGAATGAAATGAAATCTTTTTTCACCAAGCCATGGTCAGTCTCTACACTCCAGTGCAACCCTGAGGCTCTACCCTCCTGTGAAAGATTGGGCACCTCGTCATCCCTCGGTCAAGGCTCTCGTTGCCACAGATGTGTCGTTGCCTGGAAGACTATCAAACAAGATAGACATATGGTCAAACAGTGAGATCTCCAGTGGAGAGACCAAACCAAATGTAAACACTAAGTGTAGTGTGTGTCCACAGTTGTGGGTTGGATCAAGCAAATGTTGACTGTAAGATTTAAAACCCAAGTTGTTGCATGATTAAAGGTGTTATTAACATAAAGAGTTATAATCACCAACAAAATATGAGTTTGTCGTATTGAGAAGCACAGATATTGAAAATTAAGTGAATTGGCATCTCTCCAGCTACCAGTCCACCTCCGTACTTTGGTCTGTACGGGGACTTCCATCGACCCTCCGGTTCCCAACCAACTACGGACTGAGCTACTGCCATAAATCATATACTGTATCACTAAAAGATATAAGACTGAACTTAAAATATTTTTGTTCTATTTAATTCTGTCCTCTTCTACCGTGCGTAATCATGCTTCTGGGTTTTCCTTTGCCATGTTTGTGAATCAACTTTGCATAATAGGTGTGCTAAACAAACTATGCTATTGTTTAAGTGGTTGCACTGCATGGAATTACTTTCACACCTCCTTTACTTTGTTATTATATTTTTTTTTTTGGGCGTGACCTTGTGCCTGTGATTTGTTCTTTGGATGTAATATTTGTTAAACAGGTTATGATCTTCTGCAGCTTTTGAAAAAAAGGCACCAGTGTGCTTTTGGTGTCTTGTCTAGTTGTCTAGTTGACTGTGAGGTCAGTAGCAGTAACCCGCTCGCTGGGATGGGGGGCTCACTGTGCAGCTTTGCAGTGGTACAAGCCAGGCCTGGATTTCAGATGTGGTGATGTGGAGTCCCTGTCGGGAAACTGAGGCTTGTGTGCATATGTGTGTATTTAGGAGAAAAGAAGGGAAATGGGGAGAAGAGAGGGTGTGTGTGTTGCTGTTTGTAAAGAGGGTGTGTCATTGTGTGGTTCCAAGGTGGAGACCAGGGTTCCCCTTCCTGTAAGTTGTTAGAGCCATGGCCAGATCTCCACTATGGGAAAAACAACAACAAGCAAGAAAAAAAGGGTGGTGTGTGTGTGTGTGTGTGTGTGTGTGTGTGTGTGTGTGTGTGTGTGTGTGTGTGTGTGTGTGTGTGTGTGTGTGTGTGTGTGTGTGTGTGTGTGTGTGTAAAAAAACATTTTCTTTCTCTTCCTTCTCCATCTGGTCATACTGTCTGGCAAATTCTTACTAAAAGACACATATTGAATCTATCTATCTGTCTATCTATCTATCTGTCTATCTATCTATCTGTCTATCTATCTATCTATCTATCTATCTATCTATCTATCTATCTATCTATCTATCTATCTATCTATCTATCTATCTATCTATCTATCTATCTATCTATCTATCTACAGTATATCTCTATCTCTGTTTCCCTTTGTGTGTGTGTGTGTGGGTGTGTGGGTGTGTGTGTGTGTGTGTGTGGCAGTGGTGTCCTGTGTGGTGTGGTCACTGAAGTGAACCAGTATTAACTATTCAGGAGAGCAGGGTTTCCCTATGACAGCCTTCTTTGCTCTGTTGATTTCTGAGTGACACTCTCATATCTTTGGAAGAGCTTCATAGAAACGTGTACGTGTGTGTGTGTGTGTGTGTGCATGGTTGTTTGTGTTGGCTGATATATATTCCAGTGGCTTTACTTTGCAGGGTATGATATATTTAGTTGAGGACATACAGTAACAGCATATGCTTGATAACAAATAGACATTCTTGATGTACATGTTGTACATTGCACATGAACCATGTTTACACTGCACTGTTTCCAAATGTTACAGCAGATATTGTAGCAGGTTATTGTTAATAAAAAAACAGCAGAGCAGTGACTGTTGAGGATGTTTGGTGTAGTTTTTAGTATATTATGGAGTAAATATGCATTGCACCTAAAGAAGGACTGATGAGTTGATAGAGTAGATTGTCTACTTCTGGCACAGTTACCAAAGACAAGGTCATTTACTGTAATGCTCTGTCTTTGCATTTTAGTTTAAAGTGATCAATTTTGATATAGCCTTATATTTTGTATATATAGTTTAGATTCATAACAATATTCTCTGTGTGAAAAGAACATATTGAAATGGGGGGCTGTTTTTATAAATGTTTCATGTTTCTCCACCTTGCTTCAAAACACCAACATGTTTTTCTTTTTATATATTTTGTCATCTTTTATGGGGTCTTAGGAAATATATGGAAAAAAAACAACAAAAAAACGGTATACGGTAGTAGCTGCATGCTATCTTGTACATATTTAGTTAAAACCCTGTGTACATTAGCCAATGTTTATGTCTTTAAGAAAAATCTTAATATACAAACATTGTGAATTAAATATCATCAAACAAAATGTCATGTCATTGTTACAGGTTGGTTCTGATTGACTATCTTCTCGCTCGTGATTTTATTTGATCTGCAGCATTTTCTTTTTCTGTCACTAAGAGAAGCTCAGTGGACTGTTGATTTGACTGGACCATCTGCAACACACACATGCACTCATAAAGTTTTTGTTGTTGATATCTGATATAAAGCCCTTTATTGTATTATATGAAATACAACAAATCTCTTTTCTGAGATTGTTAATCAAAATTTTGCCTTTTCTGCAGTTGATTCTCTTAACCATTGTGCTTTCTCTTCTCTAGTTTCCAGAGTGCGGCTTCTATGGCATTTATGACAAGATTTTGCTGTTCAAGCATGACACGACCACCAACAACATCCTGCAACTGGTTAAAGGTACCAGTGACATTCAGGAGGGAGATCTGGTAGAGGTGGTGCTTTCTGGTAAGTAACCAGGTCTCTTCTCTTCTCTCCTCTTTAAATATAGCTATCTTGTGCCATTGGTGTACAAGATAGCCATATTAAAATCAAAATTCTTCTTTCCTCTGCTATCTTCCTTTCATTGCTGTTACTCTGCATCACAACTCTTGTAATCAGTCCTTATCTGCTTATTTTACTACAGGCAATATCTTAGACTGGCCTAATCTGTTCATTCATTGTTTTAATCTCTAATGCTCTCCTGTCAGAAAGAAAACCCATCAAATGTTCCATGCCGTTTCCATCTCATCCATTCAATCATTCCTTATACTACCTAGTTAGTACTCTGATTGTATCTTGACACCCACTGTGACCACAGTCTACGCCTGTTATCTCTTTTAGCGGCAGCCACGTTTGAAGATTTCCAAATTCGGCCTCATGCACTCAACGTGCACTCATACCGGGCACCAGCCTTCTGTGATCACTGCGGAGAGATGCTGTTCGGACTGGTCAGACAAGGGCTTAAGTGTGACGGTGAGGAAAAATGGGAGATAAAGTGTGAATAAGAAAAGATGATGTGGTCTGCAAATTTCTCTGAGAAATGAATTGCAACACTCACCAAATATGCTCCATCTCCTCCACTCACCTCCCTGATTTCTTGATCTATGCCGCCCCCTGCAGGATGTGGACTAAACTACCACAAGCGCTGTGCATTCAGCATCCCAAACAACTGCAGTGGAGCTCGGAAACGGCGTCTGTCCACCACCTCTCTGAGCAGCAGCCAGTCCCTGCGTCTCTCCACCACTGAGTCAGTGTACAGTGTAGGGACGGCCTCCACGTGCACAGAGGACACCAGCCTCATCCGCTCACACACACAAATGGTATTGGTGGATTCATGCACACAATGCTCTACTCAGGTCAAACAGCTTTGTGCTGATGTCACAAATTAGGTAAACCCCCTTCAACCCAGTTTAGTCACAGATTTAAAACATTTTAGGTTAAGACTGAAACATGTGATGAAAACATTTGTGATGGCAGTTAAAGCCCTACCACTTTTCCAGAAACAATGTCCAAAATAACCATTGCAATTTGGGTAAACACTTTAAGTAAACTATTCAGCTCAATTAAGGGAAAACAAAACAAAATATGATTGCTGATTGATTTCCCCTATGACGCCACTCTAATTTCAGAAGAGAAAGGAAACCATTTAGCTAGAGAAGAAACATAAGTTTATTAGCGGCTATAATTTATTAGACTCAATTTCATAATTTATCACTTGAGTCTGCAGATTCTTTACAAGTTTTATAGTGAATTTCAGCTAATTGTTTTGCTGTCCGGCCCGCAACTTCACTGTTTTGGTTCACTCTTACTGATCTCATAGTGTGGTCTTAAGCTGCAGAAGGCAACCTAAAAAAAACACTGTACACTACCTGCTCAGCACCAAACAGCAGACAGACACATTTAGTGACTATATGGTGAACATAGTGAAGCATTTAGCAGCTAAAAAGTGTAAGATGTTTCCCTTAGGCATTGGTCGAGACCAAAAACAGAACTAAAAGAGAGTAAAATGTTCATTCCAATAGTCAGGTGGACAGAAACACGGCTCCAAATTAATAATAATGTTGCCCTGTAACTTCTGGATGTACCGTAGGCAGCTGTTTGCTAAGAAGTTCACCATAGGTAATGATGTGTCAGTTTTGTGTTCATAACTTCTTTCCTCTGCCCCCAAGTAACAAAAACCAATTATTGCAGGATTAAGGATAAGACATTTTCTTAATAAATATATGATTTAGTAATTAATTAGTTTTGTAGTAATTTACCCTACTGCCAAATGTGGATATGGTGTTCTCACTATTTTCTTTACCCACACAGTTAAATTGATAATCTTTGTTTCCTCTCAATTCTGCTAGCCACGGACCCCGAGTGACGCCCGGCGCTTCTACACGGGCCGACCAGTTCATTTGGACAAGATCTTGATGAGCAAGGTGAAGGTGCCCCACACGTTTGCTGTCCACTCGTACACACGACCGACGGTGTGCCAGTACTGCAAGAGGCTTCTCCGAGGACTGTTTAGGCAGGGCCTGCAGTGCAAAGGTGAGTACAGACAAATAGAGAGACCTATTTCTGGACGGCCAGGTTGATGCACAATAAAAGCCAAATCTAATCGGATTACATGTAATCTGATTGGACTGTGTGTTTTATTCCTCTCAGATTGCAAGTTTAACTGCCATAAACGCTGTGTGTACAAGGTTCCTAATGACTGCCTCGGGGAGACCATTGGAGGTGAGGGGATATATAAATCTATGTCTTTATGAATATGTTAACACTGCATGATAATAAAAAATATTGATTTCATGTTTCCATTGTCACAACTAAGTTACTCTCATAACCATACATGATATAATACATTATCTAACAAGGCTGAAACTCATTGGCACTAATGTGTTTATCTTCTCAGACAACAGAAGTAACAGCGGTAAGTATTACCGCTACTCTGTTTTGACGCATGTAAAGCTGTAGTCCTCTAATAGTCTAGTTGTAGTCATAGCAATAGCAAGTAGTAGTATTCTTTCGCAGCATTTTAAACACAGTCACTTTAAATCAAGTTCCACTTTCTCTCCTTCGTTCACCCCCAGACATGTTAAGTCCCAGTGCTGACCCTGAGGTGCCCATGGACTACAGCAGTGACTACGACGCCTCTGACAAGTCTTCAATGGATGACTCAGACGAGGCCTGCAGCATCCCTGGGTCCTTTTCTCCTGACAACAACCAGGACGGAACCAGCGGAGACCAGAGGTATGAGGAAGACATTTGGAGAAAAACGGTTATAGATTATAACCGTGCACACAGAAAATAAAACGCACATTTTACCTACTGAGTTCTGTCCTTCTTCTAGTGTTTACATCCCTTTAATGAGGGTGGTGCAGTCGGTGAGACAGACAACCCGTCGATCCAGTACGGCTATAAAGGAAGGATGGGTGGTTCACTACAGCAATAAGGACACACTGGTAAAAACATTACCCATAATTCCCCTGCTTCCCTCTCTTTGGGTATCTAAACCATTTCTCCTGAAAAGTATAGCCTATCTTTGTCGTTGCTGTAGGGGCTGAACATACAGATTTAAGCCATTTTTATTATAGATACTCTTTCTTTACTTTCTTTTCTATGGTTTAGTAAGTTTGTTTTGTTTACTTTCCACTCACTCAGAGACATAAAGGACCTTCTTGTTCATTTCCTCCGTCCACCAGCTCCTCTCTCAACAGCTTCAACCTTAATCATTTGGCTTTATGCCCATTATTGCTTCCTTTTTCTTTTATATCTGTGTGTGCATGTGAGCGTGCATGTGTGTGTGTACCTGTATGTGTATGGAAGAGAAAATAGTTGAAGATTGATGGTGAGCCTGAAAGCATAATAGCACTCAGCAAATGTGAGGTGAATTCAAGCTAAAAGTCAATGTTCTACCTTTTATATCTCGTAATGTCTTATATTACCTCAAAGAAACCTTGCTGCCTCTCTAGTCTTGTTTTTCGATTTTTCCTTTCTGGCTTCACTAACACGCTCCTTTTCTTTCTTTCTTTCTTTCTTTCTTTCTTCTTTCTTTCTTTCTTTCTTCTTTCTTTCTTTCTTTCTTTCTTTCTTTCTTTCTTTCTTTCTTTCACTTTTGTCTCCTTTCTCTTTTCTCTCTGTTTTCACCTTCTCTTCTTGCAGCTTGTGCTCCTGCTCATCCTTCTTCTCATCTGGCCACTCTTCTATTCTTCTGGACGTCAACGCCGAACTTGAAATGCATTTATATTGATCCATTAACTTTGCCCACGATGCGTACCCAATCCCTTACCCTCTGTCCTCTATCCTCCACCCCCTCCCCCCCTCAATGTCCTGCCTTTTACCTTCGTTAACCCCATCCCGCCCTACTCCAACCCCAAACAGAGGAAGAGGCACTACTGGCGTCTGGATTGTAAGTGCATCATCCTTTTCCAGAACAACACCACCAACAAATACTACAAGGTAAATATAGTTTACTCCATGAAAAGCTACGATCTCAGGTCATGTATTTGAAGTGTGCAACCTCACTGGTCCATCCTCTTGCAGGATATCCCTCTGTCTGAGATCCTGGAGGTGCGCCCTGCTGGCAACTTCACTCTCGTCCCCCCAGGCACAAATCCTCACTGCTTCGAGCTCATCACGGGCACTATGTGCTACTTTGTAGGGGAGGACCCCAACACTCTCCCCCCTTTGTCGCCCAGCAACCCCCAGACTCTCCCCCCGACCCCTCCCTCCCCCAGCCAAGTAGCTCCCAACAGCGGCATTGGGCGTGAGGTGGCCAAGGCTTGGGAGAGCGCCATTCGCCAGGCCCTCATGCCAGTCATCTTTCAGGACGCACCACCAGCTGAGGGGAACACAACTCACAGTAAGTAGAGAGCAGCCAAATGCTGGTGGTGCATTTTTGGTTTGATTTATTTACTAACTGGCACATTGCAGTTTGAGATTTATGGATGGGAATGTCAGTTTAATATGCCCAAAAAAGTGTGTGCTGTTGCTCCATCACGAGCCAACTGGGTGCTCAAGAAACAATAGACCAAAAGTGAAAAAACAACTTGCCAACTCTCACTGACTAACTGGACGAGTCTGCTCTTTATCAAAAACACCCTGATGGAGGTCAAATAAAGAGCAGACTCTTCCAGTAAGCTAAGCTGTTCTTTCACAAGTTTAGTACCTCAAGGTGAGGTTGAGCAAAGTTCTTCCCCTACAATACACATAAGGGATTAGTAGTTGACAAGTTGTGTTTAAGAAATGATACACAATTAACAACTCACAATACTGTATAACCTTTATGTTGTTCCTGGTTCTGTATTTTTAGGACAAGCTTCAATCAGCATATCTGTGTCCAACAGTCAAATCCAAGAGAATGTGGTATGACTTTTTGTCAAGTTTTAGCAATTTTCTTCAATCTTTAAATTAATTACACATGGAGGATGCTGATGAATGTGTGAAACATTGCTTTCCTACAGGATATTGGTACAGTGTACCAGATTTTTGCTGATGAAGTGCTGGGATCTGGGCAATTTGGAGTTGTGTATGGAGGTATGTCGATCTATGTCCAGTGGTGCTGATTGAGCTCTAGATTGCTGTATTTTGTGAAGGAAATGAATAGGTTATAGTGCTATATAATAACGGTATCTAAAGTTACAAGACAACACATCACAAACCTCTCAAAGTTTACATCTGGTAAAACTGAATTTCTTCATCAGGAAAGCACAGGAAGACTGGGAGGGACGTAGCTGTCAAAGTCATTGACAAGCTTCGATTTCCCACCAAGCAGGAGAGCCAGCTGAGGAACGAGGTGGCCATACTGCAGGTAAACACACACATACGTTTCACTGCAGCTGTAAATGGCTATCCGACATATATATGCTGACACAGTGCTTTGCTATATATGGGCTATTGGTGTCGTTAGTTATATTGGCACATACATGGAAAATGCTGACAGTCATTCCAATACTGGTGTTCATTGTGACATTGATAAGGTTTGTATTAAATTAACTTGACTATTGATTCTCAATATCTAAATATCTTCTCATAAATCATGTTGGTCACATAAAAGTGAGATTTCCATGTATTATTTTATTATAAAGGTGCTATATGGGCTGCATGGACTGCATTTATATAGCGCATTTACCGGGTTAGGGTTATTCATTATTTTTTTTATTATTCACCCATTCACGCGTCATTCAGGGCTTCCATACGGCTGTAATGTCACAACTATACTATGTTTAAGTAGAAAGTGATGCTACAGTGCCGGTACAGTCATTCCCTGGCTGCAACGGCGGTGCAGAGACTCTGAGAACGTACGTAGATGACGCTGACCAATCAGGGCCCACTGGGCTTTTTTAGAAGGGGGGCTTTAGAGAGACAGGCACTAAAATGAAGCATTTTAAACAGAGGGTGACTACAGTCAGATACAGTATATTCAGACAGACAGTATGATAAAAACAATGTTTTTTTTTTAAATATTAAAGCATGTAAACATGTTCTACTAGAAACCAAAAATACAGGCAATGAACCTGAGAATGAACACAATATGGGAACTTTTCTAAAAGGAAATGCCTACAAAAGTTTCCTCTATTTTGACTTATTAGAAACAGATGATTCAGTGTGGACAGTTTTTGAAAAACCCCACACTTACAGTACTTCTTTAACAGGATAATAGTATGAAAGCACTTAGACAATCAGTTTAGGAAACATTAGCCTGGGCTGTGTGGTTTAACAATAGCCAGATCAAGGTCAGATTGCAATGTCAGAGTTCTCTGATAGCTGCCTTCTACAGCTGCAGACCATGTTCCTAGTGATGAATCAACATTATATGAAATTTCTTATAAGAAATTATTTAAGATTGTCCACAGTCCTTTGTAATACTTATTTTGTGTATGATATTTGCATTAAATATTCTACTTAACAGAGTGATAATTGACTTGCCTTTTGGGATCACGATTTCTCAATCAATTGCAGTATTTAAGAATAGTAGGCTTCATTATTCACTTTATACTCTTCGCTTATCTTGTCATGTTACTATGTAGAGATATTGGAGAATCCAAATCAATATTTCATACTTCAAAAGCCTGGAGAATTGTTAGCCAACCTACGGAACCAACAAATACTGTTTGTTAAGTTAAAGGCTCTCAAATTTAGAGATTTACAAATGATTGTGAAGTTAAAAATAAATTGCTATGGGTAAATATCTAAGTTGTTTAAAACGACTGAAAGCCCACATGACTTGAGAGGAACTTGCGTGTTTGAGGAGAAAAAAAAGGTGGAGAATAATGTATTAATTTGTTCAGTTCAGGATTTAATCAATGGTCATGTTGTGTTATGATGTATGTTTTTGTTGGAAAATATTGCATGTTTTGTTGTTCAGCCTGTTGTTTGTGTAATGATTTAGAAACATACCCATGCTTTAATGCACAGTTCATTGTTCACCAGCAGATGGACACAGAGTTTCAATTATTCCATTTGCTTTCTAAACATGACTATGACTGTCACTAAAAGACCCGACTTCCCCTTCAGCTCTACAGTTACTCACTTGGCCTGTCAGATAAAAAAAAAGACATTCACAACCTTTCAAATGAAATGTTTTTTAACATGATGCCCCTCTGAATCACACAAATACGCCTTTCTTGAGAACTGAAGCTGACACTGTCTGCCCCTGTCTGTGTTTCTTCTTCCGTTTACTTCATTCAAAACTCACTCTGTCTGTATACTTCTCTTTCACCACTCTCTCCACTTTTGCATGCTATTTCATCCTGCCCGTCTTTTTCATACAAATCCCACATTTCCATATAATCTCTTATCTCCTTTCTCCCTCCTCCTCTTCTTTTCTGGTCCCTCTCTCAGAGTTTACGTCACCTGGGCATTGTGAACCTGGAGTGTATGTTTGAGACCCCAGAGAAAGTGTTTGTGGTGATGGAGAAGCTACATGGTGACATGCTGGAGATGATTCTGTCCAGTGAGAAAGGCAGATTGCCTGAGAGGCTCACTAAGTTCCTCATCACACAGGTGTGTATGCGCCCCAGCAAAGATGCATTTGTGGTGTGTATCAGTAGATATATGCAACGATGCAAGTGTTGTTGTTGCGTGTGTACACACGTGCGCACGTGCGTGTGTGTCACTTCCTGACAATGACATCCTTGTGTCTTGCTGCAGGCTTTTTGTGCTCTGCCGGTCTAACGTCTTGATGCATGTTAAATGCGTCATCTTGTCTTTTAAGTATTTTTTTGTATTGGGCTTTGCAGTAACTTCAACAAATTCATATCCTGTTTTTGCGGTTGTGTGTATGCATGTGCAGATTCTTGCAGCTCTGAGACATCTACACTTTAAGAACATAGTTCACTGCGATCTGAAACCTGAGAATGTGCTGCTTGCCTCTGCGGATCCCTTTCCCCAGGTATACACATACACAAACACACACAAATACACACACACAGTACACAGTATACATACATACATACATACATACATACACTAAAACCCATTATCATTGTGCGGCTGTTGTGGTTTTCACACTGTTATGAGTATCACAAAGCTGTATGTTCACAAAATGTATTGTTTTTTGTACTATGTGGTTGCTATGGACCATTTTTGTATGTGTCCTGAATAAAGAATATGATGATGATGATGATGATGATGATGATGATGATGATGATGATGATGAAAGCACTTGCCAAAGCAATACCTCTGCCATTTTACCAGTTCTTTATTTATTCATCAAATGGCAAACTGACTCCCTGTCTACTGTTCCTCACTGTTTCCTTCTCTCAGGTGAAGTTGTGTGACTTTGGTTTTGCCCGTATCATCGGCGAGAAGTCTTTCCGCCGCTCGGTAGTCGGCACCCCGGCCTACCTGGCCCCGGAGGTTCTGCTGAACCAGGGCTACAACCGCTCACTGGACATGTGGTCAGTCGGCGTCATTATGTATGTCAGCCTGAGTGGGACATTCCCCTTTAATGAGGACGAAGATATCAACGACCAGATCCACAACGCAGCCTTCATGTACCCTCCCAACCCCTGGAAACAGATCTCCAGTGATGGTAAGCAGGAAGGAGGGTGAGACGAGAGGAATTGTTGGAATTGGAATTGTGAGTTGCCAGTTTATCAGGTACACCTAGCTAATGCAGTCTAATACATCCTTTCTCCATGAAGGTTATAATGTTCAGTATTTCTTGATGCTGTTTTAGTGAGATGTTGAGTCACCTGTGTGATCATTTTGGAGGGTGTAGATTGTGGTGCTGTTGAATTGTATTGAGTTATACAGAGAGGTGTTCCTAAAATGTTGTCCACCCCGTTTATATTAATGAGGGTAGGTTAAGTAACAGAAACACCTCTCTGTATAATGCAATACAGTTCAACAGCACCACAAACTACATCCTCCAGAATTTATTTTATTTTATTTTATTGGTTTATTTGATAGGGACCATGCATATTTATGAACATTGTTGTATACAAAAAACACCATGTAAATATGCCGGAATTAGTTAAAGTAACTACTTTCCATCTGCAGTCCCTAGGCAGGTGACATGCGAGTAAAAAAGACAACCAGCAGTCATACAGCGCTCATTCAATACACATTAAGAAGGCACATATAATAGTGACATTGACAAAAAAAAACTAATAAACAAGTAACAAAATCCATGATGTATGATACATGACAAGACGTCATTCATCCATCTCTATACTGCGTGACCATACAGTTGAATCAACACCTCTCTGAGTGTATATAAGGAACTGCCGAAGCAGGACAAGCCATTACAAGATAAAACCTTTACATTTCACAATACATTTTGTAATAATGACCTTACCCCGGGTTCCTATCTAAATCATGGTTATCGGCATCTTAAAACCTGGTTCCTCTACATTGCATTGCATTTCTACCGCAACTACACATAGAGATACAATTGTTCAGATGAAGCTCAAATACCAAGGCATAATATTTTAGAGACTTCTTTTTACTGTAAAAAGTGTAGTTTTATAGACAGATCTGTATACTTTTCTTTCCAGCAACCGACTTGATCAACAACCTGCTGCAAGTGAAGATGAGAAAACGCTACAGCGTGGACAAGAGTCTCAGCCACGTTTACTTACAGGTAGCATATAGAAACTACTTTCATGCACACACAAACTGTGTAACACTGTGGTTTAAAGTCTGTCTGACACTTTTTTTTTTATCACACTTGCAGTACAACCATTAATCCCCAATTCAAAGTACAGAAAGCAGCACTTTTTCCAGATATGGTGACTGCCCATAATTTCAGTGGCAGAGCAGTACCTATACCAGTACAATAATTTCACCTTTTTTTTCTTTTTTTTTACTTTTGCAAACCCCACAATAAAATCTGTGGCCTTTCCAGAAAATGGCAAATACAACACCAGGGGCCAGATGTATAAATGCACAATGAACAAAAACCATGCGTATGCTTTTCACCCACACATAAACTGGTATTATAAACAAGAACAAGAACAACAAGAATGTGCCATGAGAACGTGTGCACCTCACACATGCTTCTGAGAAGGCATACACATTGTTTCAGCTGAGATAGCTGCGGGTTACATTACATTACATTCTTGTAATGTAATGTAATGTAAAGATAGCTGTGGGTGATGTGATGAGGAGGAGGTTGAATATAAGTTGTGAGACAAGTAACATTGTTTTTAGGTTGTTTGCCAAATTCACTGCTTGTGTTATTATAAAATTCATTCAAAACTCATTTAAAGGCACATTTATTTTTAAATTATTTATGAGTGATGAATTCCATCATTCTTTTCATTTGCATTCTCCCTGTTACAATTGTTTAATTTCATCCTGAATTGTGAAGCACTTTGTAAAGTCTGTTTCAACATGAACGCTATGAGTGAATCATTAATCATCCTTCTGACATTCTGAGAATTTACTGCAATGATGGTTTGCAGGAACAAATGATGATGATGAAAGTGTCTTGTATCATTTTCTCAGAAGTAATCACAGCAGTCTAGTGTCATTCAAGTTCTTACTCACACACATACAGTACACAGCACTTTCACTCAGCACTGAGTGAAAGTGGCGTAGAGAGAAAGATAAGGGACCCACATAACCTCTCTCCCTGAAATCATCAAATTCTGCCCCCTCCTACCTATCTCCTTTACTTTGCCTACACACACACACACACACACACACACACACACACACACACACACACACACACACACACACACACACACACACACACACACGGGGGCTAAAGTGATTACTGGAAGATGTGCTATAAACACATAAAAGCCCATTTACACTTGAATCTAATTTCAAGGTTCCTGAAACTGAATTGTAATCCCTGTGCTTATTCCCGTTTCTCAGGACTATCAGACGTGGCTGGACCTGCGGGAGCTGGAGACTAAACTCGGTGGCCGTTACATAACCCACGAGAGTGATGACAGCCGCTGGCAAATATTTGCCCGTGAACATACTCTGCCTTACCCCGCTCACCTTGTTCCTCCTCCTCCTGCGCCAGCCTCTGATGATGAGGAGGGCGGGGAGGATGCAGATGTACAAGGCCTCACTGAGAGGGTCAGCATCCTCTGACCAGAGAGAGACAGAGGACTCAAGCGCATTTAGGAAGGAGGAAAAAAAGTAAGGAGAGGGAGGGAGGATTGGCATGGTTGACCTAGCGCCTGAAAGAGACATGAAGAAATAGCTTTCAGCTGTTTAGACTTTCACAGCACATTTGTGTGTGTGCTTGCACATAATTTTTACAGCAATAAATCTAGTTTCTGTCCTCTCGCTTGAGGTCATCAAAACTTAATTCGGATCATTCACCCTCGGCTGTTATTGGTCCTCTTTTATTTTTTGACTCGTTGCACTCTTTTAATGATGAAGACTGCTCGACTCTATTTCACATCCTCTGTGCAGTTCACATGGGGGGGGAGTCTTCACAGATGAAATCAAACTTTAAATAAGAATTTCTCAGACGAATGAAGAGCAGCATGTTCTTTCCCTCCCACTGCAAGATGCATCAAAGTGATAAACATAAGAATTTGGTGCAGGTGTGTTTTTTTTATTGAGGTGTATTTCTAAACACATAGGTTTGTTTGAGTGAAAATGAAACTGCCTCCCAATAAAAGAGAAGTAACGTTTGTTTTTGGTGTCATTTAATTGGACTGACAGGAATTACAGTTCCTTTTACATGTATGTCTTCGGTAAAGACAGGTCCAATCTCTTTTCGGTGCTTTATGGTGACAAAGGACTTCCTCTATGCTGGTAATTACTAATGTGCAGACATGGAGACTAGCCCATCTACATTCACAAATCCATTCTAGTGAAAGCTGGAGGTATTGATCTGCTGACAGCAAATCCTCCGTTAATTACCACTAGTTTTGAGCCACAATATGCTCTTAGAAAATATGTGATTAAAGATGTCTTTGTGGGTTTAAATGATCTCTAGCATGGCACTGTTCATTACAGGAGTTACCCAATTTCACCCATCTCTGAAGTCAAACAGTTGTGTATTTAAATGGTGAATAATATGTCCTTACAGTTGCATGTACATGTGTACAATATTCACAAACCTGGTACTGCCAATGAAAGCAGCATTTTTACACCTGAGCAGGTTAATGGACACCTCTTTTACTGTTGTTAAGAAGAGCAGACCTCTCCCTATGATGCAAGTGCATAGACGGACAGCTTGGGTTACTAAACTAGGTTTTGGAGAGTGCATGTAGTTTGATTATTGACTACCTGTCATGTCAATATGTTGCATGTTTCTGGGAAGTAGTAGAATATAAAATATGCTGTAGTTATGATGGTTTATTATACACGTGTAACCTGAAGTTTATATAGTTGTCAAATATGCGTAGACTGTGTATAACATGTTTGAAGGATAATCCTAGCCTTGGTAACAGATAATACAAACCTTGAACAATATTCTGTTTTGTCTTGGATGTTTTCTTTATTCATCCGTGCATAAATGTCATCTAGAAATTGTGAACTTCAGCTTTTCAAGAGAGAAAACAACCAGAACAGGGCAGTCATGGACATGAGATAATGATTCACTACTAAGATGTTTAAGAAGCAAAACTTTCACTCAGGTTTTCTTTGGCGAAAGACAACTTAAGATTGGTTAACACGAGACAAACAAATAAGGACCGCCTTATTTTGTCCTTTTCTGAAGAAGTGATTCTAACAGATATGCTAATTTCAGTTTAAATGTACTGACATAAGGGCCAATGCAAATTTCAAAGGATGCTTGCTTGCAACATACCCTTAACATATGAAGGATGTATGTATGCATTTGAGTGTACACGTACACACACACACACACACACACACACACACACACACACACACACACACACACACACTCACACATATAAAGATTACTCCCAGCTTTCTGAGAACAAAGACCTGATTGTTTTACACATATTCCATCTCACAGACTGAGAGGCACTCAAGAGGACCGTGTGGTTATAGAGGCGAAGGTAGTGAATTGTTTTCCATTCTGTGATGAGCACACTTCAGCCAGCTACTCTGGTGAAAGTACAACCTTGTTTCCTCCTACAATGCATCCATCATCATTGCTAAATGACACCAAATGATACACTCTTTCTCTCTGTCCATTTCCTTTTTTTCCTGTCAAGGGGCATGGTTGTCACTATCACATCAGCTACACTTCTCCAGACTACTGTCTTTGTACTGGCAAGTGGCAGTGGAGACCCTGTACTTAGTGAGCAAAAGAGATCCAAACCTCAGAGAGCCTAGTAACCTGGCATCAGCAATGAAGTCTCTAATTAGCTTAATCTAATTCTACGAAAAGCAAAACATTTCTAATTTGTCAGAAGAGAAAGAGAAGTCAATAAATGAAAGACTCCCACTGAAATTCTGGTCAGAGTGTTACACTTGAGCGATGAAATAATGTGCTTTTTGAAATTGAAAGTATACCTATGCTCTCAGCTGCCATCGGAACAGGTTTCGTGAATGGCTTCAGGTTTTTAATTGAATTTCCACCATAGATGGCAGCATTTGTAATATACGTAAACATAAAGAATGTTTACTCATCAAAAAGTGTACACTCAACCAATTAGATGTTTCTGTTATTGTCAAAACAAATCTCATGAAAAGACCATAATAAGCTATGTGTCTGTCTCTCTAATACAATATGATACTGTCCTATCCTAATTGCTCTCAGCCCATTGGTTCCCATCGTGAAGACTTAAATGTTAAAAATAAGACACAAAATATATAGTTTATAGTCAATTTAAAATACAGCTGGGCACTGTAGTTTTTTGCAAGTGCTACTCAGACAGGAGTAAAGAGCACATTTGATGGGGACTATTTTCAGCAGTGGATTAATTCACATTTGGTGCTTAAGTGAATATTTCTAGCAGCAGAAAGTTGTATGTGGGTGTGACCACCCCTGCAGTGTCCCGTGTTTGCTGCGATTCACATCTGCTGACTCTGCAGGGGGATCGTTAGTGTAACCTGGAACACCTGGCTTTCCCCAGGTTCCCACATCCTGGTTATTCTTAAATTTGGTCTAATTTGGATTGGTTTAATGAAGGATCATGTCATCTAGCACTCATTTATGGGTTTTGAATAGTTTTTTGGACCCAATGCAACAGAGGAATAAGATGTTTTAGGCTTTGGCTATGGAGAGTATGATCAATTCATTGTTGGTTTGATAGAATAACACCACAATGAACTTTTAAGACAAATAAAAACATTACAATTAAAACAGCATTCATATTAAAGCGGCGCTATGCAGTGTTGGCCAGTTCTTCACTGTTTTCTCGCTTTTTGCCCGCAGTTTTCTTTATAGAGCCCCCCCTACAGCTTCGGAATAGATATTTGACAGCTCCTATGTTTACTTGTGTCTGACTCCTCCCTCGGTCAGTCTGCCGTTTCCTCTTTCTCTGTTCGTCCGACAATGCTTTCCTAGCTTTCTGCTTCTTTTGTGCCGGTTCAGCCGTGATGATAATGTGAAAAACTCCATCGCTACCTTGTGAGCCGGTTCCTGAATGGGCGTATGTGTGCAGTGAAGCAATTTGTTACATCGCAAGACCTGATGTCACCAAGGGGGCAGGCTTCTCTCCACAGAGTGACGCCTCCTATGGCGCCATTTTAATGCTACCAGACTCCTCACCGCGGTTAGCATCCCATTGACTGCCATTCATTTTGGCGTCACTTTGACAGCGAATAACTTTACATCTGAAGCGTTTAATGACTTTATTTGCCCATTGTTTATTTCTAAAGAAACACGACAGTGTATAAAAGGCTCCATTACCTTGTACCTCACGTTATGGCTCCGTAGCAGACTTTTTTATAAAAATAGGCTAACGATTGTGTCATAACCAAGCGACCTACTGTCGCATAGTAGAGGAATTACCGTATAGTACAGGATAAGCTCGCAGGCAGTTTCGACGTACATTAGCTGTTTAGTTTAATTACTAATGTTAACTAGCATTTTAGTTAGCAATAATTAGCCTGTGCCTATGTTATCTCCTTACATATACCTACGCTCTCCGTCTCTGCAAGATTGGGAATGATTGAGATTTCTCTTGGCACAGCTACCAGAAGACTTACAACGTTCAGACACGTTGCTCACGTCACATCTACGTCAGCAAGCTCAGTTTGCAGCTGCGCAGTAACGCTCGAGCCTAACTGAAAAGTGCTTCTAATAGACTTCACTGGTCTCCGTCCAGAGCAACGGGATCTGTTCGTCCATTCTATATACTGTCTATGGATATCAGACGTTACTTCCTGACACTGAGGGCGGCGACTCAACGGCCGAAAGTTGCAAGGGTGTTTTTTTCCGCTCACAGGTGCTAGAAGGGCGCGAGACGACCACCATTCAACTCGAAAAAAGTCATATAACCATTCCAATGACTCCGAAGCTGTTCAGTTAAGGTGAATTAAGCTAAAAAAGCTACATAGTTCCCCTTTAAGTTTTATTTATTTTGCCTACCAGACGGAAATGCCTAATAATGGCTTTATTTCCACAGCCAGTGTTTTGTCATCTTACTCTGAGGACATTTTTTTATCATTACTTAATAATAGGCTAAAATCTTACAATTAAATCATTCAAACCATCAATCTATACTACTCACTAAATGTCTCAGTTTTGTGTAATATTTTGTTTTCTTTCAGTGGAAATTACATGAAATTAAAAGAGTGTGTTGAAAACCCTCCCAAATTTGGAATGCCATTATCAAGTTAGCTCAGCTCAGTAATCCTGCTTCCTGAGATAACATCAAACACTGTCAGCAAACATACAAAACAAAAACCTTGTTAGGTCTGGAAATGTTTTTTTGTAATCGTGCAACTCGATCGCAAATTCTGATTGCACTTTCCTCATTAGCTGGTATAACTGCAGAAAAATTGACCTGCAGTTTGCAGGAAGTACACTAAAAGGCTATGCCAGCTGCTGAGGTTGCCCTTGCACTAACGCATAGTGCATTTCGAATAGGGAATAACTCAACAGGGTAAAACAATTAGCAAAATTACAGAAAATTGCAGAGCATTTCCGGTTGTTAGACAGATGCAAGCCAAAAGGTAGACAAGAACTCGTATACATCACACAAGTCTTTCTTTGCAAAACCTAAATTAGAACTTTGTGAAAAATCAGTGGAAGGTATTAAATACTTAATCCCAAAATTAAGAAGTTAATAGTATCAAATTAACAAAATTGTTTGGTGGATAAATAGACACTTTTATGGTCCATTATACAAATAACAATTCCCCACAAATTTACAAAACCAAAAAATAGATAGGTAATAGGTAATCATTTTCTTTATTAATAAATGCATTTGTAAAATTATATTTGCTTTGAAAATTTGCTATTTTAAAATTCAGCTGTGTTCTGTTCATTATTACTTTTCTCTCACAGTGGATTTTTTTGTATTAATGGTGAAGACAATTCATTTTCTACATGAAAACGTAATGATAAGGAATGCAAAAAGAGAAGATGAGAAACACTCAGAAACTCTACAGGCTCAGCCTTAAAAATGTCAGCACACTTCACAAGTCTTGAACTAAGACCTATGCCAAAATCTAAACTTTCAAGTTCTGCTTTTCAAATGTCAACCCAGCTTTCATGTGAAATCTTTCCTTTAAAGAGGAAGATATTGTACAGTGAGGTCACTGACCTTCTAGCGTGAGGGGGGTGTTACTAGTAAGTGTACTGTAAGTGTTAAGTGTATTGTTTACATTGCAATATAAATGAAATACGAGTTGACGTCAACTATTAGCTCGTTGGGATTTGCCCATTTTCAGCGGCAGTTTGAAATTGTGAGATTTGCAGAGGAAAGCGGTGTCAATGGGACTTTGAGGTTCTCTGTGTGCCCATTTTACCCACCGAACTGTCGTTATTCATCTATGACAAGGTAAACAAGGGTTTGCATTCTATCCCCCCTTTAATGTTTCGACTAAATCATGTGGTTCTATCCTTTTAGAGTTAATGTTACAGTTGTAATAAGCCAAACTGAACTGTCAGCTGAACTAGTACAGGTACCCATAAAGACATTTACTAACCTGCTTCTTTTGCATTTTCGTTACAGAGCCAGAGTCTGAAAGACTCTCTTGGCCTCTATGGAAGCAGAAAAAAGGTGATGGGTGAAGGGTGGTGAGGTTAGAAAGCCCCGTTTGGAATATTTTACTGGCATTGGCAAATATTATTAAGTAGTTGCTATTTCTAATCTTCCTCATTCCCTCTCTGTTAAGTCTGTATAGCGGACCGTAGGTATGCATTCTTGCTTGTAGGAAAATGCACTACATTCACAGCTGGTGTAAATGTTTACTCAACACATTAACAGATCGGCTGCAGGCTTCCTTCACAGATTCTTTTGATAAACATAAGAAGAGCCTTGGATATTGCACTGGCATAGGACTGTTTCTGATAACCATACTGTTCAAATCATTGCCTGGTACAGAGCTTACAACATATAAATCAGGCTCAGCTCACTTTTACATTACATTACATTACATGTCATTTAGCTGACGCTAGCTCACTTCTTAACTTGAAGCTTTTTTTTTTAGCAGTGGAACGGTTGAAATACTTCTGTTTTTTTTTACACTGAGTCATGTTGAAGTTGATTAGCCTAACTGCGTCAAAAGGAATTTAAGCTGAGGGGAAAGCTGTTCTGAAGAAGTGAAAATATCCCCATTATGATACCTATTTACACTGGTTACACTAGGAAAAGACTCATATCAATGCGAAAGTTGAATGGGGAAATTCATCTCTTGTGGCCGTCTGCCCCAGAGTTTCAGTTTCTCTTGAATACAGAGCTGATAGAGGACCCTTTTTGTCTTGCATCTCAGGATGTGCTCGATAATAGTCTGGTGTTTCTCCCCACCCCTAAAGCTACTTCCTCTGTGTACGTGTGCAGAACCAAACCTCCCTCCCTCCTACATATCTTCCCCTTTTTGTATTTCGTCTCGTCCCTTCACCATACTCATGCTGACATTTCAACTGTGGCTGTCAATGGCAAGTCATCTTAACCAGAACCAGACAAATCAGACAGTCAACAGAGAGACAAAAACACTGTAGTTATTATATTGGCTGATAATCATCTATTATAGTAATCATTTAAGAGTACAATGTGGGACTGTAGTGGCTTGGCTACATGTCAGCAGCTCTGAAGAGTCTCTTCTGAAGCTCATCCTCTGATGCACCTGGACTGAACTCTGCCAAACTTGAAGCAGCTCTCGAATGTACCTGAAACTCTTCACCCACTGGGCAGCTTTGTTTTACAATCAAGACTCATCTCTTACCAAAAACATCAGGTGAGGTCATCAATAATTGTCAGTTCTGGATTTAAGATGTCTGGAAATTATACTGGACACAAAAAGTAACACTGAAAAGGTTAACAATGTGAGGTATTTATTTTTTTATTGTTTTGCGAACAGGGAGTTTAAGGTCTTCTTTAAGTTTGAAACCTCAGATTCCTTGCTTGTTTTATTTTCATCCCATGTGGACTGTTGTCGGCGGCATGCTCGAGGCTGTGTGAGTCAGAATGGCAAAAATAATTAGCATACAAATGTTGATTCTCTGCAGGGTTGAATGCTTTCTGTGGTTCTCTCAGAAGTGCTGATCTCAACAGGCTGGAGAGTGCAGAAGAGAACAGCTTGACAAGAAGAAATAGTGGAAAATAACAGGGATGATATTGCACAGCTGGATTGTGATACCTTTGAAACACAGCTTTGGTATTAGGGAGGCAAGCTATGAAACTTCAAATAAATCATATTTTTCCTTTTTGCTTGGAAAAGAAGATTTGGCATGTGCACAGTACCGCTCTTTGAAAGTCTCACTGGTGACAAGGCTGTGTAATAAGTTCCGTTTATAATACAAACAAACACATAGTTGGCTCAGACAGATGAAAGGACAGACTGAAGCTTGGACCAGCTGTGTAATGTGTTAGGCTTATGTCATAAAATAGAAACAATGCTTTACATGTGAAAAATAGCCTGTAAGGTAGAGGACAAAAACAAGAACCCATATTAATTGTAAAAAGCAGAGATGAAAGCATGTAAGTAGAACAAACTATTCACAGTTTTATAGGCCCATTGTCAGTAAGAGGGGAATATGTGTGGTTAGCAACCAGACAGATGACTAAACAACAGCCAATGAACATTTTTAGAAAAGGTATCAGATTTATGAGCAAAACTTTCCGAGATGACAGTTGCTAGTTTCCCAACCCACATTATTTAAAGAAATCCTATGAATAAACTAATCAAACCCATTTACACACGCACGCACGCACGCACATGCATACATACACACAAACAAAGACTCACACATACACACACACACACACACACACACACGCAGGGAAACATTATCGTTCACTAAAGATGGTTTGACTCTAAATGGCTTCTCCATTATTGAGTTTGGATTGGAGAGCCTATCTCTGTCCAGACACTAATGGCATTAGATGCTTCCTGAGCCTATAAACACTGATGGGCCAAGCCTAAGCGATAGAACAGAAGGTAGAGAGGAAACAAATATCAAAGAATGCCACTATAATGCAGAAAAATAGACACAATATAGAGAACACATGTTTCCTTTCCTAATGCTGAAATCTCAGAGAGAGAGAGACAGGAAATTGACAGAATAAAATCTACATATAAAAATCTTCAAAAAGCTATGAGCGCTCTTTTACATAAAAAATAGCAACCACATGTCCTTGTAGAAAAGTATTAAAGGGATCTAAATTAAGGAGAGACTTTATTATTATCCATTTTCTGATGACATGTAGCTGTGCCATTACATAAAATGATGTGATCGGCTAGAGGGGAGTCATTTATAAAGGAAAATGCATGATGCTTTTGCCACACAGAGCAGTTGAAGCAATAAGGAGGGGATTTTGGCAATCACAGTTTCTATTTGTACCGTGGGTGCAAACTGTCATCGTCGGGGAGCATGACTAAGCCTAGATCTTCTCTAGGGGGGGACTTCGACTCTCTGCCTAAGCATCATATGCTGTAGAGCCAAACTACCTCACATTCAGAAACATCAGAGGAAAACCAAATGATTTTATCTCTTTAGCTCGTTGAACCACGAAATAGGATGGGGGATACAAAATGTCTAAGCTGTACTATGAATTTTTTACGGTATTGAGTAAGCTCATGTTGCCTGTGTCACTTTTACTCAATCAAACTGACAAACTCTTAATGTGAAAGTCTGTTTTACAGGTGAATTTCTAACCAGGAAAGTGAAAGAAAACTAAAGGAACAATGAACGTCACAGTCACAACACCACCACCACCACCACCACCACCAACAACCACAAACTCAACTGTGTGTGTTCAAATTGGCCAAAGCGCCATTAGTGACTTCCTGATGTCTGTTTACATCCTGGCTTTTATCTTTGGTTTGATCTTCAACGTGCTGACCCTGGGCCCCATTTGCCAACAAGTGTGGCGGCAAAACATTCTGGGCATCTTCCTGCTCAGCCTGTCCCTCTCTGACATGTTTTACATCTTCACTATGCCCCTTTGGATCAATTATTACATGCAGGACCACCACTGGAAGCTAGGTGCTATCTCCTGCGGTATAGCTGGCTTCGTCTACTACTCCAACATGTACATCAGCATCTACCTGCTCTGCTGTATCTCTGTGGACCGCTGCCTAGTGGTCACCTACCCACTCCGCTCCAAGACCCACCGTACATCATGCTATGCCTGGGTACTGTGTGCCACTGTTTATGTTGTAGTGATGGCGCTACACATCATGGTACTGGTAAATGACAATCTCGCTGACCCCCATGATGAAGAAAACAACAATGACCGTTGTTATGAGACTTACCCCATGCAGAATCCTGTCGCCCTGTTCAACCTGCTCAGAGTGGGCATCGGCTTCCTGCTGCCCCTGCTGGTGTTGGCAGTGAGCTACTGGAGGGTGCTGGCCACTGTGGGCCAGAGTCCCGGCCTGAGCGCCCAGGCTAAGAGGAAGGTCCGCCTGCTGTCCTTTGGGGTGATTGGGATCTTCTCAATTTGCTTTGCTCCATATCACATTCTCCTGCTCATACGCTCACTGGTCTTCTATAACAGTGACGACAAACTAGATCCTCAAGGAAGTTACTGCCAGTTTGAACAAAGAACGCACTTTTTATTCTCATGTACGCTGGCACTGTCCAGTCTGAACTGCGTGGTGGACCCAGTGCTGTATGTGTTGGTCAGTAATGGAGTGCAGGAGGAGGCGAAACTGTGCTGGAGGAGGCGTAAAGTGACACAGGCAGGGAACTGTGCTTTGACTTCAAACAACAGAGGAACCTCTAATACTAACTTAATATGACAAGTAAGCTGTATTTGGGTGGATAAGTGCACCTGTGCATTTGTATGTGTGTGTGTGGATGTATGTGCATACACGATTATGCAAAATACTGTCGCTGTTTTGTTTTTTCATCAGATCATTGAGGGGCACAATGACATTGAGTCTGGTTTGTCGCTGTTTAAATGCAAGTCTGCATTTTCAGAGTTAGCGAGTAAGAAGCAGAAATATTTACATCCCATAATCAACTGTTTGTGTACAGACAATCAAACATCCTTTGAGAGAACCATATATGTTGCATATGCTGCACAGAGTAGAGAAGTGGGTTTAATAACATCTGCCTCAGAGCTCTGTAATTGGATTGTATTCTCAGGCAGGTTCTGCTTTCTCAAGAGTTCTTCAGTGACACTTCTGGTTTGTAGCTGGACATTGCTGGAGTTGAAGAGCACTTGTGTCTTCTTTCCAATCTATAAAAGGATTTTGTAATTGTGATTGTGTGACCCTGGTATAGCTACAAGTGCATTAACTCTAAAGCATGCCACAAAGAAGGCATTTATTAGCATGACCTTGTGCCTTTATTGTCTAACCGTCAGTGGAACATGTTGAATGTAAAACAAAATAAACCAGTTGTTTGAGCAGATGCTAGGCTTTTAGGTTGTTTATGAAGGAAACTCTTGATGATCAATTTGCAGTAGGCATTTTGTACATTTCCACAGGGAGGGAAGGCCTTAGGAAATAATAAGCCCATGCAAGCACTTTGCCATTAGCAGTTAATAATAAATCCAGCACAGCTGTGTGCTGCACAGGTGTCCAGTGGGTGAAGGCTGCAATCAGGAGACCTGTGTGTGTGCGTGTGCGTGTGCGTGTGCGTGTGCGTGTGTGTGTGTGTGTGTGCGTGTGTGCGTGCGTGCGTGCGAGCGAGCGAGCGAGCGAGAGAGACAAGAGTCTAACATTTGTCACAATGTCTAAAAAAGGTGAAGAAGACAGGTATAGACAAAAGAAAGAGAGAGGGAGGGAGAAAGTGAATGGACAACATACTGTTATGGCTTTGTTTTATATTTTATCCATTATTCATACAGTGGCTCTCATCAATCAATAGCACTATAGTGCATATCGATACATCACCAACTGAGCACTTGGCAGGTAACCAGCATGAAAGCTGTTAAGGTTTGTACAACATGTTATTTTCTTTAAAAGCATTTACTGCTGAGTCATTGGCCAGTATATGGAGACAGGGTGTATATAGCATATACAGCTGTCTCCTGAAAATCCATACTACTAAAATGTTTTATCTTAGTGGAAATGTGACTGCTGCCTGGATTATGTTAACTGGCAATATTCTTTTTTGCATTCCATGATGAGCAGAGATAATGTAGTAAAACAAATGAAATATGTTGCAAGTGAACTTTCATTAAAATGTTTCCTTATTATATTGATAAAATACGAGTGGCATAACTTTCTTTCAGACTGTGATTTTCTTTTGCCTACTGGGTTGCCCTCAAGCTCATTGTTGCTCAGTGTTAAATACTTGAAGGATATGGTTGGTACATTCTATATTATTCTTATTTTCAACAAATCCCATGAAAAGACCAACACCAAAAATAAATTAATGAATAAATACTATACAAGTGTAGTAGTGTAGTGTAGTCTGTGTAGTCAAGGCCTGATATGCCTTATTCTTCTGTGCCTCTGTTGTTATCATTAATGAGCCATGAAGCCATGAGTAAGAAACTTGTTCCTTCATTTTCATGAACATGGGCAATGTAGTTTATATATTATGTACTTATGTAGAATGTACTTTTTTTTAACTATATATTTGTGACCTTTCAAGTTTTACGTGTTCACAGACAGTTTAGGGAAATTGGAAGGTATTGAGAGATGGCATTGTTAGTTTTGGTCCTCTCATGGGATCTGTTGACAAAAAGAAAAATATAGAATAATACTAGCCTTTTAAAACAAGCCACGGCTGGGAATGATTCATCTGCCATCTGGTTTTCATCAGGTCAAGACACAGCTTTGCTTTGGAGACAGTTAATTGGAAAAAAAGAAGAAAAGAAAAGTATATAAATTCATGAGAGGTTCCCAAAAGATGTCCTTCCCTCCCTTACTCTATTATTTCACCTCAATACTCGTTCCAGTCAAAGTTTGAGGCAATTTGAACAAGCACTACTTGAAAAAGTGATTGGACTCCATATTTGCAAATGATAAAAAGGCAGTCGAGTTTAAAGAACTTATCCAAAGCTGCAGTCCATCATCCAGTGGCATTAGACCCAAGATATTACAGATCCTTTTCCCTAGACTCAGCTTTTGATGAGCTATCTCAGGCTGTAGCCAGACTCCGGAAAATCAATATGGTTTCATCGATTAGCTGTTCCAACTCAAAACGCAGGGTTGGTCTAAATGCATTAAAGCTATTCTTAACTAAGTTATTATAGCATTGATTTGAGTATTGTGACACATACAAAATAGCGCTCAATATAAAGTAATTTTTAATTTCCCCTTCCATGATGAGCAATCCCTTCTAATAAATATTTGAATTGCTGCTCTCCTGTTGCCTGCTGTGTTACTAAGTGTGTCTTTAATGAAACACAGAGTCTTAAGTATATCAAACTCTATTTGTCTAAATCCTAAAAGTCCCAAAGTGGTTTATCATTAGATTTGATATTTCATTAGCAAAACAATTTTTTTTTCACTGTGTAATGTAACTACAGTCATGCAGGCTGCCACAGTTGAATTGAGTCACCTTATTCAAAACTAAGTCATACATGTTTTACCTTTGATTGACCTCTGAGTGTACATTTGTGTTTCTTGTATGTGTTCAATAATAGTAGCCACTTTATTAGGTAGGTGAGTGATGAGTGTTTCTTACATTTTACACACCCCATTTACAAACAAGAGGGTGGTCAAATGTTAGCAACACAATTTAGTAATAATGCAGTCCAGTACAACACCACACTAACATCTAACTGCTGTGTAAAGGTAAAATATGTGGCTGAGCTGTTGTACTGGATTGCAATAGATTATATGCATTATACATGCACGTGCACGCACACATGCACACACACACACACATTCATGTATGGATGAAGAGTAAAGAAAATCTACTTGCAATAGTTTAGGTCATTTAGGATGTGTTGTAAGTATAAAAGTTACAAAATAAAACACAATTGTTCCCCCCATAGTTTTATTCACAGACATAAATTAAAAAGAACTGAACATAGCATTTACACCTGCTTAAATATAAAGTCTGCTTTTGCAGTGTGCAGTTTGCACCTGCAAGTGGTTAAGTAAAGCAGACAAAATTATTTTTTAGTTTTTCTCATTTCCGTGCTGAAAAACACATAAAGAAACATGAAAACAAACATATATCATTGCCAGTTATTAAGTCAATTACCATAAACCACATACATTTATCAAAACAATATTGTTTTGTTTAAATAACAAGAAAGCATATTTGTGATTACGTTTTTTTTTTAAGGATTAGCATGCTCTTCATGATATCTGAACTATGGATTTACACTGCAGCAATACCAAATGTCCAGTCATGGTGGTAATTTCATGGTTCAGTTTACTCAAAATAATTGCCTTCAGTATATTTTAAATATCTTTTAATTTTACACCTTTTCACTCCACTAACTTCACTTGGAAAACTTTAAGTGAGATCTATCAGGTGGAGTCCAGGGCAAAAGCATGTCTAAATCCTCAGTGTAAGGAGCTTGGTTTGTGCAGCTCTCAGCCTTATCCAAACAATTGAAGTGGCCGAGAAAAATTGTCAGAGCTCTCATCTTTAGAGTTCCAAAAAAGGCAAAAATACCCCTTGTGCATTTTCTTCTTCTTTCGTTTGCACTCTGCATTATACAGCCTTGTATTAGCAAGATTTCTGACAGCTCAGTATAAAGGCATCATCTGCTTGTTACTAATGACTATGAGAGGCAGAATAATAATAATGTATTATTGGATTTTTACATCCACAGTGCAATCATTTTGCTTTGATTACACTGCACAATATGTCTGTTCTTTGTTTATTTTTGTCCTTATAGACACAAATCCTGAAGATAGGTCTCCTTCTGTTTTAGAGTCCAATATAACATTATACTGTTTATACACAACTAATGAAAAATGTTGCATCTATGTTTTCCTCAGAAAGTCAGCTGGATACGTTGCCGCCATAGACTGTATAAAATATGGACATAGTCTCGAATTAATATTTTTAAGTTAAGCTTTATGTAAACGTTACATTGCCCGTAGGCAAGTCATAGATCAGAGTTTGCTGTCACAGCATCTAGGAAAGCTTCTTTACCACCTTTAGTCTATATCCACGTCATTCCACTTCCAGGATTGCTCCGTTGCCTCCGGGAATTCCGCCGGATCACACTCTTTTTGGTCGGATATCCGTTACCTTTTGCTTTCTTTGTGTTGGAATTTTAAACTCTTGTCAATTTATGAGGACTGTGGTTTAACCTTTTCTCAGATCTCTGCAGGGTAAATCCAGACAGCTAACTAGTTTTCTGTTGCACGACTAAAACAACTTTTGAATGTCCACACGTTCCACCAAAACAAGTTCCTTCCCGAGGCTATTTTGCAGCTGCACCGCAGCTCTGTGCGGCTTAGAGCCGCCCAAGACGATTGTGATTGGTTTAAAGAAATGCCAATAAACCAGAGCATGTTTGTCTCCCATCCTGGAATGCTGTGTGGACTAGCCAGACTTTCCTTTGCAGCGCTGTGGAGGAAGGTCTGGCAAAGCGAGACTATACCACCTTCAACCTGCAGTCGGAGCTCCGGTGGGGGACCTTTATATTCCAACCTCACACAGACATCTTTTGTTCAAAATATTATCCCTCTAAATTTTAACACTTCAGTGCATGCCAGTTTAAGTTAACTGTGGCTAGCATACGCTTCCGTTAGCTAGGCGTCGTGGTCCAAGCCTAATTCCTTCTGACCCAGTGACCACTTGTGGTACTGCAATGGAGTAAAAAGCCTTTTTCCCATAGACCACCAAAATAGATGTCAGTAAAACTGTTGAAATGACACCTCAAACTGCAAACAAAGTCAATTATTACACATTGTATAATGAATTTTGCTATTTTAGATTTGTAAAATTAAGAAAAGCTATTTGTATTTGCATCTTCCTAATGTAAAGTCTATCGAGGCCAGCAGGAGAAACACTGCGCTCTTCTCACTGGTTTAGTGAAAAAAAGCCATGCATCCATCAAAGATGTCGCAATATTTGAATCAAATGTGATGGCAGTTAACAGGTTTGCTTATCTCACCACTAATGTCACTCAAATCTGCACCCACAAAATCATGAGTTTTTGAGTGTTGTAAGGACATTTTTCGTGATCTTAAACTTTAATAGCTGCTTATAGTCATTTATATTCAATATCATATGGAAATACTAAATATTTCAAACATAGTAGCCAAGGGGCTTTTAACTGGATTGACATTGTGCGTGGCATTATAGTAATGGAAGGTAAACATTTAAAACAACTTGACTGCCCTTCTTAAAGGGGCTGTACTTGATAATATTTGCTATAAGATATAGTAGAGTAATGGTGTCCTGAGCAGAGAATGAATTCACACTCCCTCTGTGTGTGTAATCCAAATTTTTCTGTTCTTTGTTTTGAAAGCTGGTCCGGTTGTGGGTGTATGTTAGTGCATGCTGCTGCGAAAGGAGGTTGAGGAATGGTCTTTGAGAGCCATGCGGGGGCAATCCCACTCGGTATTTCAGGTACAGACCTTTTAAGAAAAAACACTAGGCTAACTCTTACAGATCCTTTCCGAAAGAGCATCAGAGAAAAAAATCTAATTGGGTAGAACTGAATGCAGTCCCAAGGTTCACTTAGAGAGAAAAAGGTTAAAAGGTGACAGTTGGCATCAGCAGCTTGGCGTGAGCAGCATTGGCTGGCCAGCTAGGGCTTATTAGCTCGCACTAAAGCTACACTGAGTATTTCAGTTCCTGCCAGTAGGCTGACCAAACCAATGGGGTTTTGGCATTTTAAAATGGGCTAGTTGGGTTTGTTGATGGACAATCTGCCCTGAGCTATGATCATTTTATTGTGTGTAATGCATTGGTACAACCCTTTCAGTTAACAGTAGAAAAATATATCCTTCATATCATATGCAGCAATAATAATAATAAAAAAATAAAACTGTAGAACTCTGAATGACTAAGTGAACAGAACTAATACTGCTTAAATGTAATTTTGATCACATTAGCCAGTTCTTTGGCAAGTCTTTTAAAAAGAGCCATGTTCAAAAATTGACTTGATACCCAGGTTTTATCCAAACAAAGAAAGCATTAAAGGGATACTTCACCGATTTAGCATTCAGCTTTGTATCAGTAGAAACCCGGTAGTATTTCTGAATGACCGTGCGTCCCTCCCTCATATCCCCCTGAGACAGGAGATCTCTGCATTGGGGGGTCTGGAAAAAATCTTCCGATGACGTAAAATGACGATTTTTGCGTCATCGGAAGATTTTTGGCCAGAGGCAAAAGACTACAGCCAGTATTAGGAGCTACTTCCGCATGTTTTCAACCCGCCCATCACCCGAAGCGAGCCGATCTCAGCCGGAAAAAAACGAAATGTCAGCCATCTTGAATCCTCGCTAAACAGGGCTCTGCTCTCTCTTCTCAGCAGCACACTTTTACAACAATTATGTGCATTCAGACTACCGCACGTGTACCACCGGGATATATCGGTACAGATCGGAGAATATGCAGGAAACGTTATTACAGACGGAATAATCAGCACACTACGAGAGCTTCGCCTGCACGGAGACCAGCACGGAGACCAGCACAGAGACCAGCACGGAGACCAGCGGTCTCGCTCAATGCCCCGAGCCGGGTAGGGGACATCCTCGTCGGCTAGGTGGGAAGCTAACGCTAGCTGGCCACCTGTCCCATCAATCCTGCTTGCATGTGTCCGTTCATTAAAAAACAAACTGGACTACATCCAACTTCAACGATGCTCCCAACGCGAGTTCAGAGACTGTGTTTTTTGTTCTTGTGGAAACACGGCTGGACAACAGCGTACCAGACTGTCCAGCTACCAGGACTGCTAGCCCTCCGACGATCCGAGCTAGAGATGCTCTGTCACTGGGTAAAAGACCCGTGAAGGTGAGCTGTGTTAACACGGACTGGTGCAGAAATGTGGTGATTTGTATCCAACTAACTGCTAACCGCTGGAGTTTGTGACTGTTTCATGCCGACCATTCGACATCCCTCGCTAATTCACGGCTGTGTTTATACTCGGTGTTTACAGCCCACCAAGCCTAATGCTGGTATACTTAGCTGAACTTTACGGAGCCTATAATGTGTGTGCACTAAAGGTAGCCTGTTTCGTTTTCATATAATGTCGTTATTATATATTTTAAATGTGTAACACCACTTGAGCCACAATGAAACGTTGTTTTGTGTATATGGTTGAAATAACAATAAAACACATTGAGTTGAGTTGAATGCCTCTGTCTGTCAAGCAGTAGGCGTGGCTTGGGAGTGGACTCAAAGCGGCGAAGCGAAGTGCATTCTGGGATTTGGTGTCTTTCATCCATATGAGCCAAAAACACATTTTCTGGCTTTTCTCGGCCTAGAAGGCACCAATTTAATTTTTTTTTTCACATTTCTGCTACATAAGTGACCCAATTTAAAGATATATTCAGCTTTCCAGCTGTGAAGTATCCCTTTAAGAAAGCATGAATCATTCCTGATGGGAACTTAACAGCGATGGCGGTAGCACAGGGATGCTTATTGTTCATGCTCTGAATATTAAGTTAACTATTGTGTCAGTCCTTTTTTTCAGACAGGGACAAAGCGCAGACACTTTGTTCATCAGGTAATTAGAACAGTTCACTAGTAGCAAACAGTTTGACAGTGGAGCCAGACCATAGGGACTAACTAGCACATAATGACACTAAAATAGCACACAATGTGTATTTTAACATACGTCTAACATAATGTAGGTGATATGCAATACAAGAGATACATAACTAATATTTGAAGCACAGACTTTTTTTTTCTTCTTCTTTTGCATGTGTCCTCCTCTGGGTATAATAATCCATGTCTGGTGAGAAGAGTTCATTGTTCGGTCAGCTCCCAGAAGTCAAGTGTTTACCTTTAAAGTATAACCAGGCCCAGTGTAGCCACCCCTGATCTCAGCCTCCAGCATGTCTGCCACAGAAGCCCTCAGCCTGAGGATGTATTTATGCCATTGCTGGCCTTTTGAAAGCTGCAGGATCTGCTTAGTGTCCGTGCAAGGCAGCTTGGCTGTCCAAGAAAAACACAGGGATCCTAGTGGATGGCTTAATCTTCTTCTTCATCGTACTAAACTACAGTCTGGTCTGGATCTGCGTCTTTGCCTGTTTGTCATAAGTGGCCTAATTTAACACTGCCTCTGGTGACACTGTACAAGAGAGGACCAAATGTCTTGAAGACACAAAATGCTGGAAAAGCATGAAAAAATCTGGTTTAAATGGATATTAAACATTTCCCTAATTTTGTCCTAGACACCTCAGACATTAACAGTGGTGTTAGGGGTGCAGGTGTTAACTTGTAGGTAAGGACAGGGCTCTGGATGTTAGGTGCTGCTACAGAATCATAGCGAGCGTGGTCTAAAATCAGCTCCTAGATGACGCCAGCGGTGTAGACCACCGGCCCTTCGGGGGGCAATGTATAACTATTATCAGACCGGCCCTCGCAGCCTTGAAACACTACCGGCCGACCGGGAGAAGCCCTGACTCTCTCGATTGCCACTCTGCCACTGGATGACGCCCTTTCCTCCATCTCCTTCTGACGACTGCGACAAGGACAGAGGTAGCCTTTCAGGTGCATGCGCACCTTGCTGTGCAGTGAGGCATAGATGAAGGGGTTGTAGCATGCAGAGCTCATAGCCACTAAATGACAGCAGACTTGTAAGACATTTATGTGGCGCTTCCCTATGATGTGGAAGTCTGGGTCCAGGTCCAGCAACAGGTTCAGCACCTGTAGTGACATGGAAAAATGACATGTAGGTTGAATAACTTTATAACTTTAGATAATTTCCTCTTGCTCATTTCGCCATTTTTCACTAATTACAACAAATGCAATATTTGCCACTCCTGTAGCCCTGTAAGACTCGCAAATTTATCAACAATTTGCATGACACAATGTTCACAAAACGCTT
The DNA here is from genome assembly GCA_023631565.1 of Gymnocephalus cernua. Classification (NCBI taxonomy): domain Eukaryota; kingdom Metazoa; phylum Chordata; class Actinopteri; order Perciformes; family Percidae; genus Gymnocephalus; species Gymnocephalus cernua. The sequence continues at coordinate 18,149,726 of CM042430.1, forward strand.
TAATGGAACAGGCTCCAGGTCTGTGCAATCCTACCGCAATGTACAGTACACTCTGCCCCCTTCTTTCATTATTATGAGAATGAAATCTTAATCTGTTAGGCTCTTGCATGGCTCATTGTGGACGTAATGTTGGTTTTGTGGACATGATGTACCAGATGGTGAGGTTCTGTGGGTAATGATGTATACGATTTAATCATCTCAAACTTCATTCTTTTTTATCACTTCGCTGCTGTCCAGTTTATGATTTGCTAGCAGATACCTACAGAAGAATGTAAACTTAATATCCCCTCCAGGCCTAACGCCAAAATCAAGATCTTCCACAAATTCCATGGAACAAGTAAGAGAGAAGGAAAGTCGAGCTAAGAATGCCTCGCAGTTTGGATTTAGTTTAGGATCTAACAGTCTGGATCCAAGACTCACCTGCAGGGGCAGCCAACACAGGGCGAAAGCCAGCACTGAGGCCACCAGCAGAGAGAAGGTCCTCCTCCTTCTTTGGCTCCAGCGCTGCTGGCTGTTGGAGGGCTCCCCAGGTACTGAATAGCGTTTTAGGCTGACAGTGATGGCACAGTAGGATACGCTGACCGACAGCAGTGGGATCATATAAGAGGTTATGAGAATGAAGCAAGAATAGAGCAGCCGCAGATTGCCATTATGTGGCCAGAATTCCTCACATACTATCAGGTTGATGCCACTGGGTCGCAGGTCCAGATAGCGCGTGTAGAAAGACGGAGGTGCAGCCAGGGTCAGAGATAAAAGCCAGACACCCAGAGCCACTGCACCACAGCCCCATGCAGAGATCCTTCTCCGAATTGGGTGAGCTGAGACAGAAAGGGAAAAATAGCATAGATAAAAGCACCAGAGCAGCACATTATTCCATACAATAAAGCCATCATGTTTAGATTTTAAAGTGTAATAGCATCTTTCAAATGAAGGTGCAGTCTATGTGTTGATTTCAGCCCATCTGAGGAGTAATCAGCATGCATTGCTGTCTATCACAGTGTAACAGTGTCAATTTTACAAATAGTGGGTTTAAAAAAAAGACTTCTCATGAGTATAAAAATTATGTGATGTCCCTTACCTACAACAATGTAGCGATCCACAGCAATGGCAGTGAGTGAAAGCACTGATGCAAATACTGTGGCACATTGCAGCAAGGGGACCAAGTGGCAGAGGGGTCTCCCAAAAGCCCAGCCACGGCTGTCAAAGGCATAGGACACAGTCAGCGGAACACAACTCAAACACATCAGAAGGTCTCCAGCTGCTAAGTTACCGATGAAAAAGTTGGTGGCATTGTGGAGTTTCTTGTCAGACAAGATGCAAGCCAACAGGAAGGAGTTTCCAACACCAGCCACGACCACTACGAGACAGTAGAGAGGCAGGAAGAGAGGTTTGTAACGTAGGAGAAGCTCCATGCCTACAAACATGTCCAGGGGGTCACTGTGGTTGAGTCTATTGCTGCCTTCTTGTTCTGTGTTATAGCTGGTGTTACCCGTCACATTGAAATCCCCTTCCATGAAGATATCCATGTCTCTGGAGGCCAACCTTAAAATAAGGGAAAGCATGATCAACAATAAATCAAAATGTACTACAGGAAGTAACCAAACCTCACATTTGGTATTTTTAAGGGATGATATGAATAAGCAATATGCATCACCTGCACATGTTTTTATAGAATCAAAGTGTTACTGGTACTGCCTTTTAGTAATGTCAGTGACACTTCAATTTAGAACGGTTCACAGTGTTACACATTTCTTTTTATATTCCAGTTGATTTCTCAACAACACCAACAAGAAATGGGCTTAGTACTCCTCACTTTATGAGGACAAAGGTACAGTTTTACGATATGGGAACTATTTCAGTTCTGATGAAAACCGAGCAACAGGGACAATGTTTCTGGAAAGATATTTTCTTTTTTAAATGTAGCTTTCAATTCTGTGGCACAAATACAATTTCATTCACCTCTGTTGTAATGGCACAGTGAAATAAAACTTTATTTAAAACTAAAAGCTGAGATCAAATCAAAAGTGACTGGATGGCGAATTAGGCTACAGGTCAGCAGGTAAGAAACTGTCCCTTTAAGATCTCTTGTGAAAGTGTAATGGCTCCAAACAATTTAAGCAGGAACAGTTCAGTTTAGCGAATGTGTCTATCTCCACAATGTAGGGGCGTTGGGGGACATAAACATGACGTTTATATGGCCTGTTTCATATATGGCGATGTCATGCAATCCATTTTAGCGATGGGCTCTTTGTTTTTAGATTATATTTGATGGTAAATTGGCAATAAAGGATGCCTAATGAGCGATTAGCAGTTTGTGTTTGCAATGTAGCCTACCCATGGATGAAGAGACAGCTACAACTAGATTAGCCTACTTGGATACTGAGAAAAACTTGAAAACACGATGATCCTTTGAGTAAGGAGTTCCTCTTAGCGGCTTTATGGACGTTACATCGCGATGGATGTCGGATATAATGATTTCCTTGAGAAGTAAGTCACTCTCAGTGTAAACGTGTGTCGTGTGTGTTTAAATTTTATGACTGGGGTTGATCTTACTAAAATCTTTAGAATGTAACTGGGACCCTTGAAGAGCTTTTTGGCTCACTGCATAGCGTAAATTATATCTCAGTAAGTTTTGATCCAAAAAGTCAATATAAAACTGCTGACAGTGAAAAGAACTGTGAAAATGTATTATAACTCCACTGTGTATAAGAAATGTTTGATCTGCTTCCTTTCATAGAATCTTATTTCACAAGACATGTTTTCTGAAACTGGTCTAGGAAGAAGTCAATTATATTGTCTAATACCTAGAGAGCTTTTTTTAATGTGAGGATAAATGACTTCTCACAACAAGTGTTTTGAAGTTTTACTGACTTGTCTAGAGATTCATCAAAGATGATGGACATATTTTTGCGCCCAATGCTTTGTGATGTACATTCAAATCAGTGCAGCCTGTAGGTGGGCCTATAGGTAAGAGGCCACAGCCATAAAAACATAAGGAAGAGGGTAAGTCTCTGTGAACTCTTAAACTTAAAATGATTTGGTCTGTATAATATTGTCAAGAATATAAAGTGTTAGTGCAGTCATTTTCTCACTTTATACCTATTTACTAGGGTTGTGCCGACGGACGATGATGGCTGGCCGACATCACGATGGAGAGCCACCATCATGATGCCACGCCCCCCACCCTGTCAGACACTCCTAGTCGCGGGCGCTGGACGGGAAATCGACTGTCCTCCATAAACAACATGAAATCAAGGAGAGCTCGGGGTAACTTTTCCTGCTCCAGGTTTCCCACCGTGGTCAGAAAGAACAGGGGAGACACTTTGTTTCTCTCACTATGACTCTAGAGGCTACTTGCTCACACACAGGCCGGCTCGACGCACACACCGGCGCACAAGTATAAACATCAGGCCGCTTGCGTAGGCTACGGCGAAAGCTCTGCGTGGAGCCTCCGCATAACTGTAAAACAGGCGTGGAACGCTTCACACTTTCCTTTCTCCCCTCACAAGTTTGTGGACACTACTGTGTGCGTGCATCAATAAGTAAGTCTGATGTCCTGTGGGTACGGGACGATGTTATGTAGGATTTATGAATGTACGTTAGCAACACTAGGCTAATTGACGACGGTGCTATTTTGTGTGAGCTAATATTGCGCGTCTGTTCATGTGCGCTGCAAGAGTTATGTTTCTGTTTATTGAATGCGTTAGTCAGTGCAAACCGAGAATGTACTTTAATCTCAGTAATTATGAGGTTATTAGGTTATTACTGTCGCTCTGTTAAAGGCAAATGTTCCACTGTACTGTCGTTACGCAGAGCACGGACATCTGCACCGTAGTTAAGTGAAAGTGGGTCAAGTTGTAATTTACTGCCCCTAGCAGGCAGTATAGCCATGTAAAACTGTCTATTTGGGCATTTAAATGTATGTCTGATCGTTTCTGTTAACTGTTAGCCCATAGTCGTAGAAAACAATATTTATGTAAAGAGATATAGTAAAATAAAAAGTTTTACTGTAGTATCGTCAACTGACAATTTAGGGGACATATGCCCAAGCCTACTATTTACCTTCTTGCAGGAAAAGCAGTGGTGTTATTACTAACATTAATACACATTTTTTAAATAATTTCCCCTGCTAGGTCAAGTCAAAATATGTGCTGTGAAAAAGATCTATATTCCAAATAAAATGGGACATCTACTAATTTGGATAGTAAGATTTCAAAACCATCATTTTAACAAAGATGAAGGCGAATTGTTTTGTAAGAACTCCAATTCAGTACTGAAAACTCTCTGATTAAGTCTTGTATGAGTTTTTTATTGCACGTTAATAAATGAAAACTAATAGCATTGTTAAAATTACACTTTGCTCAAACTAACAGCAGGGTATTGTTGTAGATATCCACCTTGGATGGAAAATGTACACAAAACAACAGGAACATGTTTTAGGCCTACATTTTGAGAAATATAAATGACAGAATCCTTATAAGGTATGAGAAAAGCCAGTGTGTTGGGTAGGGCTGGGCACCGAACGTCGATACTTTTATGGCACCGACCGAAAATACTCCGATCCTATGAGTATCGAAAAATTATTTATCTTGTCGGTGCCCAATTTCGGTTCCAAAAGCGTCTGAGCGCGTAAGTGCAAGCTTATCTGTCCTCTCTGCATATTGACAGAGAGCGGAGCTCCGACACACACACACATACACACGCACGCACGCGCAGAGGTGCGGACGGAGGAAACTCAAGTAAACTAGCCTACTTACGTCGGCTCTGCAGTTTTGTTGAAGTCACAGTGAGTCACGGCAGTGCTGATAAAGTGGTTTCAGACAGCGTTTGCTGCGATATGATATTAATGGAGAGGCCAAAGCGCTCGCGGGGCTGTTGACGTTAGGCCGACTACACACTGGATGCGTCGCGTGAGCGTGTCAGCTGCGTGGCGTGTGCGTTTTTATTTCGGCTCCCATGTTAACAGGTTAGAGCTTACACACTGCCTGCGTGACACGCATGTCTCAGGTGGCACCGAAAACGCGTGCCTGCTAGAAATAGAACCAACGCTTATTTTTCACGCGACATCAATCGTGTTGGAAGCGTTTCCAGGCAAAATAGAATAGGAAAAGATGTTTATATGTCATTTTGACACAAATACATATTAATAAATGACATGTTCATGTTGGAAAGTCTCTAGGTTTTGACCTAAATGCAGATATAAATGTAATTAAAAAGAAAAATATATTGCACCTGTCAATACAGAACGAAATATTCTGTAACCTATTTTGCCATCAATACTGCTGACTGTATGAAGTATACTACTGCTTGAGTGCAGTAAATCAATGGGAAACACACAAATACATGTGTACAGACAAGGCTAGCAGCAGCGCCGGGGGGGGGAGTGTGTTTTAGAGCGAGGAGGAAGTAAGAGAGTGACGGCGATCAATTACATTCCTTTGCACTTAAGTTAGTTCTTCATTAGTTCAATGTTGACAACAGGGCAGTCACCAAAGTTTATTGTTAAAGGTCCCATGGCATGAAAACTTCACTTTATGAGGTTTTCTAACATTAATTTGAGTCCCCCCAGCCTGCCTACGGTCCCCCAGTGGCTAGAAATGGTGATAGGTGTAAACCGAGCCCAGGTTATCCTGCTCTGCCTTCGAGAAAATGAAAGCTCAGATGGGCCGATCTGGAATCTTGCTCCTTATGAGGTCTTAAGTTTGAAGTTTTGTTTTCACAATGATTCATTATAGGATTATGACATTATTGCAATATGTAAATCAACATTGACTCTTAATTTAACATATGGTTGGAAGAAGTAAAAATTGATCCAAAACGTTTTACTTCTTAAAAATTATGACTTTTATTATTGTGTAATGTAAGAAGGACTTTAACTGTTGTGACAGTCAAATTGACTTGTGCATATTGAAAACATTACACTTTTGATAACTGTTTTGATTCACAATTAAGGTGGAAAATAAAAGTGTTTTTTTGTGTTTAATGTATTTTTGTTGATGTTGAAATGGATTTTAAAACATATGGTATAGAAAAAAGTATCGTTGAGGAACCGGCATCGAAACTGAGGTATCGAAATTGGCACCGGATCGAAAGATTTTGAACGATGCCCAGCCCTAGTGTTGGGGAAGCTAAGGGAACAGTGCCTAGCTTAAACAGGGTGCTTGTTGATCCGTTTAAGAGTAGGATTGTCTTTTCTATCCACCACCTGCAAACCATATTCTCATGCAGTTGGCTTGGAGTGGCTGTTTTCAGTCATTCTGTGGCCTTTTTAGCTTTGGCAGTTAATACTGAAAACACCAAACTGCCTCCATCCTATGAGTAAACCCTTGCCTGCACTTCAAAAGATTTTGTTAATGTCAACTTCTCTATCTTTTGAAAAAAAAAAAAAAAAATCCTGACCTTTATCTACAGATGTGGATATGTTTCCCATTTATACTGTAATTTATTCTGGTGGCCAAATAGCTTTCCTCCAAAGGTTTTGTTCTGTTATTTCTGTTAAATGTCTGTGAGGAAATGCAGTTGAAAGTGCATATTGATTGAAAAATGTCTCAAGAGTTGTATAGATAAAAAGTGACTTTCTTATTCAGTAGTAAGCTTTGAGAATGCAACATTGTTTTGCAGTAAACTCTCTACTGTCAGATGACAACCGGCAACCTTTAACCCTCCGGGTCGACCAACCCGAATTTCTGAAACAGACTGTTTCCTGGTCTGTCTACATCGATTTATGTTGTGGGGAATTGGCCTACTCTACTGTAGAAGGACATGCTGCAATGGAGGTTATGACCACATCATGTTTCAGGCATATTTCTAAATGAGTACTAGATGTGGCACAGAATGCGTTAAGTCATACCTCAAACTTAAGCAGTGTATTTAAGCAAACTCGGGTGGACATGTTAGTATTGTTGGACAGTACAAAGGTGGATTATGCTTCTGAAATTGTTTGAGAAGTTTCTATGGAACTCCTTAACTACCAACTTTTTTACCCACCTTTGTGATATTTGGGTGACATATCACTTAGAAGACCCTTTCACATAATTGAATTATTCCTGGAAATGATCAGGAAAGTGTGTTATGACTCGGTGCAACACATTTTTGGACAAGCTAAAAACAGAAAATGCCACATGTGCCAATTGTGATCTTTCATGCCTTCATTAGGGAAGCCTGGCCCATAGACTGGGCATCACTCATCTGCCTTTGTTAAGCCACCTACTCAGTTCCAGTTCAATCTTAGATCCATATATCAGTGAGAACACTGAGTGCACAGTCTTCCTGGGGGGGCAGTCATTCCTGGCAGGGCATGGCTTTTTAACAACAACAAAAAAACAGCCAGCCTACCACTGTGTTTTGAATGAGGAAATATCCAGAGAGGCACAGCATGATTGTTTTCCTCAGTAGCATTTACAAACAGCTCCCAAATGTTTATGAGTCATACATATTGCTGCTTATTCAGAAAGTGACTGGATCAACTCATTGTTTTCTCCTGTGGAAGTTAAACATCTGATAGATGATTACATTGCAGATTGAAATGGTATGACTCAAGTGCTTTTTAAATATTAAACATAATATAACCTAAGCCCAATTTAGAGTACTACAATTCAGCATTCAGCATAGACTACTTCACATGGACATCTCATTCCGTACATATTCAACTAAGCAGTGCATACAATATCTTGTCACAATATGTTTGCTGCACAGTGGAAAGAAGCACAATTTAATGGGTAAATTAATTACTCTTCAACCAAGGATATATTAAAATGGTCTTCCCTATTATTTAAGGCCACCTGCTGGTGTCGCAAGACACAAACAAAAGTCACAGAATCCCTCTTCTGGATATCTGTTCTAAATTTCATGGCAATCCATCCGATAGTTATTGTAGTGTGGACCAAAGTGGTGGACCGACTGACCAGGGATGACATTGTCATAACTAGAGCCAAAAACTGAATAAATTAGTGGAGAAAAACCATGAATGCAGATGCTTTAAGGGCAGGAAGGGTCACTGAATGGTTTGATGAAAATTGTGTGAGTCATATGCCATGGCCTTCCTAGGTCGCAACCCAATTCAACGGCACTGGGAGATGCAGTCTATATCAGGTTGTACCAACTTTACCTGTTGAATTAAAAAGAAATCACGAACATAACTTAAAGGAAAGCATGATTTGTTCATTTCATTTTATCAATGGAATGGAGTCATGTCTGACAATCCAGTGAGCTTACAGCAGCTGCAGAATGCTTAGTTTGTCAAAACTGAAACTATGGCTGAGGATTTTAAAATAATAAATCACGATAAACCATCTTATAATAAAGTGTAAGGTGTTGAGGAAGGTGGTGACAGGACAGCTAAGGTTTACCACCCCATAGGTAAATAAATGAGTCAGATAGTCGATAAAAATCTTTAGCCGATGGATCCACGCTAGTGATTCAATATAAGTCTTAAAGGACATGTTAGAAAATTCTACATGTCCAGTTCAAAACCTGTTCGCAACCATTACTTGCTCAGCAGCAATCTCCACTTTAGAGGTAGCGTCTCTCAGTGACAGGCTGCATTGTGTCTTTTATTTCTAATTTGTTGTGCGTATGTCCATGATCAGCAGCAGGATTATGGTTTCCAATTCCCATCTGGTCTCACGCCATCTACATTATCTGACAGCTTAGAAGAAACCCACCCTTGCCTAGTAACACTGTTGCTAAGGCTTATGTAGAAACCATACAGACCTTGCAGCTAATTTGTGAAGCGTGATGAGAATTGAGAGCCCTCAAAATGCAAAACAGGAAGAACGACTCTTGACGAGACTCTCATCCTATTTTTTCTGCTCTCTTTTCCTGTCTGTCTTCACATCCGCTCTTTTTTTCCCTGCTCTCCACTGACATTTCCTAAGCACTTTATACTGTATATACATTTTGCATTTCCATGAGACTGCTGAGGCATCCAAGGAGAGCAGGGGGCAGAGGCAGTACAAATATGAAACACAAATGAGGTCAAAGTGCATCATATGCAATTCTGATGAGATGAATTAATGGTGGACCTCATTATTTGAATTGGGAATGTATGAGACCTGCTCCTTTTGGCTCTGCATTATTTCCACACAAAATGTGTGAAGGTTTTAGTGCAGATCATTTTGGCAGGCAGAAAAGATCAGAAATCGTTGTTTAACTACTGAGGTGTTTTGTATGAATTGCAGAAATATGGTCTGGAATATAAGTCTGGATCAGATGCTGGGTGCTTTTAGGTGTTTTACAGTGAGTACGCTGAAGATGCAGCGAGAATGTCTTTCCCAGTCTGCAGGGCTAATGATCAAATGCTGGCTAAATGTTATTATCTTCTGCGACCCTTTCATTAAGAGAGGTCAAAGCCATTCTAATAGCATTGGCTCTATCAAGGAACAACCCATTGCAATTTAAGACGTACTAACACATACACATTTGGACAAGTGCAATGAGTAGAAAAATCAACATAAGGTTTTAAGGTCAGCTGTGTTAGGTTGAATGCCAGTTAGCAGAATTTATCAGCTCCACAAGTGTTTCCAAGCACCTTCTTGTGGTTGTTGATGCTGCAGCCTAGGAGTGTGCATTGTGCACGCGATACCTTACAGATAGGAAAATAATTGACCGACTAGTTGTCACTGCCATATTAATGCTCAAAGCTTCACCAGTTTTATCCTTTTCCCGATGTCTGTGTTTTTGATTGTCTTTAGTGTGTTATGTTTTATGCATTGCTGTTCAGCTTTCAGCTCTACCATTCTGGCAGAGCACCACTCCTATCTGGTCATCATTCATGATGACAGGATGCACACGGATGCTTACTGCCACAAAATGACTTTTTGAAAAATTGTTATATCTCTTGAAGGAAATGGACTTAAGTTATGTAGGGAGTTTGTGCACATCTCTATGGGTGTGCTGCCCAACTACATTTAATATCTGGTAGATACAGCACTCTGTATGTTCACGTCCTATTGTCATTTTGTTATTTGTCTATATTTTGCATTCTACGTCATGATTTTACATAAAATATTTAATTTAATGAATTTGAACATTTTGTAAAATGTACAATTATGTGCTTTCTACCTGAACATGTTTTCTTAAATGATTACAAATTATTACCACATATTTGTATGTATGTGCATATACATGTCATATACACATGAACTAAAATCGCCCACAGCTTTAAAACATATATAGGAAAGATGTTGTCTTTCATGATGTTTTTGCCTTTTTTGTGGTCAGCTTATGCTCCTTTTGAAAACTCGCCTATCCAAGTGCCGATTGCCAGACCTCCCTCAAAGTCTACAAATGCTGCTAATTGGCATTTGTTCTAATTTTGCACCCTTTTATGGCAGTGTTTTGTAATTGTGATTAAGTTATTTCACCAATCAGGTTCTTTTCCATCAGGTGTTACATTATTTTGACCAGTCCCAGTATGGTGATTATAAAATACTGGTGATACTTTTGAATCAGCAACCTGAAATAGTAATTGATTTCAAATAAATCTTTTAATTAGACAATAATGCAAATTACACCACACCACACATTTAAAATTACTCTTTTTAATTATAAGCAATACAAACGTGTAGAGCAAACATTTATGGTAAAATGTCTGTGTGTGTGTGTGTGTGTGTGTGTGTGTGTGTGTGTGTGTGTGTGTGTGTGTGTGTGTGTGTGTGTGTGTGTGTGTGTGTGTGTGTGTGTGCGTGTGTGTGTGTCCTTGTGTGGATGCATATCTGTAAATGCCAATGCATGCAGTGAATCAGCGGATAGAAATTGAGTATCTTACCTGTGCAGATGTGTAAAATTGTAGATACTTCGAATATCCCTGTATGGTGTCACCTCAGTGCAGCAAATCAGCTTATTTTATTTTTCTTCACTCGTTTGTTCTAGTTACAGATCTTACATGTCTAGTCAGAAAGGCTTTCTTGCAGCTTATATAGAAGCCCACTGTGATGTGAGGAGTCAGGCAGGGAGACGGTGTTGTCTCACTCAGCACTGAGTGAAAGTGGCGTAGAGAGAAAGATAAGGGACCCACATAACCTCTCTCCCTGAAACCATCAAATTCTGCCCCCTCCTACCTATCTCCTTTACTTTGCCTGCATCCACACATTTCACACACACACACACACACACACACACACACACACACACACACACACACACACACACACACACACACACACACACACACACATAAAAAAAAAAAAACACAAAAACGCACACTGCATGTATCCCTCTTGCAGGCTGTGAATTGGGCACCAGGGCAGCAACCTATTATTTGCCGTCGGTGGGAGAGGGCAGCCTATTCTTTTTGCTTTAATTACTGTAAGCCAGCCTTGATTGCCTTCTGATTCCTCCACATCTGAAGAGGAAAGAGGGAGAAAATGAGCAACCGTGTGAAAAAGGGAAAGAATCATATTTACTGTGTTGTCTCTGGGGAAAATGCCCAGTTATTACAGCAAAAAAAAGATGCATATAAAAAATAAGTGAGCAAGACATCAGCTCAATCTGGTAACAAAAAAATAGATATTATCATCACATTTTTATGTCAAATCAGTCCTAAATACAAAATTCATACGAAGTTTTAAAATAATTTCCACAAACACATACAGTATGAGGCAGTGAGTCTGTCTATACCAAGCACTTGTACCGTCACTCTTCCACCAAATATCTTCGTACTGCCCTTTGTAGTGTATTGCCCACTCAGAAGAACCCCTGCTGACACATTGATAGCAGCTTAGAAAGCAGCCTCAAATAATGTTCACACTCTGATCTGTGTCTTCCTATCGCTCTCCCTCTCTCTGCTAAAGGCTGCTCCTTATCACTATTGTTGAACGCATGATGAGGATCTGACACGGCTCAGAAATCTACTCCAATCTACAACACCCATTTCACACCACATCAATTGGGGGCTGGATTCGATACAAGACAGACCACTCAATATTTTGTCTCAGAGAGCTCTGAGCCAAAACAAAAGAGACCGGTAGGAGAAAGCAGTTGATATGGATTGTTATATTTCAGATAAATATATTTCAGAGACTGAAATATAACTAAATGTTTGATTAGTTTGTCTTGCCACTGTGGAAAGCTTCCCAATAACGGGACTGTAAAGGTAGAGGTAGAGATTTTCATCTGCAGGACTGAAAGTAAGACTTACTTAAATGGTAAAAATAAACACAATCCATCAAAAGTGCCCCTAAATGTGAGCTGTTTGATATATGTGTTTATGTTTTAAACTGTATGTCTGGCCCTTTGGACTGAATAATAATTACGGTTGCTTCTGTTCTCTGCTGATGTATGCGTAAGCATTCAGGTACCGGGGTACTGTATGAGTCAACATTTATTTAATCTTGTTACCGGTGTGTCACAGTTATCTGTGTAATTGACTCTGAAATTATCTTTATCTTTTTGGTAGAGGTTACGGTATATTAAAGGGTAACTGCCTTTTTTTCAATCTGGATCATATTTTTCCTATGTTTTTGTGTCTAAGTGACAGATGGGAACAACAATCTTTGACATTGGTCCAGTATTAAGCAAGACCGCTGCAGTTGGCAGCGGCAAAAAAAGCTACAATCTTAGTTAATAGGGCAATTGTCCAGCTTGTATTTACCTTCACAAAAGTACTTGTTTTTGGCACTGACAGATTCAGATTAATATTCTAAGGGCCAGATGTACTAACGCTTTTGCGCCCACTTCAGGCGTATTTGTGTCGCAACGTGCGCGTAAAATCATGGCGAGGTATGTACAAACAGGCCGCAATGATGTAAAAGCGCAAACTGCATGTCGTGGGAGCTGAAAAGGGCAAATTGCGTTTTTCGTGTCATGCATATTTATTCATGGGAGGGTCGCGGGGAAAGGGGGAGTTTACCGTAAAGAGATGGGAGGGGAAGCGTAAAGAGCGCTTAATTACGTATTCCGCGGTATGTACAAACACCGCCAGTGATAGCGCGCCTCTATTTTGCGGTGAAAATTCTCCGCCTCTTAAAAGCAGGTGTAAACCTGGAAGCGGGTTTCCTCACATATGCCTCCTGGTGAAATGACAGCAGTAATCCGAGCAAGACGAAGACATAGGCCAAGGAGACGAGCTGAAAGGAGTTTTGCCACAAGGATCACAGATTAAGCAGCCATGCAAGATTACAGTTACTGGAAGAAATCAAAGATGACATTGAATCTCCGACTCAGAGTTCACATTCCAGCAGTTGTTAAACTCCCCGCTACATTACAAATATTGGCATCAGGATAATTTCAAACAGTCATAGCATCAGCAGTGGGAATATCGCAGTCTGCACTCAGCCGTATCATAGCACCAGTACTTACAGTTTACGGTATAGTGGGCGGAGAAAGGCGCTAATTACGGGTGACCTGCAGGTTTGGTAAATATGGCGTAAACTATGGTATCATTGCGTTCGCTATCTGCGGGTGAGCCATGGCGCTGATAACGCTACGTTCGCAAATGTACGTACATCTGGCCCTAAGTGTCTGACAACATTATGGAAAGGATCCCTTCAGAGAAAGACCTTTAAAACATCTTTGAGACCTTTCTGTTTAACCAGAAACAGCTCTGAAGTCGCTAGACCTAAACCCACCAGACTCCATTTAAAAAAACAATACTTTTAGTGTGTATAGAGCGTAATCGGTAGTGTGTAATAGTGTGTAATCGGTAAACTATATGGTTATTTCAACCAAAACTAGAGTTGTGATGTTTGGAAAAGTGGAAAGACGACCCAAAATGGCTTTTCACAGTTCTATTTTGTTTCCGTCGACTTTGAATGAAGTGTATTTTTCGATGCTAAAATTGCTGTTTATTGTCTGGTGGGTTTAGCAAACGCAATTTCGTGGATGTTTTTATGTTTAAAAAAAAGGATCTTACGCTTTAACAGAAAGGTCGACCTCCGTAGAAATCCTTTCCATAATGTTCTCAGACACTTAGAACATTAATCTGAGCCTGTCAGTGGCAAAACAAGCACTTTTGTGAAGGTAAATACAAGCTGTACAATTGCCCTATTAACTTACATTGCATGTTTGTTTCCGTGTGTGTGTGTGTGTGTGTGTGTGTGTGTGTGTGTGTGTGTGTGTGTATACAGCCATCTTATCAAATCTTTGTAATGATTTTGGCTTTGGGACATATGTACGCTATCGAAAACAAACTTCTGCTATATTTTTGCTTTTATTTAACCTAAGGTCTGTTTGTGAAACAATGGATAATTATTTACTGTAAATCAAACCATCTGAGGAGATTAGAGAGAAATCACTCTTGTATTATAAGCTTGTGTGTTTCATTTTAGTTTTGGAGAAATGTGACAAAGAAATGTGTTTGAGTAGAAGTATAAAGTAGCATTAAATATAGTGTAATTTTGATTGCCATTGTTGCACTTGAGACAGAAGATGCTTTTTACATTTACAGTTACATAATAAAAGTAGAAGGACATGTGGAGAGCACAGACCAGTGTGTATAGTCAGGTTTCCATCCAAATGTATAGCAAATTATATATAAAATATAAATTTCGAGAAAATCGGCAAAAGAAAATGCGAATGAATACTTGTTTCCATCCACTACCATTATGAGATTTATTTGGAGTTGGTTCATTGAGATAAGCAAGTGGTGCTGATTATCCAGTCACAAAACCAATATACCACAGCGGCAGAAGGCACAACAAGATGATGTAATTTAAAAAAACCCAAGTTGAACCCCAAATGCAGAAAACTTCTCCGCTGCTACGTTGTGAAGAGAACGGACGCCAGCAGCTGCGGAGCACCGTTAGTGGCTGTAGCAACTCAAATTCAGCCAGCTGAGGGCAATCCCCAGTGTCGGGGGGGCCACAGAAGGCTGGCGGCAGCACTGGGTCTAACCTGCAACCGATCTGGGATTAGACCCCTGCAACTGGGGTTTGTGCTGGCTAAATTCAAGTTGCTAGAGTGGCCGAGGTCCATGTGGACAAATTAACCAACTGACAGACAAACCACGCCGAAAACATGACCTCCTTGGGTGCCTTGGCGGAGGTAACAAGGTTATTTCACAATGTTGAATGTTTGAGTTTGATTATCACTGAACTGTGATGTTTTGAGGGTGTAGCAGCACAGCACATTGTCTGCCTTACTAAATCTCACAGTCTGTCTACATTTTGATTCAATGCCCCTGAAGGACACATTTAGGAACAAACCGTCATGGCAGATTAGCCCTGATCTCCATATGTCTGTATGTACACGAGTCACCCTCCAGGAGGGAGACACTATAGAGATGAAAGCTGGGAAGGGGGTGAAGCAGAGATTTGTGGTTGAAGTGAAAGCAAGAGTGGTGCTTTTAGTGTAGCGTTGAAAAGATAAATCAATTGATTTTATCCAAAGCATGAATCAGAAAGATGCAGTGCTTTAAGACAGGATAAGTATGCAGGAGACTTGCTTGAAAACAATAAAGACAATAAGTCAAGTCAACTTTATTGTCAATTCTGCAATATGCGCCAGACGTACAGAACAATTTATAAAATACGTTTCTCTCCGACCAACGGTGCAATAAGGACATGTACAACAAGTATAATATAAAAGAAGATAAGAAATATATACAAATATACAGAGCCCCTAAGGGGAAATTTTATGTGAGCACATGAATGCCGTATATTGATGTAGCCTGGGCCATACTGGAGACAGTGACAGCTAGAGAAATGACTACAGTACAGGAGTTTGTTGCACTATATTGTAATCTAGGTCTTCATTATAAGGACATTGCTGCTTTGCTTGCAAGTTGTCACCATTATATTGTTTTGATACGACATTTAAAACATATTTTAAAGTCTTGTAATCTGTTCTGGCGTAAGGGATACAGCGATTTGAATCGGGCAATTACTTTCATTTATGAACAGTGACGAACATTTGGCCAACTCCACGGATATAGGTGGATGTACACAAAATGCAAGGAGAATAGCTTAAACATAAGGAAAGAGGATGTTCGATTAATGGCACCGTTCATAACAGCGCAAAATGGGTTTCAAAGCGCGCAATGTCGGCGCACATGAAAACAAATCTAGTTTAGTTTCATGTGTGCACATGTGCTGACAGCTTGGGGAATGAAGCTGTTCGCCAGTCTGGTGGAACAGGCTCAGATGCTCCGGGACCTTCTCCCAGATGGCAGGAGGCTGAAGAAGCTGTTTGAGAGGTGGCTGAGGTCACCCACAATGCTGGTTGCTTTGCGGGTGAGGTGGGTTTGGTAAATGTCCAAGAGTAAGGGAGTGGGACACCAATGATAAGAGGAGGGACAGAGAAAGAGAAAATAAGAAGAATATCTAAAAGGTTTTTCAACTTTATAGTTACTGTATCAATTTATTATGATTTTATGCTTGGATGCCACCTTCCTTATTAAAACAACCAAGTGATATGAAAATCCATAGCTCGCCTTTCCTTACTTGCTCTCAAAGACATTTTCAAAGTCATTGTTTAAAAAAAGAAAACATTATCTGCAGAAAAACCACAAGGATTATGTGAAATGGCTGATTCATTTACAGTGTGGCTTTTTACTCCCTGTGGTAAGCATGACAGCAGATATGCAGAGCTGGACATAGCCTACAGTACGTACACTTTTACAGTATCACAACGAGGCCTTAATTTGAGCCTGAACACGCCGGAACATGTTCCGGCACCTCCGACATTAGATCTGGAACCTTTTTTATTGGATCCGGCACGTCCTGTGTCACTATGAAAATGAATTGCCTAAATGAAGAAAAAAAAAATACTGTTTGTGTAGTGTTCAATGTTGTTATCTATATTGTTAGTCTTTATTCCCCATTGAAGTTCCACAAAAATGTTGTGTTTGCATTTTCGATGCGTTTTGAGGTGAATTTTCAGGGTAAGGCCGGCCACAGACTGGATGTGTTGTGTGAGCGTGTCAGCTGCATGGCGTGTCCGTTTTTATTTCAGCTCCCATGTTAACAGGTTAGAGCTTACACACTGCCTGCATGACACGCACGTATCAGGCGCGTCTCGAGCCGCCCCGAAAACGCGTGCATGCTAGAAATAGAACCAACACCTATTTTTCACGCGACACGCAAGCGTGTTGGAAGCGTTTCCAGGCAAAATCGAATAGGAAAAGATGTTTATATGCCATTTTGCCAAGAATAAATGACATGTTGATGTTTGAAAGTCTCTAGGTTTTGACATAAATGCAGATATAAATGTAATTAAAAAAGAAAAATCTATAATTATCAATTTTCAAATATTGCACCTGTCAATACAGAACGAAATATTCTGTAGCCTATTTTGCCGTCAATGCTGCTGACGTTGTCTTTGCTGTAATCAAATCAGTATATATTTATGTTTAACATGGTATTTCATTTTATCAATGGGAAACATACATGTGTACAGACAAGGCTAGTAGCAGCAGCACCGCGTCAGACACGTTTCTGGTGTGTAAAGACATAGAAAAATCCACACAGCTGCCACGCAACTGACACGCAACAGAAACGCCACGCTCACGCCACGCTCACGCCACGCTCACGCCACGCTCACGCCACGCTCACGCCACGCTCACGCCATGCAGCCAGTATGTAGCCGGCCTCAAGGCTCTTATTTACTAGCCGCAACCCAGCTGGCGGTCATGGGATTGGCGTAACTAGCGCTGGTGGTCGCGACACTAGTTGCAGTCTTCTCCTGAACAGAGGTGGCGCTAATGAGGAAAGGCTCCCGACTTTGCTCTTTCTACGGACTAGAAGAAGAAGAAAAAGATAAACACCGGCAGAATTGGCAGCAGCATTGACGTCAATGCTTCGAAAGTCTTTCGTGTATGCTCATGTTGCTTAACTGTGCCAAATGGGAATGTTATCCCGTCATGATATGTTTACCGATAGCTTATCGCTCGACTATAAATTGATGCTGCTGCATGCTGTTTTTGGCTAACGAGTCAGTGCTGGAGCCAGCTGGGGGCAAAATGAGCGGTGACCCTTCAGACATAATGAACATATTCAAATTGTGTTTGAGAACTATTGTGGTTTCAAATGCATCTGTTAGCTCAGGTGCTATTTGCTGCTGTTTGTTCTTGTCTGGTATGGCAGCGGCTGGCTGAAGATCTCTGATTTACAGGACACATGGCCTCAGCTAAAAGTAATGCCTTATATTGATCATGTTAAAAGGAGCTGTTACTGCCTTGTGAAACACTGGCATAGCAAGCACTACATACATTCACGTTCATTTTTCAATTTAAAATTAAATTGTGATCCATTTAAGGCTATATCAGAGCTGGCACAGCTGGAATAGTTTTAAAAAAAAATCTTTTTGGGGAAACTACTCACCACAATATTCACCATAGACTAGTGACTGACTGCCATAAGCTGCACTGCACTGCACTGTCTATTGATTAGTTTCTTATTAGAACAACTGCATTATATCATGATGCAATGTGCAGAACCATCTACGTCTTTCCTGTATGATTTGCCCTTTTACTATACAAATTGTGAATGGTTTACAGTGCTGCTGACAATTTAACAGAAAATTATGTTTTTAGTTGAGTTGAGCTTTTTTCCTACCTTTCCGGCAGCTGTGGGTTTCCATTCATTTCCGTTCAAATCAATTGGCAGGTACTGTCTTTCTATTCTCAGGTTGGTAGAGGCTGTTGTTTAATCAGTTTGTTCACTCCCACTCGCAGGCTAAAAAGATTAAAGTTATGTATCACAGACAGTGTACACAGTGACCGTTGTTGGCTGGCTATTAACAACAGAGCTAAGGGGTGCAAATCTGTCAGATAGTCTGATAGACTTAACCTGTAGAGTTCAAAAAGCTTTAAAGGTCCCATGACATGGTGCTCTTTGGATGCTTTTATATAGGCCTTACTGGTCCCCTAATACTGTATCTGAAGTCTCTTTCCCGAAATTCAGCCTTGGTGCAGAATTACAGCCACTAGAGCCAGTCCCACAATGAACTTTCCTCAGGACGTGCCATTTCTGTGTCTGTAGCTATTGAGGAGGAGAGAGGGGGGGGAGGGTGGAGGGTAGGGGTGTGGCTTGACCAACTGCCACTTTGCTCGTTTGAAAGCCATGATGTCTCTCTTTCTCATGGGCAGGCCAAATTCTCTGGGCAGGCAAAGCAGAGAAAGGGGACCTTGCTCCTTATGACCTCATAAGGAGCAAGATTCCAGATCGGACCATCTGAGCTTTCATTTTCTCAAAGGCAGAGCAGGATACTCAGGGCTCGGTTTACACCTATCACCATTTCTGGGGGACCATAGGCAAGCTGGGGGAACTCATATTAATGTTAAAAAATCTCACAAAATGAAATGTTCATGCCATGGGACCTTTAAAGTGCTCATATTATGCTCATTTTCAGGTTCATAATTGTATTTAGAGGTTATACCAGAATAGGTTTATGTGGTTTAATTTTCAGAAAACACCATATATATATATATATATATATATATATATATATATATATATATATATATATATATATATATATAGTTGTACTACACATTGCTGCAGCTCCTCTTTTCACCCTGTGTGTTGAGCTCTCTATTTTAGCTACAGAGTGAGACATCTCACTTCTGTACCATCTTTGTTGGGAGTCGCACATGCGCAGTAAGTACTGCTAGCCTGTCAGTTGCAGAGCATGAGGGAGTGCCATGATGGCAGCTAGGTGAGCATTATAACGTGTGTTACAAGGTGATGCACGTTTGTCTCTGAAGTAAAGGCTGGACTACAAACAAGCTGTTTGGAGCAGTTTGTGAACAGTGTTTTCTCTGGAAGATGGTAAGTCCCTTTGGGGGGGGACTTTGGGCTTTTTCACTTTGTAAACCTATAACATGTACAAAAAGATATATAATACAATAAAGGAAAGGGAAATAGCCAAAAAGCATAATATGAGCACTTTAATATATACGTGTGTGTATATATATATATATATATATATATATATATATATATATATATATATATATATATATATCATTGTGAAAATAAAAGAGATAAAAAGATCTACAGCAATAGTTTTTAACCATTTAGTAAACAGTTTAGTGTGTTCTTATGTACAAAAATCATACATGCAAATGGTACATTTTCTTTTACAATGTTTTTATTAATTTCCATTCTAATACAATTTTTAACAATTGTGATGCGTCACAAGTTTTCTTCTATTTGTTTTCTAAAATGTCCTCTTTTAAGTTAAGGCAAATGGTACAATTATGAAAATCTGTTCTTTTCCCTTTGTTGTCAGTCTTGAGATGATTAATTCTCAGTGCACTTCACTGCAGAATGTCACGCTGCAAACACATGTCAGATTAGACAGAATTTGGCTGCTTTGCGGTCCAGAGTGTACACTCAGCGCCACCTCCTGTGTGTGTGTGTGTGTGTGTGTGTGTGTGTGTATGTGTGTGTGTGAGGCAATAAAGAAATAAAATGAGTCAAATGAGCTGCCAGTAATGCATAAATATCAGTATTTACTTGCTAGATGAAGACGTGTATCTGTATATCATGGTGATGTTATTTAGTGACAACCATCTCCCATTTGAAAATGAAAAATAAAAACAGCTTTGCTCTGCCAAGCTTTGCTGCTTTGACATTTGTTGATGCTTGTGGTACGTTTTTCCTCTGTATCCTGAAAATCTAATTTCCTGCAGGATTCCTGTAGATTTAGTGAGAATTTCTACTAAATACTGTGACCCCAAGTCTTGTTATTCAACCTTAGTGTATATGAGTGCAACTTTGAGTCACCCGGTTATAGCCAGATTATAGTGGGTTACATTTTGCTGTATGTGAGCTGTAGCCTATCTGCCTGATTATTAGTGTGTTTGACCTGCGTCAGCCCCCTGCCTGTTTATTGACCATTAAATGTGCTTTTTACTGTTTCTTTACCCCGAAATAACCTTGTGGACACCTTCAGTGCTACTTTGCGGTGGTGCTGCTCTGTTGCGATCCTGGCTTTCCATGCTGCTGTCTCATTTGTTTTCTTTGTGATATATGCAGTGCATATATTTACCTTTCTTTTATACAACTTGCAAACTGTTCCTTCCGTCTGGAACACTTGTTTTTGACCAAATAAGGTCAGTGTTAATGGTACTCCTCAGTACCCGGAATCCCCGCATTTTTATTGCAAAAAAGTCACATATATCTTAGCAGAAAGTTGAAAAATGTTGCGTTTACTTCACAAAAGAGCAGCCATTTTCCCCTGTTGCCATGGGAACATTATGAAGTGACGTAATTTCGCCTAGTGAGAACACGGTGTTGGGGGAATCACTTTTTTTCTTTTTCATCAAACCACAGTTTTTGCAAGTTCCCGCAATTTCATCGCATAAAATTGCATAAATATCCCGCATATTCCATAGCATTTTTTAAGAAAACGTGCCGCATAATCAAGGATTTTTTGCCCGCAACAATCACAAAAAGGAGGGACTGACAAGGAGGTAATTCACTGGGAAAAATAAACCTAAAAACATGGTGGGATTCCAAATATGTCATTTAAATAATTTGCTGGAAAAAAGGAGATTAGATTATGTCTTGCCAGCCAGAAACCACCTGATGTTAACTTTTGTTGCCCTCCCGTTTTTAATTTTCCCATTTTATCTAGTCAGTATCAGAGGTTCTGTGGGGATAAAACCTTTGTTGATGCCATTCAACTATGAATTAAAGGTCACTGTTGGGATATTTTGGTTTTATGTTGGTGTGGGTGTTTATGTGTGTATACAACTGTGCCAATAAACTGTTACAGTATATGCATAACACCAAAGAATTTCTAATATAGGAAGAAGTTCCACTCCCTCGTTACTGGCGCTCACAGGCCAGTGCAGAATGAATGGGACTCTATGGAGCTGTACCCCTAAATATCCACTTTTGAATGTTGCATTCGAAAGGGGAGGCAAAGAAAATACATACTGCTGGGTGTTAGATTTTTTTAAAGTCGCTTTTTTGTTCTAAAAAGCCTTTTAAAATGTCAATGACGTCATACACATATATGGCCAGAGATACTGCTTTACGGCAAGCTCTGAATCGCTTCCTTTGTTCTCTCGAGGCATCGACAACACAGCTAACAGGTTAGGCTCTCCCTGTCAATACACATGCTAGAAAGAGGTTTCCTAATGTTTTAACGACCACGCCAAAATATTCACTCTGACATTCTGGCTCCGCTTCGGATGCCATCAAGCGGGATCTCTGATCGTAATCAGTCCTTCACTGACCAATCAGCATTCATTAGCAGAATGCTAGCGTGGTATGGGCAACAACGACTCAACCTGTAAGAAATCGAAAGGGCATAAGTACTCGTTCATTCAACTTTTGACCTATAATCCATGTTGAACTTGCAAAAACTACAATCAAATCTGAGATTTCTCAACGACAATCAGGCGAAAGAGACAAATTTAGCCGTCTAGCTCCATATAGAGTCCCATTCATTTTGCACTGGACCGTGATCACCCCCAGTGGAACTCTGGTGGAACTGCAACCAAAGTAGGTACAATGGGGCTGAATGGGGAGTGGAATGGCTTTCCGTAGACGGGCTTTGATAACACCATGTTTTTCAGTGTAGACAATGTGATGTAATGTTAATGCAGTGATGATACTATTTAGGACGTGAAGGAAAATAGGGGAGGATAAAAATAACAGTTGTGCTTAGGTTCATGTTATTAATAAAGGATTAAGTTACTTTGAACTAAAAGAAGTGTCAATTATTGCACTTGTACTGCACAGCTCAATATATGTGAAACAAGTGTGGCATAAAGACAAAATGGCATGTAGAAATTCTCTGACCTTTTGTGTTATATGCATGCAATGCAGTGCTGCTTATTACAGTGCTTAGGAGAAGTGAGGGAGGGCATGTCAAATTACTAATGAAATAGGGTTTGGCACTTCCTGGTCCTCTTGTGCAACTTAAGTGCTGCAGATAGTTTAAATATATGCTGCCAGGCTTTATTTAAAATAAGGAAATGGGACCACGTTAAATTCTTAAGGCACTATTTCACCTTGCTCAGAGTCTAGCACCTGTTGAGCTTTTTAAGCCTTCACATCCAGCCTGAGATCCTTGTGGTCACGTGGTTGTACAGAATCCAAGCTAAAGGCCAGAGGTAACCTTTTTAGTCAGGCAATGACCTGTCTGAAGAGATCTGTCCAGTTACTGCAAGTCACTGTCGCTGTCAAGGTATTGTACTCTATGTAAATATCTTCCAAAAGGGCAGTTGTATCAGGAATACACGTAAACATACTTATTTTGCTGTAACTTAACTAAACAATCATTAAATAAATAGTCTTGTACAATTAGAATAAATAGATTGGTACATTAGCAGATCAGGTCTGGTATATAAAACCAATGAACCCTGCTTTTACATCTCAGCGTTGAGCTGTCATGGATTCCTTCATCTCACATTGCCCTCTTGTGGATTTCACCATTTGACTATTCCCTCTGCTTTACTTGATGCTGAGTAGGGTCAATAAAGTGAACATCTGGTTCCATAAGAAAGGCAAACTCTGTCTTGATTGGCCAAGTAGGGACATGGAAACTTCAGTGCACGGCTCCACAGTGGAGAGTAGTGAAGTTGATGAAGCACATTAGAGGACCCTGTCCGTGCTCATAAAAGAAGAATTAGTGGCTACTGTGTTGATGTGATTGTTGGAGTCCACACTTTATCCTATAATGCTATAATTATTTCAGCTTTGTTAGCAAGAAAGACAGAATTCAAATGCAGTATTTGAAAGGGAAATCTGCAAAACACCTAAATCCTATTACAGTCTGCGGGATAAAACGTGGAGCACATTTTAGCATGTGTGACAGTTTTAGTTCAAATGAAGCAAAAACAGAATCAATATTTTGCAAAGTAGTTTTATTCATAATTACACTTAATGTTTTATCATTTATGTTTCACTCGAATATTGTAAAATCTTTGTAGTTAAATTTGTGTCATAACCATATGTTTGCCTATAAAACAAAAGGCTAACAGTTATACTCTAGTTAGTCATTTCAAAACACTGAACAAGTAGAATAGGCATACTGTAAAACCACTGCTGGATATATAGTGAGAAGATGAGACAAGATATTTGATGTATTGATTGACATATTTTACATTTCTGTCCTCTAAATCCCATTACTTTTATATACCTTTTTATAGGGCAAAGGTTTAAAAGGTAAACCATTTTTATTTTAAATATCACAGGTTTTTAAATGCATGGTTCACATGGTCTTGTTGCATCAGGAAGCAGTGGAGGAAAGTGAGATAATGACAAGTCAACATTTACAATATATTTTAAATGCATATTTTATAGAACAATATGTTAATAAGCAAATGATAAAAAGAAAAGGCAAAAAAGAATCAGTTATCACTGTTTTAAATGAATGGTTCATTTGATTAACATTCTATCCAGTATTACCATCATCATCATCATCATCATCATCATCATTATCCTAGATAGATACATACAAATAGAAAAAAGACATCTAAACCAGATAAAACCTGAACTTAATCAATAAAATGTCACATGTACTATAATAGTAGATAAGTAGAGACTAGTATACAACATAGGTACACATAGGATATAGGCACAGGGCAGTCCTAATATCAGCATCATTCTTGTAGGAAGGCCTCCTTCAGACTGTACAATGCCTCCTGCTTAGTGATCTTCTTCCACTCCTCAGGAATCTTTGTTGGCCCCTGCTTGTATTCCTTTGCAAACCTCTCACTGAACCTCGCCAACACATACCTGTAAATTAAAGATTATTTAGCTTTAAGTTCAGTAAGATTTAACAATATTTACACTGGTACATTAAATTTAAGATAATGTAAGATAAATTATGATTATGATTATTAAGTCTAAATAAACCACACAGTACCTCCAGTACGCACTAGGCATCCGGCTGTTTGGGTCCTCAGGGGAGATGAGCCAGTCTGGGTAGAGGGAATGGAGGACCATGCGTGCCACAGACATGTCTTCTGTGTCTTTGCTCATGCCTGGGTTGTCCTCTGTCATGCTTTCAGGGCAACTGAGAGGACAGGACAGAGAACCTGAGTCATGGGGCAACATGTCTTTGGGCCTGTGGAGCAGAGCCCTGTGAACCTCGTGCCCCATCTTGTTCAGCTCACAGGGGGCTCCACAGAGAGGACATTGCTGGTCGCAGCCTCTCACTCTGCTTAAAAGGATGCATTGGGGCTGAATTGGAAGGCATTGAAGAAGTTGGGTGGTATCCACATTTTGGGAGAACTCCTGGGCTAGGTCCAACCGCATTACAGCCAGCAACTCCATTAGACATGTGACAAAGCGATCCCATTCTGTGGTGATACTGAAAAAAGGTCCATCCAGAGAGGCCCTACTGACATCCACATCTCCATCGCTCTCTAAAGTGAGGCACACTCTTTCCAGCAGCGGCTTTGTATCACTCAGCACTCCATTGGTACCTTCTGCCGCTTGGCTCACTGCTGCCGCAATCTTTCCGATGATTTCTCCAAGTCTCTGTTGTCTCCATTTATTCAAGCTGGTTGATTCAGAGAGGTGAGCCACCACTATCTCCTGGATCTTCCTCACTCTGATGTTTTTATAGGAAAGCAAATATTCCAGGAAGCTTTCAAAGCAGTCCTCCTCTATAAGCTCTTCCAGCAAGCTTTGGTGGAAGGCGCGTGGGGACTGATATTGCTGGGCTTTACCTTGGATTTCTTCTACAATGCACATCCCCAGTGGTCTATAGATGTAGTCCGACACTGTAGGTTTGATGATCATGGAGGTAAATGCTTGAGCCACCCTCTGACACTGGTCTCTCTTTCTGAACTGGTAGATAAACTCTGCCATGTAGGTACTCTTAGTTGCAGTGATACCTGTCAAAAGCTCCCTGTCCTTGGCATAGCGGTCATGTAGTTTTTGAAAGTCTTGGCATGCAGCGCTGCAGAGATAAACTTTCAGTTCCACCTCAAAAGCTGATCTGATTTCCATTGATGTTTCTTTTAAACCTTTTTCGACATTGTCTAACAGTGTTGTAATGTAGCTGTCAGAGAAATCTGCTGGTAAGCTACATTTATCCGCTACAAACTGATTGTATTCTTCTATAATATTGCATGCTAACCGTTGAGCTTCTAACCTCTGCTGTCTGTTGTTGTCTTCAAACATGTGCTTTAATCTGCTGCGGTATCCAAAGTGCTCATCATAAACTTGGAAGCTAGCTGTCTGGTTTTGGCCGTTGACTTCAAGTTTTTTCATGTGTTTGTGGAGACCACGGCTGATTAGATTCTCTTTCAAAATATCAGTCACTCTTGGAGTAATATCATCTGTCTCTGAAGGCCTGAAGTCAAAGTTGGACAACGTCTTACTCCATGTACCCTCAAACTCCTCTTCTAGCTCTGTATCTTGAAGGAGAACTTTGGTTGACTTGCTGTTCTCTAACAGTGTGTGTAGCTTGGATTCCTGTTCTTTTTCCAGTAAGCCCTCAAATTTTTCCAACTGTGTTAAAGAACAATGGCTCTCGTTGACTGTCCCCAATCTTTGTATTATGTCTTCAGTTACTCGCTCCTGAAGGTCATCCATATTGCTCATTAGGATTGGCCTGAATGTGTTCATTTTCAGAAGGTTTTCTTTCATCAAATAGGCCTCTCCTTTAGACCTGAGTTTGTCCACCTCTGTTTTGATTTCCTCTCTGGCTTCATCCTTTAGCTCACTCAGAAGGCCATGTTGGATCGAAGCATCTTCAGCCTTTGCCTTTGTGGCACAGATTTTCCTTCTTGCCCCATTAAGCCAGCTTTCAATGTGTTCCAGGAAAGTATTCTCCCACTGGGAAAACTCTGTGCACAATAAAGAGAAGGCTAAAGCTATGTCAGTATTGTGCATACCAATGGAGAATGATTCTGCTTTCACTGTATCCCAAACAGCACACAAACGGCTCATAAATTCAGGCAGACCTTTGGCTTCAGACTTAGCGGCACAGTTCTTCAATGCCCCCAACAGGTTTTGCTTAAGCTTTAACACAGCCTTACTATACTGCGTATCAGTTGGTTCAGAGAGGGACATATTGTACCAAGGCCCTTTGACACAGGTGATAGAGCTTGTGGTTTTTGCATAATGGTTATTAGCATTGCTGGTTCCTCTGTCCCCAATCTCAGTCTGAAGCATATCCGATACACGTCTTAACTGTGATGCTTGTAATAAGCTGTTTATGCTTTCATCCTGGGCCAGGAGTTGGCAAATGGGCATGGAGCCACATTCTTTGATGCGTAGGAGAGCATTGACTATGACAGTGAAGTTAGCTTCAAACTCAGAACCCACATGTGAAGAGATGCTCTGCATTAAGACATCACTCAATCCTGTTGCAACAGTGGCCATCTCATTGTTGTGAATCAGAATATTTCTTTTGTTGTCTAGAGACATTGAGCAGAGACCTACATCAATTAAAAACAGAAAATCACACTCCATGTCCTTTCTGAGGTTATCAGGGAGACACAGGACAACCATGTACACCCCTCTGGTGGCTCTTTTCCTTCCATCAGGAAATTTCACCCCAAATAACGCAGAAAGAACCTCAGCGTTCCTGTCATGATGTATTCCGAGGTTTGTCAGCACTCGGGTCCTGCACTGTTCTTGAGGAAGGCGGCGTTTAAGCTCTGCAAAGACACAACCCAGCCAGCGGATGGGAATGTTTGAGGCATCTCCATCCATTAGTTCAAGTGGAATTCCGTAGAGAAGAAGGTCTGTAGCTAAGCTAGATAGACGCAACACATTGTGGCTCCCACTGCCGGGGTTGATGTGTGTTAGCTCAAAAATCAAGCCCATCTCACGCAAAAAGTGCTCCAGTCCCAGCGTTGACGGATCAGGTTCAAAAGGCTGTGAACATGATGCTACCTGGTCAATGGAAACATCTAGACACATGTGTTGTTGCTCAGAAACTTGCTGCTCTTCAGTTGTTTCCTCTTCGAACGTTGAATCTGTGCAGAAACTATCACTGTCCCCTAGGTCGTCATTGATTCCATTTTGGAGCTCATCATAATGTTCTGGCATGCCATGCTCCATTTCTGTCTGCAGATTTGTGAATACATCTTGTGGACTGTTTAGTTTTTTGATTTGCTTCAGCCAAAGCCTCAGCTTCATCCAACTGAGGAAATAAGTTCTTTCCACTGTATCTGTTGTGAAAAGCGCATCAGTGAAAATCTTCATCGCTGGAGTCATCTTGTAGCTGCTCAACTCTACCAAGATGTCTTTCATTTCTTTTTGCAGTTGGGGATCAGTTTCTTTTCCTTCTTTTCTCTGTTTACTCTCCTCCTTTTCTAATTCAGCAAGTTTGCTCCATGAAGGCCCCTGCAAAGGAAGCTGTTTCTCTCTAAATTGAGCAGATCCCTCATCTAAACCTCTCAATACTTCCTCCACTTTGGACATTGCCTTCTCACAGGCTGCCCCTTCATCTACATTAAAGCCAAGGTCCTCTGCTAATTTTGCTGCTGCTTCAAGTGTAACATGTTTCAGCTCGTCTGGTAACAGATCTTTCAGGGTTTCACACAGCCTATTAGCTAGTTCCTCCTCACTCAAATCTCTCCCTTGCAGCACTGATCCTCTGGGAACCTTCATGTATTCTTCAAGGTTCAGACCAGCAAAGCCCACAACTCTGTTCTCATTATTCTCAGCATCTGATAGGTCAATCAATATGAGCTTGCTGGCCATATTTTTGCAGGAGGTAAGAATTAGCTTTTCGTTCTCTCTAAGATCCCCACAGAAAACAACCACAGCTGAAGACACTTTACATAGAAGGCTGAGGCATTTCTCATGTGAACTGGCATCACCACGGAGGTTAGAGATTACCACAGGGACAGGGAAAATATCTCTGGTAGTGTCTCCAGTGGGTAGATACCATCCAATCTCTACCAGGCCATTGGAGAGCCTACGTGGAAGCTGTCCTCCATCCATTCCCCTGTGGAGAAATGTGTCACTGGGAGATCTGAGTCCACTTATAACATTGTTTAGTACCTGGGACTTAGAGACACCACTGTGACCAAGCTTTACACAAGAAACTACAGGCATGTATGTACTTGCCAAATCCCCCTCGTAGACCTTACTGTTATTATCCGGAAAATGAGACCCCCATTGGCTTACAGCACCTCTCAAAGGCCAAAGAAGAAAGCGACTAGGTTCTTCTGGATCTATGTTTGGAAGGACCAGGGGCACAGCAAACTGGCATTGCAACATGCGCACAGTCATCTCCTGCTGAAGGAAAGTGTTGGCAGTCATAAAGACAGCTGCAACTAGATCAAGAGGGTTGATGGCACTCTGGCTTTCTCCTCTGAAATCATTGATTATCTCATCGGGTGATTTGTTGGCATTGTTCGGAACATCATGCAGAGATTTGCAGCAAGGACTTCGGGCATTTGGGCTAAGCAGCCAAAGGCGTTGGAGGAAAGCATTTGGTAGATCCTTGGGCTCCATAGGTTCCTGGTTTTCCAGAGCCCAAGTGCTGATGTCCAAAATAGATGCTGCATCCAGTGGTGTAGTCCAGAAGGCCTCCAGGCCCAGCTTATTTAGGACCTCTGCTTGTGCATTGACCTTTGGAGGTTCTGGTTTGAAAAATAATCAATTATTTAGCCTGTGGATTAGCAACATTTTAAAATTTTACATAGTAATATAGTTATATTCAGTTAAGAATTGAAAATCATATGATTAGGAAAAAAGCCAAAGAATTGCTTTAATTTGGCTAAAGCCAGTCTCAGACTACAGGAGTTCCAGGCAATTTATCCCCAATTTAGCCCTCCCGTTAATCAGGGGAGAAATGGTAATGTGAGCAGTTCACAGATCCAATCTTAAGCCTCCCGAACCAAACTCAAGAACCTAAAACCGACAACCTGTGTTGAAAGTGTCTCCCAAACTGTGATGCGCCATTATTTTCAAATCTTGCAGTGTGTGCATGTTTAAGATTAGTGAATATTTGGGAAGATTCTCCTTATGTGCATGTTGCAACCGGATTTCAAAATTGGTTAGGATTTTAAAACTCCTGTATTCTAAGCACAGCTTCAAAGTGGTAAAAATGTTGTAGTTCTACTCTGGAAAATCCTCAAGCAAAGTTTAAGTGCAAACTAATTTTTTTTTAAATGTCTAGACCCCCAATATAGGACAAGCTTACTTTTTCAGATATATTCATAGGAAGAAAAAACCCTGAAAACCTGTGTTATATTTGGGTCAATATGGTAATTTTTTTTTGAACTAGTCAAAGTTAGTTGTTTTTGTAGAAAATGTGAACACATTTGAATATTTTAACTTGACTTGCATATAGAGTGTGTGGTGCATGCCTTTGAATATAAACTTGTACCGAGTTTTTATCAATCCTTAATTTGTGCAATAGTTTTCAGCTGTTCCCTCAGACTAATTTGAATCACAAGTAAATATTTTTATCTTAAAATGTAACATCTTAAAATTCATTGTCAAACTAACAATATTTTTCCTATTCATTTTGTTAATGTTTGTAAATGTATATGTATATAACAGAACATTAAGAGTTAACAATTTAGAAACAGAAAAGGCACATTATCCCTATAGCTAGCTATTCATTACATTTTAGCTCAGAGTCTCTCCGCTATGCATGCAAACAAACCAGCAGTGTTTCCCTTAAACGCACCATCCTGTGGTGCCATTACCTTCCAAATTTACACTTGATGCAACCAACCTAATCATCATTAATGGGTAAATTCATTCAGCAATGCTGTGCCAGAAGGTTTTCCAAAGCCAGGGCAATTTCTGTCTTCCTTAATGGCATGAACAGACCTTCTAAAATAAAACTTGATAGCTAACGAAATGATTTGGTATCATGGTTGTTGTACACAGATTTTGCATCATCACCCAAAGCATTCACTTCAGTAGGATGTAAACATATTTGTATTAGCTGAGGTTAAGGGTAAACACATACACATGTTTAGGGGCAACACAGTATGGCTTGGGTTGCTGCAGCAGCATCTCTACAAGGTGTCACTGATCTATCTGGAGAACTACACACCTGATCATCAAATTAGTGCAAAAATGGATGCATCACTTATTCTTTTGTTTAATGCAATCGTATGCTATTGCCACAAGCCAAAGAATGAGAAAGTCATACTGTTTGCCATTTATTTCAGGGTAGGCCTCCCTTTAAAATTGTTAGAGTGGTGTTTTTTATCAATACATCGTAATTGATTAATCTACAGCATATTTGGGTATGTTTAAAAAAAGTCCTTTCAAAATGAAACACATTTCTATGATACACAATCCATGAATAACAAAAAGGAAACATACTTTTCTTTTTGCTGCTCAGCCTCTTAGGAAGCTTGACTGACATGATGAGTCCAGCTGAGTGTCTCTCCTCTTCGTTTTAAATGAGTTTTTCTTCTCTGGTCAGCCACATCACTGGCAATGTGGAGTGTTTACTCGAAACCTGTGATTAAAATTCATAACATAAACATTACTGACATACAAAAGGCAGCACAACACAATCAAAAGTACCTGCAAGCTTCTTTGGACTAATACCATATGTAAATGTGAAAACCTGCGTTGTCCTACAATAGATGAGAGTATGTTGTAGCCTGCTGTCTCAAGGGACTGCTCATTGTGGAAAGTACGGAGGAGGCTGGTTTTTACCAGACTTTTATCTTCCTGAAATGCTTCACTGAAGCAGGAATCTCCTCCCTGTTTCATTTTTCTTTTCACTAATATAAAACCTGAATCATAACAGGCTGAACATGATATGCTGATATAGTGGCCTCTACTCAAATCAGCAGACTGTCAGAAAGATAAAGCACCACTTGAGGTGACTAGCCTACCTTATTTTTTATAGGTATTATGTCATTTAGTATAACTCACCACAAAACACATCAATTTACCAGTTTGGATAGCATCTATTGTGACTTTTGTTTTTAAGCTAACACTAGATTAAAGTATTAATTTCACAATGTAAAACTACTCCATTACAAGAGAAAGTCATGCATTAAAATGTCCACGTAAAGCACCAGTGTGTAGGATTTAATGGACTCTATATTAGTAGAGAATATTCATAATTGTTGCGTTTTTGTTATCTTAGAATGAGCCCTTCATAGGGAGCGGATCATTTCCCACAGAGCCTTGTTCCTACAGTAGCCTAAAATGGACAAACCAAACACTGGCTCTAGAAAGGGGCCTTATGCATTTTTACATTACATGAAGGCCACCTTAATTCTACTACATGCTTGGTACATGCTTTATATAATTTTGGGCTTTCCTCTAATATTTTCTCAGATATATTCCTATATTTGTTGTCATTTAAAGAACACCATGTGAGAAGTTTAGAGGGAAAATATCTATTTGCTAAAACTGCTAACAACTCATATACATATAGACATCTGAAACATGACCAGGACCAAAAACTGCACACTTGATTTTTTTTTTTTTACAAGAGGTTATAGGTTAAAAAAGGTTGGCAACCGCTGATTTACTCTTTATTGCATTGTGTTTTATAATCTGATCTCAATGTGAAATTCGTATCTGTAAAAAGGAACTAGTAACTCCAGCTGTCAGACAGCGTTGATGTAGTATGTGGAGTATACAGTGGAGCACAAAGTAGCATACTTGAGAGAATGACGACTTACAGGAATTCCTTTTCAACACTGTTTAAATGACAGGTGACATGGGTGTGAATTTTTGGGTAAAATGTGATCTGAATCATGTTTGCCTTGTGTCATTCATGAACTAATAGAAAACAACACTAAGTGATAATGAATTAGCAATAGTTTATTAATTAAGTTTATTCATCATTTACTGATTTTTTTAGTTTATCTGGATTCACAAGTGTTCACAAGCGTTAGCTTTCACATTCTAATATAGTTGGAATGAACTATTATACACTTGTTCATACTGTAAACATAGTATCTAGCAGTCCGTTCTTATGGCTTATCATTATTGTATTAGATTGTTATAAACTTGTTAGATGTCTGTTACTGTAATTTTGTTTCCTTAATCGAAAGTGTATTGCATTTATTATTGTATTAGTGTCTTACTAATGCATATAAACCCCAGGTTTCATTTATATTTCTTCTGAAATAATAGAAAAAAGAACATTGCCTGTTCAGTCAGGTAAATATTAAGGGCTGTAATCCAGTTTGTGAATGTGATCTGCTTTTTTAAATTACTGAATCTGCTATCTTCAACTTGGCCTAAATATGGCGTTTGATGTAATATACCCTTCAGCACAAAACATATTTCTCCTCATGCAACAAGTATGCAGTTTAATGTATAATTTCTCAAATTAGACCAATATTCTTAATGCAGATATTTCAATATCTCTGTAACAGTGGCATTGTAGTGGTAGAATTTGGAATAAAATCATAATATTCTTACCTATTTTTGCTCATACAATTGCTTGGTAAAAGAAGTATCCTTCACCCCTCCTTCATGTGTCACCCCCGCTGTAGTTATGTGTCTGTCAGGAGAGCTCTTATACCTGACTGTTCAGTGATAAGACACATTCCTGCACTTCTATCTAAGAACAAAATGAACATCAGTCACACGCACACAGACTCACAGCGCACGTAGGCAAGAGTAAAAAAGTGAGTCATTGTGTAAAACTTCTTCACTTGACAGGCTTGCTACTCAGATAGCAGTGTACAGTGTCTCTTTCACAGTGCAGAGCCATGGTGAATGTAATCACAGACACCTGCCCAAAGTATCATCATTAGTCTGCAGGGGTCAGATGTGAGAATCGAGACAATGACGCATAATAAACCCTAGTAATGTGTGATCTCTCAGATATACTGTAGGTCTATCTGATAACTACCAATAAGTACCCGTACATGTTTCTTCCAATTAGAATTAGAAACATTGCCAAACTCAGGTCTGTTGTATCACAATCTGAGCTAGGGATGATCATTAATGCTTTTATATCATCCCAGCAGGACTACTACTGCCTCAGCAAGTTATCCCATCTTATCCTTTTTACATTGGATTCCTATCAAATTCAGGATTCATTTTAAGGTTCTGACATAGAGAGCCTTGCATGGTCAGGCACCTGTGTACATATCTGACCTGCTCCATTTTTTTTACAGAAAGCTTATTCTCCTTGATAACCTGCTCCATCTAGCCTCATCGTATTTTCTTAGAAACTCCTGTGGCATAACTGTTTTACCCTTGAGGTGTTTGCATTTCAAGTGAATGAGAGTACATACTGTATAGCAAAATATGGTATCCTAAACTTTATTATCACAAAAGAAGTGTGGCTGGCAGTCGGCCATTAAAAACACACACATAAATCGTGGGAATACGGCGATTACAATAAAAAGCAATGTAAAATAATAAAATAGTTTACAGAATCTAACATTACCCTGACCCCACAAAATGCAGAAAACACATTACAAATACATTACTGTTCACTATTCACAACATTTTCATTTTAAATGTTCTTATGTATTTGGAGTAAAAGGAAAAGACCAGATTTAACTGCAGATATGCTGATTTTCAGTTTGCAAATCCAGGTGGATTCAAACCAGATGCCTCTTTCCAATTTGTCACTGTTCTTCCCTTCACATAATAATTACAAGAGGGCAAAGAAGATTTGCAGTTGAAATCTTTAATCAAGTTTAATGCATTTATTTTATTAGATTTATACTTTTTACATCCATCTTTCAATCTTATTGAAAGAAAGCAGGCAGCATTTGTATGTATGTATGTATGTATGTATGTATGTATCTGTTCATATATTGGTACCACTTTCTAATAAGGCACAGTTTATAAAAGGTTAATTAATTGTAACTAATACTTTATTAATGGTTAATAAATGACTTACTGAAGCTAACATCCCAATAACAAAGCAACCTAGGGGTTGCCAGTTTGTGAAAAATCTCTTTGTTGTTGTTGTTCTCTGTATGTCCACTTATATTTTGAAAGAGGGCTGCGGAAGATCTGGACCAAAATCCATTTATAAACAATTTATTAAGGTTATTAATGGTTACCAACATTTATAACCCAAATGAAAATGATAAATACCAGGCAAAGGGATTTTCACAACCAGGCCAGCCCAAATGTGTTCTTGTTAATGGCTCATATATTATCTATAAAGCATGAGTAAATTATTTAGTAATTATTCAAGTCAAACTCATTTGTTACAATTTATAAACACTTCGTAAAGTGTATCTTATTAGAACGTGATACCTATATGTCAAAATGTCAACTTGTTTGGGAACTTCTCTCTAATTCACACCAGTGTAACACATGGTTTGTATAATCAGCATAAGACATTTGAGCTTGAAGGAAAATAAAATTATATGCAAAGGAAAAATATCCGTAAAGTCTAAATCCAGCATGGGATTAAAATAAATAAAAATAAAACCTGATCTAACCCCTCCTGCTGGAGAGATGAAAGCACACCTGAGGCATACGTAATAAGAAAAAGATTACTGCTCCTCTATTTCTGTCCTGCAAAGCTCTTTAGTGGTCTTACCCTCATGTGTCAGAGACTGTGAGAATGAAGTGTGTGACATGTTTATGTGTGAGTGTGTGTTTGTGTGTACCTGAGAAAGTTGTGTGATGGGACATATCCAACATTGCAATCAATTGACCTTCCTCTGAGCAGCCCTGCATTTCATTCCTGATTGTTCGGATCTGTTTCTTCAGCAGGACTGTTGAAAGTTGTCGAAAACCGAGGAGAACATTAAGGATTAACAGAGACACTAAAGAAGCAGTGGTCAAGATGTTGGTCACCATGCTAACAGCCATGTATATGGTGGTCAGAGTCGTAGAATCGGTAAGATGAGTATAATGATAGGTGGAATATAAATATAAATTCTGTTTATTACTTTGGAATTTTTTATTTTGATTGTTAACTTAATATTGTGTGTACTTTAAAAATACAATATTATTCAATATATTCAATATCAAATACCTTAATATTATTAAAATGTTCTTTATATTTGTATTGACAAATATAAAGAAGAAGAAATACACTAGTGGGAAAAGTGCTGTGTGTTTTTGGTTTAACAGTAGCATTGTGGTTTTCTCACCCAGCATGTTGTCAGTGCCCAATATAAATCAGGTTTATACTGACAGCATCATAATGTGATTCATGTGATGTTAAGAGAGGCCATCAGTGTCAAAACCAGGCTTACTGTATGTTGACAGCATCCAAATATATTGATGTGATGTTAAACCAAGCTTTTAATGTGCAGCATTATTATACCTTATTCCTCTCTGCTAATTATGTAACATCTAATACTCGTGTTTCTAAAAAATAAAATATTTACCAGGTCATCAGTCAAAAGACGAGTACCACCAAGAAACTTCAGTAGGCCAAACTGTGCTGAAAATTGAATTCTTTTTACATGTATTTGATTAGTAAACGTAGAGAGCCAGGGTAAGGGGAGAGAGGTAAGTTGAGTGATGAGGTCGCTTATGTTGCACATTAGGGCTGCACGATATGACCTAAAACTGAATCACAATTAATTGCACATTTCACCTCGATAACGATAAATGAACGATAATTAAATTTTTTTTGTGATTCGTTTTTTGTCCTCATAGTTCTTTGGCAAGGTTTGTAGTGTAAATAGGCTCAACTATTGAAGGTGAGATATTTTTTCTAATTCAAAAGTGCTTATTTTTGTGATTTTAAAATAATGAATTAATAAAAGTCACATTTTAGTTTTATAAAAATTATCAAAATATCGTCATGGGAAAAATACGTTGATAACAGCTTCAGAATTTCGATGTCGATACATTTTCGATTAATCGTCCAGCCCCATTGCACACTTTGATTTACACACTGGCACCTTTAACCCAAACTCCTTTTCACTTTCAGATAGGGGTGCGGTTTGCACGGCAACAAGAGCCTTTGCCTTACATGCTGTCCCAGCCTTTGCCTTGGCAGGTTCACTCAGTGTCACACAGTCGGAGGAGCAGCAAAGCAGATGAGGTTAGTTGTAATGAGATCTGGACCTCAGTAAAGTTGCTGTCGCACACACATCGCCATGCTGACGCACCAATGCAATTGATTCCTAACATGCATTCTACTATACACACACTATAACCACAACCCTCTCTTCTGGGGACAAGTAACTTCTATTTTGATTTCCCCTGCCAGTGTGGCTGGAATTATTACTCATAAATTAGCTCTTTCTAATCTTCTGTTATGTAATGGTAAGACAAAGCATGTGGAAAG
Organism: Gymnocephalus cernua; assembly: GCA_023631565.1. Taxonomy (NCBI): domain Eukaryota; kingdom Metazoa; phylum Chordata; class Actinopteri; order Perciformes; family Percidae; genus Gymnocephalus; species Gymnocephalus cernua. The sequence goes on from CM042430.1 coordinate 18,186,761, forward strand.
TTCAGCAGTCAAGCTTGACTCGGCTCGCGAGCATGTTAGCTTGGTCATCTGTTCTATGTTTCATTATAGTGTCTCAGAGGAGGACTGCAAAGAAAAAGAAAATGGTTTACAAGAGAGAGAGATTACTTTTGTTCCCTCTGCATTCAAACAGCAACAGCCAAAAGTAAAAAATAAAGTTGAGTGCATCAGACTCAATTAAACACTGATCTGTTGGCCTTGCAGTGAATCAATCTCAGTGAATCAATAAGTCTTTGTACATAGAGCAACTCCACAACTTCAATTATTTGGCTTTTCCTCAGGCTTTTACTTTCTGAATCAAGGAGCACATTTCAGTTCAAACTGCTCACCTCTGATGTCCTGCACATAAACTGTAGTTCAGCTGTCTGTGTGGAGTTTTAGTGCCTTTTTCTTAGTTTAAGAAAACTGGTTTGAAGGTTAACTTCTGACATAGACCTTTATAAAGATGAATATGGCAAATAAAAAGACCATGAGGCGCTGGAGCTGGAGTGCTGCAGCAAGAGGAACTTTGGTGGTTAACCGAGGGCACAGATGCTGAGAAGCAAAGGCAAAAAAAACATTTGCCCACAAAAAACATCCACAGACCAAACAGGAAGTTAAAAACAAAAACAGAGGCAGAGGCGAAGAAATACTTTTAAGTTTAAATTCAATTTAAATTCACCTTAGGGTCTCTGGTAAATAAGAGAAGGTAATGGAGCCAGTGTGTGGGACTGAATGCAGGCACACAGCCAAACTAACGGTAAGCAGGCTAAGCTTGTCCAGTCCTCAGCGTCTGGCTTCCCAGCTGCTGCCCTTTTTGAGCAGTAATCCCAATCAAGAGGATTTGTGTTTGAGGTCATTACTCTAACTGTTCTGCACATTTTGTACAGTTGAACTAAAGAATTTAGCAGAAGCGCCGGTGTGACTGTCTGTTTGCATGTGATTGTGTACAGTGGTATGTGAGCAATGTTTCACCCAAGTTCAAGATAAGATTGTAACGTTGATAATTATCAAACCTGACTGGTATCTCATCAATCTTGTCCTTTTTTTCCCCTCTGTGCGTCAGTGAGTTTTTCTTCTAACACATAACTATTCTGTTTCATTGACAGTTTGATGGCCTCAGGAGGAACAGCATAGGCGTGTATAGAAAGAGTAAGTAACACTGTTAATTAATTTAAATGCAGGCTATGTTTCTGCAATATTAATTCATCTTAAAGATACTTGATTTAAATCAAGTGTCAAATCTGACTGAATCAAACTTTAACCAGAAAAATAGCCCACTTGAATCAAGGCTAATATGGAAACCATGTGTTTGAACTTGATCATTGCTACAGACTATGTCTCGATGGCAATTGCCTCCGCCTCTCTGGCTGTCCCCTGTGTCCTGTCGTGCTCAGAATCCAATGCCAGCAATGGGACGTGCACCATGCCCGCTCCTCCGCTCAGCCCTGTTGAAGTTGAGAAGGCTGCCGCCACCATCCAGACCCATTTCAGGAAGTTCCAACAGAAGAAGCACAAGAACAACAAGTAGATGGACAAAGTATGTGGATCCACCAAGCGATGGATGAACTCTGGGATGGCATACACAAATGCATATATGCACTCATATGCGAATGTACATACATTCAAACTTCATGATAAACACTTAGTAGAGCTCCTGGATGAGTGATACAGTATAAAAAAAATACACAGTAATAGCTTACATCCTAAACAGCTTCTTGTAATAATATTTGAAATTCTATGTTAATAATAGATTAACTGTGTTATACTGTACATCTGAATGAATGTTAGTTTTGATGTGCTGTGATGACAGAGTGATTGTGAGAGTGTGTGAGTGACTGAGTATGCTATTAATATATATAACTGTTTTGACTAAATAAATATGGACAAAATAATAATCAAATAATGTGTCAATACTGTGTATCTTTCAAAAACAAACATGTCAAATTTGACCAACCTATTTCAATAAACTCCTCTGTAAGCCTTTGCTGTGTTTCATTGCAGGATGATGCCCTCTAGTGTTTAAGTCAGGTTCTGAATCTCATGGATGAACTACATGTCAGTGTTTTTGTTTTCAGGAATACATTCATATATCATTCTGAAGGGGCTGTATGGAGACCTCAAGTGTTCAGAATTAAATAGATAAGACATTAAATGACCACATGAATAAAAACAAACTCAAATAAAATAATAAATAATAAAATAATTAAAAAAAATAATAAGTGAAATAATTCACCCAGAACAAAGCAATAGCCAATCACATTACTGGCTCCACCTTGTTCGTCTTGACTGGCAAAAAGACAAGTTTTAAAAATAGATTATTGGATTATATGACAATTTTATTGGCTATATTTTGTCTGTATTCATTTATATTGTTATTTATTTCATAATGTCTTGTGTATTTGTTTGTTTAATTTGAAATACTTTAGGTCAATAAAGGCCAATAAATGTATGACTATTTTAAGATTTATTTTACATATTAAATGTTGGAATTCAATCAACCAGGCACTATGCAGAGCTGATTTTTATTTCATGTGAAAGATTCAGTGATATGTCATGTGATTGTAGAGTTGGTCCCTTGCGCAACCCCACTTTTTCTATTATTTACAAGTCAGAAATGTTAAAAACAACTAAGATACACTATTTTAATGCCTTAATGAAACGTTTAATGAAATGTTTTCTGGTTTTAAACATCTTGTTTCAAAATTTGTGTTACTGTTTTCTAATATGACTGTTGTATTATCATAACACATCAAGTATTTCTGGGAGACAGATCTTGGAATGGGGTTTGTCACTGCCCGATGTGAGTCTAGTGCCGATTTGAGTCGCGCATGCTCAGATTTAAATGGTTTACAGCATATCGTGTCATACCCGATGTTAGTCGAGTGGTTGAGTGCAGATGTGAGTTGCACGTGCTCAGATTTAAACGGTTTATGGCATAACGTGTCATACTAAAATTTGTGAAACCCATGAACTAATAAACTTTACTTACAATAACAGAAGATGTAAATCATTTCAAAAACGTTTTAGTACGTTTTAAACGTTCTACCTATGATTGTTTGATTGCTAACGTTAGCTCAAAACGCTATTCAAGTGAGAGCTTTTGTTGTTTGATTGCTAACTTTAGCTCAAAACGCCATTCAAGTGACAGCCTTTGTTGTACCTTGTAGTTAGCATTCATTTCAAAAACGTTTTAGCTAGCTATGATTGTTTGATTTCTAACATTAGCTCAAAACGCCGTTAGCATCTTGTAGGCTACTGTACTCGGGCAGTGACAGGGTTAACTGAGGAGGTGTAGAGGGAGGGGTTGGAGAGGATTCATTCAAGTGGATTTAATGCGAGGTTGCAACTAATCCAGTTCAAAGTCATGCATAAATGACTCGTGCTCCACTCACTTTCTTTGAAATTTTTTGAAATATTCTGCTTACAAACCAAAGAAGAGACAAATAAAACAGAATAAAACATAAATAATCTTCCTTCTATTAGTATTTTCTATCGAAATGTCGAAAATAGTCATAGTATAGCATGTCGAAATAAGTCAGAAAAAGTCATGGTATAGTATGACAAAAAAGTAATAAAAGTCACATTATAGGATGTCGAAAAAAATAATTGTATAGTATGTCGAAAAAGACAGTGCTAGCAGGTGGGTCTTGAACCCACCATGGATACTTTATGTGCCTAGAACAAACATCCTGCACCACTAACAAAGTTACACCTAGAACTGTTCTTTGGCCTATTTGACTTCTTCATTTTGGGAGTAAAACCTCAAAACAAACAGACAATAATCAGGTTGTAACTCATGACTTCTGGATTATTCCAACTAGCATTATATCACACTGACCCATCTTACCTGACACTCTCATAAGTGTTTATAGCATATTTGACTTCTTCATTCTGGGTTTTAGGAACATTGTATAGTATGTTGAAAAAAGTGATAAAAAAGCCATAGCATAGTATGTCGAAAAAAGCCATAGTATAGTATGACGAAAAAAGTAATGAAAACGTCATAGTATAGTATGTCGAAAAAAAGTGATAAAAAAGCTTTAGTATAGTACGTCGAAAAAAGCTATAGTATAGTATGTCGATAAAAGTAACAAAAAAGTTGTAGTATATGTAAGGAGCATGCTGGCCCAATGGTTAGCACTGTTGCCTCACAACCAGAAGGTACAGGGTTTGTACCCATAAAGAATAGTAAGTCAAAAATAAGTAAGAAAGAACACCATAGTGTGTCAAATCTTTTGAAAAAAAAAAAACTCATAGTATAGTATGTCTAAAAAAGTGCTAAAAAAGCCTTTGTATAGAATGTCTACAAAAGTGCTAAAAAAGCCTTACTATAGTATGTCGAAAAAAGCTGTAGCATAATATGTCGAAAAAAGTCTTAGTATAGTGTGTCTAAAAAAGCGTACTATAGTATGTTGAAAAAAGACTTAGCATACTATGTAAAAAAAAAGCCATAGTATAGTATGACAAAAAAAGTGATAAAAAAAGCCTTACTATAGTATGTCGAAAAAGTCATAGTATAGTATGTCAAAAAAGTCATAAAAAAGTCATAGTATAGTATGTCAAAAAAAGTTATGGTATAGTATGTTGAAAAAAGTCATAGCATGGTACGTTGAAATAATCATAGTATAGTATGTCGAAAAAAGTGATAAAAAGCCATAGTATAGTTTGTCAAAAAAAGTGATAAAAAGCCATAGTATAGTATATTGAAAAAGCCATAGTATAGTTTGTCAAAAAAAGCCATAGTATAGTGTGTCGAAAAATGTGATAAAAAATCCATAGTATAGTATGTCGATAAAAAGTCATAAAAGGTGTATAGTATGTATGAAAAAATGATAAAAAATACTTAGTATAATATGTTGAATAAAGCCTTAGCATACTATGTTGAAAAAAAAAGTGATAAAAAGCCATAGCATAGTATGTCGACAAAAATGATAAAAAAGCCTTACTATAGTATGTCAAAAAAATTGATAAAAAAGCCATAGTATAGTATGTTGAAAAAAGTGATAAAAAAGCCTTAGTATAGTATGTCAAAAAAATGTATAAACAAGCCATAGTATAGTATGTCGAAAAAATCCGTAGTATTGTATATTGATAAAAAGTGATTAAAAAGCCATAGTATGGTATGTCGACAAAAGTGATAAAAAAGCCATAGTATATTAGGTCAAAAAATACATATTATAGTATGGTGATAAAAAGCCATAGTATAGTATGTCAAAAAAAGTGATAAAAAGCCATAATATAGTATGTCGAAAAAAGCCATTGTAGAGTATGTCAAAAAAGTCATAGTAAGGCATGTTGAAAAAGTCATAGTATAGTATGTCAAAAAAAGTCATGGTATAGTATGTTGAAAACAGTCATAGCATGGTACGTTGAAAAAATCATAGTATAGCATGTCAAAAAAAGTGATGAAAAAGCTACAGTATAGTATGTCGAAAAAAGCCATAGTACAGTATGTTGAATAAAGTAATAGAAAAGCCTTAGTACAGTATATCAAAAAAGCCATAGTATAGTATGTTGATAAAGTCATAAAAAGACGTATAGGTTGTCAAAAAAGTGATCAAAAAGCCTTTGTATAGTATGTTGAAAAAAAGTGATCAAAAAGCCATAGTATAGTATGTCAAAAAAAGCCATAGTATAGTATGTCAAAAAAGTGATAAAAAAGCCTTAGAATAGTATGTCAATAAAAAGTGATAAAAAGCCGTAAAGTATGACGAAAAAAGTGATAAAAAAGACATATTATAGTAGGTCAAAAAAGCCATACTATAGTATGTCAAAAAAAGTCATGGTATAGTATGTTGATAAAGTCATAGTACAGCATGTCGAAAAAGTCACAGTATAGAATGTCAAAAAAAGTCATAAAAAGTCATAGTATAGTATGTCAAATAAAGTCATGGTATAGTATGTTGAAAAAAGTCATAGCATGGTACGTTGAAAAAATCATAGTATATATATATAGTATGTCGATAAAAAGTGATACAAAAAGCCATAGTATAGTGTGTCGATAAAAACTGCTAAAAAGCCATAGCATACTATGCCGAAAAAAACATAGTCGATAAAAAGTGATAAAAAAGCTATAGTATAGTATGTCGAAAAAAAGTCATAGCATAGTATGTCAAAAAAAGTGATGAAAACGTCATAGTATAGTATTTTGAAAAAAACGATAAAAAAGCCATAGAATAGTATGTAAAAAAAAGCCATAGTATAGTATGTTAAAAAAGTGATAAAAAAAGCCTTTGTGTAGTATGTCAAAAAAAGTGATAAAAAAGCCTTAGAATAGTATGTCAATAAAAAGTCATAAAAAGCCATAAAGTATGTTGAAAAAAGCCATAGTATAATATGACAAAAAAAGTGATAACAAAAAGCCATATTATAGTAGGTCAAAAAATACATATTATAGTATGGTGATAAAAAGCCATAGTATAGTATGTCAAAAAAGTGATAAAAAAGCCATAGTATAGTATGTCAAAAAAAGCCATTGTATTAGTATGTCAAAAAAGTCATAGTAAGGCATGTCAAAAAAGTCATAGTATAGTATGTCAAAAAAAGTCATGGTATAGTATGTTGAAAAAGTCATAGCATGGTACGTTGAAAAAATCATAGTAAATATATAGTATGTCGAAAACGTCATAAAAAAGCCATAGTATAGTATGTCGAAAAAAGTGATAAAAAGCCATAGTGTAGTATGTTAAAAAAACGTCATAAAAAAGCCATAGTATAGTATGTCGATAAATGTCATGAAAGCCGTATAGTATGTCGAAAAAAATAGATAAAAATACTTAGTATAATATGTTGAAAAAAGCCTTAGCATACTATGTCGAAAAAAACATAGTCAATAAAAAAAAATCCGTAGTATTCTATATCGATAAAAAGGGATAAAAAGCCATAGTATAATATGTCGACAAAAGTGATAAAAAAGCCTTAGTATAGTATATAAAAAAGTGATGAAAAGTCATAGTATAGTATGTCAAAAAAGTGATAAAAAGCCATAGAGTAGTATGTTGAAAGAAGTGATAAAAAGCCATAGAGTAGTATGTTGAAAAAGGTCATAAAAAAGCCATAGTATAGTATGTCGATAAAAAGTCATAAAAGCTGTATAGTATGTTGACAAAAGTGATAAAAATACTTAGTATATGTTGAAAAAAGCCTTAGCATACTATGTCGAAAAAAACATGGTTGATAAAAAGTGATAAAAAAGCCTTATGTCAAAAAGCCATAGAATAGTATGTCAAAAAAAGTGATGAAAACGTCATAGTATAGTATGTTGAAAAAAGTGATTAAAAAGCCTTAGTATAGTATGTCGATAAAGGTCATGAAAGCCGTATAGTATGTCGAAAAAGTGATAAAAATACTTAGTATAATATGTTGAAAAAAGCCTTAGCATACTATGTCGAAAAAAGCTATAGTCGATAAAAAGTGATAAAAAGCCATAGTATAGTATGTCAAAAAAAGTGATAAAAAAGACATAGTATAGTATGTCGAAAAAAGTGATAAAAAGACATAGTATAGTATGTTGAAAAAAGTGATAAAAAGCCATAGTATAGTATGTCGAGAAAAGCCATAGTATAGTATGTCAAAAAAAGTGATAAAAAAGCCATAGTATAGTATGTCGAAAAAAGTGATAAAAAGACATAGTTTAGTATGTCGAAAAAAGTGATATAAAAGCCTTACTATAGTATGTTGAAAAAAGTGATAAAAAAGTCATAGTATAGTATGTCAATAAAGAGTCATAAAAGCCGTATAGTAAAAAAAGTGATAAAAATACTTAGTATATGTTGAAAAAAGCCTTAGCATACTATGTTGAAAAAAGCCATAGTCGATAAAAAGTGATAAAAAAGCCACAGTACAGTATGTTGAAAGAAGTTATAAAAAGCCATAGTATAGTATGACCAAAAAAGTGATGAAAACGCCATAGTATAGTATGTCAAAAAAAACATAGTATAGTATGTTGATAAAAAGTCATAAAAAGACGTATACTATGTAGAAAAAAGCCATAGTCGATAAAAAGTGATAAAAAAGCCATACTATAGTATGGTGATAAAAAGCCATACTATAGTATTTCGAAAAAAGCCATAGTATAGTATGTCAAAAAAAGTCATGGTATAGTATGTTGAAAAAAGTCATAGCATGGTACGTTGAAAAAATCATAGTATATTATGTTGAAAAGTCATAAAAAAGTTATAGTATAGTACTGTATGTCGAAAAAAGTCATAAAAAGTCATAAAAAGTCATAGTATAGTAATATTGTCAGTTTAGCTGTTAAGTTTTTGATATGGTGTTGTTTTTTGGCACTCACCTATTGGTATCGCAGACAGATAGCTTAGATATCATTTGCCCAGGTTTTTGCATAAAATTGTCATTTCTGCCTCCATAAGGAACTTTCCTTTGTGGTGCACAACTTTGAAAAAAATGTACAACATCTAAAGATTAAATTGTTCAGAAGTAATCTGAGCAGATTTCGGCTTTTGCATTGGATCAAATCTGTCAAATGAGTTGTTCAAAAGAAAAAAAATTAGATAACATAGTCCAATCTTGGTCCTGATCTGAATCTGATCACAGCAGAAGGGTGGATTCAGGGTAGATTTCAGGAACAAAATATAATAAAACGGTAGTATATACATGTATTAATATTTGCACCTGATCTGATTCAATGATAAAGTAGACAAAGTAGACACTAAGACTTTCAGAACTATTAAGTAAAATAAATATAGGATTTTGTCCCTATAAAACAATCCCCCAAACAGTTGTCACTATCAAACAAAAATAATACATTCATTGTCACTGTCATTAATCATCACTGTATATTAATTATCAACAATGGCACAACCATCATAGATAGATGCATCATAAACATCATCACAGAGAGGGACATTGCGCCTGGTAGCGATGTTGTGCAGGATAATACAGGCCGGTATTATGTGGCGATGACCCCATGCTGGCTTTTCTACCTGTTGTTCTTTACACACTGTAGCTGATAGATTACATTGTGATATGTAGGATACTTTAGAACCCTGGTAATCTGGATTTCGTAATCTTGAAAGTTGTTATCTGGATAAAGGTGATCCAATCTAATTTTCTTTGAAAAACTGGCACAAAGGTAACATGGATTACCTGATCCTGGATAGCAAAACATGGGATTTCCAGATCTGGATCATTCTGATCCAGATTAAACTTTTTGAACAACTGGGCCCAGGATCATTGTCCCCATTACTCTGAAATTCACAGACATTGCTGTAAACACTTTTCATTGAACTACTTTCGGTCTGAAGAAAAAGTCCCTATAAAAGGACTGGGGAGTGCCAAATGGACAAATGAGCCAAACGCTTTCACAAACAAGTCAGTCTAGTCCTCACCATGTTCTTATTACAGTAAAACCTGGATAACACAAAAGGCCCTTTATCTGGACTACTATATGGTTGTGAAAGAATAAATAATACCATCACAGTTCATAAAAAGATAGCTTTATTGCACAAGGTGTTGAGTACTCTTTTTCTGTTTTTGTTTGTTTTCATAGAAAAGAAAATGTAGAGTTAAACACAAGCAATTGCAAATCGAAGCAACGTTTCCCCATAAAAGTTTAAGGAACAACCTCTGCATTTTTCAAATGTTTTAATGAACCCCCTTTTTTAAATTGTTCAATTCACCATTTCCATTTTTCTTTTTTAACCAGCAAAATTTTCGGATCATGCAATGCTGCTGTCCTGCCCCCAAAAAGTGGAATAAAAAAGATAAACTCTAAATCAAAGCAACCTGTGACAAAGTAAAAAATAAAATAACATAAAGATTAAAAAACAATAAAAAAAAAGGAGACAATGCAACCAAATGTCCTGTAAAAGAAGAAATAAATATTGGTAACTATGCATGGTCCACTCTGACATGTTTCAACTGGATCATAAATCAAGGTAAAGCAGTGTCTGTATAATTCTATAGTTTTTCATTAAGTCCTCTTCTGTTTCATTACAATAACTTCAGTTCAAAGTTTACATTGTGCCCTGGTTTCTAGTGAAGATGTCGAAAATAGTACTCATTTATACAAAACACTTTCCTATGTACACAAGTCTTCTATTATGGAGTAGAAATAATGTTGTATAGGTGGGCAAGGGTTACAGTGAGTGGGGAAGATCTGGTTGGTTGAGCAGATGTGGAAAAGGTTGGGGATGTAGCATGTAATGTGAAGTTGGCCTCATGAACACAGACTCAGAGTCAGTTTGAAAAGTATGTTGTTGTATTTTAAAAAATCCACCCTAAATCACTCATTAAAAACTCCCTAATTAACACATTATATCTGGTTTGTTTAATCCGTACAAAAAATAAAGTAAAAAGAAGGCATAGTCTGTCAAAAAAACAAAAACAAAAAAAAAACATCTAGTCTCCGCTTGCTGCCTGCAAAAAACCTCACAATGAGGACAAGACTTCTCCCGGCCGAGAAATAGTCCGGCACATAACCACTGTAAAACCACAACTTCTCATTTTTACACTTTGGTGTATGTACTGTATATAATATTCTTATCTAACTCTTAGCAAGCAAGCAAAAAATTGTGTTTCTCGAACGGTAAAACTATTTTTTTGTTTTCAGTAACTGCGTAAAAGTATCAGAGGGTGGAGTTTTCCTTAAAGGTACACATTACATATACTTTGAGCAAACTGACAGTAAATCAGTGTTTTACAGAAGAGGCAACTTCACTGGAGATTTGGGGAAAGCAGGGTGGACAGAAGTTTGATTTATCACTCCATCCAATATCCATACAACTGGAGTAAGGAAGCCGCTGTTTTTGGTTGCTAAAACAGGCCTGCCCCATTTCCAAACTTGTTTTACTAAAAAATTGAAACTTGAAACATGAAGGCCAAAAGGAAAGGCATCATAATCATTAACAATGGAAAAGCTAAATCAATTTCTCTCCTGTCGAGTTTTAAAATGAAAGGGAGCATTAATACATATATGAACGGTTATAATGGTTGCTGTGGGGTATGTTTATTGGCCTGCAGTCCTGGAGTTTGGGGAGGACTCACTATGACACCAATAAGAAACAGAAACATGTGTCTGTCTGTTTGTCTTCAATAATTATAATCAGGTAATGGCACTGAGTTTGCGAACACACCTTTGGAAGGTACAATACAACATATTACAATAGGCTCACTTACTGTATAGGCTGTCTTTGTTTTCTTTTTCAACACCACACTTTCTGCACTGAGCCATAGACCACAGTTAACCAGCTACACAATCTCACACTATAATTTGACTTTACTGTGCTTTTCCTCTCAGCTGCTACCTGCTGCACATGCATCGCAACTGGAAGATTTACAAAATCACAAGGGGGTCATTGTATCATTCCCCAAACCTCAGTTTCACCATTTAACTTTCTTTCACACCACTTCCTTTCTTTCCAAGATCTCCCGTCCATGGTTGTGCTACCCGTTTAAGCTTCCCTCTTCTTTTTTCTTCCTTCTTTCTTGCAGTTTTTCACTCTGAGCGATTGTCTTGTGATTTTTTATATATATATTCAATTAGAACGGCTTTTATATTTCTCTGCTTTTTTCAATATTCATATATTTGCTATATATTTGAATAGAAATATATATGTACATACTTTTGAAAACAAACATATATCATATCTTTTTCTTTTTTCTATTGCGAGAGCCCTGATGTTACGTTTTACCATTGCAAAACATTTGGAGCAACTCTTTTTTTTGGAACGATCTTTGTTATGGGATTAAGCTTTGGGAGAAGAAATGGGAATAACAACTAAACGTAAAGTTAGCAGATACAGTACCATGCATAAAGCTAAATAAAATTTCAGTGAGGTGGAGGGACTTGAAAACACATATTTTAGTTTAGAAGACCACTTATTTCTCTCCGCTATGTAACCCTCTCTCCCCGTTTCTGTAACACAACTGCAAATTCTAACAACACTTGATGTCTCTGTCTATAATCTCAAAGTCATTGTCTGTTCATAAATTCAAGATCACTTCATACAAATATGATTTTTCTTGTATACATCTCAATAAATTTGCTGTATGTTTGCTACTTTCTCTCCATTCAAGTTGTCATTAAACATCAAGTAGCATTTCTTCCTGTCTGTGCATATTAGACCTCTCAGTCTGTCTATCTTTTTAACTAGCCAGCATGCTAGCAGTAGGTCACAGTGACACTGTATGGATATGATGGGGGGGGCTGGGTGGATAGGAGTGAAGGTGGGGAAGGATAGAAAGGGAAAAAGTGGATACAGGTAAAATGAGTTAAACAAAGAATAATGGCATTGTGGCGCCATGATAAGTCATAAGAGAGTCTCTTCCTTCTTCGTTCTGAGGAAGAGAAAGAAAGGGAACCTCTTTCATCTGCAATTGCTCTTTTGAACCCACTTTCTGTTCAGTATAATTTCTAAAGCAAACTTAACAAAACAAAGTTCAAAATGCTGGACCAAATTAGGATCATAGTGTTACGTCGTCAGCATCATCATCAATATTACTTTCCCCGAATCCCCTTTCACAGGTACAAAATGAACAGGGGGGGCGTTTTGACACAGATGTCAGCATACAGATTGATTTCAAAAAGGTCCACTGTTGGTGTGTGCCTGCCACATGTATACATATATATATTTACACATATACACCCACACGCACACACACGCAGGCTTGTGAAGGTTTCTGTTACTTGGATCCATTCTAACTTTTTCTTAGTGCACATGAGATTATATTTCCATCATCAAAAAATAAACAGAAAACTGATGGAATAAAAAAGGTTTGGATGCATCATTCACTTGACATTTTTTTTCCATCTCCTCTGCTATGAGTCTGTTTAAAAAAAGCATCAATTAAGACCACTATGCTGTGTCATCCATTGCATGTATAAGAAAATGCTCCACGTCTCAAAACTGGTATTGAGACGACAGTCCTTCCACTGCCTCTAATGTGTGAATCCATGATGGAGTAACCTCTCAGAGCCAGTGTTACACCAAGGTTGGTGGTTTATGCATACAGTAAAAGCATCCTGCCATGGCACAATGCTGTGATATGAGCTCTTCTTCCATCAGAGACCAGAAAAGTAATATATTTAAAAACCTCAAAAACTCCACCAGCAACCTGGTTCATTCTATGACTGTCTTGATCCAGTAAACAAGACAGTGCACTTGGAAAGCATTTTGTGCATAAGTACTGTGTCCTTACCAGAAAATGAAAATATGAGGTGAACAGATAAATCATTTGTTTTGGCAAGTGATTCGCAGGGTGATGAAATTAGGGATAGAGAAAGATGACACAATAATAATAGAAAGCAATCAGGCAGAAAGAAAGGCAAACCCCTGTGCTGTGGAGACCCAACTCTGACCCCTTCATATAATAGTGTCAATGGGAACCCAACCAGCCCCCTGCAGCCTGGCACAGCGCAGGCATTGACGGGTCAGCTGTGCATGTGTTATGTTCCTCATCCCACTTTTCCATAGAGGCTCCAGGCAAGCGCTGGCTTGACCAGCATTGTATTAAGAGTTACAGTGACAGGCCGTGGTGATGGCAGGCTACACTAGTGTGTATGACTTGGAGTAGGCCCCTGCCCCCCCATCCCTCTGCTTCTGTAGTCTGCCTAAGCCCGAGGAGCTGCTCTCCAGGAGAGAGTCTCTGGATCCTCCCATCTTGGAGGAGGATGAGGATGCACCTCCAGGAGTCCCTCCTGTGGCACCGGAGGATGATGATGCAGCAGCGGCAGCAGCAGTAGCGGCAGCTGCTGCCGCTGCACTCTGGGCCACTGAAGCAGAGGAGCCTGGCATGGTGAGAGTCCTCTGGGGAAGGGTGGAGCTGCTAGAGCTAGCAGACAGCCCTCCACTACCTCCGCCACAGCCTCCTGTCACTCCTCCAGAGGAAGTGAGACTGGACAGGCCAGAGTGGCCCATGGTTAGGGCCTGCTGCTTTGCAGAGTCCATAGTCACATGACGGCCCTGGGTGTGGTATGCCCGCTGGGCCAGGCCACGAATAGAGGCCTCACGTGGTGGAACCACTGGACATGGGTCATGATGCTCCGACTGCTTTCGGAAGAAAGGATCTGACTTCATGTAGAGGGGTAGGTTGCAATAGTCACCTGGAGGGGAAAAGTTACATTTATGTGACTGCAAAAAACGGCAAAAGCCAACACCTATGGATAATAATCATTGCTGCACGCTATCAAACTGTGTATTTATCTAAACTGCTGATTGCACTGAACTCATCCGGCAAAATGACACGTATCTTTACACGCTATGTACACATGATCCATCAGGCAGAACCTTATTTATCCTCTAAACTTAGTTGTATAATTGTATCTTAAATAGTTTTACTTGTTTTGTTATTTCTTTTCTTATCGAGCCTTATTTTCCTATTTTATTTAATTGTTTTTGGACCTAACATTTTAATGCTAATTTTAAATGCCATGTGACAAAAGTAATTCTTTAAAAAAAAGTGTGCTTTGTAGCAACCACTCACTCTTGGCGCGGTGTGGAATGGGCACAGCTACATTCTTGCCACGATCATAATCCTGGGGTTTTGGTGGCGAGGCAGTGAAACGGCAGATACCGGGCTCTGAGGGTGTGCTCATGGACGTCATGCTGTCTGCATTGTCATTGGTACCTGTGGTCATCTGGTCAGATGAGCTGTCAGAGATAAAGCACTCAGTAATCTCAAATTTGGCATGCTGCAGGTGTTCCTCTAGCTTGGCATGCTCATATGCTCTTGCCAACTCCTCATAGGTTGAGGAGGCGCTCTCTGTCGACACCATGCTGTTGCGACCCTTATCTATGAAAGAGAAAGAAAAGGAAATAAAGTTATAAATGCTTTTTGAGGCGTACCCCAATGCAAACCCACAATCTCCTCCACATTACAAAAATTAGCCCTACTCAAATGTGCATGTTAATGGCTGTAAGTGTCATTTCACCCATGTGCCAACCTGTGTCCTGTGAGAGGCTGGCGCTATAGCTGTCACTCTCTGTGACAGTGATGCCATGCTGGGAGCCAACTGTGCGCCAGTCTGAGGTGAGAGTGCGAGCTGGCGTGGAGGCCTGGCACTTGGTCAGAGTCCACTGACTGGAGTAGCGGTTCCTGATGCTGTGGGCTGACTTAACACTCTTCCTTGACACTGGGTCTGGTGGGAAATGGGTGACGAAATAAGAAGGATGTGCATATGTACAGGGGCTGTTTAAAGCCAGGAAAACTAACTAGGATTTGCACACACAAAAAAACGCTACTTGCTAAAATACTGCTTCATTTACTTTCAGCTTTCACTGATAAAATGGACAGCAAGGATAAAGAGCACTTACTGGTTCCTGGTCTGATGTCTGACATGTCAATCAAAGGACCCGTGTTCTGGATGAGGGCAGGGTGATGGACGGACACACCTGTGCAGAAGCTCTGAGGGTTTCCAGTTTGGTTGAACTCTGTGTCTGTCACAGGGATAGTGGCTTTGTCCTCACCTATACGAGACAGAATTACTATTTCAGGAAAGCAGCTATTGCAGGTTAAAAATAAACTGACAACATAAAAGTCCAATGCCTTCAAATTTTTCTTATACATTTGAAATAAAGAACATTTGATCCAACGCTTATGCACAGACACGTGAACACACAACAACGCTCTCTGTCGCCCTCTTCCTCTCACCGATTTGCTTGATGCCTTCTTTGTCCTCAATCAGCAGCTGAACTCTGGGGATGTCGATGTGCAACCGTGGGCCCTGAGGAGGTCCCTTCACTGGGGTGTCAAAGCTTCGGTTGTTTTTACTAATCCAGAGATACAAGACGAGCGCACACACACACAAACATTCATGGCTTTGAAAGAAATGCAAAATGTGAATTTGTGGTATAAATTTGGAGTTACACTAAATAATATTTCAGACCGATTTTGTGAGAAGGACTCAGAAATAGCAGTCTAACCTGATCAGCATCTCTGCCAGGCTTTTGGCATCTAGAGAGAGCAGAGAACATCACAAATGATTTATTCCTGACAAACAAACAAAAACAAACAAAAAAGACTGCTTTGTTGGTTTTGCCAATTCCTCCCTACCACTTCTCTCACCCCTTAGTCTCTTCAGCCTCTTTTCTTTGCGTTTCTTGCGAATGATGAAGAGCAGCGCAACACCCAGAGTGACCAAGATCACAGGACAGCCGATCGAAAACAGCTTCTTGACATCATCGTTCTTTTCCAAGGGGGATTTGATTGGTGGAATTGTGCCTGCACACAGAAAGAACAGACATTATTTACTGCCCTTTTACAACAAGTCAAAGTATTATAGTATTTTAAAGTAGCATACAATACCATTGATCCAAATGAAATGTCAAACAAAGAGAGCCTTCTACTCACTGCCATCGTAGTCCAGTGTTGCAAATTGGGAGCTCTGGTTGCCACAGCCAGCGCTGTTACAGGCTTTCATCTTTAACTCATACCAGGTGGCCTCACGCAGCTCTGCCAGGAACACATCTGTGGTGGCATTGGTACGTACAGTCTGCCATGCCCATGTACCTACGTAAAGTACACACACCAATGTTGAGTTTGATCCCTTGTCTTATCTTATTGGTTTCCATTAAACGATGGAAAGTTACCTCAATACTAACAATACATTTCTTTGTTTCACATGAAAACTTTTCCTATTTTATTTGTTGCATGATGTCTTCAAATATTATTGCAAATTAAAAAAGCAGTGACTCACCTTTCGGTCTAAATTCTAGTGTGACAGCGCTGATTGGACAGCCTCCACTGGCCCACCCCTGCAGGTTGAGGCGGGCATGGCTGGAGTTAATGTGGGTGAAGACTGGCTGATCCTTGTTGAACTGGGGTTCTGTAAAAGAAGCAAAATCATGATGTATTTTCCTGATTACTGTTGTGCCATATACGCTAACAGGTAGATGGTGAACATAAGACAACATAAGCAATTTAGCAATAGCAATGTCTTGCTTGCATATGTGTAACTGCTAGAATAGGTGTTCCAAAAATATCCTACTAAATTTATTACATATAATTTGATTATAATCATCAGTATACACATAATTCACCCAGGCACTAACACAAAAATAATGGTCACCTGTGATATAAGACATGATGTTTTTATAATCGGTTTTTGTCATAGAAATGCTGAGATTGGGGAGAAGGTAAATGTGAATGACGTTACAAAAATACAAAATGGAGCACATTCAAAGTCCCAGAGCAATACACTGTAACAAAAATCCTTTATAAGCTATTGTGAGGCTAAAGTATGAAGCACAAAGATGTGAAGTTTGATCTTTTAGGTGTAGACAGGAAACATGTATCTACATTTTCTACTTGCGTCAAAAGTGGAGGGTTCTATTGCCTATTTTAATGGGGTCTAATGTTCTAATAACGTTGGATGTATGCTATATATTTAAAACTTCGTTGTTGACCACAGAGACCTCTCACATGTGTCCTTTTTTTAGTTTAAGATTTAGAGCGTAAAATATACAGGCCATATCCGCTTCACCATTGTGAAAATGTGTATTTTATATATACTTTTCACCTTTATCTGCCCACATTACTTTCCCTCATCCTCCATCCCAGGCTTCTCACCTCGCCCATGGGTCTTTGCCTCAATAATCTCACTGATGCGTCCGGCTCCAACACTGTTCTTTGCAGCCAGCTTCACTTTATACCAGGTGCCACAGCGCAGGTTGTCCAATTTGAAGGATCGTTCACTCGAACTAATGAAAACATCTTTCCATTCCTCCGTGTTGTCTACAGAGTACTGCAGCACAAAACCTGCATACGCACAAAAGAAGCACACACACAATAATTATTATTTTCTTTTATTATTACATAATTCTATTTGTTATACAGTTAAGATGAATAACTCATTTTGCACCAACCCTACTAAGCTTTTGACATTGGCACCTTTACTGTCCACTAGATGGCAGCGTCAGACTATTCTTCACTTGCCCAGATAGGCCCCGATTGGAGGACGTTCTAGCTGCTCTGTCTAAGCCGCCATTAGTTACCTACAAACCCCTAGACTGGGATGGCGCTGACTGAGCATCTATGCAAATGAGGGTATGCAATGTGGTGACTGTTTTTATAATCAGCTGCCTTGGAGAGCCAACTCCCTGCTTCTTTGAGAGACTTTACATCTAATCCTCCATCTCTGTGCATCTTTCCTTCTTTCTGTATATAATTATGTAGTTATGAATGTCTCCCTATCAGTGTTTCTTTGTACCATCTTTCTTTCCTCCCTCTCTCTCTCTCTCTAACAGATGGTGCGATGGAGTCCAAAACATTAAAGAGGTTAACATGAGCAGGTCTTGCAGTGTTTGTTTAGAAGTTTTATAGGCACCATGTCTGTCACAGAACAGAAGAGAACACAGCAGAACACAACAGGCGATAGCAGAGAGAGCTGTAAAGAACAGCACAATAACAAACTTTTGTAGAACAGATTGGAACATTACATCATTTCTCATTGTAGGATACTAGCCTATAGGATTTGGTCATTTATTTATTTTTATTTTATTTTTACACAAGCTGCAAAAAGCCTTATAACCAGCTGACCTTATTCAATTCAATTCAATTCAATTTTATTTATAGTATCAAATCATAACAGGAGTTATCTCAAGACACTTTACAGATAGAGTAGGTCTAGACCACACTCTATGATTTACAAAAAATCCAACAAATCCCCCAAGAGCAAGCACTCAGTGCATCAGTGACGAGGAAAAACTCCCTTTTAGGAAGAAACCTCGGACAGACCCAGGCTCTTGGTAGGTGGTGTCTGATGTGCCGTTGGGGTGCATCACACCTATCACACTTATGAAATGCTAACATGTTTTATCTGTAAAGGAATAATCAGCAGAAGCCACTGCAGTAGTGAAGCAAAATAGATGCTTGATGGGGACTGCTGACAGTGACTGGCTTCATAAACAGGCAGGCATTCTGGTATACATACAAGGTATATAGATGGGCTTCAATGATGTATGAGACACTGGATGATGTGTTCAAATACTGCTTGGTGGACCATCATTATTTGAATAAAAAAGCTGTACACCCAACACATTACATTACTCCCTACTTGCATCCTGGCAGTATGCTAATTCACATAAAGAACACAAAAACAGCTTTTGGTGGCTTTAAAATATACTTGACCCAATGGTTCAAAAAGTAGTTTTTGAATCTGATCCCATGACATTTACTTCCTAGTTTTTACAACCTTCTTTAGTAATGACATGTGAGACACCAAGTCTTTCTGGGTGCAGTTATATCTCAAACTGCTTTATAGTTTCATATAGGTATAAAGAGCAACAAAGAGTCAGACAGATGACACTGGAGCACCCTCATGCTGACAAACAGCATGGACAAAGAAAAGGGATTATAACCACATTAGCATGCATGCCCATTCAGGCACACACACCATGCCCATCTTCACACAGAAATCACCAACAATCAGATAATCAAACAGACATATAGTTAACAGGGAAACATAAAACCAGGAGGCCGTTCAATAAACTAATAGCTCAGCATGCACACTAACAATGTGCCAGATAAAAGAGAAAGAAAAGACAGACAGACAGAGGGTGAACTAAGATCAGAGGTCGAAGGGAAATCTTTTTCATTCATTCACATTTTGTGAATAAACCCAACTTGATGACCTCAAGCGACATTCTGTATACCTTTAGACACATTTGCAACAGACAAGAAGAAAGAGATGTGAGTATACAGAAAGAGCTTTGCTTACCTCTGATAGAGCTGCCTCCGTTGTCTCCTGGTATCCAGGCCAGAGTGATGGAGGAGGTGGAGGTGGTGGAGACGGTAAGACGAGGCTGGTCCGGAGGGACTGAGGAAGAGACACACAAAGAGTTAACAGCTCAATAATACGTTTACTAAAATATTAGAGATTCTTTTGAGGAGGTAAACATGTATCAGTGTTTCTCATTTTCAGCAAGAACTGCAGGCCTATATGTGAGGTACGACCATAGTTGAGTGGACTAAATTAAATAGGCTGAAAGGTTTAGGTATTAATGCCATTATCGCCATTTTCCTACCTTGAACCAAAAGGTTGACAATGATAGTGTCAAAGCCCAGCGTGTTGGTGGCCGTGCAGGTGTAGTAACCAGAATCTTCAGCTTTGACAGAGCGCAGCACCAGTGTCCCATTGGCCAGAATGATACGCTGTCCATCTAGAGACACTGGGATGGCTGTGTCCTCACTAGCAGATAGAGACAGAGAGAATTATGGGAGGACGTCATCAAAGATTCTTACTAGATTGTGATAAAAATATATATTTTTTAAGTGTTTGTTAACAGGAGGTTGCAAAATTGTCCAGAAGCATGGGATCAACAGGATCTGTTTGTGTTAGAGAGATGCATAGCATTTTTTTTTTCAAAATTTGTACTAATTTATGACATTATTCCAGCATATCAGCACATAAGCATCTGCAAACGATAACTGACTTAACCAACTGAGATGCTTAAACACTAATTCACTCTTAGAGGTATTACAGCAACACCATAAACCAAGCTTTACATAACATTTCTGGGGAGGATTCTCACCTATCTTTGGTCCATTTTATAGTAGGTGTTGGTTCTCCTACTGAGCTACAGGGCAGTCGTACCTCCTTCATCCAGGGAGTGGTCACTGTGCCCCCAAACGACAGGATCTTAGCTGGGGCTGGTGGAGGATGAAGAGAGGCATGTAAAAATGAAAGGAGTATGGAGACACTATTAGAGCTATTGTCATTAACACTTACACAAGAAACGAAAAGCTTAATTGATATGTACCAATCGGTTAATCTTGCCATTGTCAAATAAACAATTTTCAAACCGGATAAACAAATGCTGTCGACGTTTCAGAAAGTGTTGAATCAATACAGAAATGTAATGGCTGATATGCAATTGATTTGTTTTCCATTTGGGATTCTTTCAATAAACAGGAGTGTGCAAGGTATTTACCGTGATTCACACTTTGTGGAAAAGAAATCTGTGTTAAATGTGACATTGTCCAGCAGAGAATATATCCACACATTCAGGCACATAACCCTCTTATTCTGTCACCCCCCCCCCCCCCCCCCCCCCCCGTTCTCTCTGTAACTCTTTCTTTCTCAAGCTTGGCGTCTTAATGCAAGTGCTCTAGTGCACTTATGTTAAGGTTGAATGAAGTATTGAGTGGGCAAGCCTGGAGGACACTGCCTTTTACAACTGCCGATCAGCTGACGCATCCACCCTTACGAGCGCACACACACACACACACACACACACACACACACACACACACACACACACACACACACACACACACACACACACACACACACACACACACACACACACACACACACACACACATTCTCAAACCTTTGCACCCAGCAGTCAAAGGAACGAACAGATACAGGAAAGTATAACATGGTGGGAAGTGCACTCTATTCATTCTTACTCACTTATTCTTCCTGTCTTTTAATCCAAAGCTTATTGATTTACTTGCCCTCTTCATTTTCTTAAACTCTGCCTCTCTAGTGTGTTGTGTTATAGTCAGCTGCGCTCCTATCGTGACATTTTCTCTCCCTTTTTTTTACCTCCAGCTGCTGTCCTCCCTTTTGCTCCCCCTCTTATCATTTCTCTAATATAGGCCAGTTTATCTGGTGCCCTCTGAACTCTGAAATCAATAGCACACGCTCATAAACACATAAACAGGAGGAGAGGTCGAAAAATATGCACAAGAGTTGTATAGAGCAAGCGACAGAGTAAGAGGGATATTATCCAAATGATTCACAGAACCATGAGAGATGTAGAGCAAAACATTCTTAAAAACTGTTTTTTTAATTCATGGCATTGTCAATAAGAGGCTTGAAAAGGAATACTACTTGAATAGTATCAGTGTTGTAACAGGAGAGAGAGAGAGAGAGAGAGAGAGAGAGAGAGAGAGAGAGGGAGAGAGCGGGGGGGACAGAACAAGCACCAGAAACATCAGGAAAAAACAAGGACACTGTGGTGTCATCCACCCAACAACCACTGATATGGTGATTTGCAGGTAAAAAGGCTTTCCTGGTTAAAATCTGGCAACATTTTTGAAAGTTAAAGTCTTGAGAAACTGCATTTCAATGACAATATTTCAATGTGAAAGATGGAAATACACATTGAAATACAGTCAATGAGAAGAGTGCTCTAAGTACAATAACATTGTCGACTCGATCTAAACTGTTGCGACAGATAAAGATATATTGTCTTTTTATTCCCCACATTCCTCCTCAATTCGAAAACCTGCTGACTACATTGCCCACAATGCTATTTGACTATGACAGTTTGGTCAGAGATTCTGGCGTGTTGTGCTAGTAGTGGCTAACACAGCCTAAGCCATTAGCCTCCAGCAGAGATGAGGAGCGGGCTACAGAGGTCTGGTAAGCTCTTTCAAAAAATGTTATACTTGTAGTCTTCAATCCTACCTGACATTGACTCATGTTACATCACCATCCTCTGGAGACACAAATGGTTTTACATAAACAGACTGCGATGTGTTCAATATGTGCACACTTCCCCTTTAAATAACGTTGAAACAATGGTTAAATGTAACCTCGATGGCTTTTAAACCAACATTTTGCGCACTTTTATCCAAGACTCCTAGACGTCTTTTGACCTGCACGTGGATCCAACGTCTCCACTGTATGTCTCTATGTCTCTTGTCTCTCAGGGACTCACCCTTGGCTGCTGGCTCCACGGTGACCTTGTCGCTGAAGTTACCCCGGCCTGCAGTTGTGACGGCTGCAGCCCAGATCAGGTACTGCTGCCGGTGGTTAAGGTGAGTGATTCTGTAGAACAGCTGCTCTGGATTGGCTTCATACTCACTGGGCAGCTGGGGAGAGCGGAAAGGAAAGGTTTAATCTAAAAGGAACAGCAGGCGCAATATGTTTTATACTACAGAGCTGAGCACAATCCAAGCATCTTAACATGTAATATTATATACTGTAAAGACTTTAATAGGAAAATGTTATTTTAAATAATAATAATCATAATCAACAAATCTGCTAGTAGGCTAAAATACTTTCACTAGTTTCTGATGCTGTTCTGCTTACAAAGGTTTGTAGAAACAAGCAAGTGTATCGGGTGCATAACCACTATATTAAGTACTGCATTAAGAAATACTTTCAAAACAAACAGATTTTCTGTGGAACCAGGTGAAAGTTTGTGAAACAATAAGAGAAAATAAGTTGTAAAAGTTCCCAAAAAACAATTAAAATAAACATTCAAATAAAGGGGCATATTTTCTACATTTCCATAAGAATAAAAAAAAAAATTAAAGAATATACTTTTTGAATTCTGATCAAATCTACATCATATCACAAAATCTGCATTGTATCATATGTGCTGAGGAGCACATGGTAAAATCTGGGGGATGCCAAAAACAAGATAATTTTGTCACAGGCAGACGTAATGTGAAGGACAGAGTGAACATCATGCTAATGTGAAAAAGCCCTGTATCCTCTCCTCGAGTCAGAACTACAGGAAAAGAGAGGAGGATGAAGGTACAGAGGGTCTGGGGCAAGTTATATTATGATAAGGCAACAAAAAAAGGTAGGATGGAGCTGGAGGGAGGGAGGATATGAGGCTGGAGGAAAGAGAGGCGAGAGGGTTGGATTAGGGGGAGTGAAGCCCACTCCTCTGTTCTCCTCAGGGAGGGCAAACAGATATGAGACAGAGGAAGACAAAGGGGGACAGAGAATGAGTCAGTCAGAGATATCACCAACAGTCATACACTAATGAGGCTTATCTACTGCTGGCATCAGTAATGACGGAGAGGAGAAGGAGAGGAGAGGAGAAGGAGAGGAGAAGGAGAGGAGAGGAGAGGAGAGGAGAGGAGAGGAGAGGAGAGGAGAGGAGAGGAGAGGAGAGGAGAGGAGAGGAGAGGAGAGGAGAGGAGAGGAGAGGAGAAATATACTGACACACATACAGTGGCATGGATGACCTGGAGGTGGATGTGTAATTGCAGTGTGTTTAACCCAGCCATGTGTCTGCTGTCTAGACATATACACATCACTGTCCCTTCAACACACACACAAACTCTTTTTTACTGCCTGCCATTCACTATTCACCTACTAACCAATCCCTTATTCCCTCTACTCCTCATCTACTCCTCAGGTATCCCAACACACACACACACACACACACGCACGCACGCACGCACGCACGCACGCACGCACGCACGCACGCACGCACACACACACACACACACACACACACACACACACACACACACACACACACACACACGCGCACACACACACACATAACCTCAGCAGCTCTGTATGTTACTGTGCTGCTGGTCTCAGCTACAAATAGAAGAATACAAAAAAATAAAACACAGCCACAAATTTCACACACACGCTGCAAGGTGGCACCTAACACTCACTGCCACCCTCTAAATCACATGTTTTACTACAGTTTGACACTGACTTACATTTCTGACTGACAGCCGCTCATGCACAGGTGAAATGAAGACTGCAATACGAGTGTCAAATGGAGTCAGTAAACAAAGAAGACCTGTAAAACCAGCGAAGACATTGCAGTGTTGCTGAGCTCTGTCCTAGCCTGCTGGGTTGTTGTCTGCAGAACGGTTTATTCTGGGCAAATAGATTCCAGTATTCATATTGTTTTTCACATTTATGAGCAGGCCGTCATGGAGGAATCCACTGGGTGTTTTATTACTTCCCTGTGTTTCCTGTTAATCATCCATTCCTCTTGTCTCTGTCCTTTCTGTACTTTCCTCTCTGCCTATCCTTTACCCCACTGCGCCATCCTTCCCTTTGCCTCCTGCCATCACTCTTCATCCCTCTCTTCATTTCCCTGCCCCTCTCCACATTTCCCTGTCATCTGTGGGCCCACTCCTTGCTTTTCCTCCCATCTATCCACCAGTACCCCCCTCTGTTTTACATCCTCTCTGCATTTCTCCCCCTGACTCTCTCACGTACTGTATATCAATGTCTTCTTCTTCTTCTCCTCTCGGTACATTTGTCTCTATAGGCTCCACTGCAGGCAGTGGTGTGGACAGAGGAATGGATGGATGGATGAATGGGTGGGTGATGTTGGGAGGAAGGGAGGGAGGAGTGGCAAAGTGTGTGTTGCTGTAACGGATATTAAAATATTCCTCCGGCGTGGAGATAGCGGTGATCCGGGGAACGATAGAACGAGATAATGAAAAGAGGAACAAAAGTACTCCCTGCGCGGTGTGTCTGACCCCCCCATCCCTCCTTCCTTCTCTCCAGTCGCACTCATTTACATAGTAATCATCCCAAACTCTGCATGGGGGCTTCAGAGAGAGACAGAGAGAGAAAGAGAAAGAGCAGGGGGAAAAAGAAAGAGATAGATGGATGGATGGAGAGGATAGATAGATAGATAGATAGATAGATAGATAGATAGATAGATAGATAGATAGATAGATAGATAGATAGATAGATAGATAGATAGATAGATAGATAGATAGATAGATAGATAAAGTGATTTGAATGAGGGAGACTAAGGAGAAAATTCATGTATATTTTAGATAGGTACATGTATGTGTGTGTGTGTGTGTGTGTGTGTGTGTGTGTGTGTGTGTGTGTGTGTGTGTGTGTGTGTGTGTGTGCGTGTGTGCAAGCAGGATATATGTCTTGCTTTTGAATTTTCGTCATAAAAACATGACTTGTTTATGAATATATGGACCTTTATACGCATGGCGTGATACATTTATGAGTGTGTGTGTCTGTACGTAAGTGAGAGTGTGTGTTTGCTGTCGGCTTGTTTTCTGCCCTCGTTGATGAACAGATGAGGTTGTCCTGGCAACGTGATGAGACGCAGATATGCAAATGAGGGTGAGCTTGCACACACACACACTGCGGTATGAGGAGAGCTCATTTCACACACACATCTTGCTGAGACTGCAGCACTAGACCACACACAACCTGAAACACACACACACACACACACACACACACACACACACACACACACACACACACACACACACACACACACACACACACACACACACACACACACATCCACAAACACACAAATGTAGAACAATGATGTTATAATTAATCAATTTCTTTTATCTTATCATATCAAATTTATAACAGAAGCTGTATTCTGCATAAATAAAGGACCAGTTCCCCTTCATTACCAGCCATGTTTAGATGGTCCTCTTCCCCCTTTTTCATTCACTTCTCAATCCTGAAACTCTCTGCACCCCTCTTGTAACTCACCGGTTGGCCTGACCCGGGGCTGGAGCAATATATGGTGTACTTGCGGATGATTCCATTTGGCTTGTGAGGAGGTAACCAAGACACCACAACACTGCTGGCAGAGGAGGGCACAGCTTTGATGCCAGCTGGGGGTCCGGGGTCTGAATCATGAAGGAGAGCAAAGAAATAAATGGAGGGCAGAGTAAAATGTGAACCAGTTATATTTCCCTGCTTGTACAGCAAACTGAATTAATAGCTTTAAAGGTGTAACAGTACACTGATTTTTCGGCTAGATTTGTTGTTGTTGCCTGGTGAATTTAAAACACCCACTAGACATATTTAAAATACTAAAGAAAGCTTTTGCTAGTGAAAACAACCCACTGGCTAGCTAACACGTTAAGTACCAATACAATCCTCCATGTGCAGCATCCCACCGTTCATTTTTTCACCTTTCAAGACATATGTTTAGCTGAACAAACAAACAACAAAAATAACTTGTTTAATGGTGAAACTTAACGCTGTGTGTCACATGCAGGTTCTCATTCTAATTGAATGAAAACAGCCTTCCTCTTGTTTCCATGAATAAGGTATAACAGTCATTTTTCAACTGTGCCTCACGTATTATTTAGAATATTGCAAGCTGCCATAAGACACATTTTGATCATAATTTATGATTTATCGTGAAATTTAGCTCGCAATATAGGGTTGGAATTATTAGTTGATCAACAGAAAATTTATCTCCACCTTTTTCAAATTATCGATCTTAATTTTTTGAAGTAAAATGCCAAAAACGGAATCAAATCTTTATTATTTACATGTATTCTATGACAGTAAACTGACTATCTTTGGGTTTTGGACTGTTGGTTTGACAAAATGAGCAATGTAACAGGTCGGCTTGGGGTTTGGAAAATTGTAAAGGACATTTTTCACAATTTTTTGACATTTTATAGACCAAACAATTAATTGAGAAAATGATTGGCAGAGGAATTAATGCACACTTCTTAAGTTTCCTTTTGTTTGCTGCTTTTGTCCTGCACCTGTACCCAACTAAGGGTTGGACGTGCACACTGTCAACCTTCTTCGCTCATGTATCATTTTGCCCCATGGACATCTCATTGTGCATTATTGCTTATTTGACCAGCAACTTTAACTTTTTACTCTGAATATCAGGATAATGAAATAATAAAACCCAAGTATGCTTAAGATGTACTGAAGCCAATGATCTATTCATGGATTATTTCGTTTTATTTGTTCTGTTTAGAAAATCCTGAGAGAATCACACACATGCAGTATTTTAAAGTAAACATACAAATAAACACATATGCACATATTCAAAGGGACCAAATGCTGTGGCACCCAGGGTGTGGGCGCCCCTTGGAAAAAGCATGAAAAATAACTTTATAATGAATTTCAGTCTTCTTCGCTCCTGTGCTTACTGTCTACTATTTTTGTGTCTAAGAGACAGACGCAGAGAAAGGAAGGCTGAGAATTGTCTGTTTGCACAATTCCACTGCAAACACTTTTCCATATGCTGCAGACACACTGAGGGCAAAGTGAAGGGAGAGACAGAGAGCAGTGAACGTATGTGAAGAGGTTGCCCCTGGACACAGTGTCAACCCGCATTAGGGCAAAAGAGACACTCAGCTTGCCCCCAATAAGCACACACACTCGCACACACTCAAAGACTTCCACAACACACATATTTGAAGAGCTATTGTAGCGAGGCCAGCTCATAAAATGTAAAAGGGAGATATAGTGAGGAAGAGAGAAGAAAGGCCTTTCTGAAATGACACTTCTTAGAATCTCTGCCCCCCCCCACACACACACACACACCTCTTTCTCTCTCCTGCGCTCCCTCTTACCCCTCATTTTCTCCATCTCAGATGCCTGCCTCCTCCCCTGCCTGGCCCCAGGGAGGGAGAGGAGAGGCGGATACGGATGTAATCCACAGCCCGCCAGTGTAAGCACAAAATTAATTCTCTCTAAGCCACAAAGAATTAATCCCTCTCCTTGTGCTGGGTGCTAAGCTAGACTTGCACACAAACAATAGCGCATGTACGCACACATGCACACATACACGCACACCATACTGTACAATTTGCACATGCAAACACACACTTAACACCCCCCCAGCCCGAAACTTCCGCATATTCACATGCACAGACCCACACCCTTAGGCTCCTTAACCACACACACTAACACACGCTTTCTGGCTTCTTAATTCTCATTAGCACTGGTAATGGCACATCAGAGCACAAAGAGGTTTTAATCAGCAACCTCAGCCTTACAAAGACCTCCTCTACCCCCCTGGCTCTCTGCCTCCCACACTGCAGCCTTAAGTTAGGAACAAAAACCCTTAGACCTGCCCCAAAGATGTGGTCAAAGCAATTGACATATAGGTCTGTTATTTATTTGGTTTACCCGTGTGAAAAGAGCTACTAAAATGTGGACTTACAGTCTTCACGGGTTTGGATATACAGGACGTTGCTACGGACCCCGTCTCCAGCCTGGGTGTAGGCCAGAACCTGGTTGCTATAGTTGGTGAACTTCTCCAGGCCTTTGAGCTCCACCTGCTCCTTGGTGGTTGTGATGTTTTGCATTTCACCCCATTCTGAGACACAAAAGGACAGAGAGATGTTCAGACCAAGAGCTGAGCTGTTACTAGTCATGGTGTCTAACGTAAGATGACTCAACACACCTCCATCCGGAAAGACAGCCCAGAACACGACACGGTATCCTTTCAACACGCCATGCAGTGTCATCCTGGGAGGTTCAGCCCATGTGATCACTGCCTCGTCTGATGTTACAGAAATGGCTCGCACATTCTGGGGAGGCTGGCTGGGCACTGAAAAAGAAAAGAAGAGGGAGAGAGAAAAGTTAAGATAAGTTGTCTTAACAATGTATCTTCAGTTATCTAATCTTGTATGTTGTATATAACAGTTTAATTCAACAAGAAGGTCTGTTCATTGAAAGGTGAAAAACCATCACACTGTTTCATGACTCAGCTAAACAAAGACAAAATCCAAAGTCCAAAATATTATTAAACAACTCTCTCCCAAATCCAAGTGCTAAAACTCAAATTTGTGATGTCATCAAGTTTAAAGTGTGGAACTGCTCCATAGATAATGCATTAGGAAAGATGTTATAGATGACACTGACAGCACCCAGGGGAATGCTCTGAGCATAAAAATAAAATGAGTAGAAAGGACATTGATTACTTGATTTTTTTTTTTTTTTTTACTGTAGTCTTAGTACGAAAGAAAATGCCGTTGTTATTAGTCGTTATGGTGACATCACATGCCAGTGGGGCCGCGAAGTGTGTCGCAGCTCTACGGGAGGAGAGAGGATGCAGCTGCGAAGACAGTCTCCGGAGCGGAGGGGAGTAAGGCGAGGGACCGTTAGACCCAGCATGCCGCTGTTCGCCAGCTAGCTGTTGACGGAATTAGCAAGCTAGCTAGCAAGCTTCCGTCATGCTTTCATGTTACAATGAGCCAAAGTTTTCACTCATCTGGCGATAGCAATGTGCTTTCCTACGCTGTGACAAGAGTGTGTGTATGAAGCATTGAGTTGTTAAATTTGAAAAATTTGGTGGGTGGCTTTCTATGTTTCGTAATGTGACTACTCCACTGCTTGTTTGGTCGTTACTGCATAACATCACCTCAGTGAGTTGCCGCAAGTCAGTTTATACGAAAAGATTGCCATGCACATATTAATGCCTGCTGCTCTGACCATCCTGCTACATTGATTTGAATGAAATGTCCTTTCTACTCATTCTATTTCTATGGTTCTGAGTATATGGGTACATTTTCTGTTTCTAAATGAGAAAATGACAATAGAATAAAGCTAATTTGGGTATTAAAAAAAAAGAAAACAAACATTATGCAGGTCCACAAAATCTGTCTCCTATTCATTGTCACTTCATACTTGATGACATCACAAGTTTGAGACTTACTTGTTTGGTTTCTGGCTTTGAGAGAGAGTAGCTCATCTTCACAAATATTGATTGAACCTTCCTTGGCCATGGAAATAACATGTTGGAATTCTTAATTTAGGTTGTGTTCCTCTTTAAGGGTTTTTCATTTCCTCTTTTAGTAGCTTTAAGGTTGGAAAACATCCATTCAAAGCCAAGACTACATTTTAACTGGCTGCATTATTCTAACAAATAGATTGGCTTTTGCAAAATATTTTATATGAGTTTGTAATGACTGGTCGATCGCGTGGTCAGTGCAGTTTAAGAGGTTTAATTGTGAAAAATGTAGATAATTTTATTGCAAATGCAAACGCTGCCACTGTCTACATTAGGCTAGCTGATAAATAAATAAATAAATACACCCTCTCTGAACCCTAAATTTCCATATCAAACCTGAAGCGAGTAAACAGGCTAGCGATAGATAAAAAGCTCATGACATGCGTCCAGCCTGATGTATAGGACCATCTCTACAACCACCATCTCTCTTTCTCTGTACAAGCCTCCTTCTGTCCCCGCCAGTCCAGGTGTCTCTTCTATTGGCTACCGCTGACCATTAGTCTTTCAGGCTTTGAATAACGCACACTGTTGAAGATGAACAGAAGTCAACTTGTGAGAGAAGGAGGGGCAGGAAGAGAGGAAGAGAGCCGAGTGAAAGACAGAGAGCAATGAAAGAGAGATTGGGCCAATTCCACCAGGGAATTTCTCTGCAGCTGGTGAGGAGAGAGAAGGTGGGGAGGAGGACGGAGGAAGGGAGGCAAAGACGAAAGGAGGATTAGAAAACTGAAAACAGGGTTTTGCACGAATAAACCTTTAGGCTAAATAATTGGAAGGCAACAAAACATAGTTCCTTCCTTCACAGTCACACCTTTACAAGAAGAGATACAAGGATGTAAAAGGACGTGAACAAAAAGATGAGCTGGTTCAAACTGTCAGCATTTGGGCTTATGTAAGGGTTAAACTAAGATGAAGAAGGCAGATACATAAGGGGTAAAAAAAAGTATAACAAATTAGTGCTGAAGTTGTTGATGTATGAAATAACCTTACGAAAATAAGTGCATAAGTTTTGAGGGAAAAAAGGAGAATACAGGAACATAATGAAAGGCAGTTTTGGACTGGGGCTACAGGGAGGAGGAGATGGGGATAAGGGGGAGAGGAAGAAGGGAGGAAGGGAGGAAGAGAGTTAAAAGCAAGGGGAGCAAGGGAAGGGCAGAAAAAGATGAAAAGAGGGAGCAGAGAGACAATGCGCTCAGCTGTAGATAATTACAGCAGGAAGCAGCGGAGGGAACGAGAGAGAGAGACAGAGAGACAAGCTAATTATAATTATTTTTAGTATGCTTGTTGTTATCACTATTATCATAATGGCCATCAATATCACTGTCGCCACGGTGACAGCCATAGGGAAGAACTGGAGGGCTCTGTCTGCTCTGGACCAATGGGGTTCAGCTAACTGTTCACTGGGTGGACATGTATGTGTGTGTGTGTGTGTATGTGTGTGTGTGTGTGTGTGTGTGTGTGTGTGTGTGTGTGTGTGTGTGTGTGTGTGTGTGTGTGTGTGTGTGTGTGTGTGTGTGTGTGTGTGTGTGTGTGTGCATTTGTTTGGATAGGGAGAAAAAACAAATGTG
This sequence comes from Gymnocephalus cernua, assembly GCA_023631565.1. NCBI lineage: Eukaryota > Metazoa > Chordata > Actinopteri > Perciformes > Percidae > Gymnocephalus > Gymnocephalus cernua. The sequence goes on from CM042430.1 coordinate 18,218,502, forward strand.
ACATGATAGAGATTGAGAGAGGCGGCATGTATTGAAAAAAATGACTGCATGTATTAATTGAATTAACTGCAGCTCAACACTACAGAATAAAGAGTACAAGAAGAACAATATTTCTTATATATAAGTCTTCTTGAGAGAATATGATGATAAAGAGTAAGTTGAGATTGTTGTTATATGTCATTTGTTCAGCTCCTTAGAGGCCAAAAGTCAATTAATGCTGCAGAAAGTATAGCTTTACAAGAAATGAATAAAAGGAAAAGCTGCATTAGTAAATTATAGCCTTTGGAAGTCGGATCAACAAACCAAATGAAATGCAGTAATCTATTCTCCTAGTGCTTTACACCAGCCCCTTCCATCTCTCCGACAACACTACCTTCAACTTCACATACATTGTTTCCCATTCATATTGTTGAGGAACTACAGTGGTGCTCATACGTTTATGAACCCATGCTAAAGTTGACTAAAAAGAAGAGTAAACAATTTTTGGGGGGAAATTGATCTTAATGCTTTAATTAAAAAAATTAGGAAAAAGGCCAAGGGAACTTTATCAGGATGCATAGTATCCTGGATCCATAAAATAACTGGCCTTTAACAATAAAAATCTGCCTGCCTCTATGGGAATTTAACATAGGGGTGTACTGACTTATGCCCCCTGTATTTTAGGGAAGAACAATTCTTTATTTACGATACATTATTCATTCACAAAGAAAAGTGGTATCCTTAAAGGTTGTATTCTTCCTCATTTACTATTAAGGCATTAAGATTATTTTTTTATTCCTCTTTTTAGTCAACTTTAGCATGGGTTCATTAACTTATGAGCACCACTGTTTTGGATTTGTGATTTCTAGCGATGCAAAATATGGATATGGACTCCTTACTTCCACCAAGGAGTTGGTTCTGGCCCCATTTGTTTTGGAAAGAACAATATATTTGTTTTTGGTCTAGATCTGGGTAGAGGTGTGTAATCCAGGATTTCTTTTCTTCCAATGATTTCTTAAAATTGCAAGAGTGGTAATTGTTAAACATTTTGCTTATTTGATACTACTGCACTTACCTAGATGAAAAAAAATCTGGCACATGTATCTCATGTATTGTCTCTCTTTATGTGTATTTTCATGTATACCCACAGCCAGATGCAAAATATCTGGACATTGTCAAGGATTGTGCAGCCTAGGAAGATATTTCATCTTCCTAAGTGCTTTTGTAGTTCATTCAGTCATTTGCTCATTTATTCACTCAACATTTCATTATCTCCGTGTCTCACTGTCCAGGGATCACTAAATCCTATCTGCAGCGCTATGCGTGTTCTTGGTATCGTGAAAAGCACTTGAGTTGCAGCAGCCAACATTCATTCTTGTTAAGAGAAGGGAGGGAATGTAGTAATTTTAGGTTACAAAGCATAGCATGATTTAGACATAGATGAGACAGTGAGACAACAGAAGAAAAAAAATGGTTACAGAAAAAAATGCAGTAACTGTGAATCAAAGCCAAAGCAGACAGAGGGTGATATTTCATAGGTCTGCCAGTTTACTCTTCCACTGTATTTAATGCACCATGCTGCTTAACTTCTTTACCTTACTGCTGCTGGTCCCACATTTGCACTTATAAACAGACCAAGAAGCAATAAACCCCTTTTCATACATGCTAAGATATGTTGTACTGTATGCGTGCTGTGATGTTGTGATCCTCACCATCTTCCAGTGTTGTAGCGTTGATCTCTGAGCTAGAGGGCCCTGTGCCGGCTCTATTGAAGGCCTGGACAACCACACCATACTGGGCAAACTTCTTCAGGTTGTCCAGGGTGTAGACCTCACTGTCTCCAGTGGCCTTCATCTCCACAATGCTGTACTGGCCGTTACTGCCCGGGCCGTTCTCTCTGTAACCGATCTGGTAACCCCGGATCACCCCGTTCTGCAGCTCCTTCCTGGGAGCCTGGGGAATGGAAAACAGGAATACAGTACTGATACCATGTATTCATATAGTGCATGATTGTTTAACCACCTCCACGAACTGAATGCACTGAAAAGGAATAATGGCCAACAATTATTAGGTTACTTTGCAAGCAGCAAAAATGTGATTAAGTCAGATAAGGCAATGTTATACAAACAAATCGTCTTTGAGGAAGTGCATAGCTGTTCAGAAGACAGACAATTCTAATACTTTACCTTCCAGGTGACCCTGATACTCTGAGAGGTCACCGGCTGCAGAATCACTTCCATGGGAGGACCATCAGGCTCTGCAGAGAGAGTCAGAGGGGTTAAGGTAGAGGCATTTCGCAACAATTCTGCGCCTTTTATGTCTCTCAAGGAACTAAAATATTCTGATCTACAACTTTCAAAGACGTTTTTCTCAGTTTCATTGAGATTGAATTTCAATAAAAAAAATCTTATTCTAGGACTGGTGTCAGTGTCAACACAGACGCAGTGAATAAGAGCTAATACAATGATCCCATTCACATTAGTGCAGTGCTGTCAAGATACTTACGTGCTTCCTCTGTACTGATGGTGAGCTCCTTACTGGCCTCGCTCTTGCCTATTGCATTGTATGAGTACATGCGGATGCTGTAGACGGAGGCAGGGTGAAGGTCCACTATGTTGGCCTGATTGTTGGTGGGGGAGATGTTTCGAGTGGCATGCTTCAGCTCCCAGGTGTCTGAAAAAAAAGAAGAGACTTTTAAGTGTATATAGTTTGCCACAATTTTCCGACTTCAAAAAACACTTTGTACAAATACAATTTGTATTTTCTCACTCTTACGCAATATACTACTAAAGTATTAAAGTATGTATTTTGGACTATGACATTGACAGTCAATTTCAATATATTCTGTAGGGTTTCAAAGAAAGAAAAGAAGCACCAACACCTTAGCTTACTATTCCAATGTCAGATTCACTTTTCTATCTTCATTTTCTGTGAAATGAAGAATACACTTTTTCACTTACCTGTCTTGTTCTTATACTCAATATCATAGGAGGTAATGACGCTGTTTCCATCAAATCTCTGTGTCCACCTGAGATTCATACTGCGATCTTTCACTTCTCGCACCTCTAACTCTGGAGGGTCTGGGGGCTCTGAGGATTTAAAAGAGAGGGAGGGGAGAAAGGGAGGAAGGCAATATAAAACAGGAGAAGGTAGCACCTAAAGAGAGAAACTTTTAGTTGGAATGAGAAAAGAGTAGGTTCTTTAAGCTTCTGTCAATGTAAAGAGAAGATGGTACATGCATTTGCACAGGAATGGTTACCTTGCACAGTGAGCTGGATAAGGCCACGTCCTTCTCCATAAGAGTTGATGGCATGACAGGAGAAGAAGACCGAATCCTCCCGCTCTGCTGGTTTTAGCTGTAGGGAGAAAGGTAGAAAGAGGAATGTCCAAGAGACAAACAACTCTATCTTTGTGTGTGAAGCACAGCTTTGTGATGTAGTGGCCCAGTGAGCATTTTCCTTCTACCTTGCATGTTTGGTATTTAAGTGACTTATTTTGAACAATTTTACGCTTGTGAAGAACAGACCTTGCCCTGTGAAAGGTGCTATACTAAATAACACTTTACTTACTTACATTGGGAGGAGAGGTGCAAAAGGGGAAGTGTCACCAATCCAGTGGTACACTGTATTTTTGGAATCAAGATTTTTTACCACCTAGCTGCTTCAAAAACATCAAACAACAAATCATCCATGCTATTTTTGTCACTTTAGCTGGTGAAGGTGTATCTTCATAGACTTCTGCAAAATCGCACAAACCTCATTCAAGTATATTTTGCCTGTACTTTATACAGTATACATTCTTTAACCAGTAGATACATTTAAAGGGGCGCTATGCAGTTTTGGCCATTTCTTCACTGTTTTCGCTTTTGCTCGCAGGTTTCTCTATAGAGCCCCCCCTACAGTTTCGGAATAGATATTTGGCAGCTCCTATATTTACGTGTCTGACTCCTCACTCGGTCAGTCTGCCGTTTCCTCTTTCTCTCTTCCTCCGACAATGCTTTCCTAGCTTTCTTCTTCTCTTTTGCCGGCTCAGCCATGACGATAGTGTGAAAAACTCCATTGCTACCTTGTTAGCCGGTTCCTGAATGGGCGTATGTGTGCAGTGCCGTGAAGCAATTTGTTACATCGCGAGATCTGATATCACGCGATACTTCCTGGCGCTGAGGCCAGCAGCTCACCGGTCGAAAGTTGCAAGGGTGGTTTTTGCGCTCACAGGCGCTAGGGGGGAGCGAGACAACCACCATTCAACTCGAAAAAAAAAGTCATATAAGTCCAATGACTCCAAAGCTGTTCAGTTAAGGTAAATTAAGCTAAAAAAACGGCATAGTTCTCCTTTAAATGCACACCAAAATCCACAATTGCTTACAAACACTCTATAGATGCCCTCACAGTCATTTTGAGGCAATAAGGATGTGTTCCAGCATCTGAAGTCTCTGATTTGAGTTCGGCACATTATCAAACCACAATTACGAACACAAAATCCACAGTAGTCACCTTAAAGCAAAATACACACACAAAGCTTCCGCGCTCTCGTGCGCATCAAACCAGCTGGGAGACGTCGACATCCTCAGAACTCACTAGACACACAGTTAATTCAGCTCCTCTTTACTGTATCCCTGAGCTATGTCAGTACCACTTGTTACACTTTGGCCCTCTTTAAGTATCGCCATCCAAAAAACACTGCATCACCAGGCTGCAACAGCTGCGTGCATCATCTCTATTTTTTCTTATGATTCTGGCAAACGTGTCACCGGAAGCCTCTCATTTTTAAATGCAGTAGAGGTAAACCTGTGACCAATCCATGACCATCATGGTGTGGTGGACTAGAATCATGAAATGGTGACTTTCGGTATGTCCAGAAATGTGGGTTCTCAGGAGATGAGACTAGATTTCGAACTCCAAATACCAAACTGATGACATTTAGTAACTGCTGTTAAACAATTAGATGGGTTATGACTGTTATGACCAACCATCAATGACCTCTAACACACTGACAGATATAATAATGGTCTCTGTCCAATCTCACCTTTATTTCATACAACAGAAATGCAGCACACTAGAATGTGCTTTGCACTGTCTTGACTCATAAAAACAGAGCTCAGACAGACAAAAGAGAAAAGTGAATGCTATCTATTTGTCAAATGACTAAGAGTCATAAAGACGTTGCCTTCTGTTTTCATCAATTAGATGCTCTGCCATATAGAAGAGCTTCTTACCTTGAGTGTAGACAACACCTCGTCTGTCTTCTCATTGGGACTGGTGGTAATGGAGTAGCGGGGGTTGCGGTCAGGGTCAATGACAGTGTCCCCTCTCTCCCAGCGGATGATGATGGGCCATTCTCCCCTGGCTGTGCAGTTCAGCTCCTTCAAGTGACCCTTCTTAGCCATGGTAGTGTTGGGGTGACTGGTGATCATCGCTGGGACTGGAAGGAGAAGGGAAATGTGTGAGATGAAGAGAAGATAAAGACAAATGAGAGGAAACGGTGACAGTAAACAGATTGATGAGGGGGATATTAGATGACAGATGCAGATAAAAGTGGGAGAGGGGGAAGGAAAAGAAGGTGTAAGTGGATAATAAGCAGGGTTTAAGTGAAAAGGGAGAAAGAAGTGAAAGAGCGGAGAGGAGAAGGGTAGGGCAGCTGGCAGTTAAAAAGGTGGAGTTCAGACTAGCTGAGTTCCATTGCATCAGAGTAATGAAGAGCTACGGTCAATGAAGTAAAGTCAATAAACCTCCTCTCTCATTCTCCAATAGTTAACATTGGCGTTTAGGTGAATGAAGAGGCAAAGATGATACACTCTACCTTTCTTGTACACTCTATACACAAAATCACTCACAATCTTCTCTGGCCGACACACTCATTTGCACACAATACCGATCTAAGGAAGGTTCTGCTGTTTTGTTTTCATCACTTATTCATCTCACCCTCCCTCTTTTCCTCTTTTCTTCCTTCGCCGCTGAGCGAAACAGACAGAATTGAGGGAGGCAGAGGAGAGGAACGGTTCAATCAATAACACTAACACCAGAAGAAGAGGGAGGAAGAGAGAGGGAGAGAGCGAGAGAGAGGCAATCCTTTAAGAGCAGAACACGACAAAACCTGTGCACCTAGTGTAAGTGTCCAAAGAAGTCAGATATTAAGTGTTAACATCTTTTGTGGGTATAGCTGTTTTGTAAGGTCATAATACTGCATGCTACAACATACATTGCCCTCTTATTATGCTCGACTTAATGTTGACAGTCTGCATGTGTGTATGTGCATGCATGTTCACATTGTTTTACATAGGTACTGACAGCGAGGGCAGGATGAGAGAAATTGATTGCAGATAAGCTCAAAGTGTTTTTGATTGTGTGTAGACAGATCCCAAGAGTCAAAAGATCAATCGCTCAGTTGCCCGCTTTCTCAATGCCTGTCACACCCACCTACGCACGCACGCACGCACACACGCACTCACACACTCTCTCTCTCTCACTGTTCTTTATTGTTTTGCTCTTAAATCCATGGTCACCTTTGCTCAACCAATGTATCAGTGTTCCTGTATGTGTGTATGTTAGAGTCCAAAGAGCACAGGGAGAGTAGTGCGAGCTGGCTCATTGGTTTGACACAGTTAGTGAGCATGTGGTGTAGACTGATAAAGCTAGAGCACTGGAGCATCCCAGATGGCCTCACCGCAGTCATCTATGCCATGAAAAAGTAATACTCTGCTACATTAGCCCGTGTGAGTTTGTATACTCACTCTTAACGGTGAGGACCATGCTCTTGCTGATGTCTGAGCCCACGCCATTGGAGGCCTGACAGAGGTAAAAGCCACGATCCTCCTCCAGGACATGTCTGATGAGCAGAGAGCCGTTACTCATGATCTGAATACGGCCCGTCAGAGGCACAGGGTGGTACTGCTGCGGATTCCCAATACCCGCTGAACAGAAAGAGACAGAGAAGATAATGATGAATTGTACAGTAACTGAGGATCCCTACATTTTAATCAAATTTACTATGGCGATATGAACCTATTGACGTGATAATGGGCCATAGATGAAGAATGAAACATGGTTCATGTACCTAGTGCACCTTTGGCATGCTTCCACATGACCTTCGGAGGAGGGTATCCATCTACTGAACAGTTTAGGATCCCAGCCTTCCCATAGATCCCATCCTGATTGTTGGGCTGAACCACAAATCGAGGAGGCACTGGAGAAAGTAGAGGAGAAGTAAATAAAAAGACAGAAACGTAAGTTTTGGATTCTTTCCCACACTGGAACCGTATTTAATGTTTCCTGCAGGGCCATTAAACAGCATTTCAGTCAGAGCATTATCAACAATACTGCTGTAAAACTAAATTGCAACTTTTCATCTACCGTGTTCATAACAATGAAATGGAATAAATGTAGGATCCAAGGGACATGCCACTGATTTTCAGTGGTGGAAGATCATTTACTTAATTAAAAGTACCAGTACAACAATGTAAAAACACTCAATTACAAGTAAAAGTCCAACATCAAAAGCAAAAGTACTTGTCCTACGTGCCCTGTATATATATATATATATATATATATATATATATATATATATATATATATATATATATATATATATAAATGTAGTGGAGTAAAAGGTGGTGGAGTAGAAGAATAAAGTACCATATAATTGAAATACTCCAGTTAAGTACAAGTACCTCAAAATTGTTCTAAGGTACAGTGCGTGAGTAAATTTACTTTGCACCACTGGTGATTTGACATGTCAAAGTACTACAGTAGTCACAGGAAGCACTTCACAGCCAGTTGTCACTTTTGTTGGAAGCTCTGACAAGTCTGAGAAAATTACTCATTCACTCAACTTCACAGAAAGTTTGTGCTACAACCTGAAGGTCATGACATTTTAAAGATGTGGGTTTTTATGAGGCAAAGATGGTCTAATGAAAGTTGCTTTATTTAAGTGCAATACTAAATCACTTCAGCGTAGTAAAATAACCCCACTCCGTTTCTTACCTGTTACTGTGAGCTGCCTCTCTGTGCTGACAGTGGCAGCATCATTGCTGGCAATGCAGGTGTAGTTGCCATTGTGTCTGAGTGACACCTTGGATATCTGGAGGGAGCTCATGAACTCCTTTGTGTCGATGGTGATGCCCGAGGAGGGCACGATCTCCTGCCCGTCCTTGCGCCATGTGATGCGTATGGGCATGTCTCCAGATGACACCACGCAGGCGATGTACATCAATTTACCAATGGAAGTCGGTGGAAAGTCAAATGGTTGGATCAGTGGAGGAACTGAGAGAGGGAGAGAAGGGGAGGATGAAAGAGTGAGCAAAAGAGGTGAAGAAAGGAGAGTGATAGGGTGTAAGATGTGTGGAGAGAAAGGGTGAGTAAATACGAATGAAGTAGTGAAAAGGTAATTGAGGGGAAAATAGTGAAATGAGATAAAAGAAGATAATAAAAAATATAAAATATAAAAATAATGTTGAAAAGGAGAGCACAGGAGAGAAAAGGCAAGGACAGGCAACAGGGTGAAACAAAGGGTAGATAGAGAGTCAAGACAGAATAAGGCAAAGAGGGAATGGAAATCAAGAAAAAAAGATGAATGAAAACAGTTAGAGGGTTGTTTAAATGGGCAGGGTGAGTAAGAGTTGAACACAGAGATTTGAGGCAGATATGAATAAGTGAAGGATAGAGAAAAGAGAGAAAGTCAGATGTGAAGACACAGGGAGAATGTGGGCAGACACACAGATTTGAAGATTTGGGGGCATCGAAAGGACATGAGGTAGAAGAGTGAGTAATGTAAAGGGAGAAGAGGTGGAGGGAGAAAGATACAGAGGAGGGGGAGGGAGATTTTTTTAGAGGGTATGGTTCAGAATCTGTATTTTGTCAACCTGACAGGCTAATTGGTAACTTAGTGGTCTCTGCCTGTCTGTCTGTCTGTCTGTCTGTCTGTCTGTCTGTCTGCATGGCCTACTAGCCCACTACCCACTCTGCAGCCGCCTGTGCCCCCTACCAATCCCTCCACTCCACCCCACCCTGCCCTGCTAAAGCCAGCCCATAATAGCTGCTCTAATTAGAGCCTCATCCACAGGGGGAAGAACAGTGTTGCTATGGAGAGCGGCGGAGGTGATGGCGGTGGTTTGGAGTAGGAGAGGGTGGTTGTGGTGGGTGGTTGGGGGTGGGGGGGGGGGGTGGGGTGTGGTTGAGACATCTGGGGGATTTAATCTGGGCCTCGATATAATTCATCTAATTAAATCAGAGACATGATGAGCACACATTCATACAAGCACATGCCTACACCCACACGCAAACACCTCAAAAGACTTCAGACTCGACTCGGACTCGTGAACAATCTTTATTTTTAGGAAACGTCTGATGAAGCTCAGTGTTATTCCCCTCCCTGAGTAAACGGTGTACTGGCATAATACTGTTAGGGAAAAATTATGATTTACATACTTTTCCTCTTGTTATTATTAAACTCTTTGCATAGAATAATATTATATTGATCACTCTTTTCTCTCTCTGTTAAATTAAACTATTGAAATTGTTAAGAAACCAAAACACTGCTTGCTCCCAAAAGATAACATGGGAGCCACGGTTTTGTCCTTGTCTGAGTACGATGTGTTCCTGAGGGCATACATGCCCTCCCAGACCAGATAGATGAGACGACATTGTCTCTTGCCAGATAACCACTGACGACATCAACTCTGTTTTTATGATTGTATTATACTTGGTATTATAAAAAGCGGCTGTAGAAAGCTTTTCGTTAGGTCACTTCTGTACTTATGCTGTAAGTACTGTAACTGCCTCCTTGTTATGTTCACAAGTAAAAATGAACTTTAATATAACTTCAGTGCTCTCTGTCTATTCTTGATAATGTAAATTATTCTAACAAATACGTAACGTATCTGCTGCACCGCTGCTGCTGTGCCTTCATCAGAAGCGTTGGCTTTAAAAATGTCATACAACAAGGCCCAAACAAAAGTAACGTTGAATGCAAAATATGTGGTATCAAAATAAAGGATTTGGCTCTACTCTACCACATCTAATTGTATCAGGCACCTGAAAATGCACCCTAATAGATTAGCAAACATGTTTAGCTCAGCATTAGCCATCTAACGTTAGCTTGTTTCTTGCTTTAGCTATGACCTACGGGAGGTTAACCCCGACTGTTGTTCACTACATGTTATGAAAAGATAAATGAGCGTTTGCTTGTTTGCCAAACATGTGGTAGTAGATTTACATAATCATTTACGTCCCGCTGGCTGCAATGCTTTGAATTGCTTATATATAGCTACTGTATGCAGTGTTCTAAGCAGCCTGGATAGAACGCATCAAGTTATACAACACTCATTATAGCCACGAGAGACTTGAGACTTAACTTGGACTCTAGCTCAAAGACTTGAGACTTAACTTGGACTCTAGCTCAGAGACTTGAGACACAACTTAGACTCTAGCTCAAGGACTTGACTTAACTTGGACTCTAGCTCAAAGACTTGAGACTTGACTTGGACTCTAGCTCAGAGATTTAAGACCTGACTTAGACTCTAGCTCAAAGACTTGAGACTTAAGTTGGACTCTAGCTCAGAGACTTGAGACTCGGCTTGGACTCTAGCTCAAAGACTTGAGACTTGGCTTGGACTCTAGCTCAAAGACTGAGACTTAACTTGGACTCTAGCTCAGAGACTCAGCTTGGACTCTAGCTCAGAGACTTGAGACCTGGACTCTAGCTCAAAGACTTGAGACTTAAGTTGGACTCTAGCTCAGAGACTTGAGACTCGGCTTGGACTCTAGCTCAAAGACTTGAGACTCGGCTTGGACTCTAGCTCAAAGACTGAGACTTAACTTGGACTCTAGCTCAGAGACTCAGCTTGGACTCTAGCTCAGAGACTTGAGACCTGGACTCTAGCTCAGAGACTTGTGAGCATCTCTGATGTACAGAAAAACACTACGAAGACACCCGAGCAGCAGCACAAATTTCACACATCTGCTAATGTCAAGTCGAAACACACAGCCCTCACGTAACAACTTCCTAAAACAAACATGTCATGCTATTGACGTGAAGAGCCAGGCAAAATAACATGCAGAATATATACAGCATGCACACACCTTGTCATTCACACACATATATGCATGTGTATGACATGTACACACACAAATCTTATACAATAGCACTCCTGCTCGATGTAATTGCTGAGTGGTTGAGAGAGCACACTAGGCCTCTCCGCCCCTTAATCATGGGTTATTAGAGGCAATGCATACAGCTTTCTTCTTTCCTCTCCCTCTGTTTCACTCACACCCCCTTGCTCCAAACCAGTCTAACTCACTCTCCATCCCACCTTACCATCCAACTTCTTTTACATTCATAATTGTTTTCCACTGCGTCTTCAACATAATGGCCCACTAAAACACACCTACACTCACATAAATTACAATTATATGATGTATAGTATATATTTTTTTGCTTACAGTATATTCTCCTCATTGGGCAAACCCCCCAAAAGCATACATAGTATTCATAATACATATATGTATTTATAATTCACACCACACAACAAACAAGATATGCATGCTACTGAGCGATGTATGTTTTTAGAGATATCTGTGTGAAGTAAAAAACTGTGGAACTCTTCGACAAACATATCACTTTCAAAACGATCAACCGTGTGACTGACCTTTGACAGTGACATAGACAGTCTGTGTGATGAACAGCTGTGGTTGGATTAGAACGCTGCAGACATAGGCTCCCTCATCCATCCCCTTCTGAACATCGCTGAGCTTCAGAGTCCCGTTCTCATACACCACCTGAACAGACATCAGCAGTGTTACACTCAGAGATGATACATGCATGGCCTTCTTATTCCCATGTATACAGAGCTGTGAATTTAAATGAGATGATGCTAAGATCGAAACATGGCCAACACTGATGCAGAAGGAAGTCACTCATTTGCTTTGTGCCTTCATTTGTTATCAGGTTTTCCTATACTCATTCCCAAATTAGTTCAAATGTATTTTAGGACACAGGATAACAAAAAACAATGACTAATTCTAAGTTCTCATGTTTTTCATACAAGTATACGTATATTAAGCTTTTGTACATACAACTGTAAAAAAAAAAAAAAAAAAAAGGCCAGATGATCAGTTAAAAATAGTAATTCAGATGGTCAAAGAAAACATAAATGACATTCAAACAACACTCTATATAAAGGATGTACCGTATGTGTATAGAATAGGCTTTATACATCTACATACTGTATATTCATGTTATACAGTGCTGTATGGAAAATAAGTTCTGATATATTTCTATTGTCTCTGAGCAGAAGTTCAGAAAGTAAAATTCACCTGGCGATGATTGTCAGGTAGCAGAAGCCCCTCCTTGTACCAGTTGATTGAGTAATAAGGGTACCCAATCACACGGCAGTTAATGAAAGAGTTTCTTCCTGCCACTGCAGTGATGTTTTTCATAGGTCGAATCCTCGGTGAACCTGATGGAGAGTGAGAAAGAGAGAGAAAGAGAGATATGTGTAGACCAGAGGAAGAAAAGAGAGGGGAAAAGAAAGAGATCATTAGTTGATGGTGTCAGAAGCAGTGTGTGGAATTTTAGAAATAAAGGGGAGGGGTGATAGGGAAGAGAGTTGGGGAGAAGGGGAAGAGACAGAAGAGGAAAAAAGCATGTAGGGGTGTAGAAAGAGCAAGAGGTTAGAGTGGCTTGCCTTAATGTTAAAAAGTAGCTTCAAATGTGGAGATTTTCTAATGGAGCGCCTGCACACAGCTTTAGGCAGGGGGGGAACAAAAAGTGGGTAATATTTTTTGGATCCCACACCGTTTCTTTGATAGTTCACACCGTTTCCCCGTGTAACAGACACAAGAGAGATGACAATTTAATTTAATGTTACTGACATTTAAACATTTAAACAAACCAAACATCACTACACTATTTTCATAGATTTCATTCATGCTGGCCAACTTCTCGCGATTGTTTTACGGTAAATGTATCCTGTACCTGCCACATTTGTGTTGGGTGCTGCAGGATTCTAATTTTATTGCAGCCCTCCGATGCAGAACTCATCTGCTTTAACAATCTCATCAGGGATTGTTTGCGTCCCTATGTGTGCAATGCACTTTTTATTCACTGTGGAGCATGGAAAAAGTGCTGTGCATTTCCCTTGATTACATGGTTGTTATTTATATGTAACTAATGTACATGTGCTCTGTCAACATTTGCGCTAGAAACTTTATGAAAGCTGCATGGGCTATAGTATTTTGAGTGGCAATAATACTGAGCAATACTGACCACAACAGGTAATTGGTAGACTAACAGGAACAAAATAAAATATACAAATATATAACAAAAATTAAGCTTGACTGACTCAATATGGTGGTCATGTATCATTGCCACAAAACAGAGACTGAAGGCTGTGGGCCGGCAGACAAACAGACAGTCAGACGGACACAAAATGAGTTTAGCATTACTGGAAAACACTGGGAGCTATCACTCAATCATCTGTCACTTCTTCTGTGACCTTCTCACCATTGTTCGTCTTGTATCTTTGTTTTTGTCTCTCCATCCAACCCTCCTACCCCCACTTCTCTCTTTCTCTCTCTCTTTCTCAGTATGTGCTGAGCTTTGAAGTCACAGCTCTGACGAGTGAAAGATGTATTATTCACTAGCACAGTCGCAGACACACGCCGATACACACACACACACACACACACACACACACACACACACACACACACACACACACAGGTTTGTGGCGCAGACCATAACCTAATTCTAACCCTAATCCTAAAACCAAGTCTTAAACTTGTGGGGTCCAGCATTTTGGCCCCACAATGCTGTCCGGACCCCACCATTTTTGAATCCCACGAATGTTGTTAAACAAGAACCCCATACACACACACACACACACACACACACACACACACACACACACACACACACACACACACACACACACACACACACACACACACACACACACACACACACACACACACACACACAGTATACATGTGCATGTGTGATGATCTATGCCTGTGTGGCACGTATCCTTGCTGTTGGCCTCTGACTGAATGGGTTAAGTTGAGTGTATCAGATTTCAGTGAGTGGGAGCTTACTAGTATGTTACTCCTTTTTCATGTGTGGTTATGCCATGTGTGTGTGTGTGTGTGTCCATGTATGTGTGTATTGGTTGTATACTGTATGTGTTGCATGTGGGGCTGAAGCTCTCTGGCAATGGAGCTCATTCTCACTCCAATGATCATTTTGGCATGTCTCAGAGCAGACTCGCATGTCTCAACTACACATCTCACCAAAGGACAGAAGAAAGAGAGAGAGAGAGAGAGAGAGAGAGAGAGAGAGAGAGAGAGGGAGAAAGAGACATGGAGACAACGATACAGCCCTGTCCATCGGTGTCACTCCTCATCCTTGTCATTCACCAGTCACCAGTCCTGTCACCAGAGATCACCATCACTCCCCCACCAGACACTGGCACTCCTCCCCTCTTCAATCCTCGTCTCTCATGTCATATATTCTCTTTCTTCCCTCAGTCTAGCCATCTGTTTATTTCTCTTTTATACTTTAGAAGAGGGAATGAGGGGAATGAGGGGATGAAGAAACTTTAGAGTTCACGTGTGCCTGTGTGAACGCATGCACAAACTTTAGAGTTCCTTCATCCATTTGTCTCACATTCTTCTAATCACACTTCCTCTCCTTTAGCCACCCTTTCACTCCACATCTTAAGCTACAATCTCTCTATTTTAATATTTTGTCTACCTGCAAACATGTCTGTGTGTGCGTGTACTGACTACAGCTGAAGTAGGCTGATGAGCGAGATAACAGGAGAGTAAGCTTGAGTGGACAGACTGCAAGAAAGAAAGACAGAATGAGACAGACAACATAGACTATATGTGCTGCTGGAGGAACAAAACACTGACTGCTGCAGATGATTGACATGTAAGTGTAAAGCTTGACTGAGAGAACAAAAAAGAAGGAAATAAAAAAAGAGAAAAAATATATATATATATACTACGGCTGTCAGTTTAACGCGCTATTAACGGCGTTAACGCAAACCCATTTTAACGCCGACAATTTTTTTAATCGGCCGATTAACACATAGACAGTTAGCTAGACAGGAAGTAAAATTACGAATCCCACTATGGCCACGCCAAGACCCGCCCTACGAAGCAGCTCGATTGGTTGGGTTTACTAGTTAGGATAGCGGATTGGTCAGGGGATAGGACCTGAACAAATGGGGTTACGTTACCTTGGACGCTTGGCCAATAGTATTGATTGAAGGGCGGGTTTCGCAGACTGGAAACTGGCCGCTGTTTGGGCTTGCTAGCTTGCTAGCCGCGTAGCTAGATAGATAGTAGGTTAGTCACGGCGATTAGCTTCAGAGTGAGCGAGTAGTGACTCTACAGTCAGAGAGAGAAACAAAGTGTCTCCTCTGTTCTTTCTGACCACGGTGGGAAACCTGGAGCAGGAAAAGTTAACCCTCTCCTTGATTTTACAGGAAATGAGTCACGGGAAACTAGTCGCAATGACGACGGCTATGCCGCTGACGACGCCCATAGACAGTAGGACCAGCCACGCTCGCCTCAGGCATGAGGCAGTACTATCTGCAATGGAAAATCGAGGTAACAGCGTTACATTATGTGGCAGATTATTAGCTCCAAGTGTGAATGTTAGTGTGAAATTGAACACTACGTATATGACAATGATGTTTTCAATCAAAAACCATTTGCACAAAGCAAGCCGATCCACTTTTCCATGTTGATAAGAGCATTAAAATATAATGGGACAAAAAGAAATCAAGGGACATTTAGAATAGATAAAAATGTGCGATTAATTGCGATTAATCGTGAGTTAACTATGACAATGCGATTAATCGTAACTAAATATTTTAATCGCTTGACAGCACTAATATATACAGTACATGAGAAAGTAAAACACACATACAGAGATAGAGGTAGAGATAGAGATATAGAAGGGTACAGTATAGGATATGGGTCAGGGTAGGGGTAGGGGTCAGGCTATGAGAAGCCTCTGTATGACTGATATTGAAAAGTAGACAGGCACCTCTTACGTTTATGCGCGCTTGGTACTCGGCACTACCGGCCGAGTTTCGTGCGGCGCACCGATACACTCCTCCATCGCGAATCTGCGGGCTGCTGACGTTGACGTGGCTCACGGTGCTGCCATCAGAGAGCGTGTACTGGCTGGTTCTGACACGCGACAGGTCCCGGGCCACAGGCTCGTCGTCCAGAGTCCAGGTGATGGTGGGAGGAGGCGCTCCTTTGGCGGCGCACATCAGGGAAAACGGCTCACCCGGGACCACCACCCTCTCGCTGAAGGAGGCGACGATACGCGGTGTACCATCTGAGACAACAAGAGATGTGAGGTGTGATTTTAGGTAACAGTGCATTTCACTGGATTCAAATAAGCATTATGGTGGAAAAAAAATGACAAGAGACTAAATCACTATACTCTGCAAAGTGGAAGCATATGAACAATTTTTTTTACCATAAGGCACCAAATGGAAAAGTAACGCTTCACATCGGTAACAAGAATGGAGCTTCATCAAGGGTAACATCATATAGGCAATCTGTCTGTGTGCTAGAATGTGTGCATATGTGCATGTAATCAATGTGAATGATAAAATTAATTTTAAATAAACTGCTATTACTCAGTAAATGAATGGAAATCAATCCGTTAACATATTCTCCACAATATTTTATGGAAAAACAGACATAATTGCAAACACATATGGTGGTAAATTCTGATTACATATACATTCATGATTATACACAACCAACATGGTAATCCCTTTCTGTTCTCACCTTCTAGCAGTATGATGGAGAAGTCCTGGGCAGTCTGACCCTTGCGAGTGGCAAAGCACTGGTAAGCTCCAGAGTGTCTCTTTTGTGCAGCGGAAATGAACAATGTCTCATTGTGAGCCCCCTGGATGGAAAAGTGTTGATCTGGCAGGACAGATTCTGTGTTACGGTACCAGGACACCGTAAAGTGAGGGGAACCCTGGACGGCACAGGATAGGATGACTGTGCTGCTGATCCCTGTCTTCAGGTTCTTGGGAGACAAGGTAACCCGCAGTGGCTCTAGAACAGAGGCAGGAACAGGCAGAGAAGAGTTTTGTTTTTGTTTTTTTTAAAAGGAGAAGAAGGTTCTTTTTGAAATGTCAGTCATACGTTGTCATTCACAACGACCTTAACATTGAAGGTACAGTACTTGGTGGTATCACTCGCATTGTTGAACGAAAGTAATTTGAATTGAGTCAGGTCAGGAAATAAAAATCATATTTCATAAGTTGGTATGATTGTGTATTTGTGTGTGCGTGCGTGCGCGTGCGTGTGTGCGTGTGTGTGTGTGTGTGTGTGTGTGTGTGTGTTAAGCAGCGAAGAAAATCCAGACAAAGTTGGAAAGGAAAGAAAATGTCAGTGAGCAATAAAGCAGCTGGTGTTAAGTGCTGGAGGCTGCTGAATCTGTGTGAGCATGTGTGCGTGAGGGAGTGACAGTGCATGTGTAAGACTTTCTTCACGGGCAATAAGTGGATGTACTGTACTGTAAGCGTGTGTCCAAATGTGTGTATGTGTACCACCTTCTATGCCCTGTCATTGGAGGTTTGTGGGTTGTGCAGTGATGTGCCCTGTGGCCAGTCTGTCCCATGTCCACTAACGTCACCCTTTTCTGAACTGCATCGCCTCACTTTACCTCCTCCCCCTTATTCTCTCCACAAGTGTGCCATCTTCTCTACCAGCGTCACCTCCTCACATCTCATTCATTTATACGCACAACAATGTGAAATTCTCTCTGTCTTTGCCTTCCTCTCTCTCTCTCTCTCTCGTCCTCGGTAAACAGAGCAATAGGCCAGCCCGACCGCTGTTCTGCTCTGTCACCGTAGCGGCGCCTCGCTGGGGTCTGAGAGCACAGCGGGGGAACGAGCCGTCCTTGGAGATCAAGCTCACGCTTGGCCCAGACGAGGGTGGGTTGGAGGGGGGCGTGTAGGAGGTACGGGGCCAGGGCAAAGCCAACAGAGCTTAAATGATGTCTCCATCGCGCCTGTTCTTGACCTGACATCACATTCATTACTTCTGTCCATCTTACTCTTTTTCCGCAACTGTAGTTGTCAGTGTAGAACAATGGAGGTCAGGTGAGGTACTGTAGAACAGTGATCACTGATGCTTTGATTTGTGTGCTGAATATTGGTATTTTATTATTCTACTGCACTCTCTTCAGTCCTATACCCACCTATGACATTGAGGTGACCTGTCACCTCTTTGGAGCCAAAGCTGTTGGTGACCTCACAGATGTAGTTGCCACTGTCCTCAAGCCTCAAGTCGGAAATGGTGAGGCCAGTGATGCGCCGTGTCCAGCGGGAGTCTGCAGGTAATGGCCGACCATCTTTTAGCCATCGTATGGTGGGGTTTGGGTATCCGGATGCGATGCAGGGCAGCTCCACACTCTGCCCCACCTGCACCTCACCGGACTGGAAACTGTCCAGCACTGACGGGGTGGACTCCGTAGGGTCTGCAGGTGAAGCATGTCAGAGAAATGATAAATTCATTTGGAATCATCAGTACTCAGTAATTTTTAGATCCTTAAAGAAACATTTGACATTTTGGGAAATACGCTTATTTGCTTTCTTGCTGACAGTAAGATGAGAAGATTGATACCACTCTCTCACGTCTGCATGTTAAATACGAAGCTTCCACTAGCGGATCGTTAGTTTAGCACAAAGACTAGAAACAGGGCAAACAGCTAACCTGACTCGGAGTTATGTGCTGTACTATTTCTTGGCCATGTGTAGAAACTTCCTGTCTTTGGTGGTTGTCTGGCAACTTCACAGTGACAAAGAGAGCCAAGGAAATGACTGGGCCTGGCAAAGAAATGGTTGTTTGGCACATAACTGCCCGTAACACTACAACTTGCTGTTTTTACACTTGTTTTTAGTATGAATTACACAAGATACAATGTGCTAATAAGTATTAGTAGTAGCAGTAGTAGTATGGTAGGTAGATTTTGTTCCCAGGCTAGCCGTTTCCAGTTTTTCTGCTAAGCTAAGCTAACTGTCTCTTGGCTCCAGCTTGATATTTACTAAACAGAGATTTATCGAACTTCTCAGTTAACTCCCAGCAAATAATCAAATAAGCGTATTTCCCAACATGTTTTCCTTTACAACTAAAACTCTGTCTTGTAAGTCCACAAGCCACGCCACTGCTCATATGCTAATGCTTTGATTGGCATTTAGCAACTTCTACTGTATGAGTGAAAATGGTAACTTGGTAACTACGTTGCCTACCCATAACTGAGAGCCTGGCTCCATTGCTCTGGCGAGTCTCTCCACTGTATTTGTGCTTTGTGATGCAGCGGTAGGTGGACAGAGCATCTTCCTTCTGCACTTCTGAGATATACAGAGCGCCAAATAAGGTCAGGAAGAAACGGTTTCCTGCGGAGGACAGCAGAGAAGGAACAGGTAGGAGAGGGGAGAACGAAAAGTTAGTCAACATATTTGAGTAACAAATTATAACAAAGGCATATCATTTGCATGTAAAGCATTGCAAAGGTGTAAGGACATAGGGTGTCACATGCTGTACAGATTGTAAATCCCCTTGAGGCAAATTTGCCATTTGTATTTGGCTATATAAATAAAATTGACTTCTCTTGTGTCTATGCAGATGCATTTAATCTAAATCTATCTTTGCAAACTTTAGATAGATTTAGCTGTGTAACTGATATTACTTCATCAGTTCACTGACTATTTGTGCTACTGTTACATTCACAAAAGTAAAACAAGAAACGAGTGTGGCTTGTGGCCATTGTTAATCAAAAGTCACATAGTCTGGCTTTACAAGTAAAGAAAAAATAAACCCCATCCCATACAATGCCTTGTCCACACTACTACTTAATATGGACCTAATATGGATGTAAACAAAACACATTTAAACTGCTCTAGATCCTGTGTATTCACGTTATTTATTCTTTTTCATTTCCATATGTTGGCAACTGCTGAAAAAAGCATAGCAAGTAAAGAAAAACTGCTGCTGGTGGATGAGGGAAAGGTTGTGTAAGATGTGTGCTGCTTTTGAAGTAGGTGAGAGATGCCATCCCTCCATCATAAGACCCTCTTGACAAACCTTGAGCACATTTTTCAGAGAAATCACTGATTTCAGAAGAATAAAGCAAGGACTAGAATATACATGTCTTTAAAAGCCCCAACCGCAGCACTTAGGTGAACACATGGGAGCTTTTAACACACTCTGTCCCATCCATCTAGTGAGACATACACAACAGAGAAAGGATGAGGAAGAAGCGAAAGAGAAGAGAGAGGGGAGTTATTGTAGGTGTTAATAATTGATGTGTCCCTGTATGTTATGGTAACAGCAGATTAGTGTCATTTTCTTTCACATCAGTGACTACTTGGTCTGCCTCTGATTTATCTACATGTCAATAGAGACAGCATGTGCACATGTGTATGTGAGAGAGAATAAGAAGAGAGGAGAGAGATGGAAGGAGAAGAGACGAGGAGAGTGTATTTCAATGTTTGATTCTTTTCGCTTCCCTGAATCTTTTTGTATTCTGTTCTCCCAAAGGGTTATTTTAGACAGTGTGCACTTCACAGTTTGTAGTAGATTGCAGATTGTTTGGTTTTGTGTTATTGAAGTGTGTGTGTGTGTGTGTGTGTGTGTGTGTGTGTGTGTGTGTGTGTGTGTGTGTGTGTGTGTGTGTGTGTGTGTGTGTGTGTGTGTGTGTGTGTGTGTGTATTCTGGCTGTTGGTTGCTCTACATGATGTTTCAATGTCTCTCTGCAATGTTGACAAGAGAGGACTTAAGTAAAACACAGGTGCATTGAATAGTTGAATACTGGAAATACATGCAGCACACACACACAGCACACACACACACACACACACACACACACACACACACACACACACACACACACACACACACACACACACACACACACACACACACACACACACACACACTTCCAAGCAACAGGTCAGCACCTACCAGTTACAACAAATGTATTCTGAAAGCACTTGCTAGCTGTTAGATGTCTTTAATTGTTGATAAAAGAAAGGCAGCTGTAGTGTGAAAACTTCACGACTTAAGGATGAGTTTTAGTTGGTTTTCATTTTGTTTTTAAATGATCATTTTTGAGTCAACACCAGTAGTTCATAATCTGATTTTCCTGTCCTTATTCCTATGTTTAGATTAACAAAATGTATGTTTATTGTTTGATATGAGCATGTGCCTCTGTATGTGTTTCTGCATCTATACATGTAAAAATGTCAATAGATGATTTCCCACGAGTATCACTAAACATGTGTACATAAGAATGTGTAAGTAAGTATCAATAACCAAACTAGTGTGTGTGTGTGTGTGTGTGTGTGTGTGTGTGAGAGAGAGAGAGAGACACAATGTGAGCAACATCAATCGATGCATTTTATAGTTGCACAACTCCATCCAAAGGAGATTTATTAAAACAGAGAGGACTGACCTGGCTTCCTGCCACACCCACACACACCCACCCACACACACACACACACACACACACACACACACACACACTTACTCTAACAAGACTGAGATGTGAAGAAGACAGATGACTTTACTTCTTGTGTTAAAGCTGCTAAGTTTTGACTGACTAAACAAAATGTGCATTATTCTAAATTACAGTAGGGCTTTACATTCCTTGTTCATTTAACTCATTATCAAATAATCTGTTGAATATTTTTTTATATTATTCTATACAGTAAGTCAATTAAAAGTCAGGAAATCGAGAAAATGGCAATCAAATCGCTGTTGTTGTTCAAGACATTAAATTTACAATTATATAAAACAGTAACAATGAGTGTAATTTAGATTAATTTGATTTAAACAATTAGAAATAATAGTTATAATAAGTTATAATCAAATAGTTGTGGATTCATGTTTTGCCAATCAACTAATTGATTAATTGACTAATCATTTCAGCACATACAATGCTGCTGACCAGCTTTAGAGCTTTAGGAGTACCCAACTTTTTTGTCCGATTGATGTTTTCCAAAAGAACATCTAGTTCTACAATTATTTTATTTAAAGATATAGTGCGTAGTTTCTGTCGTCCCCACGAGAAATACTAAGTAATGACAATAAAATTGTCGCCACATCCACATGATACAGCCTTACGTCATCGTGCACGCGCCCCCACCCCCACCCCTCCTCCACGCAGTTGCTAGTAGCCATGGAGGACAAGGAGGATTAAAAAAAACACAATGGACTCTTCGGAAGAGGTAATTATCTTCATTCGAGTTTCTGCGCGGGAAAATCACCGGACGCCACCATGTTCTAAACACAGCCATACTGAGAATTACAGAGAGGAGCTGATAGTCTTAATTAGATTTGTAGCAACTCATTTGGCAATGGCTTGAATGTAACGGATGTTTATTAACATAAAAAGTTACACACTAAAGCTTTAAGTCTATAACAAGTGTTACATACATGTGTGTGTGTGTGTGTGTGTGTGTGTGTGTGTGTGTGTGTGTGTGTGTGTGTGTGTGTGTGTGTGTGTGTGTGTGTGTGTGTGTGTGTAACTGAGCTGTCAGATTTCTGAATATATACACACACACTTGCAACTGTCGGCCTGTGCATCTGCATGCATACTGTATGTGAAAGTTCACACACACATGTTTTCATGCGAGTCAGACTGTTGTGCTGAGTGCTAAGCGACGTAAGCTGTAATTTCCAAGCCTGCCCTTTTGTTCCAACCTGGGTATTAAGCCTTACAGGATAATATGCACTTGGTGAGTAGAACCCTGTATAACACACTGCTACACCCTGTCACAACATGCCCAGGGAGACGAAGATGGACCAGAAGGGGGTGAAGAAGGGAGAGATTGGGGGTAGAGTAAGAAATTCAGAGATGGTTAAGAATAGAGAGAAAAGAGAGTGGTGCAGGGGACATTAATGAGAATGAGCTTGTCAATGCTGGTTTTAAAGGAAACTTATTCTTCTATTCCTCCCTATTTTTAATTTCTTCTGAATATTCAATTAATTGTTTAGTCCATAAAACGTCGGAAAATCGTGTAGTGTCCATCACAGTATCTAAGATGACATTTTCAAATGTCTTGTTTTGCATAATACAAAGCATGATGGGAGTGTAGTACTGCACTACTGTACTGAATTACTGTACTGAACTAAAACAAAAGCATCCCAAATGGAAATAACAAAAAGAAAAACACAGGACTGCATGAAGATTAAGCTTTTTATCAATACATTTTTGGCAGTACTAAAGCATTGAATGTCCCATCAACATGATTTCCATCTATCCATTCATATACTGTACACCTATTTGCTGTGTGTTAAAAACCAACAAAAATACTTTAAATTGCAAACAAAACATGCCAAATGATGCATATATGAGTAGTTACCTTGAAAATAACAACATAAGGCATGTCCAGCTGTAGCATGCAGTGACAATGACATGTAAATAAGCATGTAAATACAGCATGTAAATAAAGGGAGTGAAGACCATGCAAAATCAGCCAGTTTAAATGGGCAAAAGATTAATTAATTATCAGAGATGTTGTTGAGTAATTTTCTGATCAATTAATCATTTCTATAAGCACTAGAGTTCTTATAGAGAGTGGCAAATGAAGTGAAGTATGCTATTCTCCATCATTCCTTGACTGCTCTGAGATCAGCATACTACTCTTCACTTCCTCTCTCCTCTTTTCACTTGATATCTAATTTCTAGTCACTGCCTGCTCTCCTGCTGTCTGTGGAGATGTGACACACCTAAAACAGTAGAGAGGGTGCAGGCAGCGATGGAGGGAGGCAGTGGAGGAGAGGAAGAGGCTGACCCTACAGGGAGGAGGACGGCAGATGGAGATTGATGGAGGGAGAGATAGGGAGATAAAGAGAAACATGCCGTTGGGAGTGACAGAGGAGGGAGTGAGAGTGAGAGGGATGAGGGGCCTGCAGGCCTGAGAGCCACACATGGGTAAAAACAATTCCTCTACGTCTTTCTCCGTCTCTCTCTTTCTCCCCTTGCAAGCCTCTCCTTGTGGGTAAGAAGATCAATTCTTGTCTAGTCTGCTTACGCCTCCAGGAGTTTGTTGTTGTTGTTGAGTGTGTGTATGTATGTATCTGCTTTTTTGTTTTTTTTGGTTTTTTTTTTGCTGTGGGAGGCAGGATGAGATATTTCTTTTAGGTTTATCCCACACCCAAGGAAGGCCAAAATCCCCTCACTTTCTCCTTATTTTCCAAGCCTTTCCTCCCCTTTTTGTCTGCTTGACATCTATTCACTATTCCCGGCCTCTCTTCCTCCAGTCTCCCCTCTGCCCTCTACTGCTTTCTATCTCTGCCTTTTTTCCTTATAGTCTGTGCTCCTCTTTCTTCTCTTTCAGGGGGGTCTGTAAGTAATGGAATCAGTTCAGCTGATCAGCCTGAGGCAGGAAGTCAAGCCAAGTGCAGAGTGAAGCTGCTGCTGGATCTGTGTGTATCTGTGTGTGTGTGTGTGTGTGTGTGTGTGTGTGTGTGTGTGTGTGTGTGTGTGTGTGTGTGTGTGTGTGTGTGTGTGTGTGTGTCAAAAATTCCACAGACAGACATACATTCAAATATTGAGACAGAGTGAAAGGAAGGGAAAGAGAGATGGACACAATGAAAAAAGGCTTAGGGAGCCCTGGAGCATCACTTGTCTTCCCCAAATTTCCTCCCAGAGAGAGGACATCCCTCTTCTTTCTCAGGTGAGATGGAGGTGGAGGTAAAAAAAGATGGAGGCAGAAGACAAAGGGATGCAGGAAAGGCGCAGCTAAATATATGTGTCATCTTCCAAGAGTAGCAACATAAGAGATCCTAAAGAGCAAAACAATGAGAAGAGAATGTTAATGGTGGCTGCAGTGGGAATGCTGCAGCCACCGGGGAGGTTGGGAGGAGAAGAGGATCAGATCAGACAGGAAAGAAAGATAAAGAAAGTAACTAAGAAAAGATAAACATATTTTGAGATGCTGGCTAGACCATAGAGAAAAGAAAGAGACAGAAATAGATAAAACAGCAAGTGAAAGTGAGAAAGAAAGTGATGTAGGAGAGAAACAGAGGAGAGGAAATGGCGTAAGTAAGGGGGTTTGTTCTTGGTGCTGCCATGCAAATGAAGGCGGCGCTGCAGCAATGCTAACTAGCAGCAATTCACACTGTTGGACTCATCACTTATTAATGCTCTACGGCTCCCCCCTCCCATCTCTTTCTCTCTCCCTCTCTTTACCCATTCCTCTCTCCCCTGCTCTCGCCAGGATCTCTCGTTTTTGTTCGCTCTCTCGCTCGCTGTTGCTAGGGCCCGGGCACTCACGTGACAACAGCTGGGTAGGGGGCGCTGCGGTGGCACACAGCGACATGTTCAAGTGTGCGTTTCATGTGTGCTTTGCGTGTGTGCTTTGTGTGCGACAGAGTACCCTTCATTAGAGGTAAAAACGGAATCAGCCATTTAAATGATGGCGATGGGGATCAGAAGAGAGGAGAGAAACTGCTGAATGGATCTGTAATTGGTTCACAGGCCTGGGCTACAGGCCACAGAGGAGCTCAATACATCTGTCCGTGCATCATGTCACTTTATTTTTCACTCCGTGCTTTTTAACAAAAACACATGCTGAAGACTGTCACAACCATTATTGTCAAGGTTTGCCTTTTCAGGTTTTAAGGCTAAATGGACCACAGGCTGGGTACAATGCAGAGCAGTAGTTGCACAAATGGACTTGCACACAAAGATACGCAAACACTCACACATACAGTACACTTACAATCTGGCTCACAATCTACACATTCTTACTCCCACTGTCTCACAATACACATTTGCAGAGCAAACTCAACAAATTGTGAGGGTGTGTGTTTTTGTGCAGAGCATCCTCACTACAGGATGCCACACCAATGAGCAGTGGAGTACACCTACACATTCCTTATTTATTCTCCCCCTCTTGACTCAACTTTTCATTTCTGCTTTGCTTCTTTTCCTTTCCTGTCACTGTCTCCATCTATCCCCTTATCATTACATTGCTAATTTCACTAGCTCTGTCTCACACACGTACACACACACACACACACACACACACACACACGCACACACACACACACACACACACACACACACACACACACACACACACACACACACACACACACACACACACACACACACACACACACACACACACACACACACACGCACACACACACACACACATTCTGCAGTGGACCTACATGTGCATTTATGGCGTGTACGTGTGCGTTTCAGGATGTTTTAGAATCATAGATACAGTAATTGATAGAGTGGGTGCATATACCTGTTTGCCAGCGTCTTAAAACTCTATGTAAGCTGCAGAGACAAGGTGACACATTGTTATGTCATTTCTGACAGTTTTAATGTTATTAATCAAAAGCAATTTTGTAACAGACAACTCAGTATCTCTGTGCTGAGAGAAATAGAGCAAAAAAGGGTGAGACCTCAGTGAAATCACTGCTAGTCCCCTGTGCTTGGATGCTAAAGACCCACTGAGAGTCCATTGTTTTTTTTTTGCTGCACTTTATTCAACAGGGCCACTGAAATCTACTGAAGAACAAAGCTACACACACCACAAACTCATAAGTCTATGATCTCCAAGTAAACACATACAGAATTAAATGTCTTTAAAAGGCAATGCGCATGCAAACAGTGAGGCTGCACCTGGGTGCA
This sequence comes from Gymnocephalus cernua, assembly GCA_023631565.1. NCBI lineage: Eukaryota > Metazoa > Chordata > Actinopteri > Perciformes > Percidae > Gymnocephalus > Gymnocephalus cernua. Next base: position 18,245,178 of record CM042430.1, read on the forward strand.
AAAGGCCCATGATTTACTGAGCAGATGCATCCACCGGTTCCCAGCGAGCAATGAACCAGTACAAACAACATTTGGGCAACAATAGAATAAAGTTGAAGGATGGTTAAATGATGCATTAGGGGTTGAGGTTACCATTAGAGTTACTGCACATCAATAGAATTAAAACAAGATGCATCTATCCATCCATCCATCCATCGTCATCCGCTTATCCGGTGTCGGGTCGCGGGGGGAGCAGCTCCAGCAGAGGACCCCAAACTTCCCTTTCCCGAGCCACATTAACCAGCTCTGACTGGGGGATCCCGAGGCGTTCCCAGGCCAGGTTGGAGATCTAATCCCTCCACCTAGTCCTGGGTCTTCCCCGAGGCCTCCTCCCAGCTGGACGTGGCTGGAACACCTCCCTAGGGAGGCGCCCAGGGGGCATCCTTACCAGATGCCCGAACCACCTCAACTGGCTCCTTTCGACGTGAAGGAGCAGCGGCTCTCCTCCGAGCTCCTCACGGATGACTGAGCTTCTCACCCTATCTCTAAGGGAGACGCCAGCCACCCTCCTGAGGAAACCCATTTCAGCCGCTTGTACCCTGGATCTCGTTCTTTCGGTCATGACCCAGCCTTCATGACCATAGGTGAGGGTAGGAACGAAAACTGACCGGTAGATCGAGAGCTTTGCCTTCTGGCTCAGCTCTCTTTTCGTCACAACGGTGCGATAAACTGAATGTAATACCGCCCCCGCTGCGCCGATTCTCCGACCAATCTCCCGCTCCATTGTCCCCTCACTCGCGAACAAGACACCAAGGTACTTAAACTCCTTCACTTGGGGTAAGGACTCATTCCCTACCTGGAGAAGGCACTCTATCGGTTTCCTGCTGAGAACCATGGCCTCAGATTTAGAGGTGCTGATCCTCATCCCAGCCGCTTCACACTCGGCTGCAAACCAATCCAGTGAGTGCTGAAGGTCACAGGCCGATGATGCCATCAGGACCACATCATCTGCAAAGAGCAGTGATGAGATCCCCAGCCCACCGAACTGCAACCCCTCCCCACCACGACTATGCCTCGATATCCTGTCCATAAATACTACGAACAGGATTGGTGACAAAGAGCAGCCCTGGCGGAGGCCAACCCTCACCTGAAACGAGTCTGACTTACTGCCGAGAACCCGGACACAGCTCTCGCTTTGGTTATACAGAGATTGGATGGCCCTGAGAAGGGACCCCCTCACCCCATACTCCCGCAGCACCTCCCACAGTATCTCCCAGGGGACCCGTTTATACGCCTTCTCCAGATCTACAAAACACATATAGACCGGATTGGAATACTCCCAGGTTCCCTCCAGGATCCTTGCGAGAGTAAAGATCTGATCCGTTGTTCCACGACCAGGACGGAATCCGCATTGTTCCTCTTCAACCCGAGGTTCGACTATCGGCCGAACCCTCCTTTCCAGCACCTTGGAGTAGACTTTACCAGGGAGGCTGAGAAGTGTGATACCCCTGTAATTGGTACACACCCTCTGGTCCCCCTTTTGCAAGATGCATCTACCGTAACTTTAATCATCATTTATTTATGCACCGCCCAGTCAGCAAAACAGAGCCGTATGTACAGCTGAGGAGTTCATAACAAGGTAGAACACTTGCCATTATGAAAATCCACAGAAGTACATACACCCGTGCTCATGAGAAGTGGTGCAAACAGGAGACATGTTAAAGGTCTACAGCAGATCAGCACCACGGACAGCTACATTTCCAAATGTTCAGGAATATTGGCGGAGGTAGCACCACGGACAGCTCTGCTGCTGCAGCCCAAATTAGGAAAACTTTTTTGTCTAAAGTCTCATCATGCGGGTCTCAATAAGGTTGGCACAATTAAACCTTGTGTGTGTGTGTGTGTGTGTGTGTGTGTGTGTGTGTGTGCGTGCGTGCGTGCGTGCGTGCGTGCGTGCGTGCGTGCGTGCGTGCGTGCGTGCGTGCGTGCGTGCGTGCGTGCGTGTGTGTCTGATGTAGTGGTAATGTTAGCTACTGTACAGTGGATACTGTGACAAATAAAATAGTAATGTGACATATGGCCCAGTGATACAGCGCAGACTACAAGCAGTCAGTCAACTCCCTGCAAGAGACTTTTAATAACAGAGCATCTAACATTGGTAAATAAGGTGGATGTATTTGTGATGGAAAAACATGGTGTGACAGATACACCATAGTGTATAACAAAAGGGCATAGTAATAGTCAATTAAATGGTTTTACAAACAAGCAGAAAACAATCCCAAGCTGGAGAAATCTTGCAAGCAGCCAAACATACAAGAGGATTAGTTTAGTGCACAAAACCACAGCAAGAGAGCACAAACAGCAACACACATGGCAACATGGCAACACAGCAACGTCTTTGTTTAAAGGCAAAATGGTCATCCAGAAGTGTTGCTAATAGAAATATGACACCATGTTGGGCCAGGTTAGTGTCACGTTTCTAGTCCTGACATAATGCGTGAAGTATTAACTATCCTGGGTAAACCATTGCTTCTGTGGTGGACAGCATATTTTGATGCATCAAGATGATTGCATGTGAGGTTCCAGTAAAAGATAAACTACATCTATTGTATCGTGGCGTTCCTCTACCTATCTGAGAGTGATATCATAGACATCTAGTCAAAAATAATGATGAGAAAGATGTGTACGTACACGTGGTATGTACAGTACACATTTTTAGTGGAATGTTATGTTTTATTTATTTGTTTTTATAATTGTTATTGTGTTTTTGCTATTTTTTCTTTCCCCTTAGCCCCTTCATGGAAAAATATTGCAAGTCCAGGATAAAATAATAATTCTTTTACAACCTCTCACTTCTTTGATTTCTACAAATGCTGATGTTTTCTTGTGTTCACTAGACTGAACTGTCTTACCAGAGTGACCAATTCCTTACTACAACTGTCAACTGAAATACTAATAATTAAGCTAATGCAGTATTCTGTCCAAAGATAATAGCTTGTATGAGCCTGAGGATATGAGGACTGAAAGTCAGTGGTTTGTTTTAACTGCTGTCTTCACGCAGGCTTGCCTGTCCTAAATTCATCCACTCTGCTTCAGCTGGTGAGCACAATTTTATATCATAAAACAGAACACGCACCAAATCAATGCTGATTTGGATAACGGCATGTGATCACACCAAACGTGCTTGTATGCAAAATATATATATATAAAAATCATATGAAGCATTTGTTCTTTTTAATAGTTAACAGGTAAAGATAATGTTTTTCAGAGTAAGAAAGAATGTGAGGAGTCAGTCCTGATTCCTCCTCCTCCACTCCTTCCCCTGGCTAATTTATTTGATAATTACCAAGGGCCTATTATGGCTGATTCAAGGAGGCACTGGGAAGGCCAACTAAAAGCTATTTCATTTGAGCTGCTTGTACTGTAAGCACCTTCCTTGCGTCTCTCACACACACACACACACACACACACACACACACACACACGCTCTCTCTCTCTCTCTGTATATATATATATATATATATATATATATATATACACACACACACACATATACATGACTTGTATAACTGTGAGTCCATTCAGGCCCAACATGTAATTAACACCCTCACCCCACCTTCACTCACATCTAGAAGCATGAGTGTGTACATGTTTGTGTGTGTCTAAAGCATTCAGTAAGTGCACACATGCATGTGCACCAGTGCATACATTCATGTATGTGTGTGTAGGGGCTGAAAGGTGGGCAGGGGTGAAGGATAATAAAGATTGGATTCTAATAAAATGTTCTCATCCTCCTAAATCCTCCTCCTGCCCTCTCCCCCTACCTGTCATATTAACACCCCCATTACAAGGGCAGATGAATGAAAATGAACAGAGCTGTGGTGTGATTCCCCGAGTGTCAAATCAATACCACTCCCCTCCTCCTCTGTTCCTCTCCCGCCTTCCAACCCGCCCTCTCTCCCCTCATTCTTTTCTGCTGCTATAATTTTCCTATTCTCCTCTCCTCTGTTGGGTCTGAAGAATTGACATGTGTTTGACAAAGGGAAATCTACACCTAGTGACAATAGGCTCTCTCCCTATCTGAGCCTCTCTCTCTCGCTCTCCCTCTAGAATGAAATGAATGTCGCTTGGTCCTATCTCCTCTCTATTCACATTCAAAGTAGTCTATAATAGTTAAGTGCTACTGAGAACAAGACAGACAGAAAGTGCCACAAGGATGTTATATTACTGCCACTTTCTTTGACTCAACCAGAGACAAAAGCTTGCTTAAGGACAGGGAAGAGGTTATGTCAAAATAATAACAGGAGAAGGTTAATAAAGAAGAGTTTCAAACAGCCTCCGTTTCTCTCTCTCTCTCTCTCTCTCTCTCTCTCTCTCTCTATAAGCGCAGGACACACGCGGTTACCAGAGGCAGAATAATTGAAGAGGAAATACAGATACACACTCTGTCTATTCTTATCTCTCTACAAGTGTTTCGGTTTTTCAGCCCCAACCCTTGACCTTCTCATCCTCCTCTCCTGCCTTGTTCCGTCTGTTTACCAGGTTCAATATGATGCAGTGATCTGAGGATAGGTATGCAAAGGACTAATGCACTCATTAAAAAGGCATGCTTCACCGTCAAATGCCAGCTGCCACCCTCCCCAACACTAACACGTCTCCTGTTTTCTTTGTCTTTCCCTATCTCGATATCTATCCGTTTCCTTGGTTTCTCTGTTCTCTACCTCTGTCTCTCCTCCTGCTGCTGTCTCTCGGTTTCTCTTTCTATATCTGTTGTTAGAAGGTGACACCCCGTACACCCACACACCCCTCACCCTCTCTGAGCAACTCATGCTTGAGAGAGAAAGAGAGAGGAAGACGAAAAACAAATAAAGGAAATGGAAAAATGCACTCATCCAAACCAAAAGAAATAGAAAGAAGGAGAAATCTCATAATCTGTCTGTTTTTTTATCATCAGCCCTCTCATAGTGTCTTCATTTCTGACTTTCCCTCTGTAATGGTTAAAGGCATCTACCACACTTAAGCAACCTTAATTGGAATGGCCGTAAATATTTAAGCAGCAATATGTAGGCAGTGATGGATGTCTAAAATAAAAAAAAATAAAAGAAGAGCAGCCACAGTAACTGTTGTCCTCAGATTGTTTGCATGTTTTTCTTTCCTGTTAAATTGATGCTCTGTATGTCAGAGTGCACACACAATTCACGATGACACACACAAAAACACGTACGGTGCATTGTGTCGCTTTTGTTTTTAATTATTTAGCCTCATAGATAATAGATAGAGACATGCTCGCCAGTCATGAGAAGGACAGATCTAATACATTATAAACACACCACAATACCACACACACACACACACACACACACACACACACACACACACACACACACACACACACACACACACACACACACACACACACAGTTAAGTCTACTAAAGCGTGACCTTATTTCTGCTGTGGAAAACAAAAACAACGGTGTGTGAACAGTCGGTTTTGTGTAATTGTCATCCATTATGTAAAAAAGGAAGACAAGTCAAACAGGGAAAAGCCTGATCACCTAAAAGCTGTTAAGCTGTTGAACTTGATTCCACCATTTACTTCTGGCAAGTTACTGTGTTAACGCAGGTATCTGCACACATACAATGCAGTTTCTTGTGTGCATGGGAGAGAGAGAGAGAGACAGGGAGAGTGCCGGCACTTGTGTGATAAACTCTCACACAAATCAATAAAGCCTTGCCCTGTGTAAAGCCATGTTGTCCTCAGTGGGAGTACTACAGTGCCACAGCATGTAAGCAGCACCACAGTGACACATACTGAATCTCAGGGAGCAGGGGGGTCACCAGGGAGCAAGGCCTATGTGCGGCTGAGTGCACCTTGCATGGCAGGCGATGTGAGGAGCGAGGGAAGGAGGGAGGGGAAAGCGGGGGGTGGGGGTTAAGGCCTGCAATTCTCCTACGCATTCCATCCCTGGCTCCCCTCGTTTGCCTGCGCCACCGTGATGATGCACCCTTACCGCTGTTGCTGGGCATCTTGGCAACAGAGACCCAAAAGAGGATGAAGCCGAGGAAAAGGAGGAGGAGTTTAAGTAGAAGAACGGAATGAGGGATGATGGGAAGCAAAAGATCTGCAGAGACAGATGTTTCAAACTGGAGTGGAGTAGTGGTGACATGCTAAAAGCGGGTCCCCCAGACGTTGCGGGAGGCCTGAGGGGCTAGGAGTGCCCGAGGTATGTGCTTGGGGGGGGGGGCTGCTGCTGCTGCACCACAGCAGCAGCAGCTTTCCCTGCCTGGCTGTCTCTCTGTCTCTTCTGCCTCACTGCCCCCCTACACTCTGTCCCACTTTAGCCCAATGTCACTGCCAGAGCAAGGGGGAGGGGACATAAAAAAGAACCGGAAAGAGGAGACAGAAAGTGAGAGAAAATTAAGGAAAGCAAAGAGGAACTAAGAGGGGGTTGATGAGGATGAGAGGATGATGAGGACACTGACACGGAGTCCAGCTAAGGTGCCATTTCATGCTTTCATGTATCCGTTTTTTTGCTCTCTTCCTCTGTCACCATCCCTTCTCTGGGAATAATTATGTCTCTTTGTCACACAAACATACTGCACTCAGCATATGTAGTTACACAAGCAGTCAAGCGCAAAGTGTGTGTGAGCACACACACACACACACACACACACACACACACACACACACACACACACACACACAGAGTGGCTAGTCAGGCGTGTTTGTGGTCTTGTCAGCTGATCCAGCCTCCCATGGCATGGTGATGTGTGATTCTTGGAGATAAGCATGCCTAACAGGACAACAGTACAATAACCCAAACAGTTCAATAAACACCATGTTTCTTTCTCCTTGCTGGGCTTTGATACTGTGAAACTTATTTACGGTCCTACAATCCATTTACCATTACAGGTAGCTGCAGCCAACACACAGTTTAGCACTGGCCTTAGTTACACTATAGCAAGAAGTCATGATACAGATAGTAAGTGCAGCTGTGAAATCAATTAAAGTTATCAAAAGATTATTTCACAGATTAGCATTAGACTCGTATTACACTGTCAGACACATGACGGACAGGTTACAAAAAGGATCAAAATGGATGCAGCAGAACCAGAGATTATTATTATTTATAATTGTATTACATGCATTCTTCTTCCTTGTCAAAACCTGGCACCTACATACCCACAATGTAATTCGACCACTGACAGTTCGGTAAGAGGTTCTGGTGTGTTATGCTAGCAGCGGCGAATTTAGCCTTGAGCCGATATCGTGGGCTACAGAGGTATGGTAAGCTCACTTGTTTCTATCTCCACACCCACAGTTTTTTTCATTGTGGTTGGAGGTTATTGAGTGTAACTGATTTGTCACAATCAATGTACTGTAGCTCAACTCATCTTTGTCATGACTGACAGAAGTTGAGCCTACCTTTTTACAAACAATTACCATAGCTTTGCAATTACCAAAATGTCATGTAAATGAAATAGCTTACTGTGTACTGTAAACTGAGGTAGTATTTGCTCTACCTGCCTGTAAGCAAGACAAATAAAGGAGCTGTGACAAATTAATGTTAAAGGAAACAATAAGAGCAACCTTGTGAACATATGAAACAACATTGGTCTAGGAGCACAGAAACATGTATGACCCTGGATGAAGTTCTGGATATACACTGCAAAATCATTTTGATCTATTTAGGTCTAAAAAAAAATAATCATGGAAACAGGAGCAATGTGTATCTAATGTATATCCAGACTTCAAAGGCCTCTTTGGCAATTGCAAACTCGCCACCCTAATGAAACTTTCAGAATCATTTTAAAGACTCATCATCCTAATTTCCTCATCCCACCAAGTCTCCACCTCTCAGTTGTTATCAGACAAACTCGCAATGTTTGCTTGCTGTGCTGTCAACAAATGATCACTCTGTCTGAAGGACATTTAAAGTAACTTATCTTTTATTTGTAATGGAAGAAAATGCTACTTATAAAGGCTTTACAGGCAAGAGCTCTGAATTGAAAAGGCTTTTCACCCAAATGAAAGGGTTGCACCCTATAAATTGATTTAATATATAGGATCAACACACAAAATAAAACACTATATTGTGTCTTTCTTGACTTACAGAAAGTGGAAGAGCAGGGGACTACAACACAGCAGAACCATGAACAAGTAACGGATGCTATAATTGCATTTGTAAATTGTTGGTAAGGAGAGTTATATTCTTCTCTGTATACTTCATTCCCCATATCTTTACTGCAACTGTCTCTCGCATCCTGCTGCCATGCTCAGTTCCTTAAATCTGGGTTTGGCCACTCCATCCTGTCCTATTCTCACACACATCAATCTCTTTCAGCTCAAACAACTGCATTTCAGCCCCTCCCCTGCCGTGTTTTACCCTGCCTCAGATCACACCTACAGTATCGACAGACCCGCTAATGTCACTGGAGACAACTTGAGGAGCTCTCACGTCTTGAAATTCAGCCACATCAGCACAACATGCATCTATTTTACTGAACTTCTCAATGCAAGAGATAGCATAATGACGCAAATACACTGGCAATATGGTGTGGACATTGGCTCTTTCCTTTCTTGTGTTATTATCTTAATCACATTAAAATTGTATTTTGCGATTGTTGGGGTGGCTGGTGATGTCTCCTGTTATTGATGGTCCAAACACACCAGTGGATGAACTCTCTGGGTACAGTTACATATGGATCCAGCCATGTAGAACAGAGTTGGATAGCCTGAAAGAGCCATGGCAATCTCCTGGTCCCTGCCCGACCATGCCCCCAAATCTTACACAGAAAGCCCTCCCCTTCCTCCCACTGTCCAATTCCTGTACAGTCCTCAACATCCCTCCCTAAAGACTGGGAGGTCTCATCAACGGCTGGCACTGAGATATGGCACTTTGACTAAAGGTGGCACATGCCAAGGTCATTCAGCATGTGTAGTGTGCGTGCATGAGAGATTTTTAAGATATAATGTTTGGATACAAGAACAGCGCAGACATGGACCATTTCTGATTTTCAGTTTATAATGCAGTATGCAGAGTAGAGGCCATCTCATGAGGCTGCCTAGCTGTCTGCCTGCAGTGTAAGAAAAGGCAAGGCTTACTGCTGCTGCTTGGTTTTAATGGGCCAGCAACTGAAGCTGAACCTCAAATCATCATAATGAGAGAGAATGAGATCCACATACGCAAGGGGGAGGAAGGGACGGTAGATAAGGAAATCGGGTAGAGAGAGAGAGAGAGAGAGAGAGAGAAAGACGATGGAGTCAAAGAAACAGAGGGGGGTGGAGAGAAAGAAAGAGATAAGGAGAGGGGAAAGAGGGGTGAGAAATGAGAGATTCCTCTGCATCTCTGATTTGCTTGGGTGATATTCATCAGAGCGACAGAGCGTAGAGGAGGAATAGATGGAGGGTGGCAGCAGCGAGAGAGGAGGGAAAAGGGGAAAAAGAAAGCATAAGTATTTTTTGTTTCTATAAGCCATTTGTTTTTATTAAGCTTCCCTGCATGTCCTTGTAGCTGTTTCCTGTGCTCTCCACTGGCTTGTATTTTTTATGTTTGGTTACAGGGGCATACCATAGTGGTATTTACAAGAATAAAGCAAAGTGTTGAATTCAATATACCTAGATTTTTTTAATGTGTTGTGGTTTAACTGTAGCGAAGAAAAGGGACAGGGTGCAGCATTTAGTCTACCTAGAGTGAATTCTACTAGATTTATTTTTAATTGGCCTTAAATTATATATCAACAAATCAAAGGAAAAAAAAGCTGAAACCAGCAATGATTTTATCCTTATCCTATTCCTCTGTGCCAGAGACCTACCTCCATCTACAAGCTATTAAAAACACATAAATGAGTCACACCATTGCACAGGGTGACATGTTTCTTCATTATGATGAACATGGCCACTGTAGTTTATTTTGAGTCAGTCCCACATTTACCATCCTCCTTTATTTTCTTTACAAAATACTTACTTTTTTCAAATTAAAACTATATATTTGCATCTTTAGTAGGAATGAATGGGCTTGTGACTGAGTGCTACAGAAAGGGCAGAGAAGACAGAAAGTACTGTGAGATGGACAAACCTTTGTTTTGTTGTATTTTTATGGCATCGTTCACCTCTGCATTATTCAATTCTTATTCTTTAATGTAAAATAAGACTTTCATTTTAAAAAGGTCACTTCACTGCTGGTGGAGTGGTCACTTGGAATAACAAAAGCACATAAGTAATATGGAAGACGAAGATGATTAAGTTGATGGCCTAAAAAGCTTCAAGCTGTGAGGTAAAACAAAGCTGAAAAATATTAAGAGACTGGGTGCAGTGCAGTGTGGGAGAAGAAGCTGGGAGAGAATGAGAGATGCAGGGAAGGAAGGAGAGTGGGAGAGCGAAGGGGGGGTAGAAGAGAGGGAATGTGACAGAGTGGTGACAGAGAGAGAGAGTGGAGCGCTGTGTGTGTCAGGACTGTGTGTGTCTGTGCTCGTGTCCCCAGGCGCAGGCAAACATTAGCTGCATTAAGTGAGCTGACAGGTCCCTCCCCATTACCACTACTGGTGGCCCAGAGAGGACGACAGAGAAAGAGGGGAGAATTGGAAGACACTGTGGTTCTTACCAACTGTCTGTACAATTCAAAACGCATGATGTGCGTCCCCTTCTGTGCACATACTGTACACGCACATATATATATTATCATGACATATTTGCATAGAAAAAGTTCCTGCACAAAACAGTTCTTATACATTTTTGCATGCTGGCCACAAGCATGTAAAAATGCATGACAACCTAACAAAAATGACTTGCAAAAACACACATACTGTACACCACACAAACACAGTTTTTTTCTCTAAACTCCTGCTACCACACTGCATACACAGTACGAATTCCCTCGGTGTGCAGAAAAACACACTCCATATATCATCCACACTGACAGCGATGTACTGTCTCTCATAAGAATGTGTAACTGAGTTTATATAATGTAAACATGTGTCTGTGTGTGTGTGTGTGTGTGGTGTATCATCCCTTCTCTGCTTAAATATTGATTTTTGTCTGGGGTTCAGGGTTAAAGACCATCTGCTGACTCCACCCTTCAATTATTCAGTCACACCACCAACTACCCCCTCTACTCCACCACACACACACACACACACACACACACACACACACACACACACACACACACACACACACACACACACACACACACACACACACACACACACACACACACACACACACACACACACTTGTCCCTGGGGTGTATTTCCTTTTTCAGTGTGTCGTAATAGCCTAATACTATGCATACTACACTGTACTATGCAAAATGGCTGAGTAATCTGTTACTATCATAATTTCTGATGGAATCTCCTTCATCATATTGCTTCATTACAACAACAAGACACAACAGACACACACACAGATAGAGCACAAATACACACCGTCCATTACACAAGTTTAGTTGCTCGCAGTGGAGTGGCAGGAGGTCAACCCTTGCTCTCTGAGAAAGCAGCACTCTGTGGGGTGCTCCGAGTTAACATCACACTGTGTTAAGGCCAACTCATCTGACCTGAACAAGAGCACTGACGACAATAATGAGGAGGGGTGGGGGGTTGGGGATGAGAAGGAAGTGCAAAGAGGACAGAGTGGAAGGATAGAGAAAGTAGTGCAAAAGAGTTAATAATCGTAGAGACCGAGTGTGTGGGAGAGAAGAAGAAGCAAAGCAGTGAAAGACAGTGAAGGCAAGAGAGGTTGTTGACCTCTGGCTATAGAGCTCGTCACATTAGTGCAGGCAGGGGGAAGTGAGGGGTGGTGGGGGGGTTGGGGTTCTGTTTGTTAGTGAAGATGTTTTTCCTCAAATGCAATTTCTCCGCGCTGCAGTCTGCGAGCGTGCACATACTATATGTGTGTCTGTGTAATCTCCCCGGGCAAATCCCTCTTTAGCCAAAGCAGGGAAGAATAGAGAAGAAAAGGAAAAGCCATCTTTATCCAAATCCAATTGCAGCTGGAAGGAGAAAGTAGAGTGAGTGAGTGAGGGAGGTGGAGGACGAGAAAGGAGGAGGAGAAGACGTTGTAATTTGTCTGAGGGATTACAAGGAGTGCTGGCAGAACATGACTGCTGACTGTGTGTGTGTGCGCGCGCATGCATTTGTATGTTTGTGTGTGTGCGAGCCATGGCCTAACCCCATGAATTCAGAGCATAACAACATCAGAGACAGTATTTTTGTAACAGAACTAGAGCAGAAAATAAAGAATATTTCTGTACAGCCCTGCTCACTCCAGGTAAACATCAAAATCTCCGTGTGACTCAGTTCATAATAAAAGCCGGGAGGTTAACTTGGAGGGCACACGATTAACCCCTCTTTAGCCCAAAGTCATTATTACTTATAATCATCGCTTTTATAATAGATCAGGATTTATTTTGGCTCCACTTTCATGACATTAGTAGTACCATAAAAACACAATTACACATTCATATCACAGCTAAAGCAAACTACCAAGACTGGGACCCACACACCTCTGCTGAGGGTTACAGTGTTGTGCTGCTACGAGGCTAGACACATGGCAATAACGTGGCAGCAATATCGCAGCTATCAATTCTAGGCTATTATCAAGTGTGTGCTTAAACACAGCAACTGTGTGGACCAAATATACGCTGTACACACACAAGGATTTGTTTTCAAAAGCTGCCTTTATTTTGGATCAGAATCCAAGTTGGTAAATTACTATTAGGAAAAAATCACTTTTTCTGGGATTTGGGGTGTTATTTTGTGTCTCTGGTGCTTCCATACGCATAGAAACTTTGAAAAAAAATCCATTCATGCTGTTTTGAGTGAGATGTGGGTTTCTGAATGTGTCCTGCCTTTAGTCTCCGGGTGAGCTGTTCAAAATCTGCACGGCTTTTTACGTCACTAGCCGAAACGAGCTGGCTAACCACAACCGTTAGCATGCTAGCGTTAGCATGCTACCTCTTTCTCAATGGCAAAGCACTGCTACAACACACACAAGTTCACCATAATCTACAAAAGAAGTACTTACATGTGTGCCCTCATTTAGAAGAAGTCTCCCAGCTAATCCTGCCTTGTAACTGACCAAATTTGGAGAAACAACCTTTCTTTTACTGTCTATGGAGCTAACTGACATGATCTACGATCTGAGCTACTGTGCATGTGTGAGTGGAATCAAAGATAGTACAGAAGAAAAGATGCCTCACTCTGTAGCTAAAACAGAGACCTGAACACAAGGTGAAAAGAGGAGCTGCAGCAGTGAGAGAGAGCTGTGCAGTACAACAAAAATATGGTGTTTTTTGAAAATTAAACCATGTAAACCTATTCTGGTACAACCTTAAAATACAATTATGAACCTGAAAATGAGCATAATATGGGATCTTTAAGTAGTCATTTATCTAAACATGTAAAGTATGTAATTTACTTAGAAAGCTTGAATTTCAGTTCTTTGATTGTAATATTTTTCAAGTTTATACCTAAAGGACCTAAAGGATTTTAGACCTCGGAAGGATTCAAATTTGACTTGATTCAATACTGGACTCAGATTCTATAAAATTATATCTACCAAACAACCCACACACACACACACACACACACACACGCCCACACATACACACGCCCACACACACACACACACACACCCACACGGCCACACATACACACGCCTACGCCCACGCCCACGCCCACACACACACACACACACACACACACACACCAACAATGTGATTGGACACACAACAAACAGGAATAAAGCCACTTGTGTCGACTGGTGAACCCTTCAACTTTAAAGAGGTATCCAAAGTGCTGAAGGGTTATGGAAGGGAAGAATGGAGTGTGGGAGCTAAAAAACGATTGTGGAGGAGAGGAATGGGCTTTAGGCCAGAGTTTGGGTGCCATGGTTTAATGTGATGTGATTGTATGACACACAAGAACGCATATATCTGCCTGGAGCAGAAGAGTTAAGGACAGTGGAGTCAGATAAGTGTCAGTGTGAAACAACATCAGTGTCTTTCTCTGTCTCTGTGAGTGACAGTGATACAAGGCAGTCTGCCCCTTGCACATACACACAAACACACACACACACACACACACACACACACACACACACACACACACACACACACACACACACACACACACACACACACAGGTGCCCAACGGCTCTATGCAGGAACAGCTGTTTTGCTGTGACACACAGCATACTCTGCACATCACATCAGATACACAGCAGCTCCTTACCCAGAAACTCGTGGACCACAATGACACACAGATACCGTCGCTTGTTTCACCAAATGCTGACACACTCTTCTAGGTATTTTATACTGTCAGGTTACATTTACCAGATATACACTCACACACATATGTATGTACAGTTTTGTCCTGCAATATTCAGAGAGGACATTCAGTAAAATGGGTGCATACAACATACAATGGGATTAGAGAGGTTTGTCAACAGATAGAAACTTTACTACGGCTATATTGTTTATCCCAAGGTAGATATCCCTCTGATATGAAGCAGCCATTTTGACTTATCAAAGTAGGAACAAATGTGTTACTTATAACATTAATGATGGCTCCGCCCTGTTCAAGTGGTCCTGTGTGACAGTGAGCCAGCAAGCACAATAACAGGACTCTGACACTGAAGCAGCTAAATGGAATTCAGCCACACAATTATTATTTTTATTATTTATATTATATATATATATATATATATATATATATATATATATATATATATATATAAACCTGTTTTTCCATAAAATGTTTAATATAACTATATTACTTGCACAACACTACCTGCTCCCGAGAGGGAACGCCTATTAAACGTGTGCACGAGAGAGCATGCACACGCCTAGTTCTCCTCGTGCATGCTCTGTTTACATGTTTCCAAAAGAAGATTTGCACTTTTTCCACTATGTCAGACTCGCCACCGGTAAGTAGGAATCTATTTACGACAAGCATCTCTATAGCTAACTTTAGCAGCTACAGGCCAACAAACAAGCTATCGTCTAGCATCTAAGTTGTTGTTGTTTTTTTTTATTGCTGGTGCGTTTAGAGCTTTCAAGAAGAGAGTCTTGTGGGATCTGATATTGACTACGAGCCCGTGCCCTGTTCATCCCGACCAAGATCCAGGAGGTGCGCCTAGAGGGAGACGAGGTCAGGGCGGGGGCGCAAGAGCCAGCACCAGCCGAGAGCGGGGAGAAGGCGGTCGGGCTAGAGGCCGCAGAAAGCGAAAACTACCTAGGGACGAGCACGTACGACGGCCTTACGTAAACATATCAGCAGAATGATTGACAACTAGGAGGACCAATAGTCTTGATGATCCACCCGGAAAAAGCAAATCCACCACTATACCTTTAAGGCAATGCTCAATCCACAAACTATCTAAAAGATACAATTGTGCTCTCTTTCTCATTCTGATGGTGTGCTAAACTCACTTACATTAACACACAAGCACATAATACATTTGCAGAAGGCACACAAGCGTTGATATCCACACACATTCAATGAGGCACATTATACAGATGTGTCATTGACGGTATCAAGGTGATTCCTTAATGTGGCAAAAGCCTTCACTTTCTCTGCTCCTTTTCTTGTATGGAAATTCAACAAAGTGCAATCACTCTTTAGACATGAGTTACACAGAGTACAACAATGGAAAAACTTCACTTGTAGCTCAGTATAAAAAGCTTCAAAAGTACTCCTGTGATCATACAGCAATCAAGAGGAACATATGTAGTATAAACGAAGTGATAAGAAGTTAAGTAAATGAAAGATGGGAGAAGTTGATGTGAGGTAGTTTTTTAATAATTTTGTTGCCAGGGCAACTCAGCTGCTTGACTGAAATGGGAGGTTCTTTCATCACTGGATTGCTGCAGGAACGCAAACATATGTGAGATCTTTAATACACTGGTGGTCATGAAGAACAGTCCTTCAATGTCTCAAGAACAATCGAGGTAAGCGCCCTGCAGTCCAGACAGTCAGAGGGATTCTCAAGGCCAATGGCAGCATATATAGACAGGCACAGAGGTTTGTACTTCCTGGTGTCTTAAGTCTATAATATGCTGCAAAGGTAATACCAAGGCATGATAGCTATAGTTACAGGCTGCATCTTTTGAAGATAAGATGATGATCTTTAGCTGCAGGAAGCTGTGTAGCTAGCTGCGGTATTGCTATTAGGTGTGGTTCAAAGGCAGTGGACATCAAACATAGAACCAACAGCCATACAGCCTGTACTGTGTGTATTAATGGGCTGGTCCTGAGTCAACAAAACTGTGCATGCCAATTTGAGTGTGTGAGGAAAAAGATCAGAACTTCCAAACAATGATGTCACTTTTATCATTTAGTATGTGATTAAAACTATTGAAGCTATATGTAATGTTAACTAAAATTGCACTTTTTTCACTTTTCACTTAATATAGGTTTATGTGCTGTGCAAAGCACTAACCTAAACATATCAAATTATTCCTAATGTTTCCATAGTTTTGTATGCATGAGCTAAGATAATGCAAACAATAATTTTATAAATAAACAAAACAAATAATCAAGGCCGTGTGAATAATGCAATCAAAAACAAACTCACGTCATTGTGCTTGTTACTGGTGACAGTCAGTATGGTTAGCTGGTTAGCTATGGCCACAGTAAAATACTTGTTGTTTGCTAGTAACATCTATGTAACAATATCAAAGTTTTAGTCCCTGAGCAATAATTAAGGCAGCAGACCCGAAAGTGATAAAATAATCTTACCAGACAAATTTTTTCAGAGTTATAATTATTAAAACTTCTTTTAAAGAGGTGATAGAATGCAAAACCGAGTTTACCTTGTCATAGTTGAATTACGACAATTTGGTGGGTAAATAGGACATACCTAGAACCTCAAAGTCTCATTGACAACTCTTTCCTATGCAAATCTCACAATTTGAAACTGCTACTGAAATCTGAACAAAGCCAGTAGTTGACGTAAACTCGGTGGCTGTACCTTATTTGGCTCTAGTCTGTGCCTTTGTCACGCCCCAAAATTTACGTACACCACTGACCTGAGATCAGCTAGTCTTCTGAATCTAGGTCACACAGATCTCAGAAATTGTATACATTGTTCGTCTGCTATTTCATTACTAAATTCTAGGGCTGCAGCTATCGATTCTTTTTGTAATCGATTAATCTAGCACTTTATCGATTAATAGGATAATAAAAATATATATATATTTTTTTGCGTTTTTAAACAACCAAAACAAATAATCAACTATGTAGAGCTCAAATATGGGCCATTTTACAAAAATGTATGGCTAATTGCAAATTTGGTAAGACTGTGTCGGACTTCAGGAGATTCACACAGTCTGACGAGACAGCAGCAGCACGCGGCGCTCGATACCCAGCGCAAAGTCACCGTTTCTGAGTTACTGGACTACCAAATGCCGCTGCCCTGACGGAGCTCCACGGCCGGCTGCCCACGGCGCTCCATATTCAGCTCAAAGTCACCGTTTCGGGGTTACTGGATTACCAAATACCGTTGCCCTGACGGAGCTCCACAGCGCTGCTGTCCCTCCCCTCTTCCTGCTAAATGGCCGATGTATGTGAGTGAGAGCGCGGTCAGCGAGCTTGTTATGCCTGCGCAATCTCTTGTGGGGCATTTATAACTTCGAAAAACCACAGGTTCCAGTTAATCTTATAATGGATATGTGTGTTGGGTTATTTAAACAAACGATCGGGGAAATAAACGCCTCTTGTCCCGAGTCTCCTGATAGAGCTCCAGCCAGCTTGTAGTCAGACTGTGGAGCTCTTGTTTCTTCCAGAGCTTATTAACAAGGTAGCATTAGGGCCCATGGAATAGCACCCGGGCCATTTTCAGCCCAACCAATGTTACATATCCTATTAGGATACCTTAAGGAACAGTGTGAAATACCCTGTATAATCATTCTATCACCCCTTTAAAAGCTGAATCTGTTTAAATCCCCTCTCTTTTCTACTTTGTCTTTGTTGTCTCCTGTTGCTCAGGTAAACCAATGCTACTCTCTCACAAAGTTACAGGTAGGCTCCGAAAGACTGGAGGAGATTCTGAGTGCTTTTCTATGTTTCCCCTATCTGCCTCTTCTCCTCTATCAGACGGAGAGATGGAGGTGAGGAAAGAATTGAGAGAGGTAACAACAGAGAGAGAGAAGACAAAGAATGTAAGCCCCCACAGCAGCACTTAAAGTATGTCTGCATTATTAATGAGGAGACAAAGCGAAACATTTATTTATCGAGGATGTGTAGAAGCTAAGCCGATCCCAGCAGAGCTGAGAGAGAGAGACAGAGAGAGAGAGAGAGAGAGAGAGAGAGAGTAAGTGAGGGTCAGGAGACAGAAAGAGGCCATGTTGAAAATGAGATGTCTAAGGAGGCTTGAGTGTGTTTTATGTGTGGGACTGTGGGTGTACAGTAGAAGGTCAAGTCTAAGATGTGTCCTGTGTATTTGCTGGTCAGCTGTGGGATTTCCTCAGGGCTGAAGGATCAAGACCAGGCCAGAGAATTATTTATGAGTCCTAAACAGACTTACACACTACACTGTGTGCTTAACCCCTCACTACACTAACTTTGATGTTCCAGGTTCAAGTCCATCCCTTGACTCTAGTCACACACTATTCCCATCTGTCTCTCTCTGTCTTCATTTTAGTAATAAAAAAGGGATATAGAAGTTTTTTTAATGGGTTAATCTCTCTATTATACTTGTTGTTATTTGATTTGACATTTAGTCTCTCTAAGGTGAGTGCCCATCACAAGTTCCCAGAAACCAAGGTAACAACTTTAAATAGCTTGTTTTGCCACACAAAAAACAATACAAAAAGCAAAGATATTTAATTTACAAGATAATATAAAATAGATAAAAGTCCTAAAGATGTCTTAGGAGTGGCCTGATTGCAGGCAACGGAAAAACACAACTCAGCGTTGTGAGCGGCGTTAACAGACTAATTGACTCTAGGCATACAGTGCAAATTGAGGTCAAAACATGTCAATGTCAATTGATTTTTTTGACTGCTTCAAAGTAAATATAAAGGGACAAGGGGAAAATGGAGAGAAACTGGGGGGAAATTACAGAAAGTAAGCAGTTGCTAGGGAGTTTTGAGCGTGAACTGTCAATTAACTGTGAGTTGACACACTCGCAGCCACACTTCACACACGAGGAGTGAGTACATTGCTAGCTACAGTAGCTACAGCTAATGCCTGAACACTAGTGCAATGGCTTTGCAGTGCAAATTAACGTGGACTGCAAAACACTCCAGTGGCTGAATTTGAATAACGCACAGCAAAACAATAGCTATAGGTCAATGTAAATCAGTGTTGTGACCTAAATGCATGTTTACAATTGGGAAGTTAGAGACAGCAAATGATTTGCATTTAAAGCATGATGTAGACATTTAATCAAATATTTGACATAGTTGGTTTTTTTTCAATCGACTAATCGATCTATCGATCAACTGTTTAAAAACTATAGACACACATACACTATAGACCACACATACTGTATATAGACACCCATACTAACAGACTTATTTATGTCAGTAAAGGGCCAAATTTTGATTATCAGGAGCTTTAACCTAACCTTAAACAGAACATGTCCTAATACAATTCTGACCTTAACCAAACACCACTGCTTTGTTGGGACCAGCTTTCTGTCCACAAAATGGAAGGTAAGTTCCCTTAATGTAACTGTGTGATATGTGTCCCCAAAATGGAATCAATACAAGTAAACATACAAACACATGCACTGTCAGAGATGTTGGCTTCTACACAAACAGTCGGGATTTTAGATTGCATGTACTGTAGGTAACAGAAGAACAGCTGATGAATGAACAAAGCTTGTATTGCTTGTAGCTGTAAGACAACTCTAACATTAACACTAGTTACTATAGTGATTAGGTTTTGCATGAGCGGATCAAATTGTCACCTGTCACAACCACTAGGAACCCTTCGCTTAATGTCAGATTAGGCATAACGTTTGGTTTATATACTGCACATTGTTCAGCTGTGACTGATGGATTTGCGGGGAACGGACGTGTGAAAGTGGCTAAGCATGTGCATATGAAAAGCACAATTTTATGGACACGGCTATACATTGTGTGCGTGTGTTTGTGTGTAGGGGATAAGCACTCAATAACAGCTGACACTGAGCTGCCCTCCGCTCTTGCTCACACAAAGGACTATGATTATATTACGGTTTGACTGCCTGTCCCCCCTTCCCTCAATCCCCCCCCCCCCCTCCTCCCCCCATCATACCCTATTCTGCCAAGCCCTCTGTGCACTCAACGGCTAAGATAATTACCACTATTGTGTGTCACACACATACACACACTCCCATGCAAAGTGTGCCACGTGCTTGCCAGCTCCCCCATCTGTCCCCTTCTCTCTCCCCCTTTTTCTCTCTCTATTCCCTCTCTCCATTTTTATCTGTGTTTGTTTCTGCACCCTTTGACATCTGCTATTCGGCAGGAAAAGGGGAAATCCACAACAGAGGGGTGAAAAAGACATGCAATGTTTAATACTTATATTTATTTAGCGTTGTACAGCAGGCTGTTGATTATTTTCCAGTGACAAAACATATTGACACAGTTGTTGTCAATTGGTCATCCTACTCAGTTGTGTGAAATCTGCAATAGAATGATGCATCAGGTAGTGTGATGAACTTATTACTGAATATCAATATTCTTTCCAATACCTGATCATCTCCTCTACTCAACTAATCAAATGTATTTTCTCCTTTCCTCTTTTTTAGCCTTGCATGCCCCTTGCATCCTTTAACCTTTCCGTTTAACCAGGAAGGAAAGACAAATAACAGAGCATTGAGATTGAGAGTATTGTGGGGGGGGTGAGAGAAAAGTATGTGCGACTGTACTCTGAGGTCCCCTTTCTTTCATTCCTTCTTCCTTTCTCTCCTCATTCAGTTAAACTTTAATGTGTTTTCCCACTTAAGTCTCAAGTACTCAAGGCAACTCCTCAGAAATGGCTTTGGTTGCAGAAACACCAGAGTGGTTGTAGTGTGGCTTCTGTGTGTGTGTGGAGGTATTGTAAGAGAAGGAGATTGGCTGTGTGTGTGTGTGTGTGTGTGTGTGTGTGTGTGTGTGTGTGTGTGTGTGTGTGTGTGTGTGTGTGTGTGTGTGTGTGTGTGTGCGTGTGTGTGTGTGTGTGTGGGGGGGGGGGGGGGGGGGGGGGTCACAATATGATGTTGGAGTGGTGTTTACACGAGCGAGCGAAGCCGCAGACAAATGTAGCCATTAATACCAAAACCATTTTCCACCATTTCTCCATCTGCCTCTTCTTATCCTTCCCATCCAGTCTCCTCTACCTGCAGGAACAAACATACTTGCGTGCACGCAACATACTTGCGTGCACGCGCACGTGCACGTGCACGCGCACGCGCGCACACACACACACACACACACACACACACACACACACACACACACACAGAGTCTCCCTCTCTCTGTGTTGAAGGTTGAGGTGACCACCTTGAGAGTGTGTAATTGTTTAATAGCCTGAGAGCTCCCATGTCTACCCCAGAGGCCTTTGCTCGCTGAAGATTGATCAAATACTCTGGCTGGCGGTGACAACTTTGAAGACACACAAACGCAAAGGGGCTTACAGTGAATGCGGCTGGAGAGATGGACAGCGACAGTTAAAGGGAAAGAGAAGGAGAGAGTGAGAGGAAAGAGGAGTACCTCCCTTAGCGGCTGCCATGTGGCTTTAGCCATCTGTTGGCAGAGTCTAAATTAATTAGCTCCACTCATTACTAGTTTGCAAGAGGCCTGAAGTCTAAACCAGACACCAGCTCTCCAACTTCCCTTTCTTACAAGCTCTTCTTCTTTCACCCTCTTTCATGACTAAAAACCTACTTCACTTACATTTAGACTCTAAAAACAACAGTGTTTACTTATATTCTACCGTGATACTAAATTCAAGAAAAATTAAAAACACCTTGGGGACCACTAGCCAGGATGTTCTTTCTTAAGGTGTGTTCAGACAGAACACAAGTCAAATTTTATAGGTGCCAATATAATGCATACAAAGTCAAAGGAAAGACATTAGTGTTGACGAACTGACCGAAGAGCCGGTTAATGACCCGATTCGTGTCACTGAGCCAGACGAATCGAGTACCATACGTCAACAAACCGACTCACTCCTGTTTTTTTACCTCATTAGCGCCTCCACTGGAGTGGTGGTAGAATCAATCAGGAAATGGGCTACCTCGAGCAGCACACACGATTCATTGGACCAAAAGAGTTGTTGAAGAGTTGTAGATTGGAGACCGCGCACCAGGCTACTGACCGAGAACGAATGTAACCGTGCAACAACCGCTCGGGTCTAATCAAGCAGTGTCTTGGTTCTCGGCAAGTTTGAGTTATTAACCAAGGCTTGTTTCTGGTGCATCTTAGATGATTGTGTTCGGCAATTCACACATTATCGATGGGGAAGTACATCACATATAAATACACGTCATGTTATCTTGGTAGTTATGTTAAGTTAAATGTTAGAGAAGTGAATGTTGCAGGCTGTCACGAGGAGACCGTGCACCAGGCTACTGAACGAGACCGAATGTAACCGCGTAACCGCTCGAGTCGATGTAATCAAACGGGTGTCTAACGGTTCTCGGCAAGTTTGATTTATCAACCGATCCCAGAAACCTTTATTTCTGGTGCATCTTAGATGATATGTGTTCATGGCAATTCACACATTATCGATGGTGTATGTGTGTGTGTGTTTGTGTTTGTGTTTTTGTTTGTGTGTGTGTGTGTGTGTGTGTGTGTGTGTGTGTGTGTGTGTGTGTGTGTGTCCCGCCGCTTTCACATGAACCGGTGACCGAATCTTACCGAGAATATTAACTCGGTAGGCCAACCAATGACTGTCCGGTTGAACCGACTGGCGTAAAAGAGTCGGTTGTCCCATCACTAAAAGACATGAGTGAGCGGAATAGATGCAAATTTGCCCGGCTAGCGTGAACTGTGGCAAGGCCCCATCCACGAGAGTTGAAAATGTTTTCACCTTGAGCAAAAGTTCACACTTATCCTGAAGCATTATGAATCGGTTTTAGAATATACAAAGATTTAAAAAAAGGGGAAAGGAGACAGATAACAGAAAGAACTGTAGTTCCTGGTGAGTTTTGAGACCAGCTAACGTCAGTACAGTTAGAACATTGGCTGTTTGGGGCAAATCAACGCAGACTGCTCAAACGTTCCAGCAATCACATCACATTCGTGGAAATGACTCACCACACACCATTGGGGGGGGGCATTTAAACATTCAGTAAAAAAAATAAAAAAAAAAGTTTCATAAATAAATGTCTACTATATACACTCAAAAGCTTAGCAACTCTTATCTCCATTCCCTCATAATATTGTACTGCTGTGCAGTTTTAGTAGAAAAGTGCATCTTGAAATTGTATTCCTTGAGAATACAACTCAGATAGGTTAAAGTTGCATTGAGCTCCACAAAAAAAGAATCAATGTCCGCCTGTATCTGAAGCTCTCTTTCTCCCAGATCAACTTTTCTTTTAGGTCTAGAGCGAGACATTTTGGAGTCAAGTGTTTCATAGTCAATCAGTGTTTATGTTGACAAGTCACAAGGTGCACCCTGCTGAATGTTACATTTAAAACAAAGATCCAGTTTTTACGCTCCAACTTTACAGACCTGCTTGAAGATTTGATGATTATTCTAAAATAAAAAGGCTGAACAAAAATGGGAAATGTAAAGAAATTATGTTTGGTTTGAATTTAAAAATAAAAATCTAAACACGTGGAGGGGTCTTATGAAATTGTCTCATGGATCTGGCACTCAGGCCGGTAGTTTGAGACCCCTAAAGTCCACAGTGTTTATTGTAATAATCTATTGTGCTACTAAATTTTAAAAAGGTGTAAAGTTAAATCTCCCATTCAGAGAGATACAAGCCCACAACCAGAAAATCTCAGTGTTGACACTAAACGGAAGACATGCTCGTGTTATCCCTCTAGGCACACCTTTTCTCTCCCTCTCTCTCTCCCTCTCTCTCTCCCCCTCTCTCTCTCATCCTACTTTTCCCTCTTATCCTTGGGGAGTGCTCTGTGCCACCGCAGCGACGACAGATGGGGCTCAACATCATCCAGAGAGTAAGAGAGAGGGAGAGAGAATAGAGGGAGGTTGCATTCATTATTTACATCACTTGGTATTGGAATATTAATGCTAAAAGCAATCGGGCAACCCTTCATTAAATTAACTGGAGATGTAGGGAAAGAGACGAGAGGGTGAGATGGAAGGATGGGGGGCGAGGGAGGCACAGACAGTGTGAGAGGAGAGAGGAGCACACTCTGTTAAATGGGCCCTAAAATTAGTGAAGCAAAAACACCTCCATTAAGAAAGCCTGCTTCTCTCTTTTCCCTCATTTCCTCTACTCCAACTCTTCTTTCCTGTTATCTGCCCTCTCCCTTTTTTAAACACTTCTTTCTCCCTCATACGGACAAAAACCACTGCTTTATCCACAAGTGCCTGCGTCTAACCTCTTTGAGATATATGCATTTCTGTGCTGTCCCTCTTAAGTGCCTGTTTAAAATTTAAACATGCTTACGGTGGCAGAATGTGTCTTTGGTCCCCATGTGTATCTCTAGAGAGTACTGCTCTGTCTTTCACTCACTCTGTCGCTCCCTCCACGGCAACTGCTCTCTTTCTTTATGCTGTATTTTGCTCTCATCACTTCATCGAACCCTTCCTCCTATCTCTCCATTTCTCTCTCAATCTCAATCTCATCTCCTGTCAGCAAACCCCCAATATTATTGTCACACATACAAATGTGTACACGCTGGATACGCGAGCACGCATGAATGAACACACAAATGCATATGTACGCAGACACACAACCGTGCATACATAAATGTACAAACTCATGCACACAGACAGTATCAAGACACACACATGCACATGCACAGACACTGACAGTGGCAGAATGGTTCTCTCCTGCACAGCAACACATTGCGTATATGCAGAGCCACTCTCCCTATTAGTGGAACGCTGCTACGCGCTGTTGACTTCTGAAGAGGAAAACATACAGTCATGTCCACTGTCAACTGATGCCACAATTACCCACCCCTCCACCTGGCACCCAGCAGATGTGTGTGCACTGTGAGTAATAGGTAGGTGACTTCTGTATATGAAACTATAATGATCATAATGTCACCCAAGGAATTCATGTAACAGAAAAATGAGGTTACTTCCTATAGGTGGAGGAAGATCAAAAATGGATACTGAGGCTTCCAGGTGCAAATGAGGTGCCAGTGAGGTTTTAAATAGACAGAACTAAAAGCTCAGGAATTGTTTCTTCAAACGATTCTCCTGGTTACTGATAGATACTTGCATCTATGTAGTGGCCATACCAGAATACTCTCATAATGTATCTACTACATATATAACCATGACATACTGACATTATTTCTAGTCTTTTTTTAAGTACAACAGATTTTATACAGCAGAAGAGTTCATCTACATCACTCCATCCAACCAGCCATTCATCCATCCAAGCATCAATTCTCTGTACCCACTTATTTTAGTTTAGAATGAAGACTGACTGCAGGGTATTACGCCATGCACTAAGAAAAAAAGTAGTACAATGGGCACAGGGCAAGAAGGAGTAATGCATCGACCTTTCCTAACCTACAGTAAATAAAAGATTTAAAAAACTGATAAAATAAAACCAAAAAATGACCATTTAAGTAATTTTTGAACCGACTGAAAGAATGCATGGAAACAAAAAAAAGCTGAAAATGGGGGAACACGATCCTCTGACAGTCTGCTTTTAGTAGTTTAGAAACCCAATCTGACTGCACAAGCATGTCTGTGTTCGTGAAAGAGACCCGTGAGAGGTTACAACACTCACAAACGTTTTGAAAGCAAAGAAAACCAAAGGTGCATGGGAGCTATATCAAATAGCTGCATCACTGGAACCTACTGGAGAAGTAGTAGTAAAAAAAAGTAAAACAAGACAACAAAGACCTTGTCAAGGTTAACAGTTGCTTGCTTACACATCCAGCAGACATGAAGCAACATGAACATCAAATTAAAATTTCTGACCACCTAATGCAGTTTACCCAACCTTTCAGCTTTGGTTTCGTCCACCAACTCTGAAAAAAAGTCCTTTGTTTTTTAGATGCTCAATTTTCTTGTGTACTTTGGATCTCTGCTGTTTCGACAAGCAACATACCCTTGGGTAACAGAGTAAATACTCAGTTTGTCTGAGCTAGTATCAAACACTAACCCTCTATAGCACATGTGTCAAACTCGTGGCCCGAGGGCCAAATCCGGCCCCTCGCAGGTTTTGATCCGGCCCGCATTTCAATTTAGGTTCACAATAAATTTAGGCCCACCTAGTTTTTGTCACGTTTTTCCGGCTTTAGGCACTTTGTTTTAACATTTTTGACGCTTTACTCAATGTCTTGGCACTTTTTCGGAATGTTTTGGTGTTTTTTGTGATATTTTTTTCACTTTTTCAGGCAATTTTGATGCTTTTTTTCGTCCTTTTTTGGCGCTTTTTTCAATGTGTTTGTCGCTGGCTGAAGAACTTCAAGAGGCCCAAAATGTAAGTGAGAAGACTACAGTATATGAGACATGCAGTAATACAGTCAAAATAAATGTCAATAAACTCTACGTCTGGCCCTTGATGTGATTCTCATTTTCCAGTGTGGCCCTCTGGGAAACTGAGTTCGACACCCCTGCTCTATAGACTCTAAAGATGGCTGATACACTTCCTCTGTTTCAATCTTGACTCGTTTGCACCGCTTGTGTGCGCTGCTTTTGTGCCACTATTGACTGTACACTCCAGAGTGACCAGGTCCTGGTTGGTTGGTTGGTTGGTTTATTAGTTAGGAGCACTGCTCTGTGATAGCTCACTCATTGGATTCTCTGAGGCTGAGCAGTAAAGTACCAGAGGTTCTGCATGTACTTCCCTTAAGTACTTCCCTTCCTTATTGTAAATTCAGAATTTAAATCTAAGGAAATGCTGATACAGTCACTCAACTGTTAAATAAGTCACCTCTAGATGATATTACCGAAAATAAGCTTAATTTAATGTCTGTAAAAGTGGCAAGACGTATCAGCTAAAGGCAGTGGGTTCTATAATAGTTTGTGCTGTTTCCATAGCAACAGATGCTAACCCGGTGCTGGAGTGTCAAACTTCAGAGCAGCAGTGATACCATGTTTTTGTTTACAGATCATATTGGACTATGTTTGGAAATTGCAAATGTTATAGATGGGACACCACCCAGTCTAACTAAAAGAGGAAAAGTAAAAGGGAAATGGGTAGCTTTACAGCAAGAAAGACAAATTATACTAAAACAAAAGGGTAATAACACAATGTAACGTAAGCATAACATGAATCTAATTTTGAAGAAATATGGTACCAATGAACCTCTCCGGGAACCATCACCTTATCGTGGTGGAGAGGTTTGTGTGTCCCTATGAACCTGAGGGCTGTGTTGTCTGGAGCTTTGTGCTCCTGGTAGGGTCTCCCATGGCAAAGTGGTCTCAGGTGAGGGGCCAGACGAAGAATGGTTCAAAAACCCTATGATAGAGGCCCCCATCTGGAGCCGGGCCCAGATGGAGGGCTCGTCAGCGAGCATCTGGTGGCCGGGTTTGCCACGGAGCCCGGCCGGGCACAGCCCGAAGAAGCTAGGTGGCACCTCTCTCTCCATCCCATGGGCCCACCACCTGTAGGAGGAACCG
Source organism: Gymnocephalus cernua (assembly GCA_023631565.1). Classification (NCBI taxonomy): domain Eukaryota; kingdom Metazoa; phylum Chordata; class Actinopteri; order Perciformes; family Percidae; genus Gymnocephalus; species Gymnocephalus cernua. The sequence goes on from CM042430.1 coordinate 18,272,859, forward strand.
CTGGGGTTGGGTGCGCTGTCACACGGGTGGTGGTGAAGGTGGGTGTAAAGTGTAATGTTTCAATATGCACTCATTAAATTTAATTTGACTGGCAAAACAGTTAATGTCCTTCTTACATTACACAATAATAAAAGTCAGAATTTTTAATAAGTAAAAAGTTTTGGATCAATTTTTACTTCTTCCAACCATTTAGATTTACATATTGCAATAATATCATAATCCTACAATGAATCCTTGTGAAAACAGAACTTTCTAGATGTGTTGTTAGTTTGGCCAGGTCATCATCAAAAAAGTGAATAACTACATTCATGATTTTTTCCTCACGGCCACACGCCGGAGATCCGGCACGATGCCGGAATACTTAAACCCTGCGGGACGCCTGTGTGTGTGTGTGTGTATGTATGCATGTCTCTGCGTCTATCTTTGAAATATCTCATAAACCATTCATCCAATCTACTTCACACTTGGTTTCATGGGTACCCAATGAACTTGGGGTTTGGATTTTGGAGCAATTTGGACAGCATTGGATATTGGATATTAAAAATAAAAATAAACGGCCAAGCAATAAGCTGCTGGTGCAGCAAGCAGCAGACTGTTGACATGCTCTGGACAGCAGCGGGGGTGGGGGGATTTACAGGCTGGGACTGCGGTTACATTTTTGCTACTTGTAACGTAACATGATTGCTGGATATAACAAGCAAACTTTTCTTCATGTTCCTGGAGCACGAGTGGATAGCTGACAGGAATATCGCAACTGTTGTGTTGAATAAGGTTGGAAAAAAAGGCGCTACGTAACGCTGGCATTTTTTATTATTATTTTTTTTTATTATTATTATTTTGCTGAGAGGAAACTCAATAAAAAGCCATTTGCCAACACTAAATATCAAACAAAAACCAGACACTATATCGTAGTAAGTGGCTGTGAGCTGTACATTCACCACTTCTAAACAGAGGCAGAACATAATCTTGGAGCTTCGATCCTTCACAGCGCTGTGCAATGTGAGACAATCTCAGAGCTGACCGGCCGAAGGCAGCAGTTTTCATCAAACTCACCCTGGGTCCGGTTAATTAAGTGCCTACTGCTAACTTATAACACTAATAACATTACCATCGGCAAAATACCCCCGCGAATCAAATCCATACTTCAGCATTAACTGTCAAGCCACTAAACTTGTATGGAAATCAACACCTCTGCTGAAGTGCTAAATTTGTTAACAAGACAAGACAAGACAACACGGCGTCATTAAACACTGACTGTGGTGATATCAACATGCAATATCGTTGACGAAAAAGACAACACTAAAAGGTTTTCACCCCTCTCTCTCTCTCTCTCTCTCTCTCTCTCTCTCTTTCTCTCTCTCTCTCTCTCTCTCTCTCTCTCTCTCTCTCTCTCTCTGCGTGCGCACACACTCGCACACACTTGGAGGTAGGAGAGCGATGGAATAAATAGCCGTCTGTTTCCCCCTCAACAGAAATAAACAAGGCGTTCACTTGTCAGTCTGCAAGAGAAGGGCACACTGTTTATGCAGCGCAAAAGAGGGAGAGACACACACACAGATGCACACACACAAATGGTAAATCTGGAGATATGTGGTATTGGCGAGTGGGAGTGACACAAGTCCAAAAAATATCTGTATATATTCTTGACCCCTTGAGAAGCACTTGATTATGTAGCCAATCCTATGTGCCTAAATTACAGTATATACAGTACAGCAACTTGAAAGGGTTACGGATATTACTTCCACTGCACTGATTTCCAAAATTACAAGATCATAAAAAAGCTCAAAAAGGTCAAAGCCACTGTCTAGACATGTTTCTTGTAGCCATGTTAGAAATATATTAAAATTGTGGAGCGACGTGTGTAATTTTTTTAGACCAACTCATAAGACTTGGAAATCTAATTTAGTATAAAAACGGTTGTGTCCCTTTTATAGATGGAGATGGAGAAGAAAACTAAGTTTGGAGGGAGAAGGAGCGCCAAGAAAAAGCAACTGTAGCTATTACAATATACTGTATATTTTGTTTTATGGAAAGGCTGTATACTGACATGCACTGTATTTTCAACTTGATAGCAGAGATGTAGTCAACAAGGATGACTGAGCTGTAGTGCAAGCACTCAACTGTCAATCTGTGCTCATACACAAGAGCTTTGTGCACAAGAGTGTCTCTGTGTGTGTGTGTGTGTGCGTGTGTGTGTGTGTGTGTGTGCGTGCGTGCGTGCGTGCGTGCGTGCGTGCGTGCGTGGCCGACTCTAGAGAATGTATCAAGGCTGGAATGACTTTCAACTGAAATGTATATAAGATTCAAATTGCATTCTCTTTTTCCTTTATACTTTCCCTTCCCGCACTCCTCTCCCCCTTCCTTTGTCTTCTGGGAGCCTTAGTCAGCTAAGCTCAGATGTAAAAAGATTCTCTCTCTCTCTCTCTCTCTCTCTCTCTCTCTCTCTCTCTCTCTCTCTCTCTCTCTCTCTCTCTCTCTCTCTCTCTCTCACACACACACACACACACACACACACACACACACACACACACACCTTCTTAGCCAAAGTGCGGTTGAATGTAGGTATAAAAATGGTGAAATCCCATATGGAGGAATAGTTGGACATTTTTGGAAACATCCTTATTCGCTTTCATATCGAGGGTCCATTAAACATAAAGCTACCGCCAACGGCCAGTTATCTTAGCTTAGCATAAAGTCTGGAAACAAGGGGAAACAGCTAGCCTGGCCCTGTCCAACAGTAACAGAATCTATTGACCGGCAACACTTAAGCTCGCTGTCGTAAAATGACAAGTTGGGGTTTTAAAGAGGGTTCTGTGCCAGACTATTTTTTGCCAAGGAGTCCTGGAATTTTGTTGTTACCAGGCAACCAGTCGTGATGCCTGGAAGTTACTGTGAAGTTTCTGGAAGTTGATCCTACTAACAACTATTGCCTGTTTAGACCAAAGCCTGATTTAGCTTTTTCCTCTGTACCACAGACCTCCATTGTTCAAAAACTATGAATAATGCATCAATAAGTTACACCATTGCACTGGACGACATGTTCTTTAATTATTATCAACACTGGCACTGCAATTTTAGTTAGTCCCACACCGTCCTGCTACTGCACCAAATCTGTAGGTATCACAAACAATTGCACTTGTGAATCTTCTTTGAAACACGCAGATCTAAAAAAGCTAAATATTAAAGTATATATATTTTTGAGCAATTTTTAAAAGATATTTAGTCGGAATATTTGGGCTTTGGGCTGAGAGCCATAGAAAGGCTGGGAGAGAGAGACTGGTTGAGAGTTTATTGGTTTTGGTATTTTCATGGGATTTGTTGACAATATCAAAAGTATAGAATATTGCTAGCCTCAGCCTTTCATTTAGTTTGGGATGCTAAAATGCACACATGATGGCAAACAAATTGTAAAACATGTAATTTAGCTGTAATTTATATGTATGGCAAGGAGAGCTATCCATGCAACATGTCACAGTACAGGAAGTGAGTTAGAAGTGAGCCATTAGCTCAGTGAGGGTTGACTAGGAAGGAGAAGGGCGGTAAAAAGGAAGAACATGGGAGGATTCCTCACAAGGGATGTCTGAAAATCATATCGCTGTTTTCAAACAATGTCTCCAGTGAGACAGAGTGAGAGGAACAGAAAACTTGCATTGCCCTGGGCATTGTAAAACAACGGCTATTCACATGAACAACACAGACACACACACACACACACACACACACACACAAAAACAGACTGCACTTTCAAAATACCAAGAGGTAAGATACAGAAAGTGAGAGCGGAGCAAATAAGTAGGTGAAGGAAGAATAGGAAGAGGGCAGGCATGCTGAAAATAGCAGAAAGGGAAGGAAAATAATGATGCAAAACAAGAGGCAGTTAGGTGGGCCTGATAAACGCTTGAGAGGAATAAATGTCAAGTCAAGCACTAAGAGAACCCTAGGAGGCGGAGGTAACAGAGAAAATGAGAAAGAGAGTGCATTTATGATGCAAACAAACCAAATCAGGGAATATGAAGGGCAAATCTGAAACAGTCTAATGGATCAGAGCTACTTGCATCATTTTGTCGCAGTGGCTAAACAAAAACATAATGAAAACCTTAAAAACACTATTGGCAAGATAACATTTACATGTGTTAAACTCCACTGACTTCTATGAACTATTGACTTGTGATTGTGTGTGTGTTTGTTTGTGTGTGTGTGTGTGTGTGTGTGTGTGTGTGTGTGTGTGTGTGTGTGTGTGTGTGTGTGTGTGTGTGTGTGTGTGTGTGTGTGTGTGTGTGTGTGTGTGTGTGTGTGTGTGTGTGTGTGTGATTACACGCCAGCATATGTCTTGTGGGAGTCCTCAGGGCATCCTATACACCCCAGAGAGACCATTGATTAGCTATTAATAAAGCATAGAGATGCCATTGCTCACAGGGTAGGTCAGTGAGGGCTCACACACACACACGCACACACACACACACACAGACACACACACACAACATCCACACAGGCTGCTATACAGTTTAAATGAACATATATGGCAGAGGTTTGCCGAGGTTGGAAGGCAGGACAGGGCAAACGGAGAAGAAACTGAAAAAGAAAAAATGAGTAGAGCAGGTAAACTGTGCCAATCTATTTCTATTTCTTCTGCCCACTCCCCTACCAACTTATTCTACCTCTATCTCCCTGTCCTCTTTTCACTTTCTCTTTCTTTCTCTCGCTGCTGTGTCCATTGTGGGATGCATGTCAGAGCGCTGCTGGCTGTCTCCATCCTGTCTTTGATTAGCTGTGATCTATGGGCAAGATACAAGAAAGAAATAAAGAAAAGCAAGTGAAAGCAGCAAAGACAGTAGGAAAGAGGTAAGAGGATGAGCTCCTCCAGCTGATGGATAGGACTGTGGTCAAGTCAGGACGCATCCCAGCGCGCCCGCGAGAGAGACTGATGCGTCAAACAGGACACATTTGCATCTCTCATTCTGCTTTATTTGCAGCAGTTTGCATCCATTTTGTTCCCAGTTCCTCAACCCACCGCCTTTCTTATCCTGCTGCTCCCCTTCTGTCCCTCCTTGGCTACCCTGCCTCCCACCCTCTCTTCTTCCCAAGCATGTACATCTTCAGGTCACGGGTCATTAAGTCAGCTCCATAGGGGATGTGTCTGAACAGGATATCATCAGGACATATCGCCCTGCCCCCACCCCGCTACTAAAACACAAACACGCACAATGACATGCACGTCTGTAACGACACATGCACCGAATGTGCACACGCTCAATTGGCTTTCTTACTTTTTGTGTCTTTATCACCTTTCTCTCTTTATAAACATACTCACAATCACAATCGTTTTTGTCCTTTAACATGCACGATGTATGTCAATCTCTAGAGTTTAGGGCTAGGACTTGTGTGTCATTTGTTATGTTGGGCAAAAATCCAGAGACTGATATTTGTCCAATAACGTATGGATATGTTAACATTATATTTCTGTAATATATCACAATATCTTTACACCCAGGACCTTGCTCTGATGCTCCTGGAAGTACAAATTATTATTATAAGTATTAAAAAAAAATTGTAATTATTGCTTGTACATAAATATATGATTAAAAATAACTTTAAGAACTTTAAAAAAGTTCCCTGTGGAGTTTGTGACCACTTGTAGCACTAGTGACCATGTCTTTACGAGTGTGTCCCTGCTTGTTTGGATTGTGCTCAAGCAAGCGTGCACAATTCACATTCTGTCGTTGGTTTCACACTATTCTGCTGATTAACAGCACAAAGAAAGGTAATGAAGAAGAAAACTGCAAGCTATTAAACATGAATGTGATGCACTGAACACATTTGTGAGGCCTTGAGATGCACACAATGGGGTTTATGATTTAACACTCAATGCAAATGTAACTATTTTAGCTTACAAGGAAACTTCACAGGGCACCTATAAGTCAATAAAGCTGGTGTAGATGGTTTCTTTTCAGAACTGTTTAATATGAGCAAGAAATGTTCATCCAAGGCACTGTGATGTTTATCTTCAAGTCGTTCACATGGATCCCTTTTATCAAATAATTCCCAGCAAAAAATAACAGACCAAACTGTGTGCCATTTAAAGGGATACTTCACCGATTTAGCATTCAGCATTGTATCAGTAGAAACCCGGTAGTATTTCTGAATGACCGTGCGTCCCTCCCTCATATCCCCCTGAGACAGGAGATATCTGCATTGGGGGGTCCGGAAAAAATCTTCCGATGACGCAAAATGACGATTTTTGCGTCATCGGAAGATTTTTTGGCCAGAGCAAAAGACTACAACCAGTAGTAGGACCTACTTCCGCATGTTTTAAACCCGCCCATCGCCCGAAGCTAGCCGATCTCGGCCGGAAAAAAACGAAATGTCAGCCATCTTGAATCCTCGCTAAACAGGGCTCTGCTCTATCTTCTCAGCAGCAAACTTTTACAACAATTATGTGCATTCAAACTACCGCACGTGTACCACCGGGATACATCGCTACACGGCAGAGAATATGCAGGAAACGTTATTACAGACGGAATAATCGGCCCACTATGAGAGCTTCGCCTGCACCGAGACCAGCACGGGGACCGGGGCGGACTCGCTCGTAGCCGGGTAGGGGACATCTTCGTCGGCTAGGTGGGAAGCTAGCGCTAGCCGGGGGAAAGGCACATCCAGAGCGAGCTAACGCTAGCCGGCCACCTGTCCCATCAATCCTGCTTGCAAGTGTCCGTTCATTAAACAACAAACTGGACTACATCCAACTTCAACGATGCTCCCAACGCGAGTTCAGAAACTGCTGTGTTTTGTGCTTTTGTGGGAAAGCAACAGTGAACCGGACTGTCCAGCCGAACAACAGTGAACCGGACTGTCCAGCTACCAGGCCTGCTAGCCTTCCGACAATCCGAGCTAGAGATGCTCTGTATGAAGGTGAGCTGTGTTAACACGGACTGGTGCAGAAATGGGGTGATTTGTATCCAACTAACTGCTTTCCGGCTGAACAACAGTGAACCGGACTGTCCAGCTACCAGGCCTGCTAGCCTTCCGACAATCCGAGCTAGAGATGCTCTGTATGAAGGTGGGCTGTGTTAACACGGACTGGTGCAGAAATGGGGTGATTTGTATCCAACTAACTGCTAACCGCTGGAGTTTGTGACTGTTACATGGCGACCATTCGACATCCCACGCTAATTCACGGCTGTGTTTATACTCGGTGTTTACAGCCCACCAAGCCGGGGGAAAGGCACATCCAGAGCGAGCTAACGCTAGCCGGCCACCTGTCCCATCAATCCTGCTTGCAAGTGTCCGTTCATTAAACAACAAACTGGACTACATCCAACTTCAACGATGCTCCCAACGCGAGTTCAGAAACTGCTGTGTTTTGTGCTTTTGTGGGAAAGCAACAGTGAACCGGACTGTCCAGCCGAACAACAGTGAACCGGACTGTCCAGCTACCAGGCCTGCTAGCCTTCCGACAATCCGAGCTAGAGATGCTCTGTATGAAGGTGAGCTGTGTTAACACGGACTGGTGCAGAAATGGGGTGATTTGTATCCAACTAACTGCTAACCGCTGGAGTTTGTGACTGTTACATGGCGACCATTCGACATCCCACGCTAATTCACGGCTGTGTTTATACTCGGTGTTTACAGCCCACCAAGCCGGGGGAAAGGCACATCCAGAGCGAGCTAACGCTAGCCGGCCACCTGTCCCATCAATCCTGCTTGCAAGTGTCCGTTCATTAAACAACAAACTGGACTACATCGAACTTCAACGATGCTCCCAACGCGAGTTCAGAAACTGCTGTGTTTTGTGCTTTCGTGGGAAAGCAACAGTGAACCGGACTGTCCAGCCGAACAACAGTGAACCGGACTGTCCAGCTACCAGGCCTGCTAGCCTTCCGACAATCCGAGCTAGAGATGCTCTGTATGAAGGTGAGCTGTGTTAACACGGACTGGTGCAGAAATGGGGTGATTTGTATCCAACTAACTGCTAACCGCTGGAGGTTGTGACTGTTACATGGCGACCATTCGACATCCCACGCTAATTCACGGCTGTGTTTATACTCGGTGTTTACAGCCCACCAAGCCTAATGCTGGTATGCTTAGCTGAACTTTACGGAGCCTATAATGTGTGTGTGCACGGTAAATGTAGCCTGTTTCGTATGTCGTTATTATATAATGTAGTTTTTATATATTTTAAATGTGTATTTATATATTTTAAATTGACTCGAGCCACGATGAAACGTTGTTTTGTGTATATGGTTGAAATAACAATAAAACACATTGAGTTGAGTCGAATGCCTCACTGTCTGTCTGTCAAGCGGTAGGCGTGGCTTGGGAGTGGACTCAAAGCAGCGAAGCGAAGTGCATTCTGGGATTTGGTGTCTTTCATCCATATGAGCCAAAAACACATTTTCTGGCTTTTCTCGGCCTAGAAGGCACCAATTAAATTTTTTTTTTCACATTTCTGCTACATAGGTGACCCAATTTAAAGATATATTAGGCTTTCCAGCGGTGAAGTATCCCTTTAAAGCTTTAGTGCGTGACTTTCTGACATTAATGAACGTCCGTTACGTTAAGCCGTTGCCAAATGAGTTGCTAAAAAACTAATTACAACTATCAGCTCCACAGATCTCTCTCTGCATTTCTCAGTGTGGCTATGTTAAGAAGATTGTGGCGTCCGGTGACTTTCCTGCGCAGAAACTCGAGTGAAGATAATTACCTCTTCTGAAGAGTCCACCATGTTTTTTTAATCCTCCGTGTCCTCCTTGGTTACAAGCAACTGTGTGAAAGGGGCGTGGTGGCGGTGCACTGTCACGTAAGGCTTGTATCATGTTAGTCTATGTCCTTTGCGTTCCACTTCCGGGATTGCTCCGGTGTTGCAGGAAATTCCGTCTGATGCATGTATTTTCCGTTTCCACCTGCTTTTTTGTGATGGAATTTTAAATTCTGTGGCTTTATGAGGACTACTGTTAACTGCTCCTACAACCTCTGCATGAAAAATTGAGACAGCTAGCTAGACTATCTGTCCAATCTGCGTTTTCTCTCGCGGATCTGTGCAGAGTTTATCACCGCCCATGACAATTCTGATTGGTTTAAAGAAATGCCATTAAACCAGAGAACGTTTTCCTCCCATCCCCAAATGCTATGTGAAGTAGCCACTCTCCTTCAGCGCGCTTTGAAGGAGGGTCTGGCAATGCGAGTCTAGTATCATGTGGACGCGCCAACAGTTTTGTTGTCATTACTTAGAATTCCTCATGTGAGCAGCAGAAACTACGCACTATAGCTTTAAAGCTAATATATATAAATATACAGTATATAAATATAATTCTGTTACTTTTCAGATAAAGCTACAGTAGGCCTACCTTTTATTTATTAGCGCTGAATAATGTTGGGCATGTGGGTGTGTTTTGTCTGTGTCTACTCAGACCAACTTCACACACACCGACACAAACGCACGCACGCACGCACGCACGCACGCACGCACGCACACACACACACACACACACACACACACACACACACACACACACACACACACACACACACACACACACACACACACACACACACACACACACACACACACACACACACACCATGGTTGTTGTGCACTATCAAACAACATTAGATTGCAAGGCGGTGTCATTGGGGATCAGAGATGGGAAGTAACGAAGTACAAATACTTCGTTACTGTACTTAAGTAGATTTTTCAGGTATTTTTACTTTACTTTACTATTTATTTTTGTGCCTACTTTTTACTTTTACTCCTTACATTTTTAACACAAATACCGGTACTTTCTACTCCTTACGTTTTACAAAAGTGGCTCGTTACTTACCCACTTACAAAAGCGCGATGATACGTAACAACATTGTTTGTGACAGAACGTTCTCATTTTCATTCATAAATTCACCCCGTCTGTGTTGGGAAGCTCTGAGATTTGGACCTTCGGGGCTTCCGTGGCCCTGGATCTGACGTGAGGTCACTTAACGTTACTAAGCAACAACAAGTTGCATTCTTTGCGCGGTCTTTCCTTTCTCGCAACTAGTTAGTTACCTAGAGTTTGAACTAAGTTTTATAAGTAACGAGATATGAAACGTTACTAAACAGACCTAAATAACACTACGTCAGTGTTTTCTGAAGTCTGTCCCTGAAGCTGCTGCCACGTCGGGTGATACTGCAGCTGCCACCAACGTTAGGTTAGCCTACTGTTACCTGGTAAGTGAGAGTAGCCTAGCTTATATGATACCGCGTGCGTGCGTGCGTGTGTCTATGTATGTCTGTGTGTGTGTGTGTGTGTGTGTGTGTGTGTGTGTGTGTGTGTGCGCGCCTGTGTGTGTGTGTGTGTGTACGTGCGTGTGTGTGTGTGCGTGCCTGTGTGTGTGTGTGCGCGCCTGTGTGTGTGCTGTGTGTCTATGTGTGTGTGTACCTGCGTCTGAGTACAGCAGTAAACAGAATACTATGTTTATATGTCCTTGTTTCAGATGATGAGAGACAGTGAGAACTCCTGGCCTTCATTAGGTCAATGACTATGCAACATTAGAGTAAATTCTTAAATCTTAAATATGCATTGCTTTACACAATTAAATGACTATATGGTAATGTTAGTTAGCAATGGTCAGATAATTAACTAAAATAGAAAGAGTGGAGCTTTTTTCTCCTTTCGTCTGCTTTTTATGCATTTGTTAGCCATGGTGTTGAAGATTGTAAACAGTTTATTAAATACTTTTGAGTAAATGTAGGCCCTTATCAGCAGATTTTACTGCTAATCGATACAAAAGTTGTATGATGATGCTAATTATTAGTCATGGTTTTGTGTGGCAGTGGGGGGGGTGTCGGTTAAACGGCTTATTTGTGTGATGTGATGTCCTGTTGCGTTCAGGTTCGGTTGCGTTTCTCAAAAAGTGTTGTTTTTCCAGGACTTTAAATAAACGGCATCAATACTTAAACGTCTGTTGCCCGTGTACAGTTCGTATTCAGAAACGTCACAGTACCGACTGTATGGGGTGTCGCTCTGGGACAGGCGAGTATGAGGCTGGGAGGCTGCAGAACTTACATGTAGATTCCTTTAAATGCTGATTAAAAATGGAACTGGATCTGTGAATTATTACAGAATCACAATTGAATTCATATCTTGCTACTCAGTCAGAATCTTATTAACCTGGAGTCCCAGTCTCTGTCACAATAATCATATATGGGATGTTTTAGGCCTTTTGGCAGACATCCATTTAAAATGTAGACAATGGCATATATACATAAAGAGCCTTTTCTCCATGTCTGCTGAAGTTTCTCAGCTTGCTCTCTAGTAACATTTGTGGTCCAGGTAGCTTTGCATAAAAATGGTTGTCATTCGCAAGTCTACTTTTACTTTTATACTTTAAGTACATTTCCAAGCCTGTACTTTGTTACTTTTACTTGAGTAAATAAGTTAAATCAGTACTTCTACTTTTACCAGAGTATTTTTTAACACAAGTATCTGTACTTCTACTTAAGTATGAGAAGTGAGTACTTTTCCCATCTCTGTTGGGGATAATTAGAATAACACATCCACTGTATTCATCATTACATGTGTCATCTTCACGTACTGACTGTGTGCTTCCTCACTGTTACCACCGTCCTCCCCAAATACCTCCTACCCCTGACACACACACACACACACACACACACACATACATACACACACACACACACTCTCTTACCCCACCTTAAAAGTAACAAGTCATGATCCCCATAAGTGATGACCTAAAGTATAGATCTAAATGTCTGAACCCCCATCATGTATTTTCCCATAATTAGGTTCTCGGGCTGGAGGAGGAGGAGGACGAGGAGGAGGAGGAATGCAGCAGTGATACACAAAGTTGAGGCACAGCATCACTGGTTGAGGAAAAGGGTGTTGGCGAGATCATGGTGGGTGATGAGTAATGCTCTGACGTCGGTTCTGCATTTGGCAAAATATCTGACAGTGATTCTGTCTGCTGGCACGTACTTACACTACTATTGTAGGTATATATGCAGGAGGATCCAATAAGGAACTTATCCATTCAGTAAGAAAGATGCAGACGCAACACCGCGTTGCAAATACGGCAAACATGCACAAACGATGACTATACAGTATAAAATCAAAAGCATGTCAGCCGGCAGGTCAGAAACAGAAACACACAGATTTGCATGCATGTACTCGCACACACCTTGGCTGAGTGTGGTTAATGAATAACTAACTAGCAGAGAGGAAAGGGAGCCATCTTCTCTGAGTAAGGCCAAATGAATTCGCCGAAGCGCTATGCAAATGTTCCCTGGGCTAACGAGACTGCCTGCATGATTGGAGTGCCATTGAAATTCTCCTCGTGCACAGCCCTCTCTCACTTCCTTCCTCCCTTGCTTCTTCAATCTCCCTCCATCTCTCCCGCCATTTCAATCTCTACACAGAACATCCATGTTCCTGTGCATGTAGTACAATGTTTGTCTGTCTGTCTGTAATTCAACAAATTACCTGCACATTATGTATATGTATTGTGTATCTTAAAAGCTACAACTCAGCATTTCCTTTCAAACTAAAATCATGTCAACCACTCAGATACACACTGTGACCCTATCAGTGCCTGGACAGCAGTGAATGCCCCTGTGTCTTACTCTCTCTGTCTGTCTCACTAACACACACACACACACACACACACAGAGTCCGCTCACACAGAGTGCGCTCAGAGTCGCTCTGCACCTGTTCTCTCTGTAAAACATCCAAACACGAGTGCTGAATAAATAACCCAACCTAACACAAATAACTGCCAGGTTCACGCGCGCACAAACACACGCACACTGCCCATAAACACACATCAATAAGTAAACACCACCTATTTCCCCTCCACAGCTACCCATTGCCCTCTTCCCCCCACCTTTCACACAGGCACAAACTGCTACCATCCCGAAAGACAAACACATAGATGTGCACAATGTGTGTAATGGTTAATGGTTAGAAAAGGGATGAATACAAAAAAAGTCTAACGGAGAAAGAGAGATGGAGGAGAGAGGGTAGGTGGGGGGCATTAAGCACTTGTCAGATGCATCTTTAATGGCAGGACACAGCGACTTTAGAGCCCCTGGCCTCCTCTTTCTCCCTGGGGTGCTGGGGACAACAACAAAACCGAGCACACACACCTCTCTCTTTGTCCATCTGCCCATCCTCTCATATGTTCTCATATACCTAGCCGCCTCATTCCATTATCTTTCCATCCTATGCCCACTTTGCCATCTGCATAATTTAGCATGTCAAGCTTTTGTGCCACTTTGTCTTTCTTTTTTTTGCCTATTCTGCCATTTTTTGTGCCTATCTGTTGTTCACTTTCAGGTTTGATGGAGTGGAAGGAAAAGACGATGCTTTGTCACTTCATCTCCTAATAAGTGCCTTTAGAAAGGAAGCGTGAGAGAGAGAGAGAGATAAAGTTAAGAGAAGAGTGGATAGACAGAGGGGTAGAGAGAGTATAGGGCCTCTGCAGAGTGGCCACAAAATGGAGACTGGGACAGAAGCTGCAGCAGCTGTGGTGACGCTACACTTCACAGAGAGAGCGAGGCAGTGCGTGTGAAAGAGAAGGGGGATTAAACAACCTCAATCAATGAATGCAAAAACACAGACATCACACTTTTGCACACCCTCGATACTCTCCCTGGTCTCTGTCGCTCTTCCACTACATCAACCAAACAATGATTCAATTAGTAGATAGATAGATAGATAGATTCAATCTATCTATCTACATATCTATCACTTTGTGCCTATCTCTAGTGGTATTCTTTTATTCTGATGCCTCTCCATGTAATATATCAGAAAAGGAGGAGTACTCTACGATCTCAGCCATACTGCATGTATCCAAAGGAACTTTTAACTTCACAGGAAGTTATTATTCATGTTATTGTAATATTCTATATACATCTTTTCTTTAAAAAAAAAAGAAAAAGTAGCAGATTGGATGACATTTAACATTAAATCAGGTTGGTTAAGGCATATATTCCTTAGCTTGAGATATTACTGCAATATGACTCGCACTGTCAATGTTTTCTTCAACATTTAATGAAGCTACTCAGGTGTCACTAGTTTAATATATTCAAC